>OY757938.1:59470619-59638119 GCA_963585895.1 Sepioteuthis lessoniana | reverse complement strand
AAATAACCTACAATGGTTGATATGCCATAAAACGCAACCAAACCAAATCATATATATCTAATATATATGTATAAAGAGGATTTGGCATTAAATAACCAACAATGGTTGATATGCCATAAAACCCAACCCAACCAAATCATATATATTTGATATATATGTATAAAGAGGATTTGGATTTAAATAACCTACAATGGTTGATATGCCATAAAACCCAAACAAACCAAATCATACATATTTAATATATATATGTATAAAGAGGATTTTGCATTAAATAACCTTTAATGGTTGATATACCATAAAACTCAACCAAACCAAATCATATATATTTAATATATATATGTATAAAGAGGATTTGGCATGAAATAACCTACAATGGTTGATATGCCATAAAACCCAACCAAACCCAATCATATATATTTAATATATATGTATAAAGAGGATTTGGCATTAAATAACCTTTAATGGTTGATATGCCATAAAACCCAACCCAACCAAATCATATATATTTAATATATATGTATAAAGAGGATTTGGCATTAAATAACCTACAATGGTTGATATGCCATAAAACCCAAACAAACCAAATCATACATATTTAATATATATATGTATAAAGAGGATTTGGCATTAAATAACCTTTAATGGTTGATATACCATAAAACTCAACCAAACCAAATCATATATATTTTATATATATATGTATAAAGTTGATTTGGCATTAAATAACCTACAATGGTTCATATACCATAAAACTCAACTAAACCAAACAAGACGAAATTAGTCAAGGCGAATTTGAAATACATCCCCCCATGCTTTATATTTATCTCCCAAATGGAGAGTTCAGTGCCAGGTGTTCTAATAGCTGAGATCATATAAAGGTCAGTTGAAGACACTCAGATTCCAGATATAATTTTCCTTCTACATATGGATATACAACGTCACTAGTTTTGTTTTTTCACTTCTTTTATATCATATCGGAAATTACTTATTTCGTAAAAAAATCTTTTCTTCTCAAAAACTTTTCTTCTAGCAAATAAAGTCATATCCAAACGAATAGGGAAAAGTCACAAAATAAATCATACAAAAGAAATATACCCATTCGTCTTATCACCTAAAATTCATATTTATATATCATCATCATGTTGTGCTGGTAGTACGGATATCCCTGACCCTCTCTCGCCACTTTTCCCTATCGTTCATCGCCTCTGGCAGGTCTCCTGGACTACATCCCGCATCCTCAGATAGTTGCTGAATGTACGTTCGTGCTGGTCGTCCTGCTTTTGCTCGGCCATGTGTGGGGGTCCATAAGAGTACATCACTTATGAGTTCGTCCCTGCTTAATATCCAGTTAGCGTCCAAAGACAGTGGGTGTGGATTATTTTTTTTATAGAATATATGAGGAATATCATATAAATCTACGTGAGTGCTCGATGTATGGCTATTATTAATCCCTTATTCCTTCGCAGGGATATAAAAAAATTCACATTCAGAGAGTATATAGTGGAACCGGATGGAAACTCAAACCTGGTTAAGTTGTCATTATAAATTTATTTCGGCAGAGAATATTACTATACTCTCCGTCTCTTCAGATGACTTTTTATGTTTTTCTCGAAGTTTCAGAACAGCGAATGTGGAATTACAGTTCGTATTTAAAAAATAAATGAGCTCATGTTTAAATGTAGACATAGTGGAAAGTTCAAATTATCCTGCCTGAGGGCCACTGAAACACTGATATCTATGTAATCGCAAAGACAATGATTAGTATTTATTAGAAATTATTAGCGATCAATTCAATAGTGGATATCATCAGCGGGGAAATATAAAGATAGATGATGATCCGATGAAATAAGGCCTTTGACTCTAAGGTAGTTAATTCCTCTAGACCATTTTTAGGGTCAATTAAAAACTCTTGATATTGTTGGGTATCACCCACCTTTTTCCACTCAATAAACTAGTCCATCTGCCATATATAGCAGTTGCTACTAATACCAGGGCAGACTAGAAGGCGAAGAGTAGGTTCTTATAGGAATAGTATTACAGCGTTGGAGACTGGAGATCACCTTACTTGCTACCGTAATAACGGAAGCCAATGCTATCGTTGGACTATATCTTTATTCTGTATTCACTAATCCTATGTTCTTGTCTACTAATAGTCTCTCTATTGTATATACTTTTTCCTGAGAATATATCTTTATTTCCTCTCATATCGTGGTTTGTCCTTTATTTGATATTGTAAGCGTTCACTAATCCTAAGTTCTTGTCTACAAATAGTCTCTCTATTGTATATACTTTTTCCTGAGAATATATCTCTATTTCCTCTCATATCGTGGTTTGTCCTTTATTTGATATTACAAGCGTCCACTAATCCTATGTTCTTGTCTACTAATAGTCTCTCTATTGTGTATACTTTTTCCTGAGAATATATCTCTATTTCCTCTCATATCGTGGTTTATCCTTTATTTAATATTACAAGCGTTCACTAACCAGAACACAATAGATATCTACAATAAAATGGAGGTGCCCGTGGTGTAATGGTTATCGTCGTAGGAAATGGACACGGCGACACGAGTTCAAATCTTGGACGAGACTGATTGCATTTCACATAGCCCTAATACCCGTGGGAAAGGTATGAATCCAATTATTCTCCCTCCAGCTATGGGTAAATAGTTGGGCAGACTGAGTTCTCACAGCCTTGGTAAGTGAACAAGGCTAGGAGAAGGAAAACTCTGAATTCAAACCTGTTAAACTCCGCTTAAAAGATGACCTTGTGTCATGTCCTGCCTGAGTGGAGTGGTTGGGTAAATATGATATCTACGATAAAAAATTTCTTTACCTTTATCTTATTTAACTATCTGGTTCCTAATTAAATTAAGAGGAATATCTAGGATAACAACAGCTGAGATAATTAACAGATGTATTCAGAGTAAATGTAAAATATATATGGGGATAGTCATTCGTTCTACGATCGTAGATTGTTTAGAAAATCGCACCTGCTACAGGACCACCGACAAGTACCTTAATTAAGATGGGTTGACTTACAGACAAACCCCACAACTGTTTCTTGATGGTTCTAACACCTAATACTTTGACCCCCTCTGCCCTTGCCCGTAAATTTGAATAATTTGTATTTTTATTTCTATTTTTATTTTTTATCTTTTTTTTTTTTAAATACGAACTGTATTCCACATTTGGTGTTCTGCAACGTCGAGAAAAAAATGTAAAAAGTTATCTGACGAAACGGAGAGTAGTGTAATATTCTCCACTGAAATAAATTTATAATGACGACTTAACCAAATTTGAGTTTCCATCAAATTACACTATATATATATATATATAAGTAAATTATGGAAATAAATCCGACAGTATAGAAAAACATAGTCCAAAAGTCGTGAATTTATTTGATGGAAAGTCAACGTTAAAACGTTTTGATTTTAATAAACCTTCATCAGGACTTTCGGATGGTGAAAAATGCTGCTCGAACAACGATTGATGTTTTTTAATAAAATAATGGGAGAAAAGAAAATATATACAAAGAAAGACATATAACCGTTCAAATAGCGTTCTTTTGTTTGTTTTTATTCAATCTATCACGTGATTAACACAGCCAGTGACATATTTAAAATGTGCTGAATTTCAAAGATATATAACAGATTGAAAGATAATAAAAGCATTCATTGTTGCACCTTTTTGAGACAGGTGGAAGGAAAAGAAAAGAAAAGAAAAGAAAAGAGAAGAAAAGAAAAAATTAAAGAAAATATATATGTACTTTTCGCTCGCTGTACCAACAACAAAAATTACATACATATATATATATATATACAAATATATGTTCTAATTATTTATTATTATTTGTTCTTTCTCCCATGAACATCTGAAAAACCAAATAGCCCTAGCCAAGCAATTTTGGAGGTTGAAAAATAAAGGTTTAACTCCTGAGATTCAATGGAGTGTATTGAAAAAGTCGAATACTCCAAAATATTTTGATAGAAGATCTAGCCTGTGCCAAGATGAAAAAATACAAATTATGATATACCCGGACCCGGGAAAATTATTAAATCAGAGATGTGATTCAATAGCTAGATGTATACATAAGAATGAATTTAAACTATAGACAAATATAATGTTGAATTAACTAAAAATAGGATTAATTTGAGATTTGAGGTAAAAAGAATAAAATAAAAAATGGGAAGACACCATGTGATGTGAACAGACGTTTTCAATGGAAAGGTAACGGAATTATAGGCACGAATATAAATTTTGAATTTAAAATTTTAATTTTAAATTTTGAATTTAATTTAAGATAAGTATTACTGTAATCTTTACGTAAGATTAAAAAGAAATGTTGGAATTCCCTAAATTATTATTAAACCTGGAGATTTACGTTGAAATATATTTAGAATTTAAGATTTAAATTTTTTTAAATTTAATTTACTGTAGAAAGTGAGTTTAGAATAGACGTCTAGTTACTTTCTTGTGATTCCAACCGGTAATAAAAAAGAAAGACCGGAAGTGGATAAATGGGGAGGAAAGTCTTCACCCCTCTTCTTCCCCCTCCCATCATTCCCCTCTGTGTCTATTCTGACTGAAATTATTTTATCCATTAAATCTAAAGAAGTCCTGTTATTTATGGTGTTATTGATTCAATAATAATCAATACCCATATCAGGATGGAAATAAATTTATAATCCTAATGTGACCGGTTTTTGTTTTTCTTAAAGGTATATATACGTAACATATTGACCTTCGACCCAGCCATCAAACGAGAAACAGGCGCATCCGGTCGAAGATATCAAGATATAACCTTGACCGTTGACGCGTTGAATTCGGTGCAATTGCGACGCCCACGGGAAGCAGGTGGGTGTCAAACAATTATATAACCCGGTGCTTTAGTTGGAGTCAGTTAGTTGCAGTTCGAGTTGCTGTTCGAGGCAGTGAGAACCAGCTCCTAGCAGAGGGCTTGGACCCTCAGGACCCCCGGCTGAGCAGCCCAGCAGAATGAGAAAGAAGTGCTGTTTAAGACAGAAGAACTTAGGGTCAATATGTTGCAGCCTGTTCAGTCTCCAACTCACCTCTCGCACGCAATCCTTTCGCAACCCTTTCGAATAAAGTGTGAGAGGTATATTTTTCTAAAGAACTGTTCGTTCGTACATTATTGTTGATTATGTTTCCGCATGTATATGTATAGCTGTATCACCGCTATACAACATATATATATATATATATATATATATATATATATATATTGAAGACGTTAACATCGTTCTTTCTTTTTTAAGTTTTATATAGAGTCGAATATGAAATTGGTAAACTCTCTTACGTAACCCTTGAACTCACAAAAAAGACATTCTACGCTTATAGACACGACTGCTGTATGGATGCACTACTGGGACGCTAACTAAACGGCTGGAGAAGAAGCTAGACGGCAATTACACAAGAATGTTGCGAGCAATATTGAACAAGTCCTGGCGGCAACACCCCACAAGGCACCAACGATACGGCCACCTGCCTCCTATCACGAAAACTATCCAAGCTAGACAAACCAGACATGTAAGACACTGCTGGGGAAGCAGGGACGAGCTTATAAATGATATACTCCTTTGGCCAAGCAAAATCAGGATGACCAGCTCGAACATACATACAGCAGCTATGTGAGGATACAGGATGTAGCCCTGAAGACTTGCCAGAGGGGATGAATGATTGGGAGAAGTGACGAGAGAGAGTCAGGGATATCCGTGCTGGCGGCATGACATCATGGTGATGATGATGATCATCATGCCTCCTTGGGCTTCTCTTTTTTTACCATCTTCTCTCATCAACCTTTTCAAAAGAAGAATCTTTGTAAAGAACATATACACTATTAAGACAATATCTATAAACATGGTATAGAGGCTGATCTGCTGGACTGCGACATCGTAATCTGTGAGTTCCAACTCAGGTTGCATTCAATCCTTTCATCTGGAAAGATATAAACCCACTTATCTCTTCAACTATGGGTTAACTTGTACGACTGCTGTTCTTCTAAAATTATGGCTTTGACAAAGCTTTATATGTCATTGTACAAAGAAATCAAATTTTGTTAAGTAATTCATACTATCATCATCATGAAGTCGTGCCGCTAGCACGGATATCCATGACCCTCTCTCGCCACTTCTCCCTATCGTTCTGGCAGGTCTTCAGGGCTACATCACGTATCCTCACATAGCTGTTGTATGTATGTTCGAGCTGGTCGTCCTGCTTTTGCTCGGCTATATGTGGGGGTCCATAGGAGTACA
The DNA here is from genome assembly GCA_963585895.1 of Sepioteuthis lessoniana. Taxonomy (NCBI): domain Eukaryota; kingdom Metazoa; phylum Mollusca; class Cephalopoda; order Myopsida; family Loliginidae; genus Sepioteuthis; species Sepioteuthis lessoniana. Next base: position 59,631,847 of record OY757938.1, on the reverse strand, counting down.
TCACTTATGTCCGTGCTTCTCCAGCAGTGTCCATCATGTAGTTCCCCAAAATATCTTCTTGAATTCTTTTTTTATCGTTATTTTTGAAATAATCCAATTCATGCTTAACTTTTTTCCACTCTTGCTGTTTTTGATCTCATTAGGCAATTTTTTCCAAAAATAAAATACTTCATTTGCAAAAAAATCCAATTGGTTAATAGATTTAATTTTTGTAATCTGCCTCGTCAGTAAATTACTTGTTCGAGGAGAAATATTGAAAAAAATGTCTACCATAATTATTAATTCCTTTAATTATTTTGAAAGTTTAAATTAGATCATGTCTCATTCTTCTTCCTTGCAAAGTAATTAATCATAATTTCTCTAATATCTTCCTGGAAATGTTACAGGAACCATTCCCAAACACAACGCCCAAATTTTCATCGAACAACCTGGCAATGAGAATATATTCGATGGATCATGGGTTGGTTAGGATTGATGAATTATAAATTATCCGACTCCGCTTCGATATTGATATATCTTGGCCGCCCAGGGATTTGTTAGTGGTTGGTGATCCTCTTCCTACGCACAACAATTGAACATTATCAAATCACGAGCTGTGCCATACCGGATATTTCCCGTTCAGACATTTGGCCATAGGAACAATGATTTGATCAAAGTAGCGGGTAATATATAATTTACTCTAATATAAACAGTTATCAAAGCAGAGACAGTAGCTGTCACTCTTAACATATGCTATGATGTTTAGGTTCGTCAGTTTATGAAAATAGAAAGTAATTTAAATAGTTGTCTGCTACGAATATTGACAATAAATCAACTTCATAGACTGATCCATTCGTTTATATATATATATATATATATATATATATATATATCAGGGGCGGAGACGGGACTAGTGCTGCTCTTGCCCGGCACGACCAATAACTCGGTCAATGTTATTCAAAATGGATTAAAAATCATCCATTAATTTCAAGCAAACATACTTAGTCTGATCTCAATTAAATTACGTATCTATTCAAGTTTCGATAACTAAGTAGCCAAAAGTTCATAAATATATCTGGGAATAATACGACGATGCTGTTTTGAACGGATGGTCTTTGTCCGGCCACCGTCAGATTCATTGAACATCCCATAAAATCGGCTATAAAGTTGAACGCCCGATCTGTGCCAGGCACTAGACCCTTATAATAACAGAAATGTTAGAGAAATACGCTTTTGGCTGTAGCCAATAGCAAGAGCAACCCTACCACTGTGCTCAAGAATCTTAGCACGTGCGACTGTTGATAGATATATTGGGAAGAGGGAGAGGGACAGAGAGAGAGAGAGGGAGAGAGAGAGGATAGCAGATTAGAGCAGTCGCCGACGTCATCATCATCGCTATGGTAAATGTTGGTTAAACGGCGTGTTTTAATTCGTTTTTTCACTAACAGATCTCTATTTCTTTAATGAATGTTGCATATATTACATTCTGTAACTAAAATTTGTTTATTTGAATACATTTTCAACAAATAATCTTTATTTTAAGCGAACTTGAAACTACTAGCTGTGTATATTGTCATCAGTTTCTTTATTCTAATAAACATATTTTTCTCGTCATAGTAATGAACATCTTCTCTTTTCTTCTATACTTTTGAAAGGAAAAAAAATTATCTTATCTACTGTATTAACAAGACTACAAATTATATAGTATCTTGATTGTTTACAAAAAAAAAACACCATGCAAGGTACGTTTTTCAATCTGTGCTATACAATGGAGAATCACGCAATAGCAACTATGATGACTTACTTTGGGTCCACGGACCACGGGTTGGGAACTGAAGTTGACAGTGTGTGGGGGGGCACGAGTAGCAAAAATAGGCTAGAGTCGCCACTGATATATATATATATATATATATATATATATATATATATATATATATCACATTCCCATACATAAAAAATCAACTAGTCACAGTTCCACTTTACTTAACTACAAAAGGGAATGCCACCAAAAATGTAAAACAGCCCTATAAAAAAATTCTATGGAGCCTATCACATATCCTTATTTAAGACAATATTTTACAAAGAACTCGAAAACGTAATACGAACTCCAGTTAATAATAACTTCCCAATTAAACTAATCGACTAACTAATAAAACTATAGTTCTACAACATCCATAAAAGAACAATAGTAATACTAACAGAATTAATATATACGAGAATCATTAAATAAGTTTCCAGACTTTTTCGTATGGGCACTTTTATTGATAGTACACACATGAAACTCTAGTCCCCTTCCAAGTAATCTCCCCCGGCTGCAATGCACTTGATGTGTTGTTCCAACAACTTCTGGAACGCCCCACGGAAGTCCTCTTGTGTGAGCGTGTCATTGACTTTCGTCACAGCCTCTCTCATCTCAATTGTCGAATAACGACAGCCTCTTAGCTTAGGGAATAACTAAAAGTCATAGGGAGTGAGGTCTGGACTATAGGGAGGGCGAGGAACTGTCTGGATGCCCATCTTGGTCAAATAGTCTGTGACAAGGATAGAATTGTGGACTAGTGCATTGTCCTGGTAGAAATGCCACTGACCAGATTTGAAGAGTGCTGGCCTCTTCCCGAGGAATATCTTCCTGAACTCCCTTAAAACCTCAACATAGTAACCCTAACCCTAACCGTTTGGCCAGTGAACTCTGGTGTATTGACTTCCTTAGTCCTCCCACACGTCTCACCATCCCTCACAAACTTCCTGACTTCCTTGAATCTCCTATACCACTCAAAAACTGATGCTGGATTGATGCAAGATGGTCGAAAAGCAGTCTGAAGCATTCCATACGTTTCTGTGACAGCATTTTTTCCTAGTATAAAACAGAATTTTATTGCATATCGTTCTTCTAAAGTGTCCTCACGTCCAGATTGCATGATTTTCGAAATTCACCAGCTGTGACAATCAAGCTTTAGTAGGGTGTATTCCAATTGCTGCTGTAGTTGTTCCTTTTAACCTGAAATCATAAAAATTCTCGATACCCTTTGCATTCCCCTTTTAGGGGTTCCTCTGGCACAAGATGATGAACAGATATACGAGGATCATTAAATAAGTTTCCATACTTTTTTCGTATGGGTACTTTTATTAATTGTACACACATGAAACTCTAGTCCCCTTCCAAATAATCTCCTCCGGCTACAATGCACTTGTACCATTTCAACAACTTCTGGAACGCCCCATGGAAGTCCTCTTGTGTGAACGTGTCAGTGACCTTTTTCATAGCCTCTTTCATCTCCTCAATTGTCTCATAACGACAACCGCTGAGCTTAAGGAATAAGCAAAAGTCACAGGGAGCAAGGTCTAGACAAGAGGGACGGTGAGGAACTGTCTGGATGCCCATCTTGGTCAAATAGTCAGTGACAAGGATGGAGTTGTGGACTGGTGCATTGTCCTGCTGGAAATACCACTGACCCTATTTGAAGAGTGCTGGCCTCTTCCCTCGGAATATCTTCCTAAACCCCCTTAAAACCTCAACATAGTAACCCTAAACCTAACCGTTTGGCCAGTGAACTCTGGTGTATTGACTTCCTTACTCCTCCCACACGTTCCATCATTCCTCACAGACTCCCTGCTTTCCTTTAATCTCTTATACCACTCAAAAACTGATGCTGGATTGATGCAAGATGGTCGAAAAGCAGTCTGAAGCATTCCATACGTTCCTGTGGCATTTTTTCCAAGTTTAAAACAGAATTCTGTTGCCTATCGTTCTTCTAAATTGTCAGATTGCATGTTTGAAATTCACCAGCAGTGATAATCAGGTTTTAGTAGGGTATATTCGAAATCCTGCTGTAGCTGTTCATTTGAACGTGAAATCATAAAAATTGGTCAGTCATCTCATAAGATGTATAACAATAACATACCGAATTTGCAAGAGTCTACGACAATTTTAAATGTCCATATGAAAAAAGACTGGAAAATTATCGTATGCACCTCGTATTCTAGAAAGAAGTTCTCATTTGAAAAAGAGATTGACTGACAATGGCCCACCCAGTACGAACCCTGGTCGAAACCATTTATAATGAGAACAAACATGACGTGGCGAAAATCGAACTGAAAGCTGTGTCAGTTAAAGACTTCCAGCACGGTTTACAGGAGCGAGAACAAGGTCTTTGTCGGTGTGTAGCTCTCAAGGGAAATATTTAGAAAGGGATAAAGCTTATTGGGGGTTGAGATAAAACAAAGATACGTAGTAACCGATGAGAAAGTCCTTGTGGCGTACTGGTTAACGTGCTGGACTGGGACATCTTAGTAAGCAAGTTCGAACTTCAGTCGCGTAATTACGTTCACTTTTGGACTAACACCTTTGAGAAAGGTATGGAATCCCTTTATCCTCACTTCTATGGATTAAATAGTATGTCTTCTACTTTGGCATCAAATGGCCCACGAAGGTTGATATGCCATTAAACAAAGAAACCTTAAATAGTACCACTACTGTTCTTCAACAAGGGGGGTTTCGGCGTTATATAATCCATGAAGGTTGATTTGCCATTAAACAAAGAAACCTTAAATAGTACCACTACTGTTCTTCAACAAGGATGGTTTCGGCGTTAGATAATCCATGAAGGTTGATTTGCCATTAAACAAAGAAGCCTTAAATAGTACCATTACTTTTCTTCAACAAGGATGGCTTTGATATTAAATAACCCAGGAAGTTTGATATGGCATAAACCAAAAAAAAAAACAAAAACAAAAAAAAAACAGTCACTACTATGTGGGCTTCTTGGTGAATTCCTATGTGACTAATTGAAAAATTAATATGAGTTTCAGAGTCGTGGAAGAGGAAAAAAATGGAGAAAAATATTCACAAGAACGTAGTTTTTGTAATAAGAAAAAAAAACTTGCAAATGTCTCTGATGTTTGCAAGAAAAATTCTTCCCTGACTTTTCAGTGCACCAGGAAATTAAAGAAGACACACACACACACACACACACACACACACACATACAGAATTGGCATCAAAAGAGCTTGTATCAATAATTAAAAAATAAAACAAACAAACCATTTGACTGAAATTAAAGATAGATGAGGAATATTATATACACTACTCGGAGAAAATGTCGTATTTAATGTGTAAAAAAAACCCTTAAAGACATGAGATCATACAAAAAATATAATATATTAGCTGCCTCTCCACACTACGGTAATCGGGGAGGCGCCGTGGCTAACATGCCCGATTGTGACATCGTAGTAAGCGAGTTCGAACTCCAGATAAGCTATTACATTCTCCCAGACAAATATCCTAAGGAAAAGTACGAACCCCTAATCTTCACCAGCTATGAATTAAATATTACCACTGCTATCTACAACAAGCCTGGTTTTGGCATTATATGACACACGAAGGTTTGATTTAGCATCAGATAAAGTGACCAAACCAAACTCACCCTAAAAACCGACTATATGACCGACAGCAAAAAGTTGATTACCAGTACTCTCATTGTAGGTGCGAGAGGTGGTCAGACACGAGACGTGGGGATTTTTGAAAAGGGAAAGTTAATTCATTACCTTTAATATTGTATTCAATATTCAAATATTAGGGGTCTCATTGAGGGCTTGCTTTCACTTTAAAAACATGTTCTTGTTACATCATTATTTAAAAGGCGAACTGGTTTCAAATAATCTCTCATAACCAGGTATGAGGACAGAAAACAGTAAGGCAGACATCGCCTCCAACCATCAGCTACCCTGGTACCCGGCTCTGGAACTGGCAGATGAGAAATCTAGTTGCAGGTATTAAATAACCCTACATGGGTTAAGATACCCCAAAATGCAAATAAAAAAAATAGATAGAGGAGAAAATAACCTTAGAAGTTTAAAAGATTTCGAAAGAGTTTAAGACAGAATGATACCATGTGGCGTATTTTATAAGGTTAAAAACGAACTTATCTTTAATAATATATATATATTCTCATCCACAGACAGAGCTGTTTCGTTCTATCAGAACTCTTCAGTGTGGCTAGACAGGCAATATTCCCGAAGCTGGGCTCGAAACCTTACTGACTGAAACGTCAATCCAAGATTCTACCACTAAGCCACGAGGCAACCAGCGCAAGCGAAAGAAATTTAAACGCTTATGTATCACATTTGTTTTTGTTTACATATATCCGTTTAATGGCTACCGAGAGCTCAATTCATTTGAAGAACCTTGCATTACGCTTGTGGCAACCATTACTTCCCTCGCTAGAGAGCTCAACCCCACAGGGTTAGGGGAGAATATATATTGTCATCCTCAGACAGACCTGTTTCGTTTTATCAGAACTCTTCAGTGTGGCTAGACAGGCTAGATTCCCGAAGCTGGGATCGAAACCTTGGTAACTGAAACGCCAACCCAAGATTTTACCACTCAGCCACGAGGAAACCAGCGCAAGCGAAGGAAATTTTTAACACTTATCTCTCTCATTTGTTTTTGTAGTGTTGGTTATCACTAAATCACTTTGTGGGTAAGTGTCGAACCAAGTGCAGTATAATATGGACAGTGCTCAATATCTAGGATAGAGCTATTATATGATAATAATAAATAAATATATATTATATATACATATAATATATAATATACACATTGAATATAATATATAATATTGAATATTGAATATAATATACACATTGAATATAATATATAATATACACATTGAATATAATATAATATACACATTGAAAATAATTGTAAACGTACTGTTTAATTAGAATTTTATTATTTCAAAAGTGTAAAAATAGCGACTGTTGCAGGTTTTGTAGCGTAGACTTTGTCTTTTTGCTATCCCCATAAGAAAAAATCTAGTGGTGTGAGGTTTGGTGAACGGGGAGGATATTCAACAAAACCTCTTCATCCAATCCACTTGTTTGGCAAGACCTCATCAAGGAAGGACCTAACATTGTTATGGTAATGTGGGGGTGCTGCATCTTGCTGAAAATAAAACTCTTCATCTTCAAAGTCTGCTCTACGCTACAAAACCTGCAACAGTCACTGAATTAAGAGAGGTTTGGTTGTAATTGTGTGAACACGCATCCATACATAACTATAACACATACACGCATACGCACACACCCACATACACACACACACTTACAACCACAGATAAACGAAATCTCAACGGTTTTTTGTCTGTATTTTTTTTCGTGTTTTCGATTTTTAATTCATTCCATCTTCTTAACTGCCTGATGATTGTTATTTTGCAAAAAACTCCATGAAACCCAGGGTCGCAGACTATTTTCCATGGATTAAATAAATATATGTATCTAATATATATGCATTTATTATTATTATTATTATTATTATTATATAATAGCTCTACCTTAGATATTGAGCATTGTCCATATTATATTGCTCTTGGTTCGACACATACCCATAAAGTGATTTACTGACAACCAACACTCTTATAATGTATATATATATATATAAAACGTTCAGACGTAAACTGCATATTAACTTCGGAAAATTACAATGGAGCGCTTCTACAAGAGATCAAAGAAAATGTAAATAAATGAAAATGTCTGAGAGATTAAAAAGAAAGAAAAAAGATTCTAAAGGGAATAATAGGAAAGAAAAAAAAAAGAATGGAAATGAAATAAAAAAAAAAATAGAATAAAAAGATCAAAAATGAATTAGAAAAATGAACGCAGCTAAAGTTAATTTCCAAAAAAGCTCTTCCGAATGAAAGTCACAATACTGAATCTTTTATATCTGACTATCGTCTGCGATTTTTACCATGATGTGTAATATAATGGCCGAGGGATTTCGGTTCATGCCTTTGGGTTAAGTTAGGCTGAGAACCTTTCGGCTCAGTGCATGGGTTACTTAGGTGCAACATTAACGCAGGTGTTCACGTGCACGCGCGCGGCAGAGCAGATGTGTCACTTAGAGATTTTACAATAGCCCGAGATGGGAAACGGAGACTAGCGAGTGCGAATGACGTCACGCACCGGAAGCGCGCGGAGGATTTTGGGAGATTTTGAAAAAGTCTGTTAGTTGACATGAAACCTGCCTCGGGGGAAGACGGTTGGTTTTCGCTTGCTCGCGGAGATCTTTGTGGCGGGTGCCACACGTGTTGGGGGGGGGGCAGATGAAAAAGCCAGAATAGAAAGATTGTGCCTCTCTCTCCTTATGTCGAAAGAACTCAAAGGTAATAAACGGTTTTGTACCTGAAGAAAGAAGTCGGTACGTGTTTTTCGTGTTTCGAGATTCCTATGTTCTATCTTTATGGACATTCGATGTACGTTTCACACATAGCCGTATCTGGCTATGGTACAGATGTGGACACATGTTTATATCAATCGATATTAGGGTGTGTGTATATATACAGGGTGTCCCTCCAAAAATGTATACATAAAAACAGCGACTGTTGCAGGTTTTGTAGCGTAGACTTTGTCTTTCGGGTATCCCCATAAGAAAAAATCTAGTGGTGTGAGGTCTGGTAAACGGGGAGGATATTCAACAAAACCTCTTCATCCAATCCACTTGTTTGGCAAGACCTCATCAAGGAAGGACCTAACATTGTTATGGTAATGTGGGGGTGCTGCATCTTGCTGAAAATAAAACTCTTCATCTTCAAAGTCTTCTCTACGCTACAAAACCTGCAACAGTCGCTGAATTAAGAGAGGCCATTGAGCATGAATGCGCCCAAATACCAAGGGAATTGTTTCATGATGTGTGCGATTCCATTGCTTGGCGTTGTCAGCAGTGTTTGGATCAAAATGGGAGTCAGTTTGAGAACAGGCAGTGAAAAAACAATAAAATGATACTTGTAAAATGTTTTTACACATTTAAAATAATAAAATTCTAATTAAACACTACGTTTACAATTATTTTTAATGTGTATACATTTTTTTTTTGGACACCCTATTTACATTTGCTTTTGTGACTGTGTGTATGCGTGGTTTTAAGCGTGTGGCTGTATTCTTGTGCATTTATATACGTGTGTTTTTATGAGTGTGAATGTATAGTGTGGTTGTGTGAGCATGCATTTATACGATATATATGAGGAGCATTCAATAGGTTTCCAAATTTTTGTTGAACAGGCATTTAAAATTGGCGTAGACTCTTGAGAATTCAGTATGTTATTGCTATACATCTTATGAGATGACTGACTAATTTTTATGATTTCAGGTTCAAATGAACAGCTACAGCAGGAATTGGAATATATCCTACTAAAGCCTGATTGTCACTGCTGGTGAATTTCAAAAATGCAATCTGGATGTGAGGACACTTTAGAAGAACGATATGCTATAAAATTCTGTTTGAAACTTGGCAAAAATGCCACAGAAACGTATGGAATGCTTCTGACTGCTTTTGGAGCATCTTGCATTAATCGAAAATCATTTTTTGAGTTGCATAAGAGATTCAAGGAAGGCAGGGAGTCTGTGAGGGATGATGAGAGGCGTGGGAAGAGTAAGGAAGTCAATAGACCAGAGTTGATTGGCCAAACGGTTAGGTTTGGGGTAAAGATTATAAAGGATTATTATCCATTTCCCAAAAGCTCCAGAGCTGGACACTTAGCATCGGATTGTTTAATGTCATCCAGGACACTCGAGTGGGGTCTTACCTATCTGCAGTGACGTAGTCATTTTATTCTACCGCCTCAGCCAGAAGAGTGATAGGTATATAGATAGATAGACCGATGGGTAGATAGACTCGTTGATTGTGTTGTTATGGTACGAGGATCATTAAATAAGTTTCCAGACTTTATTCGTATGGGCACTTTTATTGATAGTACACACAGTAAACTCTAGTCCCCTTTGAAGTAATCTTCTCCGGCTGCAATGCACTTGTTGTACCGTTCCAACAACTTCTTCAAGGCCCGATCGAAGTCCTCTTATTAAATACAGTTGATGATTGTCATATCCTTTCTGCGCGGGCATAAGACGGCACTATCTGACTATGCTCCTGGACTAAGAGACCCAATTGGTTTGGTTTATTTGTTTAATGGCATATCAATCTTTGTAAGTTATTTAATGCCAAAGCCATTCTCCTAGAACAGTAGTGGTATTATTTAACCCATACATGGGAGGATAAGAGGGTTCATACCTTTCCCAAGGGTATTTTCCCGAAAGTGAATGTAATAATGCGACTGGAGTACGAACTCGCTTACTACGATTCCGCAGTTCGTCTCTAAGAGACCCGAGTAGTTCAAAGCCTTACCAAACTAAATAATAAAATATAATTAACGAAAAGTGATTAATATAAAAAAAATCATTACCTTAAATATATAACAGTAGTAGTACTTGTTAAGGTCCCAACTATGGGGTAAATAGAACTGTTTAATCATTTATTATACAAGAAACCATTTAACAGAAGCAAATAAAACTATTTGCGTTAGAATGCAATACTTGAAACCTTCTAGCTGTATGCAAACAAATAAGTTCCGGAGTGTGTAAAAATTGTTAATTTTAAACTATTTTAAGCATTATCGATATTCAACATATATATATATATATATATATATATATATATAAACAAGGTTTTGCATTAAATACCCTACAATGGTTAATATGCCATAAAACCCCAACCAACCAATCTATCAATCAATCTATCTATCTATTGTAGTCCTTACAAAATGGACTCACCCTCCTCCATAGATACACGTCAACGAGAGCGTCAGAATGAGTGCATCAATCAGCGTGACGCAATCACGTGTTATACCATTTGCGTAGTGGACGGATAGTCACTACCACACTGGACTGTCAGCTTCCTATCAACTAAATACTGTTTAATCAGGTTCACTAGTATCTTTTTTCTATTGCTTGAATATATATGTTTTTCAATCAACCTTTTTGCGTTCCCCGTTTCTTTCTTTGGTCAGCATCATAACCCTATCTATCTATCTGTCACCCAGTTGGCTGGGGCTGTACAGTGTGGAACGATAAAATTGTCGTCCTAAAAAAAACAACACTACAGCTTTATTTTAAAACTTTTATGGAAAAAATCAATTCAGGTAACTTGATTATGTAGTAGAGCTGACATCTATTCAATGTAGCCGCCTTCAGCCTCAATCACCGCCTCGATACGGATCCAGAACTGGGAGCATGCCTTTTCCACAAGCGCCGGCGGGAGCTCAGCGAATACTCGGTGGATGACGGCGATCAGGCTGGCTTTGGTGTTGTAGGAGATCATGTTGGTGATGTTCTCGATGTATGACCAAACGAAGTAGTCCAGCGGGTTCAGGTCGGGGGTGGAGGGGGCCAGCGAGAGAAGGGTACAAAGTCCTAACACTCCTTCTGAAGCCAAGCTTGGGTCTCTTTGGACTTGTGGGTCGGCGCCGAGTCCTGCAGCCACTCCCAGAATCTGCCACCGGCCACCTTATTACACCAGGGGATCACCACACTCTTCAGCACATCCAGGTACACTTTGGTGTTGATTTTCAAGCCGACTTCGAAGATGTGAGGTGGCATGATGTGACCCTTACTTGAAACCACACCAAAGACTATAACCGTAGCCGGAAACTTTGTTTTCATCACCCTGGGCACATCCCTGTTATTCGTGGCAATCCAGATTTGCATTTTGAGGGTGCTGGCAATGATCTTGTTGTCATAAGTTGGATCAGTAGAGAGTATGACTTGTACTGCGGCGCATCTCCGATCTCGCTCGTTGAACATTGTGTCACTTTCAGACATGATAGAAGGCTCCTATCGCTCTTGGGATTTGTACATACCTGACCAACTAGTACATGGTCTGCAACAAAAAAAAAAAAAAAAAACGGTTTTCATTAAAAGGAAATTGAATCATATCGTCTTTTCTAGGGTGACAATTTTATTGTTTCACCCTGTAGAATAAGATGACTGTGTGACTTCGGATGGGTACGACCCCACTCATATGTTCTAGATATAACCTTAAATTACATCTGATGGTGATGCTCTAGCTCTGGCGCTTTGATAAATGTGTAGCACCCCTTCATTACTATTACTCCCTGATCCACTATGACCTGGTGTGGTAATACTTATTAGGGACCCATGTAGGGGTCAAATAAAAATACTTAATCGTTTTCGATACTTACTCGTGTAAAAATTGTTACCTACAAGCTATTTACAGTGTTATAATAAATGTGTGCCTCACGAATTGAACGACAACCAAAAGAAACGCCATTATGAATTATCTTTTACGCAACAAGAACGACCCGTTTCTCGACCGGGTTGTAAATTGCGATGAAAAGTGGGTTCTTTACGACAACCAGCGACGCTCAGCTCAGTGGTTAGACACTAACGTAGCTCCACGACCCTTCCCGAAGCCAGAGTTGCACTAAAAGAAGGTCATGCTGACTGTTTGGTGGTCTGCGACCGGTCTCATCCATTACAGTTTTTTGAATGCAGGCGAAACCATTACGGCGGAGAAATACTGTCAACAATCGGATGAAATGCATCAGAAACTTCGATAACAATACCCATCATTAGTCAACAGAAAAGGCCCAATTCTCCTTAACGACAATGCCCGACCGCACATTGCTAAACCGAACCTGCAGAAGTTGAACGAATTGGGCTACGAAACTCTACCTCATCCGCCATACTCTCCAGACCTCTCACCTACCGACTACCACTTTTCAAGCATCTTGACAACTTTCTGCATGAGAAATGCTTCAAAAACCTAAACGATATCAAAAACGCCTTCAGCGACTTCATCGCCACCAGAACGTTACTGGTATAAATACACTTGTTTTGCGTTGGCAAAAGTGTGTTGATTCTGATGGTGCTACTACGCTTCTTGCAAATGCACCCGTCCAAGTCGAAACCCTGCTGCATAGTCTGGAACGAGCTGCTGCGGGCAGTGGCCTCCATGTCAATGCACACAAAACGGAATATATGTGATTTTATCAAACAGGCGACGTTTCCACTCAAAACAGTAGTTCTCTGAAACTAGTTGACAGGTTTACCTACTTAGGAAGCAGTGTCTCATCAAACAAGATAGACATCAACACGCAACTAGCAAAGGCATGGACAGCTATCAATAAGCTATCGGTCATATGGAAGCAAGACCTGACCGATAAAATGAAACGCAGTTTCTTCCAAGCAGCAGTCGTGTCGATATTGCTATATGGATGCACTACAAAGACGCTAACTAAACATATGGAGAAAAAGCTTGACGGCAACTACACAAGAATACTGCAAGCAATTTTGAACAAGTCCTGGGCGCAGCACCCCACAAAGCAGCAGCTATTCGGCCACTTACTACCCATAACGAAAACTATTCAAGTTAGACGAACCTGGCATGCAGGACACTGCTTGAGAAGTAGGGACGAGCTCATAAGTGATGTACTCCTATGGACCTCTTTACATAGCCGAGCAAAAGCAGGGCGACCAGCTCGAACCTACATACAGCTGCTCTGTGTGGATACAGGGTGTAGCCCTGAGGACCTGCCGGGAGTGATGAACGATAGGGAGGGATGGCGAGAGAGGGTCAGGGATATCCGTGCTGATGGTACGGCAAGATGATGATGATAATGAAGGGTATATATGCTTTAAAACGCAACCAATCAGCTATATAAATATCAGCCAATTAGCATAATGGTTACAGTGTTCGCCAGTGACCCGGGTGACCGGGGTTCAATTCCAGGTTGAGCCATACCAAAAGTAGTACTTGATGCCTTCTTACTTAACACTCAGCATTATAAAGTACGGATCAAGGGTAAGTGGAGCAATCAAGGGAAAGGAGTAGAGCCCCCCCCAACACTTCGGTTTTATAAATATTGAAAAGAGAGTCTCACTTGATTAGCGTCGGCCAACTTTCGATGTATATATTTATATACACTTATATCGATCTTACTGGACATTAGCATGATGGGCCCGGAGACCTGGGTTCAATCCCAGATAGAGTTATACCAAAGACTCAAAAAATGGTACTTTATGCCCCCTTGCTTAACACTTAACATTATAAGGTACGGATCAAGGGTAAAGTCAAGAAATCCAGGGAAAAGAGTTGCACCCTCCCCAACACCTTGGTGTAGTAGCTATCGAAAACGGAGCCTTTGAGTCATCCTCAACTATGGTCGCCAACTTTACTTATTTATATCGATCTTGAGTTTGTCTATTTCTACTTACCAGTCTATCTTAATCAGTTCAGATTAAGAAGCCTCATCTCAAAAAAGATTCCTAATAAAGACAATTCCAAATTCGGTACGGACCCGACAATTGAAGACCAGATAAGGAGAAGAAATAATTGGATTTATAAGACAAAAAAATCCAACTTTAAGCGCCCTTCGGGGCCCGTAGCGCAGCGGATAGAGGCGTTGAGTCTCTACGTTTCCAGGTGAGCATTGTCAGAAGATAGCGGTTTCAATTCCTACTCAAGCTGACTTGGACAAAAACATGGTACGATAGACAACAACTATGGGATACGGTTACTAGACTCAGCATTCCTATCCGAGGTTTCGGTTAATCACCTGCCGAAACGTAGTGAGAAATCAACAACGAAAAAAAAACTACCAAGAATGAGGACAAAAGTCTGCAGTAAAATTAAAACTCAGTTCAATCTATCAATGGATTAAATTGTACGACCACTGCATATGAATTGAATAATCCACGAAGAGTGATGTTCCATTAAACAAAGAAATAAGACTATAGCAATCCATTTCAACCCGTTCATATTTATCTGTCAATACAGAGAAATGTATTTCTAATGTTTAGAACTACAGTGTATCCCCACCTTAAACAATACCTCCCTACAAAATCATTTTCTACTATTTCTCAACGATTACTTTTCTCCTCCTCAATCTCTCTATAGCAAAGTTCTCCATTATTTCATCCAAATAATGAAGTTTATTTTTTATTTCTTTTTTACAAGGAGGTAAAAAAAATGTCTCGTCTTTGAATCGGCAATATTTCTTCCTTTTGATTTCCTCATTACATTTATCTGTCGACAAGTTCTTCTTGTGTTGGTATTAAATTTATTCAACAACGAACAATTACGTTAATTGCCTCACACGTTCCTTCAACTTTCCGCCTTTGATGTAGTCAATGCAAGGCGCATAAGTAATCGACACTCCGCTGTCGGTGCCACCCAGGAAGCCCATCATATATCGATGGTTTCTTTCTTACTGGCACTAACCGAAAACCATAGATTCTAGAAGACGTTTAATCCAGACTTCATTTTAATACTTGTTGGTTTTTTAATGCCAAATACTATTCATACATATATTAAATATATTTGTAAATAAATAGTTTGTCATTGACATTTTTAAACGAGTCACAGCTCATTTCTTTGCTCACAGTTAAGTGGTTAAAGTATTGCTATCTAACGCTAATAATTCGATTTAATATTAATAGATTGTTTGCACACAGTTAAATAATTTCAGTAACTGTTATTTATTGTTTGCACACAGTTAAATAATTTCAGTAACTGTTATTTATTGTTTGCCCACAGTTAAATTGTTCTTTAACACGAATAATTTCAGCCCAATCGACTGTGGCTGTAGAATACACCAGCTGCATCTCTGCTGAGAAGTAAAACAATAAATGTCCTGGACATGACATTAAACAATCTGATGGAGAGGCTTCAGTCAAATGATCTCTGGGAAATATGGAGTGCCCCTTCATTGCCATTGCTCCCAGGTCCACTCTGACTCAGAGGGGTAGCACCTGATAGGATCCTATCTCTGGGTCAAATCGAACTGTTTGACATTTAAACTGTAAGCAAACAAGTAACTGACATTAAACCGAAATGTTAGAAAAAGAACTGTTTGACCGTTTAAACTATGTGCAAACAAATGACTGTTTAATTGAATTGTTAGTAATACATAGGAATACTTAAAACTGTTTTAAATGTGCTTAAATTGAAATATATTTATTACATAGCAATACGTGGAATAATATGACTGTGTTAATATTTACCAACCCCTCCGCTCGGGCAGGATATGACACAAGGTCAATTTTTAAGCGGAGTTTAACAGGTTTGAATTCAGTTTTCCATCTCCTAGACTAGTTGCCTCACCAAGGCTGAAGAATCTAGTCTTCCCTACTATTTACCCATGGCTGGATGGAGAATATTTTGGATTCATACCTTTCCCAAGGGTATTAGTGCTATGTGAAATGCGATCAGTCAGGTCCAGGATTTGTCCATATCCTGCGACGCTAACCATTACACCACGGGCACCTCCAATATGACTGTGTTCAAATAAATAAATAGTGGCGAACAGAATGTTGGATGTTAGATACCTATACTTGTAACCACTTCACTGTGTTTAAACAATAGATTGCCCAGTCGGCTGGGGCTGTAGAATACACTGATTGCACCTCTGCAGAGGGGTAAGACCACGCCCCGATGAGTGTCCTGCATATGACACTAAACTATCTGATGGTGAGGTTCTAGTAATGCTGGGGCTTTGGGGAATACGGAGCACCCCTTCATAGCCATTGCTCCCACGTCCACTCTGGCCCGGTGTAGTAGCACCTGAGAGGGCTCTATCTATGGGGTAAATAGAACTAACAGCATAGTTATGCTAAACTGAATTATTGAATTAACTGAATAGCTTGAAATAGAAATGTTTTTGACAATTAAACTCTGTGCTTACATTTAAACTGCATGCTTATGCAAAACTGAATTATTTGAAATAGAACTGTTTTTAATTTTGAAACTGTACTTACACTAAACTGAATTATTTAACATAAAACTGTTTTGACGATTAATAGTGTAAACCAAATCTGTACTTATACTAAACTGAATTAGCTGAATTAGAACTGGTTGACTAAACTGAATAGCCAGAAGCAGAAATGTTTTTTCCCAATTGAACTGTGCTTACATTTAAACTGCTTACTCATGCTAAACTGAATTGTTTGAGGTTGAACTGTTTTTGACATTGAAACTGCACTTACACTAAACTGAATTGTTACATATAACTGCTTGAATCGTTTGAAATAGAAATGTTTTTGATAATTAAACTGTGTACTCATGCTAAACTGAATTGTTTTAAATAGAATTAATTATTTACATTAAAATGGATTTGGCGTTAAATAACCTACAAGGGTTGATATGCCATAAAACCCAACACACCAAACCAAACCCAACAATTAAGTAGATTTGAATTTATTAGTGTTAGATAGAAATTATTGAAACTATTAAACAGTAGAAATATTAGCAATATTAGTGTGTGAATAAATGACTTCTAACTCATTCAAAAATGAAATTACCTAAAACTGTGTATGCAAATAAAGGATTGATGGGCCCAGGTGTAATGGTTAGCATCATAAGAAACGGACACGGCGAGACGAGTTCAAATCCCGGACGAAGCTGATTTTATTTCACATAGCATTAATACACTTGGTATTAATCCATTTTTCTCCCTCCAGCTATGGGTAAATAGTTGGGCAGACTGGGTTCTTAAACCTTGGTTAGGCAACCAGTCTAGGAGAAGGAAAACTCTGAATTCAAACCTGTTAAACTCTCCTAAATAAATGACCGTGTGTCACATCCTGCCCGTGCGAGGGGTTCGGTAAATACAGACTGATGTTAAATCCTGACTTATATAGCAATGCTTAAAACGATTTACCAATATGCCAAAAAACCAGGTCAGGCTCGTTTTAAAATGTTATCAACAAGATATGTCCACAAATCATATATATTTAATATATATGTATAAAACGGATTTAGTATTAAATAACCTCCAATGTTTGATACGCCATAAAACCCGACCAAACCAAATCATATATATTTAATATATATATATATATATATATATATATATATATATATATATATATATATATAAAGAGGATTTGGCATTAAATAACCTACAATGGTTGATAGGTCATAGAACCCAACAGGGCAAGAGTGGTTTGGAAGGGATGGCAATGAAAGGGTACTCCGAATTCCCCAGTGCTCCTGCATTACTGGGGCCTCACCATCAGATTTAGTGTCATATTAAGGGCTCTCTTTAGGGGAGGGGCTTACTCCTAGACAGTGATGTAGCCGGTGTATTCTACAGGTCTAGTCGACTGGGTTTTGGCATCGTCTGTTTAGTATGATAAATAAAACCATTGTGTGGTTTCACTTATTTCATTAAAAATAACACTTTTTGGATGAGAAATACAAATGTTTGATAAACTGAATAGCTTGAAATAGAAATATTTTTCGCAATTAAACTGTACTTACATTTAAACTGTGTACTTATGCTAAACTGAATTGTTTGAAATAGAAATATTTTCATAAAAATGGATTTGTCGTTAAATAACCTACGAAGGTTGATATGCAATAAAACCCACCAACCAACAATTTTTTGTGGGTGGCCAAGTTTTTTTGACTGGTAGTATATGCGTGCGTAAGAGTGTGAATATATGCAAACAAGATTTGATATGAAATAATTCACAAAGGTTGATATGCCAATGAAACACAGCCAAACCAATTAATATTATTTCCCAGTCAGCTGGGGCTGTGGAATACACCGACTGCACCTCAGCGGAGGGGTAAGACCCCACCCCCCAGTGAGTGTCCTGTATATGACACTAAACTATCTGATGGTGAGGTTCCAGCAATGCTGGAGCTTTGGGGAATTCGGAGCACCCCTTTATTGCCGTCGCTACCAGGTTAAACTGTTTACTTATGAGTCATGTATAGATGTATAGTAGGTAAGTCCTCTGTAGTCGAGGTCGACCCAATGTTTCCTTTTTTAATAGCTTTACATCGAGATATAGGAGAGGACGCTACTAATTTCCCTTGATTGCTCCACTTACCCTTGATCCGGTCCTTATAATGCTGAGAGTTAAGGAAGGAGGCATCAAGTACCATTTTTTGAGTCTTTGGTAGGATTCGACCTGAGATAAAACCCGCATCTCCTTGATAACTGGTGAACACTCTAACAATTATGCCAAAGGGCTGGTATAATATAATATAAATGTATAGACAGGATTAGATAACCCACAGGGGTTGATATGCCATAAAACAATCATAATAAATCAATCAGAGCAAATACAGATATCAATCGTATTAAAATTGCTTTATTCTCTAAGTGCATGTTAATTGATTGATTTTAAAGGAACACTAACGCATCTAGGGTCATTTTATGCCTGAATATTATGGAATCGGGTCGGTTGACCCATCGGAGACTTAAAAATACTTGGGTTGGTATCCAATTGCGTATCAAGACCACCTTAGTTATCCTTGTCTTGCAGTTTTGTCAAATTTGTTCGCACACTGTCGCTATGACTCCGATTATCGAAAAGTGGAACTAATTCCGTGGATTCCTGGGTAAGACATTAAACTATAACCAGTGGTTAGGCTCTGGTTCCGTTGATTCCTGGGTAAGACGTTAAAATATAACCAGTGGTAAGGCTCTGGTTCCGTTGATTCCTGGGTAAGACGTTATACTGTAACCAGTGGTAAGGCTCTGGTTCGGGAGTTCCAGAGTTTTGGGGAGAGTGGAGTGACCCCTTAATTACCATTGCTCCCCGGTTCACCCTGTCTCAGGGGTGATAATATCTGTTTGGGGAGCCATATATGGGTCAAATAGCTATTAAATACCAGGATCAGACGGAACTTGACAGCCTTGGCAGGCAATCCATCTAGGACAAGGACAGTCTGACATAAAACCTTCGACCCAAGGACCTCAGTGTCACCATCCCAGCTTGCTTGGCTATGACAAATTAACCACGGGTGTAAAGGGTGGGGCCAGTACAGCGCACACTGAACTCCACCAAAAAACTTCATTGCGCAGGCTCAAAGTACGTGTCCAAGTCCGCGACGCTACCAACACTTCCAAGTCCTGTAGCGATGGGAAAGGGGCGAAATGGCCGGCGAAATGGCCGGCAGTTCAGGATATTAGTTGTCTGATGTTGACCTAAGACGACAGCATCCCCCGGCGTCACCATTAGGAGAGAGGCCTAGAAAAGGTGACCTGACCGAAGCTCGTCTTTCGTCCCCCTGTTGGCTTGCCGCGGTCAACGGATATCTTCTCTAGCGGTCCCAAAACATCAAAACAAAGAAGGTACACACCCACTTCCAAGAGTGCAAAAATACTGAAAGTAGCATGCTGCAACGTCAGAACCATGCTTGACGCAGCTCTGATTGCACATGAACTGTCCAGGTTAAATGTGCTGCCTTTAGTGAGGTCCATTTTCAAGGAGAAGGCAGCCTCCAAGAGCATGGCGCCGTATACACCCTCTTCTAGTCAGGGAAACCTACAATAGAGGAGCGCCTTTCAGGCATCGGTTTCATAGTCAGTTCTTCCATCGCCACCAGGCTGGAAAATCTGTCAACTGGTCATTCTGACCGCATGATGTCCAGGAGCCTTCCCCTGAAAAATAAGCGGTATGCCACGTTTTTAAGTGTGTACGCTCCAACTCTTCGAGCTGAACCAATCTTCAAAGTACCCCTGCAGACGAAAAAGTGATAATCCTTGGTGATTTCAATGCTAGAATGGACTAAGATCCAGGTTCCTGGAAAGGATTACTTGGTAGACACGGCGTTGGTAACTGCAACAACGGGCACTTGTTGCTGGAGCTTTGCACTAAGCAGCAACTGGTCATCACCAACACTATCTTCCAGCAAAAGGACAGACTTAAACAACCTGGATACATCCTCGGTCCAAACGTTGGCACCTAATTGGCTACGTCCTTGTGCTAAATCTTGACCTAAATGACGTCATTCACACCAAAGTGATGCCCAGCGCTGAATGCCACAACAACTATCACCTAGTGCGCTGCAAAATTAGGCTGCACTTCAAACCCACACCAAGAAAGGGAGGTCTCCCACAGAAAAAGTTCAATCTGAACAAACTTCAATCAGCTGAAGTGAAAGCTGATTTTAAGGCTGGCCTACTGTCCAAGTTTGAAAACAGCGACTGCCCAGAAGACACTTCTCCTGAAACACTCTGGAATCAACTGAAGAGTGCCATCCTGCAGACGTCTGAAGAGGTTCAAGAAGAACAAAGACTGGTTCGACGAGAATGACCAAGAGATTCAGGAACTGCTAGCGAAAAAGGGATCATCCCACTAAGCCCAACTGGCTCACTCGTTATGTCCTGTGGGGAGGACTGCCTTCTGTCTCATTTGCAGCATCCTTCAGCGCAGGCTTCGAGAGATCCAAAATGAGTGGTGGACCAATCTCACAAAGAGAACTAGCAATATTCATACGTAGGTGACTACAGAGGCTTCTAAAAAGGCCTCATGGCAGTGTACGGCCCGACTCACTGGGTCCAGAGTCCCTTGCACAGTGCAGAAGGACAAAGGCTTTTTACAGACATGGCCTCTGAGTCTTTGGTCTGAGCACTTCCGATACTTCTTTAGCACAGACTGTGTCGTCCAGGACCCAACAGTTCTCAGCATCCTCCAGCAACCATTCAAAGCAAAATTGGATGAACTACCCTCTATAAAAGAAATTACCGAAGCCATAGAGCATTTGAGGAGTGGCAAGGCAGTGGGAACTGACAGGATTCCCCCATAGCCCCTGAAAGGAGGACCAGCATTACACAGTAAGCTTCACGAACTCCTTGTCTGTTGTTGGGAGCAAGGCAAACTTTCAAGTGATCTCTGGGATGCAATCATCGTGACCTAGTACAAAAACAAGGGAGAAAAGTCAGATTGCTCCAACTATCTGCGGGATCACTCGGCTCTCAATCGCAGGAAAAAAACCCTTGCTCGTGTGCTCCTAAACAGATTGATACCCACCATCGATAAAGACCATCAACCAGAAACCCAGTATGAGTTCAAAGCCAACAGGGGCACCACAGACATGGTTTTCGTCCTCAAACAACTCCAAGAGAAATTCAGGGAGCAGATCAAATGATTGTATGTAGCGTTTGTGGACCTGACCAAAGCGTTTGACATAGAGAGAAGAAAGGGACTGTGGATGATAATGGAGCGCCTTGGCTACCTCCCAAAGTTCCTCAGCATGGTTATCCAACTGCACAAAGACCATTGCGGCCAAGTTATATTGAACAGGGACCTCTCTGGATCCTTCCCAATCGTCAACAGCGTGAAACGGGGTTGTGTTCTGGCACCGACTTTGTTCAATATCTTTTTCAGCATGATGCTTAAACAGGTCATAGAAGACCTTGACTATGACGGTGCTGTATACATCCGCTACAATCTTGACAGCAGTCTGTTTTACCCCAGGAGACTGCATGGCCACACAAAAACACTTGAGCAGCTTTTCCGTAACCTCTTCGCTGACGATGCTGCCCTCGTTGCCCACACCGAAAGAGCCCTTTAATATCTAACTTTCGGCTTTGTAGAGTTTGCTTAGCTCTTCGGACACGAGGTCAACTTGAAGAAGACTGAGGTCCTTCACCAGCCTGCACCCCTAGAAGAGTACCGCTCTCCTCACATCACTATCGGTGGAACTGAACTGAAAGCAGTTTATCAATTCACTTATCTGGGGTGAACCAACTCACCAGACGCCAAGATCTACAGGAAAGTAAGTAACTGACTGGCTAAGGCAAGCAATGCTTTCGGCAGACTCTACAAAAGAGTATAGAACAAGCATCTGAAGTAGGGCACTAAGATCAGCGTCTATCGAGCTGTCGTACACCACCCTGCTGTACGCCTCTGAGTCATGGGTTACCTACCGCCACCATCTACGACTCCTTGAGCGCTTCAATGAGCCCTATCTCCGCACCATCCTTAACATTCACTGGAGTAACTACGTTTCCGCTGTTGAGGTCCTTGATCAGACAGAAATCATCAGCATAGAGGCAATGTTGCTGAAGTCACAGCTACGATAAACAGGGCATGTCTTCCCAAGATTGCCAGTATGGTGAACTCTCCATTGGCTACTGTAACAGAGGGGCAGCAAAGAAACGTTTTAAAGACTCCCTCAAGAAGACTGTCGGTACCTGCCACATTGACCACCACTACTGGTCGACACTTGCTGCTGACTTCCAGGCTTGTCGCCTTACTGTCCACCAATTCGTTTCACCTTTGAGGACTCCCGCAGGGTCAACCTCAGGGAGAAACGCCACAGGGGGGAAGATCCAGGGAGCCTCAGCAGCTCTACAAGACCAAACCTTTAACTGCAGGCGCTGTGACCGAACTTGCCTGTCCCGCATCGGCCTTGTCAGCCATCAGTCAACGTGAACAACCTACTTCATAAATCTTCGTTCGCGAAGTCTAATCAAGAATATGCTGCTTTTTGTTCTGAATATAATCCGAAAAAAATCCATCCGAATCCTCGATTAACCAGAATTACGGATCCCATTGATACGGATTGATGAGTTGTTTTGAAATAGTCAAATATACCTTCCACCGCTGAAAAAATAAAGCCATCGATTAGTTTCAACTCAACAGGTACTCATTTAGGTAATATTCGATTTAGACCGGAAAACCTATTTGTGGTGATCGATCTTTCTATCGTTTTATTTATTTTTTCTTCCCTGACCTAATTCGATTTATTTACTTACAACGAGGCACAGCTAATTTAATTAATCTATAATCAAATTTAAATTGCTACCTTTCCCTTTCCTTATCCATTGACGCCAGAAGCTTAATTTTTCAACACAAATTCCCTTTTTTGTGTGGTTGCATTTTTTTGTTTTATTTCTATCATTCAACGAAACATGGAGTAAACCAACAACAATTCCAGCCATTAACTCTTTGCAGAAGCAAATGAGATAAATGTGTATATACCCAACCCCTCCACACAAGCTGGATGCGACACAAGGTCAATTTTTAAGAGGACTATGAATTTACTCAACTACTCCGGTGGGGGTGTCCTCGTGGTGTAATGGTTAAAGCGATGTACTGCGGAATCGTTGTAAGCGAGTTCGAATTCCAGTCGCGCTATTACGTTCACTTTCGGGTAAATACCCTTGGGAAAGGTATGAACATCCTTATCCTCCCACCTATGGGTTAAATAGTACCATTACTGTTCTTCTAGGAGAATGGCTTTGGCATTAAATAACCTACAAAGGTTGATATGTCATTAGTCTAGAAGTATAGTCAGATAGTACCGTCTTACGCCCGCGCGGAAAGGATATGACAATCATCATCTGTATTAATAAACCCCCAGACAGGATATGGAGCTAGAGTGTGGATGACGTCATGCCCAGAAAAGGTGGTCCTAAGAATTTGAGGATTTTGAAAAGACAGTAGTTGAGGTCGACCGTTGATGGTAGTGGTTGAGTCTTTGGCATTAAATAACTTACAAGGGTTGATATGCCATTAAACAGAGAAACCTGAAACCTCAACTACTCCAGCATCAACCGGATGCGACACAAGGTCAATTTTTTGCAGAGTTTAACAGATTTGAAATCAGAGTCTTCCTGCTCATAGACTGGTTGCCATACCATCATTGTAAGGTCACTTTTTTTCTTTTTCGGTTGAGTGTTAAGCAAGGAGGTATAAAGTACCATTTTTAAAGTCTGGAATTGAACCTCGGTCTCCCTGACTATTGGCGAACACTCTACCCACTAGGCCAATGAGCTGGTCAAAGATTGTGAAATGAAGAGCCTAATTTTATATATTACCACTGTCGTAACTACCTACCCAACTTCGTTCTTAGGAATTGGCGTAGGTCATGCTAAAGTAAGAGAAGGGATAGATAGACTAATCTATATATCAATACCCTGGTAATTACCATCCTTCCTTCGTTCTCGGGGCTTGGTATGTGTCACTCTAATTTGGAGAAGTGGGATAACAATGCAATTATGTATATACTAATATTGTTATAATTACCGACCTTTATTCCTGGGAATTGGCGTATGTCTCGCTAAAATAGTGGGAAGGTACATATATAGTAATACTATCGTTGATACCTATCTATCTTTTGTAGAATCATTATCATCATCATGTCATGCCGCTAGCACGGATATCACTGACCCTCTCTCGCCACTTCTCCCTATCGTTCATCGCCTCTGGCAGGTCTTCAGGGCTACATCCCGTATCCTCACATAGCTGCTGTATGTATGTTCGAGCAGGTCGTCCTGTTTTTGCTTGGCCATATGCGGGGGTCCATAGGAGTACGTCACTTATGAGCTCGTCCTTGCTTCTCCAGCAGTGTCCTGAGTGTCTGGTTCGTCTAACTTGGATAGTTTTCGTGATAGGAGGCAGGTGGCCGTATAGTTAGTGCTTTGTGTGGTGTTGCCGCCAGGACTTGTTCAGTATTGCTCGCAACATTCTTGTGTAATTGGCGTCTAGCTTCTTCTTCAGCCGTTTATTTAGCGTCCAAGCAGTGCATCCATATAGCAGTATCGATACAACCGCTGCCTGGAAGAAACTGCGTTTCATTTTATCGGTCAGGTCTGATTTCCAAATGATCGATAGTCTATCGATAGCAGTTCATGCCTTTGTTATCCGCGTGTCGATGTCTTTTTCGGTTCATGAGACGCTGCTTCCTAGGTAGGTGAATTTGTCTACTAGTTTCAGAATACACCGACAGTATCTTTGCAGAGGGGTCTGACCCACTCCCAACGAGTATCCTGAAATGACAATCAACAATCTGATGGCGAGGTTCCTGTAAAGCTGAAGTTGTGGAGTAAGCGGAGTATCCTTTTACAGCGATCGGTCCCATGTCGACTCTGGCCCGGAATGGTAGCACCTGATCAGGGTCCTATGTATGGGTCAAACAGAACTAAACCATGGTTTCGAGACTTATGCTAAACTGAATTATTAAAAAAAAACCGTATAGACATCTTAGCTGCGTACTTATGTTAAACTGAATTATCTGAAATAAAACTATTACTATATTCAACGCTGTGTATTGCCCAGTAAGACCCCACCAGGAGTGTCCTGGATATGACACTAAACAATCTGCTGGTGAGGTTCCAGTGATGCTGGGGCTTTGGGGAATGCGAAGTACCCTTTCATTGCCATCGCTCCCATGTCCAATCTGGCTCGGAGCGGTTGCACCTGATTGGACCCTATCTATTGGTCAAATAGAACTACACAGCGTACTTATGCTAAACTAAATTACTTGAAATAGAACTGTTTTGATATTTAAACTGCGTACTAATGCTAAACTGGCTAATTTGAAAAGGAACTGTTTTTGTATGCTAAACAGAATTGTTTGAAATGGAACTGTTTTTGACATTGAAACTAGTTACGATGAACTGAATTGTTTGAAATAGAACTGATTTTGGTGTAAAAATAGATTTGGCATTAAATAACCTACAAAGGTTGATATGCCATAAAAGCCAAACAACCAGCGACCAACCTATCTGTCTTCTTCCTCAAAGTTTCATTACACGTTGCGTTAAAGTGAGAGGAATGATAGACGATAAACTACCCCTTGCCCAGTCAGCAGATGCGGTAGAATACACCGACAGGGGGGTGGGGCTCTCCACACACTAACAAGTATCCTGGATATGACAAACAATCTGATGGTGTAGTCTCAGTCTTGAAACTCTGGGGAATGCGGTGTACCTCTTTAATGCTATTACTCCCAGGTCCACTCAGCCCGGAGTGGTAGCACCTGAAAGGGCCCTAAATAGAACTGTTTGACTGTCAAACTGTATGCAAACCAATGACCTATGTTAAATTGAATTTTTAGAAATAGAACTGTTTGATCATTTAACAGTGTGCAAACAAATAACTGGTGTCTAATAGAATTGTGATACATAGCAATGAATAAATAAATAAATGAGGTCAGGCTCGTTTAAAAATGTCATCGACTAAATATGTTTACAAATTATATATTTTGTCTATTTGAATAAAGAGGATTTGGTACCTACAATGGTTGATAAGCCCAACAAAACTAAACTACTCCTGACTAAAAATATTGAATTAGATGTTCATGAAAGTTTTTATTTAGCAGTAAACAAACTAATAACAAATGAGACCCAAAACATTATTTTATTTAGCAATAAACAAACTAATAACAAATAAGGCCCAAAACATTTTTATTTAGCAGTAAATATACCAATAACAAATAACCCCACCAAAAAAAATTTTATTTAGCAGTAAATATACTAATAACAAATAAAACCCAAAACATTTTTTATTTAGCAGTAAATAAACTAAGAACAGATAAGACCCAAAAGAATTTTTATTATCTAATAGTGAACATTCTTGATTCAGCGCCTTAAACAAACAAGATGAATATACTTAAATTAATGGTATAGTTTTTTTAAAGTCATGTAATGTACAATATCCGGGAATTACTCAATATTAAACGTTTAAAAAACATTAAAAATGTATCCGTCTGGTTAGCAGGGTTCAGAATACACAAAGGGGTAAAACGCACCACACCCCAAAAAAGTTATCCTGGGTAGTAAACCTATCTGCATATGATGATGAGGCTACAGGTCAGGACACCAGCAGTGTACGGTATCCCTTCATTGCCATTACTCCCAGTTCCACTTTGACCAGGAGTGTCAGTGCATGTTAGGATCAAGTCAAGTCAATTTTATCATAAAACGTGTGAAAGCAGGCGCAATACCTCGTGCTCATTAGCCACCAACCAGGTGTGATATCACAGTTTCGGTGGCTAAGGTCGTACCCTGGAACGAATAACAGTTTTTGCGTCTAGATCTGATAGCAATTTATTTGTATTAAATAGATAGGAATACTTGATACCATAAAACCGTATTCAAAAACTATTAAAAAACAACCACACACACACACACACACACACACAACCACACACACACACACACAAAATGTATAACGCAATCTTAAAAGTATATCGTGTGCAGTTTCCTAAAATGAAATAATCCCAGACGGGTTGACATGCCGTTAAAAACAGTCAATGAAGCCATTTGCAAAGTATTTTTCCAAGCTTACCGACAATGATGGGTACAATCGTCAACTCCATATTCTATATTTCATCAAGCGAATTTTGTTGTATAATGTATTTTCCAGTTCTGCCGAGTTGTGACGTATATGAAGGCAGCCACCAAGCCTTTCTGTCTCAATAGCGTCATTTTAATGACGAAAAGCGGGTTTTCTGTGTAAATCCATTGGAAAAGGGCGGCGGGATGACGACGGACTCAATTACCATCAGCCGTTCACAGCTGCGGCCTGCCTGACTCGGTAATGATATGTACAGTGTTGAACTGACGCCAGAAAACTGCGTAAGTGGATTTCCATCTGGATGCTGACCGAAAGAGTAAGTGTAAGAGAGAGAGAGAGAGAGAGAGAGAGAGAGAGAGAGAAAGAGAGAGAGAGAGAGAGGTGAAAGAGTGAGAGAGAGAGAAAGAGAGTGAATAAGAGCGTGTGTGTGTAAGAGAGAGAGAGAGAGAAAAGGAGAAAGAGAGAAAGAGCGTGAGAAGGAGCATGAGAGAGAGAGAGAGAGAGAGAGGGAGAGAGAGGTGAAAGAGTGAGAGAGACAGTGAGAAACAGTGAGTGTGTGTAAGAGAGAGTGATTGAAAGAGTGAAAGAGATAATGAGAAGGAGTGGATGGGTGTGTATGAGAGAGAGAGAGGGAGAGAGAGAGAAGGTGAAAGAGTGAGAGAGACAGTGAGAAAGACTGAGTGTGTGTGTGAGAGAGAGAGAGAGTGGATGAAGGAGTGAGAGAGATAGTGAGAAAGAGTGGGTGGGTGTGTATAAGAGAGAGAGAGAGAGAGGGTGAAAGAGAGAGAGAGTGAGAAAGAGTGCATGTGTGTAAGAGAGAGAGAGAGAGAGAGAAAGTGAAAGAGTGAGAGAGCGTGAGATTGAGCACGAGAAAGAGCGTAAGTGAGAGAGAGAGAGAGAGAGGGTCTTTAGATCGATAAATACTGGCGAAGAATTGCCGGATATTCGCCCTTTCTAATAAAAATGCGTCCTTCTTGGAAAACGAAAGGCCATTCTGTTAGGCGACAGTAAGTCGATCTATCGCATCAAGTGATCTTTCTTTCTTTTTATTACTCCGTCTCAAGAGGCAAAGGCTTCCTAATACCGAGGCTATAATAAATTTACGATCCCCTTCTCTCGTTACTGACCCCTCCCCCACAAAACCCCAGCGTTACAATAGCATTTTTTTTATCCCCAGAATATTTCATAGATTTTTACTTAGGCATTTTCTTTGTTGATTCATTTTAATGGAACTCCAACGCGTCAAGAGTCATTTCATACACAGAAGTTAGGGAATTGTGTTCATTGCCCGTGCATATCTATGTTTCGTTGTTTTTTACGAGATTTTCTTTTGCACACAGTCTAATCGAATACAGAAAATACGTGGACCCTTCAATAAGTTTCCAGACTTTTGTTGTACAAGCATTTAAAATTGGCGTAGACTCTTGAACATGCCGTATTTTATTGCTATACATGTTATGAGATGACTGACCAATTTTAATGATTTCAGGTTCAAATGAACAGCTACAGCAGCAATTGGAATACACCCTACTAAAGTCTGATAGTCACAGCTGGTGAATCTCAAAAATGCAATCTGGAAGTCAGGACTCTTTAGAAGAACGATATGCAATAAAATTCTGTTTTAAACTTGGAAAAAATGATGCCACAAAAACGTATGGAATTCTTCCGACTGCTTTTCGATCATCTTGCATGAATCGAGGATAAGTTTTTGTGTGGCATAAGAGATTCAAGAAAGGTAGGGAGTCTTTGAGGGATGATGAGAGATGTGGGAGGAGTAAGGATGTCAATACACCAGAGTCGATTGGCCAAAGGGTTAGGGTTACTATGTTGAGGTTTTAAGAGAATTCAGGAAGAGATTCGGTCGGAAGAAGGCAGCACTCTTCAAATCGGCTCAGTGGAATTTCCAGCAGGACAATGCACCAGTCCACAACTCCATCCTTGTCATAGACTATTTGACCAAGATGGGCATCAGGACAGTTCCTCACCGTCCCTATAGTCCAGACCTTGCTCCCTGTGACTTTTGCTGATTCCCTAAGCTCAGAGACTGTCGTTATGAGACAAATAAGAAGATGAAAGAAGCTGTGACGAAGATCATTGACACACTCACACAAGAGGACTTCCATGGGACCTTCCAGAAGTTGTTGGAAAGGTACTACAAGTGCTATCAGCCGGAGGAGATTACTTCAAAGGGGACTAGAGTTTCATGTGTGTACTATCAATAAAAGTGCCCATACAAAAAAGTCTGGAAACTTATTTAATGATCCTCGTATATAAACAGATCTATTAAATAAAGTAAGTAAAGTTGGCGACCTTAGTCAAGGGCGACCAGAAAGCTCCTTTTTCAATAGCTACTACACCGAGGTGTACGGGAGGGCGCTACTCCTTTCCCTGAATAGCTCCACTTTACCCTTGATACGCACCTTATATTGCTGAGTGTTAAGCAAGGAGGTATCAAGTACCATTTTTAAAGTCTTTAGTATGACGTGACCTGAGATTGAACCCAGGTTTCCCGGACCACGGCGAACACTCTACCCACTAGACCAATGAGCCAGTATATTTGAGCCATAAATGAGACTTTAATAGATACTACTACGCCAGGTCAGAGGGAACCAGGGAGAAATGGCAATGAAAAGGTACTCCACATTCCCCCGATCCCCATCATCAGATGCAGTTATCCAGGACATTTGTTCTATTTCATCAATAGAAGGGCTTCCTAACAGGCACTACTACTTCGGGTCAGAGTGGACCTGGGATTAATTTCAATGAAGAGGTACTCCACACTTCCCAGATTTCCAGAATTGGAGCCTCACCATCAGATGTGGCTTAGTGTCATATCCAGGATGCCCATTTTAAGGGGTCTTACCTCCTTCTCTGTAAAGGGTACTATCACTATATTCTAAGCTTCGCAGATTTTTATTTTGTCTTGACTCTTGGTTTTTAAAACGAACCGCATTCATCGTAACGGTTATCATAACAGGAAATAGAACCGGTGACTCGATTTCAAATCTTGAACGAGGTTGCTTGCGTTTTATTTCACGCTTATGCACTCGGATTAGGCATGAAACGAACTATCACCTACAGTTAAAGGTAAAAATAGGGAAGACTACGTTCTTTAACCTTGGTATGGCAACTGATCAAGGAGAAGGAAGACTCTGTATTCAAACCAGCTTTACTCAACTTAGAAAATTTATTTTGTGTCGTTCCCTGCTTGTGGCGGAGGAGATAAGTATACATAATTTTTTTGTGAAGGAGCGTATCGTAACGGGTATCCTCGTAGGAAATGGAGTCGGCGACCCGATTTCAAATCCTGGACGAGGCTATCTGCATTTTACTTCGCGCAGGTACGCTTGAGAAAGGCATGAATCCGATTAATCACTCCTTAACTATGGGTAAATAGTAGATAAGAATGGATTCTTTAACCTTGGTAAGGCAACTACTCTAGAAGAAGGAAACCTCTGAATTCAAATCAGTTGACCTGGATTCTTGCAGCTACCCAATCTTTAATGTGGATGATTTCTTTTCTTTTTTTTTTCTTGACAAATAAAGTTTGTCTCTGTGTCACTTGAGTATAAGGTCTAATGCATTGTTATTAATTTCTTAGTTTTACTGTTCATCTGTCCGAGGTCCACATTTGTCCATTTTAGGAAGGATCCAGAGTATCTTAAAAAGGATATTTCCTTTGATAATATTTCACCAGTAGAGTTTGTTTTCAAGTAGTTTTTTGTTTTGTTTTTCTGAGGTACAAGGTGTCTGAAAATAGATGCAACCCATTAATATGACTATGATTTATTACTGAGACAAGCGCAATGGCGGTCATTTGTAGTCTCCCAGGTATTTTCCAAAAGAATAATTCAGTGGCTTCATTGCCAAAGCAAATAGTAGTTGTAATTGAGCCTTTCAAGGAGATGCTTTGGTAGATTTTGATTTCTGTAAGGGCTAGTTCTCTTCCTACAAATTCCACTTTCCGAGTCCCCATAGCTTTTGTAGTGACGTTTATGACTTTGCCTAAGACTCGAATAATTTGAGGTATGGCCTAGTGGGTAGAGTGTTAGCTAATGGTTCAGGAGACCTGGGTTCAATCCCAGGTCACGTCATACCAAAGACTTTAAAAATGGTACTTGATACCTCCTTGCTTAACACTCAGCAATATAAGGTACGTATCGAGGGTAAAGTGGAGCAATCTAGGGAAAGAAGTAGCGCCCTCGCCTACACCTTGGTATAGTAGCTATTGAAAAGGGAGCCTTCTAGTCGCCTTCGACTAAAGGGAGACAACTTTAATTACTTATTAACCTCGTTTGCAGGACCATACGTAGCACTAAGGCGCCAAATATGAATTTAGTATAGCGCTACCGTAACACAAATACAAAACGAATCAATTTCAGGATACGAAAGTTTATTTTATCTGCAACATTTATAGCTGTCGGCGAAAAAAGAGAGATAGATTTGGAAGAAACTATATATCGTGAGAGACGAAACGGACAACCATGGACTTAGACATTTCTTCTTCACCCATCGGGGCTTCTTGTCGTCTATCTATAAATGTCCGTTCTCTGACTCCAACTCCAACTCCCATACTTACTGACTGTGTCTTGGAAATCTCATATTTTCTTTAAACTATTCTCAACTAATGCCTTAATAACACGTAATCACTAAATCTTTTTGCGACACGTCATTGCTAAATAACAGCTGATATATATATATATATATATATATATATATATATATATATGTGTGTGTGTTTGTGTGTGTGTGTGTGTGTGTGTGTGTGTGTGTGTGTGTTTATCGTTAATATTTTACTTACTGCTGGTTCTAAAACAAACCTGTCACGCTTTATTTTGACATCCGCTGACGCGTTTATGCAAAACAAGGTTTTGACCTTTACAAATTAAAAACCTGCCATTACGAACAAAAAGTTTTAGCAAGCATACAATTTATCATTAAAATAATTAACTAAAATCCCCAATTATTATGCTTTTTTGTCAACTACACATGCCATGGCAAAATTTTTACCGGCTTGTTCTACCCCGTTAAAAACGTGTTAGTCTCTATGTAATAAGTAATCTGTTCCATTTTATTCCCTAGTGACTTCCTGTAACATATTGACCCTCGACCAAGCCGTCAATTAAGAGATGCACCGGTGTAAATAACAGGTGCCTCCAGTCGAAGATATCGGAATATCACCTTGACCTGTGGACGTGGTTGAATTCGGTGCAGATGCGTACGCCCACAGGAAGCAGGTGGATGTCAAACAATTATATAACCAGGTGCCACATTTCGGCTTGAGAGAGTTGCAGTTGGAGGCAGTGAGTTGCAGTTGCAGTTAGAATTCGAGTTGCAGTTCCGGTTGGAGAAAGGATGCCCGCAGAGTGAGAACCAGTTCAAGACAGAGGACTTGGGCCCTCGGTGACCCCGATTGAGCAGCCCAGCAAAATGAGCAAGAAGTGCTGCTATGGTCAGAGGAACTTGGCGTCAATATGTTGCAGTCTGTCTCCGTCTCCAACTCACCTCTCACACATAACCAACATGAAACCTATCGCAACCCTTTCGAGAATAAAGTGTGAGAGGTATATTTTTCTAAAGAAGTGTGTTCGTTCGTTCATTGAAGTCGCCATTATGTTCCGCTTATATTTGTATATGTATACGTACAGTTGTATGTGGCTATACAACATTCCTTTCTGGACTTCAGGAAAATAGTCCGTGGCATTTCATCATCATCATCATGTCGCCCCGCCAGCGCGGATATCCCTGACCCTCTCTCGCCATTTCTCCCTATCAGTCATCGCCTCCGGCAGGTCTTCAGGGTTACATCCTGTGTCCTCACATAGTTGCTGTAAGTTCGTGCTGGTCGTCCTACTTTTGCACATCCATATGTGGGGGTCCACAGGAGTACATCGCTTATGAGCTCGTCCTTGCTTCTCCAGCAGTGTCCCGCGTGTCTGGTTCGTCTGACTTGTATAGTTTTCGTGATGGGGGGCAAGTGTCCGTATAGTTGGAGTCTCGTGGGGTGTTGTCGCCAGGACTTGTTTAATACTGCTCTCAACATTCTTGAGTAATTTCCGTCTAGTTTCCTCTCCAGCCGCTTCGTTAGCGTCCATGTGGTGCATCCATATAGCAGTATCGACACAACCGCTGCCTGGAAGAAACTGCGTTTCATTTTATCAGTTAGGTCCGACTTCCATATGATCGAGAGCCTATCGATAGCCGTGGCATTTAAGTGAGTAATATATTTCTTCTCTTATCTGTATCATTATTACAGCTCACGAGTTTTTCATACCAGCCTCAGCTGATGGCCTTTCAATGGGGGCTGAGTGACAGCAAGTCTCTTAAAGTTTCCAGAACTCTTCTCAGTATTTTGGCCGGTCTCAGCAATGCTGTTATTTGGAAAGTCTCGGCACATCCTCCGATTTAAAACTCTTACAGTCCCCTTAACAAACCCTTAGGGACCGTTCCGCGTGCACCAATTACCGTTACTTTCATGTTCCATATATTTTTTAGTTCTCTAAGTATTAGTAGCTGTTTTAATTTTCTTTAATTCTTACTTCATGGTCCGCTGAAACGGAAAAATCAACTATTACGCAGGTTCTCTTATTTCTCTTTTTTTATCACTTGGTCCGGTCGTCTGGCCGAGATTTGGTAATCTGTTCCTATTTCAAAATCCCAGCGAATTTTGTGCGTCTAATTCTTCCGGACAGATTGTTGTTTATGCATAGACAACATGGTACACTTTGAATTCCTTGCACAATTCCCAGTGGATCAACTTCCCCACCCAACCGTGTCTAGTTTTGTACTCGTTTCTTAATTGTTGGCTGCATTCGCTTATTTCCTTATGAGTTTTTCTCATCAGCGTTAGCAGGTGGTGCATATTTTCTTTTTTTCGGCTTATTGTTATTATTATTATTATTATTGTCTTTCACTGGAGATTGAGTGATAGCAAGTCTCCTCAAGTCTCCAGGACTCTGCTCAGTATTCTGGCCGTTTTCAATAATGCTGTTGTTTGGATGGTCTCCACTCGGCCGCCAACTTCCAACTCTTCCAGGCCCTTTAATAATCCTTTAGTTACCGTGCCAAAAGCACCAATTACAATTGGTATAATTGTCACCTTCATGTTCCATAGTTTGTTCAATTCTCTAGCAAGGTCGAGGTACTTATCTCTCTTTTTACATTCTTTCAGTTTTATTTTGTGGTCTGCCGCGACAGCAAAGTCGACAATTTTGCAGAATTTCTTTTTTTTTTTTTTTGTTGATTATTATAAGGTCTGGTCTTCTGGTTGAGACTAGGTGATCCGTTTGTATATCAAAGTCCTATATGAGTTTGTACGTGTCATTTTCTAGGACAGGTGCTAGGTTGTGCATATACCATTTGTTGGCAAGGTCAAATCTAAATTTCTTGCACATTTCCCAGTGGATCACCTTGCTCACTCAGTCGTGTCTCCTTCTGTTCCAATTTGCTACATTCACTTATTATGTGATTGATGGTTTCATCTCTGTCACCGCATAGTCTGCATTTGCTATTTTGTTGTGTCTTATCTATCCTCGCTTTGATATGGTTGGTTCTTATGACGCTGTTTTGTGCTGCCAATTGGAGAGATTCTGTTTCTCTCTTAAAGTTTCCTTTTCTTAGCCATGTCCAGGTTTTGTCGTGCGAGATGTTGTTTATTAGTGGTTTAAAACGCCCATGGAGTTGTTTTTCTTCCAATTTTTGTTTCCTAGTTTTTGTCATTCTGTTATCTATCGTGTTGTCAGTATTGTTTCTGATGGCCGTTATCAGTCCTCCTTCGTGTTTTTCTATGTAGTCTTTCAGTCGTTGTATTATTATTATTATTATTATTATTATTAGCTGTAGTAGAAGTAGAAATATCTTTGTGTTATTTTCTTTTTGAAATGTGAATTTAAGCTAAACTTTCGTTCATCTTTACAGTGGTAGCCTCGTTATTTCTATCAACTGTCGGGTTGCACACAGATTACAAAGACTTTTCTATCTTCGTCTCTCCTATAAAAAAAAAAAAAGAAACAAAAAAATATATAATTGTACCAAGTGAATTGAATCAGGTATCCATTACAGCTAATGTGCCCAAGAGTCTAGCTCCTGACCAAAACGGAAGTAACTAGCACCAGTTTCCGTTGCCGGCATTCTGGTTGATGTTTTGTACTGAAAGCAATGTCGAGAATTCTTGGACGATGTAATTGTTGAGCGCACATTAGTCGAAAAAAGTTGGATTTATTCGCGTAACAATTTTAGGCACTTAATTATTTTCGCTTTTCGTCAAGAAGTTTTCTAACTTTTTATTTGTCTTCTTCGAAGGAGTGGGCGTTATAGAAAACGATGTAATGAGAGTAGAATCTGTCAAGGCTGACTTAGGCGGTAACAGGCTTTTCATGCAACTTTTCTGCGAGTAAAGTAATTATGGGAAAGTGGTTTTCACTAGTGCATTTCCACCTACTGTGTTGATTTCATCACTGACAATGTAGGTAAAAGGTCATTTATTGCTACTGCTTGGGTTGGAAAGATATATTTGGGGAAGTGGTTTTCACTTGTGCGTATTCATTATACTTTCTTGATTGCACGTTGTCAAGGTTGACAATGGAGTTAAAAGCTTTTTGCTGCGACTGCTCGGCCAGGAACGATACTTATGGTAAAGTGAATATTTATCAACTCTCTTGATTATAAGTTATCAAGGATGATTCTGCGCGTAACAGCTTTTTACTGCTACTGTCTGAATAGGAAAGGTATTTATGGGGAAGCGGTTTTCACAAAGGCTTATTCATCCATTCTCTTAAATCAACTATGTTAAGCTTAGTGTAGAGGTAACAGCTTTTGAATCGACGCTGTCAAAGTTGGATCTGACTTTTTGGCGGGAAAGGTAACTATGGGGAAGTGGTTTTCATTTGTGCTTATTAATCCATTCGCCGTTGTCTAGACTACGTACTTAGAACATCAATTGACAAAATCAAAGAGAATGGCTTCGAACTGACGAAGAAAAGAAGCAGAAGGTACCCCGCAACAACAATTACCGACGCCGACTACGCCGATGACATAGCGATACTGGCAAATACACCTGACCAAGCCGAAACACTTCTGCATAGTTTGGAACGAGCAGCAGCAAGCATAGGCCTCTATGTTAATGCACACAAAACGGAATATATGTGCTATAACCAAACGGGGGACATCTCCACTCTAGAAGGAACCCCACTTAAACTAGTAGACAAATTCACGTACCTAGGAAGCAGCGTCGAATCAACCGAAAAGGACATCGAAACGAGGTTAACGAAAGCATGGACAGCTATCAATAGGCTATCGATTATATGGAAATCAGACCTAACCGATAAAATGAAACGCAGTTTCTTCCAGGCAGCGGTCACATCGATACTGCTATATGGATGCACTACTTGGACGCTAACAAAACGACTGGAGAAGAAGCTAGATGGCAATTACACAAGAATGCTGCGTGCAATCCTGAACAAGTCCTGGCAGCAACACCCCACAAGACACCAACTGTACGGCCACCTTCCCCCTATCACGAAAACTATTCAAGTTAGACGAACCAGACATGCAGGACACTGCTGGAGAAGCAGAGATGAACTCATAAGAGATGTACTCTTATGGATTCCCACACATGGCCGCGCAAAAGCAGGACGACCAGCTCGAACGTACATTCAGCAGCTATGTGAGGATACAGGATGTTGTCCTGAAGACCTACCTAGGGCAATGAACGATAGGGAGGAGTGGCGAGAGAGGGTCAGGGATATCCGTGCTACCAGCGCGATATGATGATGATGGGGGTGACAGCTTTTCATTGGCCATTGTCTTGGTCGACTCTAAGTGGGAAAGGTAACTATGGGGAAGTTGTTTTCAGAAGTGCTCATTCATCTATATTCTCTTGGTTCAATCTTGCCAAGGTTAACATCGGAGGTGACAGCTTTATACTGCTAATACCAAAAAGATTATTTAGCTATGGGAGAGTGGTTTTTACAAGTGTTCATTTGTCTTGTTTAAACTTTGTCATGTTTTACCATGGGAGAAACGGCTTTTATTGTTCCTTTGTAAGAAGGTAACGTAGTTATGGGAGAGGGGTTTTCTCAAGCTACACTACTGCTCTTGATTCGACTATATCAAAACTGACTCGGAGATAAATTTTTTTTACTCCAATTACATAAATATGAAAAGTAACCCATATTTACCCAACCCCTCCGCTCGGGCAGGGTATGACACAACGTCAATTTTTAAGCGGAGTTTAACAGGTTTGAAATCAGAGTTTTCCTTCTCCTAAACTAGTCTGCCCTACTATTTACCCATAGCTGGAGGGAGAATAATTGGATTCATATCTTTCCCAAGGGTATTAGTGCTATGTGAAATGCAATTAGCCTGGTCCAGGATTTGAACTCGTGTCATCGTGTCCATTTCCTACGACGATGACCATTAGACTCCGGGCACTTCCCTTACACCACGGGCACCTTTCATAGATATGAAAAGTAATGAGTGGAGAGTGGTTTTCACTGGTATTCACCCTTCTAGTATCTTGATCGAACAATTTCAGGGCTGACTAAAAGAATGAAAACTTTTTATTGCAGTAGCCTGGGTATTTAAGCTAATTAAGTGGTTGCCATGAGCGCTTACACATCAACTCACTTGATTAGACTGGAATTGATAACTTTTTAAAGGAAAGCT
Source organism: Sepioteuthis lessoniana (assembly GCA_963585895.1). Classification (NCBI taxonomy): domain Eukaryota; kingdom Metazoa; phylum Mollusca; class Cephalopoda; order Myopsida; family Loliginidae; genus Sepioteuthis; species Sepioteuthis lessoniana. The sequence continues at coordinate 59,593,531 of OY757938.1, read as the reverse complement.
AATTATAGGGATGTGGTTTTCGGAAAAATTCTTATTTTTGATCTGATCTTGTCAATGTTGACTTAGGAGGTAATTTTTTTTTGCGATGTGTAAGTATGCAAAGTAATTATTGGAGAGTGGTTTTTCATAGTAGAGCTTTGTAATGGCTAAAGTGGTGGACTCTAACCTCAAAGTTAGTGACTTCAAACTCCACTTGCACTATTACCCGGAGTGGTAGCACCTGATAGGGTCCTATCTATGGGTCAAATAGAATTAAATTGCGTACTTATGTAGGACAGGATTGCTTGAAATAAAACTAATTTAATATTTAAACAGTGTACGTATGTTAAACAAAATTGATTGAAATAGAACTGTTGTGACATTTAAACAACGTACTTATGCTAAACTGAATTGTTTGAAATGGAACTGTTTTTGATATTGAAACTGTACTTATGCTAAACTGAATTGTTTGAAATGGAACCGTTTTTGATACTGAAACTGTACTTATGCTAAACTGAATTGTTTGAAATGGAACTGTTTTTGATATTGAAACTGTACTTAGGCTAACTGAATTGTTTGAAATAGATGTGTTTTGACATTTAACTGTGTGTAAACAAAAACTATATTTATATTGAAGTGAATTCTTTGAATTAGAACCGTTTGACTAAACTGAATAGCTTGAAATAGAAATGTTTTTGACAATTAAACTGTGTACTCATGCTAAACTGAATTGTTTGAAATAGAACAGTTTATTTGTATAAAAATGAATTTGGCATTAAATAACCTACAAAGGTTGATACGCCATAAAACCCAAACAAACAATATTGGTTTTTACAAGTGTTCACTCACTCACGCCTTTATTGAACTCTGTCAAGACTGACTATGAGAGTAAGAGTTTTTTGTAGATGTTGCATTGGAAATTAAATAATTATGGAAGAAACTTGTTTTACACAAGAGTCCAGTCAGGCTAATTCAAGTATAACTGACTCTGTTTATGACTAATTAAATAACAGAAAATAAAAGTGAATTATTCACCAATTTTCACACTTCATTAGTTTTTTTTATTCGAACCTACTAGGAAACAAACCTCAATATGAAAATTGTATCTTTAAGGACGCAACCAAAGCAAGCATTTTAAACTATGTGTACCAGTCATGTATTTTGTTTTTGTTTGGTTTGGTTTATGGCATATCAACCATTGTAGGTTATTTAAAGCCAAATCCTCTTTATACATATATATCAGATATATATGATTTGGTTTGGTTGGCTTTTATGGCATATCAATCATTGTAGGTTATTTAATGCCAAATCCTCATTAAATATATATGTATATATATATATATATATGTGTGTGTGTGTGTGTGTGTGTGTGTGTGTGTGTGTGTGTGTGTGTGTGTGTGTGTGTGTGATTTGGTTTGATTGTGTTTTATAGCATAGCTATTTTACAGCAATAAAAAGTTATTGTTTTAGTTAACTCTGAAATCTTTCGATCAAGATACTGAAAGGGTGAACACCAGTGAAAATCACTTTCCAATAGTTACTTTTCATATTCATGTAATTGCAGTAAAAAGTTTTGTCATCTCCGACTCTCGCCATCAATATTAAATATAATGCTAATTCTTTTTCATATATATATATATATATATATATCAGGGTCGGAGACGGGACTAGTGCTACTCGTGCCCGGCACGACCAATAACTTGGTCAATGTTATTCAAAATGTTAGTCGAATGCAGTATAGTGGCATATCATATTTATCAACCCCTCCGCTCGGGCAGGATATGATACAAGGTCAATTTTTAAGCGGAGTTTAACAGGTTTGAATTCAGAGTTTTCCTTCTCCTAGACTAGTTGCCTCACCAAGGCTGAAGAACCCAGTCTGTCCTACTATTTACCCATAGCTGGAGGGAGAATTATTGGATACATACCTTTCCCAAGGGTATTAGGGCTATGTGAAATGCAATCAGTCTCATCCAGGGTTTGAACTCGTGTCCATTTCCTAAGACGATAAAGAGTACACCACGGGCACTTCCAAAATATAGTTTCATATCAAGGACTCCTTTTTTGGAGGAGCTGCAGTTGATGTTTCTAAGCTCCACCGACGGGGCTAAGGTCGAAGTATCAGATTAAGCAAAGCTTAGAAAATAGTAACTGTGCATAATATAAATAAGTAAAGTTGGCAACCTTAGTCGAGGGTGACCCAAAGGCCCCCTTTTTGATAGCTACTACACCAAGATGTATGTACTCTATTCCCAGGATTGCTCCTCTTTACCCTTACCTTATAACGCTGAGTGGTAAGCAAGGCAGCATCAAGTACTATTTTTTGAGTCTTTGATATGACTCGACCTGGGGATTGAACCCCGACCTCCTAGACCATTGGCAAACAATCTACTCATTAGGCTAATGGCCTAATATAATATAATGGTATATAAACTTGACTAAAAACACTTTCAGAGAGTTGGATTCTCACTGAGTGGCCTAAAATATCCAGCTTACTGTTATGTTTAGCTTGTTAAATGATTATTTGCACTTCACATAGCACTAATACCCTTGGGAAAGGCATGAATCCAATGGTTATCGTCGTAGGAAATGGACACGACGACACGAGTTCAAATCCTGGACGAGACTGATTGCATTTCACATAGCACTAATACCCTTGGGAAAGGTATGAATCCAATTATTCTCCCTCCAGCTATGGGTAAATAGTAGGGCAGACTGATTTCTTCAGCCTTAGTAAGGCAACTAGTCTAGGAAAAGGAAAACTCTGATTTCAAACCTGTTAAACTTCGCTTAAAAATTGACCTTGTGTCATATCCTGCCCGAGCGGGGGGGTAAATATGGTTAAATGATTATTTTTTTACGGGCAATTTCTTCTTCTTCTTCTTCTTCTTCTTCTTCTTCTTCTTCTTCTTCAGTCTCCAGGACTCTCCTCAGTATTCAGTCTGTAGTTTGCATGGTCTCTACTTGCCCTCTTATTTCCAAGTCCTCCAGTCCCTATACCAATCCTTTGATGACTACACCAAGCGCACCAATTACAATTAGTATTATGTGATATCAGAACCATTTAGCTTCCTATTGTAACAGTAATTCATGAATCTTCTATTGATGCTTCTATTCAGGAAGAAGTAAATGATTTTAATCGGCATATAAAAGTAAATTTGGACGATTAGAAAATGGCGAGCCTAAAAAAAAAAATCACTTTGTTGAAATTGTTGTGTTTTGGAAGAACGTTTTAAGAGTATAAAAATTTTATGACGAGCTATTTTTGCTGAGTCATCGTTACACACACACACACACACACACACACACACACACGTATATATATATATATATATATATATATATATATATATATATATAATCATGTATAAGCATAGCATTATAAGCATTTTAGTAATATATTATTTTTAAAAAATGCGAGTTTTAAATGGTTTCTCACAGGAGTTTGAGCGACAGCAAGTCTCCTCAAGTCTCCAGGACTCTTCTCAGTATTCAGACTGTTGTTTGCATGGTCTCTTCTTGCCCTCTTATTTCCAAGTCCTACAGTCCCTATACCAATCCTTTGATGACTCTACCAAGCACACCAATTACAATTAGTATCATCACTCACTTTTATGTTCCATAGTTTTTTTCAATTCTTTAACCAGATCTTAGTTCTTATCTCTCTTCTCTTTTTCCTTCAGGTAAAACCTCGGAACGGCAAAGTCCACTATTCAGCACGTTCTCTTTTTTATTTTTTATTATTAGATCTGTTCGTCTGGTCGAGATTAGGTGATCCGTTTGTAACTCAAAATCCCACAGAAGTTTGTGCGTCTCATTTTCAAGGACGGATTCTGGGTCGGGCATAAACCATTTGTTCGAATGGTCAAATTTAAACTTTTTGAACAATTTATTATTTTTTAGATTTATTTTTTAAATCTTTGTTTTCTTTATTTTCTTTTCGCAATTCTTCTTCTTCTTCTTCTTCTTCTTCTTCTTCTTCTTCTTCTTCTTCTTCTTCTTCTTCTTCTTCTTCAGCTTCTTTTTTTCTCCTCAGCTTTTACAGTTTTCTTCTTTATCTGTTTCTTTTCCTTCTTTTCAATTTTACATTGCCACCCCCCCCTCTGTAACACCTTTGGCCTCATCTTTTTCTCTCTCTACCAACTTGTCCTTTTCCCCTTCTTACTCCGCCTCTTCCCCCCGTCCCATCCGCTAATTCTTTATTTGAAACTTCAAGACGGATGAAATTGTCCTTAGCACGAAAGCAAAGGCGGTAAAACCTCAACAAAATGGCCGCTGATTAATGTGGTATCGGAAAAACAGACGGACGGACAGACGGACAAGCGGGCGGGCGGGCGGTCGACTGATATGATACTTCAATGAAAGCGATCAATCAAATTGGTCGACAAAAGGGCTGGACGCCAGTCATGAACACGGCCGCTGTGTTTATGCTCAACTAATGAAGAGATCTGGATCAAGTGACCAATAAAAATATTTTAGAGTGATAAATAGACAGGAGCGGGTTGGATAAGGGGAGAGAATTAAAACGGGATTACTGGACGAGAATCGTCACGGCAAGAATTTTTTTTTCTCTTTTCTTTAAGTAGGAAAGAGAGAAAGCGAAAAAAAGAAAAGAAAAGAAAAAAGCGTCATCACGTGGGGGCATGCGAAAACAAGACGGTGATTAAAAGTTTTATTTGGTCTGGTTTGGTTTGGTTTGGTTTAGTTTTATGGCATATCAACCATTGTTGGTTATTTAATGCCAAATCCTCTTTATATATATATATCAATTATATATAATTTGGTTTGGTTGTGTTTTATGGCATATCAACCATTCTAGGTTATTTAATGCCAAATTTTCTTTATACAAATGTATTAAATATATATGATTTGGGTTGGTAAGGTTTTATGGCATATCAAACATTGTTGGTTATTCAACGCCAAATCCTCTTTATACATATATATTAAATATATAGGATTTGGTTGGGTAGGGTTTTATGGCATATCAACCTTTGTTCGTTATTTAATCCTAAATCCTCTGTATACATATATATTAAACATATATGATTTGGTTTGGTTGGGTTTTATGGCATATCAACCTTTGTTCGTTATTTAATGCTAAATCCTCTGTATACATATATATTAAACATATATGATTTGGTTTGGTTGGGTTTTATGGCATATCAACCTTTGTTCGTTATTTAATGCTAAATTCTCTGTATACATATATATTAAACATATATGATTTGGTTTGGTTTGGTTTTGTGGCATATCAACCATTATAGCTTATTTAATGCCAAACATTGTTTATACATATATATTAAATATATATGATTTGATTTGGTAAGGTTTTATGGGATATCAACCATTGTAGGTTATTTAATGCCAAATCTAGTTAAAACATTTATATGAAATATATATGATTTGATTTTGTTGGCATCTCCACTATTGTTGGTTATTTAATGTCGAATCCTCTTTATACATATTTATTTAAATATATAGGATTTGGTCGGGATGGGTTTATGTCATATCAATTATTGTAGGTTATTTAATGTTTAATTCTCTTTAGATTAAATGTATATGATTTGTAAATATTTTGTTGACAACATTTTTGAACGAACCAGAGCTCTTTTTTTTGCACAGTTTTTTCATGTAATCCAAAAAATTCTATTTATCTTAAATCAGATCTTTGCCCACGGTTTTCTGGTTTCAAGTATTTCTACATAGTAGTCACAATTTAACATTAATTAATACGCATTTAAATTGATATACATGATATATAAGAGATTGTTTTTTTACAATTCTATTCAATATTAATTATTTGTTTGCACACAGATAATTGGTTACTAATATTTCTATCTAATAATAATTATTCATTCATTTGCACACGGTTAAATGATTCCAAGTATTGCTATGTATTACTAACAATTCAATTAAACTATAGTCATTTGTTTACATACAGTTAAATTATCAAACTGTTCTATTCCTAACAATTCAATTTAGCGTATCTTATTTTTTGTACACAGTTTAAATGTTAAACAGGTGTATGTGACCCATTGATAGGATCCTATCAGCTGCCATTCCTCCCAGGTCTACTATGGCCATGGGTTGACCTGAGAGCAATGGCAATGACGGGGTACTCTGCTCTCCCAAAGCTCCGATATTACTGAAATACCACAATCAGTTGGTTTTGTCTTACCTCCCAGACACTCGCTGGTTGAAGTGGGTGTGTCTTACCCTTTTGCAGAGGTGTGGGCTGTGTACTCTACAGCCCCAGCCGACTGTGCCATTACTACACCGACGTGTGTGCACCTTGGAGCAGAAGAGCTTGTAACACAATTGTATTACAAGTGGTTAAGCCTCACGTTCATGTAAGGTCTAGAAATGGGGTAAAAGTAGTGGCTAACATACTGGACTACTTCATTATAGTACGCAAGTTCGATCCCCAGTCCCGCTATGATATTCACTTTCAGACTAATAATCTTGAGAAACCATCGAACCCCCTTATCCATCCAGCTAGGGATTAAATAGTAACTATACTATTCTTTTGCGAGAATGGCTTCGGTATTAAATAAGCCCTGAAAATTGACATGCCATTAAACAATTGATTTGAAGGCGTTCGTAATGTAATGGTTTTTGTCGTAGGAAATGGACACGATCACCTGAATCCGAATCGTGTACACGCTTGGTTTTTTATTTCAGATAATGCTAATACGTTTGGAAAGGGTATGAATCCCTCTATTGTCCTTTCAGCAATGGGTAAATAGTATGGCAGACTGTCTCGTTAATCTTGTAGTCAAACCTGCTAAATTTCGCTTAAAACTGACCTTGTGTCACATCCTGCTCGTGTGGAGAGGTTCAGAAAATGAATATGCCTGTGACAAACACCCCTCGCCGGCCGACCCCCATTTTATCCGCTTCCACTCATGGTCATTAGATCAGATCGTCTAGTGGTTTCCGACCAGGGGCATTACACATTTCTTTACTGATACGCAAACCCAAACGAGAGGGTGGAGGAAAAAAACAAACGAACAAACACGGACTTGGGTCAGCCCCAAGTGCAAGAAGGGGGAAGTCTATGTGACACTTTTGTGCAGCTCTCCGTGCATTTGCAGGGTATCGTGGCCGTGTATTAGCGCGAAACCTCCACAAAGCCACTAGGAATGCTGACTTATCTCTTGACTGTCTTCTCTACCCTGTTTCCATCTTCTTACTTCCTCCTTCTGCCGACTGTGTCCTTCTCTAGACAGCTATCTTAAGCTGTTCTCTTCTGCCCTCCTTTTTCAACTGCTCTCACTGTCCTTTCCCTCCTCCACTTCTGGTCCCGCGAGAGATCTCGCCCTTAAGCCCTTCATGTGGGTTTCGCACCAAACCAGACAAAGAAATTCTCTGACCGGCGCACACACACACCAACACAACGAATGGCCAACACAGTGTCACAATACCATTAAATAAAGAACCCAAGAGAGTAAAAAATCCTGGAAATCAAATACTGATTTTCAAGGTTGACTCAAAATTCTGCTCCAATGTTCTTTTGACTATATCAATTGCTTCTTGTAAGCATTGTATCAGAAATTGATAAGATTTGTGAATATAAACTGTTGTATCATTGGTTCAATAAAGGTATTCCACAGGAACAAGCCGAAGAATTGGCAAGTCTATCAGAGAGCGATTAACGCTTTTTTTCCCTGAAGTAGTCAGACACCGTCCATTTATATCTTTACCGGTGTCATACTAAAAAGAGTCACTGAGTGTATAGTTCCGGTATCACATAAACTGTCTTTGTCTTTGCAGTGATTTCCATCATTCCGTAAATAATGTCAGCATTCGATATCAGGTTTACCATTATTATTTTAGAAGAATGGCTATGGCATTAATTAACCAAAGAAGGTTGATATTACATAAAACAAAGAACTAGAATCAAAGCAATATCAAGCGCATATTTCATTTTTTGTCTCTTTTCCTGCAGTAACCTTTTTCATTGAAAATTCAAATACAACAGACTCATTTGACTGAAGACATTTGTCCAAATCATATGAAGGAATAATGAATTAATTCGTGGGGCAGAGAAATTTAGCAAACATACATATTAATCTTGTAGGACTTCTGCCATAACGAACAAGACGATATTGAGACAAAAAATAGTTTGTTATGGATGGTCGGCCTCAGACTTTGTACGCTACAAAAAAAAAAAGAAGAAAGAAATGAAAAGAAACTGCAAAGAATAGAAATCAGAAATGTTACTACCACCCCCAACGGAATGGAGAACGACTGACCCAAAGTTTTATTTACCGTTTAACACAATGAGACCACTCTTCTGTAGATGACAGAGTCATGGACTTCGGTTTATACATGCTAGAAAAATGTAATTACGCAATCATTTTCAATAGGTAAAGACTTTATATTTAATCACAATATCAAAATTCCAAGAAACAATCTATTAATAAAGTTCACAATCATTTTAAACCGGTAAACACTTCATAATTAGTTACAATGTCAATATTTTAAGAGCCAATCTTTTAATAAAGTTCACAATCATTTTAAACCGGTAAACACTTTATAATTAGTTACAATGTCAATATTTTAAGAGCCAATCTTTTAATAAAGTTCACAATCATTTTAAACCGCTAAACACTTCATAGTTAGTTACAATGTCAATATTTTAAGAGCCAATCTTTTAATAAAGTTCACAATCATTTTAAATCGCTAAACACTTCATACTTAGTTGCAATATCAATGTTTTAAGAGCCAATCTATTAATAAAGTTCACAATCATTTTAAATCGCTAAATACTTCATACTTAGTTGTAATATCAATATTTTAAGCATGTAAATACTTCAAGCTTCGTTACAATATCAGTATTTTAAGAGCCAATGTATTAAAGTTCCCAATTTTCAATTAGCGAATTTAATTTAATTGCAATGTGAATGTTTTAATAGCTAATGTATTAAGATTACAATCATTTTCAACAAGCATATTTAATTGCAAGATCAATGTTTTAAGAATTAGTGAGCAAATAAATAACGGTGTTGACCCATAACTATTGCCTTTTAGCACCTTTCAGATAAAAAGGGTTGTATGCCCGTTTGTATGTTCGCTTGCAATCAGAACAATTTAGAGAATACCGTCTGTTTGCGGTATATTTTTGTACAGCATCTCTGCATTGGGGTAAGGCTCCACCCATTGAGTTTCCTGGATATGATACTAAAGAATCTGATGCTGAGCTTCCAGTAATGCTTGAGCTTTGGGGAATGCGGAGTACTCCTTCATTGTCATTACTCCCAGATCCACTCTGACCAAGAGTGGTAGCACTTAATAGGGTCCTATCAATGGCCCAAATAGAACTAAACTGCATACTCTGAGTTTTTCTGGTTCCCTTGCTTACAAACATACACACACACATTCGATATATTATACGATAATTGTTCGAGTATATCGACCATTGGCTAATGATTAGAGTGTTCGCTAATGACCCAGAAGACCAGGTTTCAATCCCAGGTCGAGTCATAACAAAAACTCAAAAAAATGGCACTTGATACTGCCTGTGCTTAGCACTCAGTATTATAAGGTGAGGATTAAGAGTAAAATAGAGCCATCCTGGGAAAGGAGTAGCGCCATCCCCTACACCTCGGTGTTGTAGCTATTGAAAAGAGAGCCTTTGGGTCACCCTCGATTAAGGTCGCCATCTTTATTTCTGCTTTATATCAACCAACGCGTTTTCATTATGTGATTTTTCCAAGCCTCATGGAATAACGTTCGTGACAACATGACACGATGATATTTAAACTGAAATGAGGTAAATTGGAACTTCTCTTGCGGATAGATAGCTGTAGTTGTTCCAAGATAACGTAATTGGTTGGTTGGGTTTTATGGTATATCAACCCTTGCAGGTTATTTAATGCCAAATCCCGTGATGATGATATATATATATATATGTGTGTGTGTGTGAGATTTATAGCATCTTTAAAGAAACTAGAGCTAATTTGTTTGAACACAGTTAAATGGTTTCAAGTATTCCTATCTAACACTAACATTTCTATTTAATATTTATCATTTTTGCACGCAGTTTAATTCTATTCAGTATAAATTATTTGTTTGCACACAGATAAATGGATAGGGTGGGTAATGTTTTACGGCTTATCAACCCCTAATGCCAAATCCTCTTTGCACACACACACACACACACACACACACACACACACACACACACACATATATATATATATATATATATATATATATATATATATATATAATATATATGATTTGTAAACAAATAATTTGTAGTTTACATTTTAAAACCAGCCATTTGTTTGCACACAGTTAAATGGTTTCAAGTATTCCTATCTAACACTAATAATTCTTTTTGATATTAATACTTTGTTTGTATACTGCTAAATGGTTTAAAGTTTTTTTTAAAAACACTAACAATTCAATTTAATATTTGTTTGCACACAGTTAAATGGTTTAATAGTTCTATTTGATCTGTAAAAGGACCCTAACAGGTACTACTACTCCGGGTTAGGGTGGACCCGGGATTAATGGCTATTCCTAAAAAGCTCCAGGGTTAAAGCCACACCATAAGATTAAGTTTAATGTCACTCGGTATATTCGTGGGGTGGGGTCTTATCTCTCTGCCAAAATGCTGTCAGTGTATTCTAACCCCACCCAACCAACTCGGCTTTGACGTATTTGGTTGCTGCGTAATAGCTTATAATCTGTTCTATAGCCCTCGAGGAAGTAAATACCGGTTAATTGTCATATGTATTTCCTATTTTATTTTGTTATTCGTTGCCTGCGAGTGAAGAAGAAATGGAATCTGAAAATAATGAAAGTCTTAGCAATACCATCCGAAATTTCTCTTTTATTTGTGCCATGTAGTAAGGAAGGAATTTCCGCAAACAAACCATTTATCATCATCATCTTGTCGTGCCACTTGCACGGATACACCTGACCCTCTCTCGCCACCTCTCCCAATCGTTCATCGCCTCTGGCAGGTCTTCAGGGCTACATCCCTTATCCTCACATAGCTGCTGAATGTATGTTTGAGCTGGTTGTCCTGCTTTTGCCCGGCCATATGTGGGGGTCCATAGGAGTACATCACTTATGAGCTCGTACCTGCTTCTCCAGCAGTGTCCTGCATGTCTGGTTCGTCTAACTTGGATAGTTTTCGTGATGGGAGGCAGGTGGCTCTATAGTTGGTGTCTTGTGGGGTGTTGCCGCCTGGACTTGTTCAATATTGCTCGCAGCATTCTTGTGTAATTGCCGTCTAGCTTCTTTTCCAGCCGTTTTGTCAGCGTCCATGTAGTGCATCCATACAGCAGTATCCATACGACAGTAGCAAAAATGCAAAATGTTGTGTAGTCAACAGCGATAACTACGACGGTAATGGCTAATCGTCGAATTTGGTCGGGGGGGGGCGAACATAAAAGCAAAATTCGTCTTAAACATTTTGACCTCTGTTAATTTATTCTTTCCGTTTCTGATGACTGGTTGGTTGGATTTTTACTGCATGTCAGTCCTAGGTTTATTTCATCCCGAAGACGTTTGTGAGCTCTGGCTTTTATTTACATGGGTATCTGTAGGTTATTTAGGGTTTTGCTTCTGTTAGTAATTTAATATAGTTTTAAGGGTTTGGTAGCAGTCTGCTTGGGTCAGCGTTTCTGCGGAGGATTCTTATATCCTGGAGTCTGTGTGGCTACTGACGTTTTGGTGTATGGACAGTTATCCTTGATTGGAGGTCGATTTTCTATTTATTATTTATTTTTTTTTATTTATTTATCGGTCATGTCAACCCTTGTTGGATTGTTTATGCCGAAACTTTTTAAAAATTCTATTGTAAAATAATTCAGAATGGCCGGATTAAAACAGAAACGAATAAGCGGCGAGTCAGCAACGAGTTCTGATTAGTGGAAGGAACTCAAATGAATTCGTCTTTAGAGCAGTGAGCATGGGATAGAAAATAGGAAAGAGAGAGTTGAGAGCCGGACGCAACGAGGTAAAGACAGTCAGTTGAAGATCAGATTCGGCAATTTGAAGAGAGCCGAAATTTGCGGCCTCTAATTAGGGGCAAGCACCAAAAAGGATCTCAAACTCTGTAATATAATGGCCAAGGGATTTCGTTTTATACCTTTGGGTTTAGTTAGGCTGAGAACCTTTCGGCTCAGGGCATGGGTTACTTAGGTGCAACATTAACACAGGTGTTCACACGCGCGGACGGAGCGGACGTGTCACTCAGAGATGTCACAATAGCCCAGATGGGAAACGGGGATAGCAAGTGCGAATGACGTCACGCACCGGAAACGTGCGGAGGATTTTGGGATTTTGAAAAAGTCAGTTAGTGGAGTGGAGTTCTGCCTCGGGAGAAGACGGTTGGCTTTCGCTTGCTCGCCGAAGCCAGAGCAGTGGCCTTTGTGGCGGGTGCCACACGTGTTGGGGGGGGGGCGATGAAAAAGCCAGAATAGAAAGAATGTGTATCTCTCTCCTTATGTCGAAAACCTTTAAACTCAAAGGTTATAAAAAGTTTCGTACCTGAACTAAGAAGTCGTAAGTGTCTTTCGTGTTTCGAGATTCCTATGTTCGATGTATATATATACGAACATTTTATGTTCATTTCCCATATCCATATGATGACTAGGATATAACTCGACACGCAAGTGTGGAGACGAAACCAGCAAACAATCACTTTCGAACAACAACAGAAAACCAGAAAGAAAATTCAAGGTCTCTCTTTCACCTCACGACATGTTATTTTTCTTTGTCCCGCTGACACGCTCGACTCAGTTTTCATACTCTGTTTCTTTCTCCCCGACGACAACTTTAAAGTGTAGTAGAGAATAAAATTTTGTACTAGTGAACCAGGACAGGCTTTCTATGTGTTTGTCCCTTTTTCTCACGGCAAGGTCCGACTTACATTTAAAGCATAGCACGATACGCATAAACCCGTTCGCGACATGGGGATACAAATTGCTATGAGTTATAGTAGCACAAATATTTATTGGGATCGCACTAGCACGAACTTCCATTTGAATACCGTAGCTTTGCACGCGTCAATTTTATGCTGTGTAGTGTTACAACCGTACATTTGGTGTGTAATGGAATAACGTCCTCTTTTGTGAACAGTAAAACCTTCCATTTGAGACCCTTAGTGGTACATTATTAACAACCACAGAAAATAATCGCTTGGGGTCTTTCTCTCCGTTTATGAGGACATGAAGGTCGGTAGAAATAGATAAGAGTAATAACGCGTTAGGTAAGCTTCTTCCTTCTTCGTTGCAACAGGTTATGGGCTCTGGACAGCGAAACCTTTCTTTGACGGCAACGAATCCAAGTATGAATTATGGGAAGGGAAGTTCCTATGATATCATTATTAATTCAGTGTTTAGACGACTAGAGGTTATCCAGAGTAATGAGAAATGCCAAAAACAATGGCCGGAAGGTATTATGGATATTAACTGGGCCACTGGTCTTATGAGTAGAGTGTTTACTAATGGTCTGAGAGACCGGGGTTCAATTCCAGGTCGAGTCATACTAAAAACTCAAAAAATGGTACTTGATGCCGCGTTGATTAACACTCAGCATTGTAAGGTAAGGATCAAGGTAAAGTGGAGCAATCCAGGGAATATAGACGCGCCTTCCACTACACCTCGGTGTAGTAGCTATTGAAAAGGAAGCCTTCGGGTCACCCTCGACTAATATCGCCAACTTTACTTTATATATCAAAAGGAAAGCCGAAAGTTATTTCTCAGTATACTGAGCTAACATCTTTGAGGAGATTGGAGCCAGTCTATAACATGCCATATAATAAGAGCAGAGAATATTTTACAAAGGACGTACTGTGAGACGCCAAACTCACCTGATACTCTCCGAGTTCAACTCACCGGACAGTCTTTTATGGCTTGGAGCACGCCCCAATGATTTCCAGGTGTTAGGTCTACCTGACCCAGTGTGTTTTTTATGGCTTCCACAGTGTTATTGGCCAGTTTCAATCAGACAACGTTGCCTGTTCATCTGCACGGCTTTCAGGTTACATACGGAGTGAAGCAAAGTACAAAGCACTATCTACCACCACACTACCAACTACTGTGGGTACCTTCTACGCAGCTTGAACCACTTCGGTTATATGATATACGCACCGAAAACTTCCACGTAAAAATATTGTTCAACTTCTGATTCACCCCTGTAGTATATTTATCTTGAATATTCTTGATGCATGCGGGATTAGATGTTGCTAACTCGCCAGCTTCGTAACCAATAAGCCACTCACAACTCATTGTTATTAATAACAAATCGACATTTTCCCAAATTAGGAAAGTGGTTTTCAGTGCCTGTTGTCGACAAAGGCCAATAACTGTTAACGCTATGGACACAAATTGCAATTATGTCGCAATAACAGAAGTCTGCTTGGTTGGATCTGTACGTGGAGAAGACCTTGTCATATATTAACGGATGGAGAGGTTATATGTTATAACAGACTGGGAAGTAGATATCTAGTTTATTGATTGGTCAAATGCTCTAAGGACCGCTTCGCGTCACTCACTAGCATTTCCGGTAGCAATGCGGTCATTTAATAAACACTATATCCATTAAAATAACTAGCAGTACGACACACGGCTTTTAAGATAGCCACTGAAGTCCATAAGCTGGAGTTAGGTTGAACAATTTGGTCAAAAAACGTAAACATAAACCTCTTAAAGTTGAATGCCCTGTCGGCAAAGGGGTTAGACTCCCTTCCCTCAAAAACGGGGTGCCCTGTGTTTGACATTTAACTGCATATGATGGCAAAGTTCCAGTTTTTAGAGATCTAAAAAGTGTTGAGTTTCCTCTCATTTCCATTACTCCCAGGTTGACCCTGATTAGAGGTGGTAGTATCAGTTAGGGTCCGATCTATGGCTAAAATAGACCAGTTTAAAAATTATTTTATTCGATAGGACCGTGTGCAAAAGAAATGACTTAACCCACCCCAAACAAACAAAAACACTTAAGACACAACAACATAAAAAATGTAAATATGAACGTACGTTGAACCCAATTCCCTAACCTCTAGGTATAAAATAATCCTAGACGGGTTGACATGCCGTTAAAATAAATCAATCAATCTTAAGAAACAACTACATAAAAATGTAAAAATGAACGTACAATGAATGTAATTCTCTGACTTCTAGGGATAAAATAACACCAAACGGGTTGACATGCCATTAAAATCAAGGCTGTCGTTATTTACTAAGAATGGATTAGCCAAGTGTATGAGGCGCAAACTGAGAATTGAACTCACGACAACAGATCTGAATGTTTAGCTTGTGAGCTACTTCACCATTTGTAGCACCCACTTATCACGGTATTTGAAAGAAAATTATTGGTTTCTTGTTACTTAGGAGAGAAATTGTCACCCCAAAGGTCTTCTTGCTTTGACAATGTTCACTGTGAGTGTTTCGATCAAGGTGTCATGCAGTGCGTTTTCAAATATCAAGGGAAAATTCTCCTTGTAGCTAACGATCTGGACTGTGACATCGAAGAGAGCCAGGGTGGAGTTTCCCCGGCGTAGTGGCTAACGTGCTGGACTCTGACATCGTAGTAAGCAAGTCTGAACTCCATACATATCAGAATTTAACACTCAATGACCCTTAAGAGGTCAATTTTCCATAAAACCCAACCATCACCAACCTAAACATTTGCATTTACAAATCATATATATGATATATGAGTAACAAGGCTCTGGCATTAAATAACCTATAGAGGTTGATATGCCATTAAATCAACCAACCAACCAACCAACCAACCAACCTGAACTCCAAAGGCCCAATTATATTTCCTTTTGACCAATAACTTGGGAAAAGGCATGAACCCCTCCTCGCCCCAGCTATGATTTAAATGCCACTACTGTCTTAGTACACTGATATATTTGGAATTAAATAACCCACGAAGGTTGAGGTTCAGTTTATTTTCTAAATAATCAATGTTTTTCCTATCAAACTTGTATCTATATTTGTTGTTCTTACTGTGTGTTCATATTCACAAAAGACCTGTCAGTTCTGTCGGTGCGGCCTAGAATGAACTGAACGTATCCTCTGCGGAGGGGGTACCCCCCACCCGCGAAGAAAATTGTTGTCTTAGGTATGATACTAAATTGGATCTAAAATAGCAATTCATAACGAGGACAATGGAAAAATCCTATGGTCAATTAGATTGGTGTAAACGTTCTTATCATTATCGTTCAGATAATATTAGGGAAATCTTAGAACTGTCTATAAAGTTTATTCAGTTATCAACGTTTCCTTTCTTTTCTTTTTTTTGTTACTTAATTCTGAAGCTAGACTAGCTATCGTCAAAAATGACTGAAGTATTTACGCATTCATCAGTATTTCTATCTTTTGTTATATTGTATCATAACACAGTATGGAGACATCAGGTATTCACCATTTACATTCATTATGGCGAAATCGAAACGCTTAGAACAAAATCAAGGAAACGTATCAACCAACATATATATTCAGTATGGCAAAATCGAAAAGATCAGAATAAAATCAAGGAAATGCAGTCAACAACATATATATTCACAATGGGGAAATAGAAAAGCTTAGAACAAAACCAAGGAAGTGTATTGACCAACATAGATATATTGAATTCATCTGCTGAGTTTTTCCATATATATATATATATATATATATATATATATATATATATATTAGGTAAAACTTTGTAGATGAATTCCATTATGAATTTATTTCAACAGTATTTTTAAAGACCGTCTGTACTATAGGTAAATACGATTATTTGCGAAATGTACATGGGACGTTCATTACATATATACATAACGTAGAACATATAAAGAACATAGGAATCTCGAAATTCGAAAACACTTAACGACTTCTCGTTCAGGTACGAAACCTTTTTATTACTTTTAAGTTAAAGGTTTCGACATAAGGAGGAGAGACACAATCTCGCTATGCCGTCTTATTCATTTGGCCCCCAGCTCCAAAAGTCGATCCTCGTCGTTTGGCGTCTAGTATTTAACTCTCCTAACTTTCTTCAAATCTCCCACAAACCTCCGCGCGCTTCTGGTGCATGACGTCACCCGCACCCTGTCACCCCGTTCCGTCATCTCAGGCTATTGTGACATCTCTGAGTGGCACGTCCGCCCCGTATGCGCGTTACCACCTATATCAAGGTTTCAACCTAACTAACCTATGTGCTGAACCGAAAGGTTCTCAGCCTAACTAAACTCAAAGGCATGAACCGAAATCCCTTGGCCATTACGTTACATGTATCTGCAGACAGATGTATATTGTACATTACGTAATTATATTTCAAAATAAAAATAAAGAAATTTATAATGCTAACAGATTATTATAATCCAATAGATTATGAAGTAGATATTCTCCACAGGGAACATTATATATATATATATATATATATATTTACTAATCTAATATCTACCAGCATTCACAGTACCGGAAAAAAAGACAAAACCCCCGCCAGGAACAAGAGATAAAAGTATCTCGAATCACCGCCCGGAGGAAAAAGAAAAAAATTATAGGTCAAAAAGAAAGAAAAGGCCAATCTCGTCCGACCCCTCGAACAAAATCACGGGATACGCAGTCAGTTGGTCAAAAGAAAACTAAAACCTTCCGCGAATCCTGCAATGCTACAATTGCAAGAGTGCTCAACACGAGTGGAGCCAATTATAAAATTAACTTAAATCGCGATTTAAGTTAATTTTATATATATATATATATATGTTCCCAATTGAGAAATCAGAAGTCTAGACACAATAAATCAATAACTGCCTAACGAGTAACCCACACAAATATATACGATTATATAATTCTCGTATATGTCTGAACAGACTACTGTCATAACGTAAAAATTGTAATTGATTGTTTCATGGAAAATCTGGTGACAGAGCCCAGGAAAAAACAAACAAACAAAGAAACAAACAAACAAAAACAAATTAAGGGTGTATACTACCCAATGGCAACGATTACGGAGTTAGCACATTTAAAGTATGTTCACCTTGAACAGCCAGCGTCTTTCGTCACATTCCGCTGAGAATTTTGCCTTCTTCAATGAGTTTTATGATCTTTTCCTTTCTTCCTGCTGACAGTTCCTTTGTTGTAGCCATGCTTCCTTCCAATTAAAAATGCCCAACTGCTTGTTGAAGACTGCTAGAACTGCAGACTGATTTGCAGTTCTAGGTTTCAGCTGGCATTTTGTCTTAAGAAGGAATATTACAAGATCGTTCAATAATTTTTTCCCTTAACACTGGGTTTCATAATATTCTCAGAAATATATAATATATGACTTAGAAAAAAATGATACCATTAATTTAGATAATCTAGTTTATTTAAAGTATATTTCATGAAGCCAGAAGGTTCAGCTATTTAGAAAAACGTCTTATTTGCTATTAGTTTACTTACTGCTAAATGCATAATTTTTGCCGAGGTATAAAGAATGAATGAGAGACTAAAATTGGGTCACATACATGATGCTATTTTTGTATGAAAAGGAGTAAGTTTATGAGTTTATATATATATATATATATATATATAGGGTGAAACGATAAAATTGTTGCCCTAGAAAAGACGACGATTCCATTTCCGTTTAATGAAAACCGTTTTTCTTTTTTTTTTTTTTGTTGTTGTTGCAGACCATCTACTAGTTGGCCAGTTTTGTACAAATCCCAAGAGCGATAGGAGCCTTCTATCATGTCTGAAAGTGACACAATGTTCAACGAGCGAGATCGGAGATGCACCGCTGTACAACTTATGGTCTCTACCGATCCAAGTCATTACAACAGGACCATTACCAGCACCCTCAAAATGCAAATCCGGATGGTTCAACATGCCCAGGGTGATGAAAACAAAGTTTCCGGCTACGGTTATGGTCTTAGGTGTGGTTTCAAGTGAGGGCTGCATCATGCCACCTCACATCTTCGAAGTCAGCTTGAAAGTCAACACCAAAATGTACCTGGATGTGCTGAAGAGTGTGGTGCAATCAGGTGGTGGGTGGCAGACCCTGGCTGTGGCAGCAGGACTCGGCGCCGGCCCACAAATCCAAAGAGACCCAGGCTTGGCTTCAGAAGGAGTGCTACGACTTTGTACCCTTCTCTCACTGGCCCCCCTCCTCTCCCGACCTGAACCTGTTGGATTACTTCTTTTGGTCATACGTCGAGAAGATCACCAACATGACCTCTTACAACACCAAAGCCAGTCTGACCGTCGCCTTCCGCCGAGTTTTCGCAGAGCTCCTGCCGGCGCTTGTTGAAAAGACGTGCTCCCAGTTCCGGATCCGTATCGAGGCGTTGATTGACGCTGTGTGTGTGTGTGGGTTTGAATTTATCAAAAATACCAAATTCCCTTTCGGAACTGTTCATTTTGTTTTAAATTTGATATTTAAGATAGATTCAAAACTATATTAAACAAAACAACCTCTCTCTCTCTCTCTGTCTCTGTCTGTCTCTCTCTGTCTCTGTCTCTCTCTCTGTCTCTGTCTGTCTCTCTCTCTCTCTGTCTCTGTCTCTGTCTCTCTGTCTCTCTCTCTCTCTCTCTCTCGCACGCACACACGTTCACATGGACAAACAAATTCAAACTTCACCCACTTACAAACAAATACATATATATATATAAACAGACTACCTCACATTCAAACAAGGGAGAAAGAGAAAGAAAAGAATATTATTTCAGGGTTCCAGTTTCATTTCTCTCTTTCTTTCTCTGTCTCTGTCTCTCTCTCTCTCTCCCGTAATTGAACGTGAGGTAGTCTGTGTATGTATATATGTTTGTATTTCTGAGTTTGTGAAGTTTGATTCTGTTTGTTCATATGTTTGCGAGTGCGCGTGTGTGAGTGTGTGTGTATTAGGGAGAGGTTAAGTTCTATTTAATATAGTTTTGGATTTATCTAAAATCCCAAATTCATTTTCGGACCTGTTCATTTTCTAATAAATTTGATATAATAGATAGATAAAAAAAACTATATTAAACAGAACAACCTCTCTCTCTGTCTCTTTCTTTCTCTCTGTCTCTGTCTCTGTCTTTCTCTCTCTCTCACACACACACACATATATATATATATATATATATATACATGGACAAATAGAATTAAAATTCACCCACTAACTCACAAACACGAATACATATACCTAAACAGACATTCAAACAAAGGAGAAAAGAATATATGATATTATTTCAGGGTTCTAGTTTCCTCTCTCTCTCTCTCTCTCTCTCTCTCTCTCTCTCTCTCTCGTATTTGAATGTGAGGTAGTCTGTGTATGTATATATGTTTGTGTTTCTGAGTTTGTGTATGAGGTTTAATTCTGTTTGTCCATATATATGTGTGTGTGTGTGTGTGTGTGTGTGTGAGGGAGATTTTCAGTTCAGCTTAATAATTTTGAATTTATCTAAAATCCCAAATTCACTTCCGGACCTTTTCATTTAATTATAAATTTGATATTTTCGATAGATTCAAAACTCTCTCTCTCTCTCTCTCTCTCTCTCTCTCTCTCTCTCTCTCTCTCTCACACACACACACACATATGGACAAACAGAATCAAACTTTACAAACTAACTCACAAACACAAATATATATACATACACAGAATACCTCACATTCAAACAAGGGAAAAAGAGAATGAGAGAGAGAGAGAGAGAGAGAGAGAGAGAGAGAGAGAGAGAGAGAGAAAAGTATATATGATATTATTAAAAGCATTGCAATCACTTAAATTTCGTCACACAATAAAAGATGAAAAAAAGTTTTCAGAATTCATAAAAGCTGTAAGGTTACATATTATTAATTCATTGTGAAGTTCTAGAGTTGCATATCCCTTCAGGACATATATTACGATCGTCAAGTCGGTCAGCGCCCATCTTCTCACCTTGATCTTTCGTCGTATCACTCAGGCTGTATCTTCTTGTCATCCGCCATTTTGTCCTCTTTGTGTTTCTCTGTCAGTCCGTTGTTGTAACCCCACTGATTTTCAATTTTTCGGTGCTGGGAAGACATACAACTCAGAGAAATTTTCCCCATACAAACTTACTTTATTTTATCGACGACATTTCTTCATCACCGGCTGCGACCTACTGAGAATTCACTAGTAGAGATGGAACGTTTAACTGTACCAATCAAGCACTTCCCACTAACTGAAGTTTCTAGCTCCGAAACTGTCGAGGATCATGTGATTATTCGTATTCTAAGAGAGCCGAGCTTTCAATTGAACTTGGGGGTCATCACACATCACCCAAACCCAGTCGTCTTTTCTCAGAACTGTTTTAAACTAACTCGCATGTCATACCAAGCAATAGGTTACGCCCATCTATTATTGAACAGAGATGGGGAAGGAAGAGGAGGAAGGTTTCAAATGAAATGAAAAAAAAAAAAAGAACAATAGAACTTGAAAATATTATATGAATTTTTATTTTATTGTTTTATGATAATCACCCTACTCACTGAATATGCCTAACAACCTCTCTTTCGTACCAGTTTCTGTGTTTGATTTTTTCACGACTTTTCGGTTGTTGCAGTCTAGGGCCTTCTTTCTCTCTGAATTTCAAAAATGACGCGCTTTTACCATTATACATCAAATTTTGAGAAAAGTAGACAATACGGAAAATCAAATTGATACATTTTGCGAGAAGGATTACCAGTCAGAAATTAGGCTTTAATTTCATATAGATGGTATACCCATACTGCAGCTCTGTGAAAATCTAATCATCATCATTTTCATCATCAAACCGTGTTGATAGCGCGGAGTTCCCTGGCTCTCTCTCTGTTTTCGTCCTTATCATCCCTCGCCACTGGCTGGTCCTCTAGACCGCATCCAGTGTCCGCACAGAGCTGATGAATGTAATTCATTGCTGCTCGGCTAGCAGTTGCGCATCTATGTATAAAAGTTCGTAGGAGCACATTGCTTAAGTGTCCGGCCTTAAATCTCCAGAAGTGACTAGCATGTTTTGCTCTGGTTTGGGTCATTGAATGTAAGTTAATGTGCAGCCGCTGTTTTGTTGGGTACTGCTTCCAGAACTTGTTTAAAACAGCTAGTAGCATTCTGGTGTAGTTCGCATCTAGATTTTTCTCCATGCTTGTCCTTAGAGTCTAGATGGTGCATCCATATTGTAGTATATACACATCAACAGCTTGAAAGAAATCCTATTTCGTTTTATAAAAGGGATCAGATTTTCACATGATCGACAACCTGTCTATAGTAGTCCATGCCTTCGCTAAGCGTATGCTAACATCACTTTCAGTAGATGAGATATTGCTACCGAGATATGTGAATAGGTCCAAAAATTTCAGAGGCCTACTACTTAAAGTGGAGATGGCTTATTTTTGTTTCCTATTAAAATGTTTATTATTTATTTCTTTCTTAACATTACGTTTTGCTTTTGTCGTTCATTTGATAGCTTTTGTAATCAGGTGCGTAAGTCCTTTCTCTTTCATGAGAGCACAATTGTGATATAGAGATTGTATTATCAGTTTCACGAGACAATTTTATTGCCAGTGATGTTATTCTTATAGCGAAACATGTCAGTTTCAGTTTTCGTATGGTTTTCTTTTGCTCATACGATCGATTTTTATATCAAACCTTATTGATTATTTTCAAATGTATTTCCATATGTATGTTGAGTCTTTTCTGTCTCAATATATACTACACATAGCAAAATGTATGGAAGTATCACACTTAAAAATGTTCACCAGAGCTTGTCGGGTGTCCTTGTGGTGTAATGGTTAAATTGATGGAGTTCATACTCCAGTCGCGCTATTACGTTCACTTTCGGACAAATATCCTTGGGAAAGGTACTATTTACCAACCCCTCCGCTCGGGCAGGATATGACACAAGGTCAATTTTTAAGCGGAGTTTAACAGGTTTGAATTCAGAGTTTTCCTTCTCCTAGACTAGTTGCCTCACCAAGGCTGAAGAACCTAGTCCGTCCTACTATTTACCCATAGCTGGAGGGAGAATAAGGGGGTTCATACCTTTCCCAAGGGTATTTGCCCGAAAGTGAACGTAATAGCGCGACTGGAGTACGAACTCGCGTACTACGATTCCGCAGTTCATCACTTTAACCATTACACCACGAGGACACCCTTGGGAAAGGTAACCCCCAGCTATGGAGTAAATAGTTCCACTGCTGTTCTTCTAGGAGAATAGATTAGGCATTAAATAACCTACGAAGGTTGATATGCTATCAAACAAAGAAACTAAACCAGAGTTTGTTTTTTTATTAAAAAAAAATGATAACAAATTAGACATCAAATTTTTTCTTTAATCGCAGAATATTTTGGCTGCATGAAATATTCTTTAAACAAACAAGATTAAATTATTTAGATTAATGATAAAATTTTATTCCAACTTAGAGGAAAATGTAGAATAAATCAATATCGAAGAAAAAATAATTTGTTACTTGTGGTGAAGGCCTGTGTAGAACGCGCCACAATTTTTAGATGGGCCGATAACAGATTCTCGACTGTTTGGCTAAACATGTGAGTTGATTGACAACCTTCAAAGATGATTGTTTGTAGCGGTGAAGGTTTGTCTAGAACCAGGCACACTTTATGGATGACTGATAGAGAGAAGTATAGTGCACCAATATACCACAGATTCTTAATAGGATGAGGACCAAACAGTTTGGCTAAAGGTATGAGCTGTTTGACTGCCTACTCAGAGGATTTGTTTTTAGTGGTAAAGGCTTGTCTAGAACCAGCCACACTTTATGGGTGAGCTGATAACTGGGGAATGATGCTTCAGTGTGTCACACATTATCTTGTACAACAGTCCCTCTCCAAGACCGGTTTACCCTATCAAGGTTTGAGAACCTAGTAGACCCTACTTTCTCATAGCTTGGATGGAATATTGTGTGGCACAGTAATATATATATATATATATATATATATATATATATATATATATATATGTAATTTGAATAATGTAGTGTATCAAGGAATTATTTACCCAAAAGAGAATATAAAAGATAGAAAAACTTATATTGGGATCTCCTCCACGAAATGGAAAATTAGATACGCTAAATACAAATATTCTTTCTCCCGTGAACATCTGAAACATCAAACTGCTCTATCTAAGCATTTTGGGGGTTTAAAAAATAAAGGTTTAACCCCTGAGATTCAATGGTCCATATTAAAAAGATCAAATACTCCAAAATGTTTTGATAGTAGATGTAATCTGTGTTTGAAAGAAAAGATGCACATTTTACTTTATCCAGAGCCTGGAAAAATTATTAGATAAGACATGTGAATTAATAGCTAGGTGTAAACATAGGGCTAAATTTAAACTATAGATAATTAACATAAATAATTAAAAAAAACATAGGATTAAATTGAGAATTAATGTGAATGAATAAAAATAAAATAAAATGTTAGATAGAAAATGTAAAAAAAAAATATCATATATACGTCCTAATCATTAAAAGTGTAACTGATTAATAGGTTCTAAATAAATTTGATTAAAAAAAAAGTTAAATTTAATTAAATCCTGAAATTAATTTAATATTATTTTTACTGTATCGTTACGTAAAGTTATTGAATAAAGTTAATTTTCTAATTTAGTATTAAATCTGTAGTTTTTAAGTTGAACAATAATTAAAATTAAAAAAAGAAATTTTTTGAAATTAATTTACTATAATTCTAACCGACAATAAAATAAAAAAACGGAAGTGGGCTAAATGAGGAGATAACTCTTCACCCCTCTTCTATCCCCTCCCACCCTTCTTTCCTGTGTCTATTCTGATTTATTTTATCCATAAGATCTGAAGAAGTCCTGTTAATTTTTTTCGTGTTTTTTGATTTTTCAAAAACGCATAATAGTGTATGTGTGCAGGTCTGTGTGTGTGTTTGTGGATTGCCGTTAGAATCAAGAGGATTTTTTATCCTCAGCTTTTTTGAGCGACGTCAAATTGTTTGAGGGGTTTCTTGGTGCGAATTTCGTGCGTTTGCTCTTCACGCCAAAAATAGACAAAGAACTGTGCCCGTGTGAACCTACGTGAACCTATGTGAAAATCGGAGACTGGAAGTAGAGGCAGGAAGGTCGAAGGCACATTGGTCATTCTGAAAGTTTGAAGTCAAGAGGGTAGTAAGTCAGAAAAAGGGCACGGGCAGAGATGAGCCTCGATGAGTCTGAATAGCCATGTTGGCAAAGACAGCACGGGGTCAGTCAGATGTCAGAGACTGGACCTCTAGCGGAGAAGACGATCACCAGAGATGAGTAAGCATTTTTGGTAGCTGCTTAGGATTTTCCAGAAAGTTCTTGCGATAGCTAATACACACACACACACACACACACACACACACACACACACACACACACACACACACACACACACACACACACACAGAGTTTCAAAAAGCCAGAACACCATTACTTATGGTGTATCTGAATTGAATCCGTATTTTTCTTTCTTTCCTCCCTCTGTGTTTTTATTGTATTTTTGTTTGCTTAATATGTGAATGTCCACTCGGCCTGGAGTAAGATTTAACAACGAGGTCCTCTCAAGGAGATCGACCACAAAAGATGATTTGCGGCTTGTGAGTATTTCAAGTGATGGCATCATCCTTTGTCATATATATATATATATATAGAGAGAGAGAAAGAGAGAAAGTAGAAAAACAAATTAATCCAAAAGTGATGAATATATCATGATGGAATGTTAACGTTAAAACGTTTCGGTTTAAATAAGCCTTCATCAGGACTTTGCGATTGTGAAAAACG
Organism: Sepioteuthis lessoniana; assembly: GCA_963585895.1. Taxonomy (NCBI): domain Eukaryota; kingdom Metazoa; phylum Mollusca; class Cephalopoda; order Myopsida; family Loliginidae; genus Sepioteuthis; species Sepioteuthis lessoniana. The sequence goes on along the minus strand of OY757938.1, from coordinate 59,567,858 downwards.
TGGATTGAACAGTAATGGATGGTTTAAGAAAATCACAAAAGAAGAGAAATATATATATATATATATATATATATAGAGAGAGAGAGAGAGAGAGAGAGAGAGCCAACGTGGTCCGCTTGGTGGACGAGTGGTCTGAATCACTGTCTAACGTAAAGTTGGACGGGTTTCGATCCAGGCTTCGAGCGTCCTGCGTGTCTAGCCACACTGAAGAGTTCTGATAGAACGAAACAGTCTGTCTGTGGATGACAATATATGCTCCCCCATGGGGGTTTAGCTCTCTGGCGAAGGAATTGCCGGCCGCCGCTAGCGTAATGCAAAGCTCTTCGAAAGAATTGAGCACTCTGGTAGCCGATAGGGTATGAAAAAAATGTAAACAAAGGCTGCTGCTGCTGCTGTTTCTAAAAATAAAAATACCTTAAAATTCCCTTAGCCAACGTGGTCTGCTTGGTGGCCGAGTGGTCTGAAACACAGTCTAACGTAAAGTTGGACGGGAATCGATCCCGGCTTCGAGCGTCCTGCGTGTCTAGTCACACTGAAGAGTTCTGATAGAACGAAACAGTCTGTCTGTGGATGACTATATATATATATATATATATATATACAAAGACCTTCAATTACAGTCTTTTTTAAAAACTATCACGTGATTGGTACAAGCACGTGATGTTCAAAATGTATCGAATTTCTAGGAGATACAAGGTTTTGAAAGATGATACAAGCATAAAGTGTCCGAATTTTTAAGAAATGAACAGAAAAGAAAAGCAAAAAATAAAGAAGATAATAAGTATGGAAAAAATAAATTAAAGTTTGATATGTTGTAGCTCTTCAGAACAAATAAACCTTAGTTAGAGGACAGATTGAAAAAACCAGGTCATGTTTTAACAGAGGGTAAAATCAATATTGCTCAGGCTCCAAAAATTTGTCTCAATCATTTGTTACGATACATATATATATATATATATATTTCTTTAAGAAAAACAAAAAACCGGTCACATTAGGATTATAAATTTATTTTCATCCTGTAATGGGTATTAATATGAATCAATAACACCAAAAATAACAGGATTTCTTCAGATCTAATGGATAAAATAATTCAGAATAGACACAGGAAGGAAGGGTGGGAGGGGGTAGAAGAGAAGTGAAGAATTTCCGCCCCATTTCGCCCACTTCCGGTTTTTAGTTTTTATTACCGGTTGGAATTATAGTAAATTAGATTTTTTATTCTTTAAATTCAAAATACATTTCAACTTAAAACTGCCGATTTAATCATAATTTAGGGAAGTACAACATTCCTTAATAACCTTTCGTAAGGATACAGTAATACTTACCTTAAATTAAATTCCAAATTTAAAATTAAAATTTTAAATTCAAAATTAATATTCGAGCCTATTAATTTAGTTGCCCTTCCATTGGAAAATACGTACACATCACATGATCACTTCCCTTTTTTTGTTTTATTTTTTTATTTTATTCATTTCACCTCAAATTTCAAATTAATTCTATGTTTTGGTTAATTAAACATTATCTATTATAATTTGTCTATAGTTTAAATTTATTCCCATGTCTACATTTAGCTACTAATTCACATCGCTGATTTAATAATTTTTCAGGGTCTGGGTATATCATTATTTGTATTTTTCTTCTAGGTACAGATTACATCTATTATCAAAGCATTTTGGAGTATTCGACTTTTTCTATATGGACAATTGAATCTCAGGGGTCAAACCTTCATTTTTCAAACTCCAAAAATGCTTAGATAGGACTGTCTGGTTTTTCAGATGTTTATGAGAGAAAGAAAATTAATGATTAGCGTATCTAGATTTCCATTTCGTCGAGGAAAGTCCTATATAAGTTTTTCTATCATTAATATTTTCTTTTGGGTAAATGATTCCTTGGTATACTACATTATCTAAGTTACATAATCCATTCATGGGACAATCATTGATTCATATCAATACCCATAACAGGATGGAAATAAATTTATAATCCTAACGTGACCGGTTTTTTGTTTTTCTTTAAGAAATTATTGCTCTGGGATGTCTGTGACATTGAGCTCTTTACCAGGAAAATTTAAATGTTCATAGTTGAATGATTTTTTGTTCTGGCGGAATTATTCCCTACTCCGGTTTAACTGGACCGAATATATATATATATATATATATATATATATATATATATATATATCCCAGTCTATTTGACCTTGGTATAGCAACCTGTTTAGAAGAACTCTAGATTAAAACCTGTTAAACTCCGTTTCGAAATTGACCTTGTGTCACATCCTGCTCGTACCGAGGGGTTGGTCTCTCTCTCTATATATATATAAATATCAGTTTTACCGAAGTATTCGTTGCCCAGTCAGCTGGGGCTGTAGAATACACTGACTGCACCACTGCAGAGGGGTAAGACCCCCCCCCTAAGGAGTGTCCTGGATATGACACTAAACAATCTGATGGTGAGGTTCCAGCAGTGCTAGAGCTTTGAGGAATGCGGAGTACCCCTTCATTGCCATTGCTCCCAGGTCCACTCTCGCCCGGAGTGGTAACATCTGATAGGGCCCTATCTATGGGTCAAATAGAACTAACAGCATACTAATGCTAAATTGAATTGTTTGAATAAACTGAATAGCTTGAAATAGAAATGTTTTTGACTATTAAACTGTACTTACATTTAAACTGCGTGCTTATGCTTAACTGAAGTATTTGAAATAGAACTGTTTTTCGACGTTAAAACAATTTACACTTAACTGAAGTGTTACATATAACTGCTTGAATAGTTTGAAATGGAAGTGTTTTTGACCATTAAACTGTGTACTTATGCTAAACTGAATTCTTTTAGAAAGAACAGATTATTTACATAAAAATGGATTTGGCGTTAAATAACCTACAAAGGTTGATATGCCATAAAACCCAAGAAACCAAACCAAGTATTCGATAAATGAGAAAAGTCGAATAATTCATAAAATTCAATTTTCAGACAAATCCAATAAGAACGAAATTTTATTGTTAGAAGGCATCGTCGACTGATGAATAAGATCCATCATAATATATCATACAATTTGAAAAGCCAATTGAAATCTTCTGATAAAATGATATTAGTTCCTCATCTAAAATCATACATCGAGAATAATCAAGAACTGACAAATCAATGAAACATATTTACAATTTCGCATTGAGGAATTCTATAAACATGTCCAAATTGGTTGGCACTGTCTTCTTCGTAATTACTCAGTTCTGTCAAAGATTTTGCCGTATTTTTGTACCACGGGGCACATTTCGGCAGTTCCAGACGGTTTTTCGAGATCGTCAACATGACGAAACATCTCAGCGGAGTCCCCATGGCATGGCAGCTAACGTTCAACACTACGACATCGTAGTAAGCGAGTTCGAACTCCAATCGCGCTACTGGCTTCATTTTTGGGCTAATACCCTTGGGAAACGTATGAACTCCTTCATCCCTCCAGCAATGTGATTGGCCTAGTAGGTAGAGTGCTCGCCAATGATCCTGGAGACCTGGATTCAATCCCAGGTCGCGTCATACCAAAGACTTTAAAAGTGGTACTTGATACCGCCTTGCTTAGCACTCAGCGGTATAAGGTACGTATCAAAGGTAAAGTGGAGCAATCCAGGGGAAAGAGTAGTGCCCTCTCCGACACCTCGGTGTAGTAGCTATTGAAAAGGGAGCCTTCTGGTCGCCCTTGACTACGGTCGACAACTTCATTTACTAACTGTTCTTCTACAAGGATGGATGTGACGTTAGATAACAGAAGAAGGTTGGTATACTATTTGTGACAACACCCCTAGCGTCCGGGCCCGACTTATTAACGTCTTTAAACTAATACTACTCATGGCCAGTGATTCATCTAGTGGTTTCCGCCGGGGTATTTCACATTTCTTTACCGCCACAAAAAATACAACCGAGAGGGTGTAAGGAAGAGAACTGTTGGGTATCACCCACCTCTTTCCACACAATGAACTAGTCCATCTGCCATATATAGCAGTAGCTACTAATACCAGGGCGGACTAGAAGGTGAAGAGCAGCTTCTTATAGGAATAGTATTAGAGCGTTGGAGACTGGAGATCGCACTAGATCACCTTACTTGCTACCGTAATAACGGAAGCCAATACTATCGTTGGACTATATCTTTATTCTGTATCCACTAATCCTATGTTCTTGTCTACTAATAGTCTCTCTATTGTATATACTTTTTCCTAAGAATATATCGCTATATCCTCTCATATCGTGGTTTATCCTTTATTTAATATTACAAGCGTTCACTAATCCTATGTTCTTGTCTACTAATAGTCTCTCTATTGTATATACTTTTTCCTGAGAATATATCGCTATATCCTCTCATATCGTGGTTTATCCTTTATTTAATATTACAAGCGTTCACTAATCCTTTGTTCTTGTCTACTAATAGTCTCTCTATTGTATATACTTTTTCCTGAGAATATATCTCTATTTCCTCTCATATCGTGGTTTGTCCTTTATTTAATATTACAAGCGTTCACTAATCCTATGTTCTTGTCTACTAATAGTCTCTCTATTGTATATACTTTTTCCTGAGAATATATATCTATTTCCTCTCATATCGTGGTTTATCCTTTATTTGATATTACAAGCGTTCGCTAACCAGAACGCAACAAGAACAAACGAACAAACACGGACTTGGGTCAGCTCCAAGCGCAAGAAAGGGAGTTTTGTGACGCTTTGCATTCTCCGTGCATCTGTAGACTATCGTGTATTTTTCGCGAAACTTCTACAAAAGCGAGTTGGAATGCTAACTCTTCTTGACTATGTTCTTCTCTGCCCGGATCCCATCTTCTCCTGCCTCCTTCTACTGACTGTTTCTCTGGACAGCTATATAAAGCCGACTGATCTCCTCTGCCCTCCGCTGTCAACCGCTTCTCTCCGTCTTCCTTCGTCAACTGACCATGTGTCTTCTCTGGTCCTTCCTCTCGTCGTCCCCTTCCGGTCTCGCGAGAGATCTCGAGCTCAAGCCCTTTGTTTGGGTTTCGCGCCAAAACAGGCAAAGAGACCGTCTGACCGGCGCACGCACACACACCCAACACAATGGCCACATAGTGTCATATATTAAACAAAAATCAAACCAAACCAAAATACCCTGAACTGTGATATACCTATATTATCTGACACTCTTTGACTGCTATTCACGATAGCTTTGCATGTGGCCAATTTTAGACCTACCGGAACTATCCCAGCACTCTTAGTTTGAGTTGTAGAATACACCGACAGCAGAGGGGTAAGAATACCGCAATGACTGTCATTGATAAGATATCAGATCATTTGATGGCGAAGAAGTTTTGGAGAAGATGGAGTACCTTTTCATTGTCATCAGTCCCAGGTTCACTTTGGTCCGGGGTACTATCACCAGATAGGGTCCTATCTATGAGTCAAATAGAACTGTTTTAATTTTAAACTGAATGCAAACAAATGATCCGTGTTAAATTGAATTGTTAGAAATAGAACTGTTTGACCATTTAACTGTTTGGGCTGTAGAATACACCGACCCTGCAGAGGGGATAAGACCCCCACAATGAGTGTCCTGATATGACACTAAAAAATCTGATGGTGAGGTTCCAGTGATGCTGGGGCTTTGGGGAATACAGAGCACCTCTTCATTGCCATTGCTCCCGGGTCCACTATGGCCCGGTGTGGCACCTGATAGGGCCCTATCTATGGGTTAAATAGAACTAACGGTATACTTATGCTAAACTAAATTGTTTGACTAAACTAAAAAGCTTAAAATAGAAATGTTTTTGACAATTAAACCGTACTTACATTTAGATTGCGTGCTTATGGTCAACTGAATTATTTGAAAGAGAATTGACAATGAAGCTATACTTACACAAAACTGAATGGTTTAATATAGAACTGTTTTGACATTTATCTGAGTATGAATAAAATCTGTACTTATACTAAACTGAATTAGAATTTCTTTACTAAACCGAATAGATTGAAATAGATTTTTTTTCACAATTAAACTGTACTTACATTTAAACTGCGTGCTTATGCTAAACTGAATTGTTTGAAATAGAACTATTGTCATAAAAATTGATTTGGCGTTAAATAACCCGCAAAGGTTGATATGCCATAAAACCTAACCAACCAAGTAACCAACTAACCAACCATTTAACTGTGTGCAAACAAATGACTGTCTAATTGAATTGCTAGTGATATATAGCAATTGTTGGAACCGTTTAAGATTGTGCAAACGAATAAGTAATGTTGAACAGAATTATTAGTGTTAAAAAGCAATATTTATAATCACTTTGTGGTCTGTAAATAAAAGATTAATATTGAATAGAATTATTTGTGTTAGATAGCAATAATTGAAACCATTTCACTGTTCAGAAACATTAGCAATACAAGTGAACAAAAAAATTAGATCTAACTCGCTTAAAAATTAATTTACTAACAAGCTATTTACTAACAAATTATATACCTATATCCATTTAAACGTGTGCTAACAAATGACTGATGTTAAACTGTTAGTGTTGAATAGCAATACTTGAGACCATTTAGCTGGGGGTGTAAAATATACTGACTGCTTCTCTGTAAGATCCTCCCAACGAGCGTACTGGATTTAACACTAAACAATCTGATGGTTTGGTTCGAGTGATGCTGAAGATTTGGGGAATGTGGTGTGCCCCTTCATTGCCATCGCTCCTTGGTCCATTCTGGCCCAGAGTGGTAGCACTTGATAGATTCCTATTTATGGGTTAAATAGAACTAAACTGAATTGTTTGAAATATAACTGTTTTGATATTTAACTATGTGTAAATAAAAACTGTACTTTTACAAAACTGAATTGTTTGAATTAGAACTGTTTAACTAAACTGAATAGCTTGAAATAGAAATCTCTTTGACAATTAAATTGTGTTGTCATGTTAAACTGAATTGTTTGAAATAGAACTGTTTTTGTATTAAATGGATTTGGGATTAAATAATCTAAAAGGCTAATATGAAATAAAACCCAAGAAACAAACAAACCAAACAAAAAAAAAATTAAAAATGAAAATAAACTGAATTGTTTCAAATGGAGCGGTTTTTGCATGTTAAACTGAATTGTTCGAAATAGATCTGTTTTTGACATTGAAACTGTACTTATGCAAATCTGAATTGGCTTAACAAAACTGATTTGCTAGAAATAGAACTGTTTTGACATTAAAACTACGTACTTATGCTAAACTGAATTGTTTAAAATAGAACTGTTTTTGATATTCAACTGTGTGTAAACAAAAACTATACTTTTACTTAACTGAATTGATTAAGTTAGAAGTGTTAGACTAAACTGAATAGCTTGAAATAGAAATGTTTTTGAAAACTGAACCGTGTACTTATGTTGGTTAGTTTTGGGGGGTTTTATGGCAATCAACTTTTTGTAGGTTATCTAATGCCAAACCATATTTATACAAATAATCAGTTCTATTTCAAACAATCCAGTTTAGCATGAGTACACAGTTTTATTGTCAAAAATATTTCTGTTTCAAGCTATTCAGTTTAATTAAACAGTTGTAATTCAATCAATTCAGTTTAGTATAAGTATAGATTTTGTTTATACACAGTTAAGTATCAAAAACAGTTCCATTACAAGCAATTCAGTTTAGCATTAGTACGCAGTTTGAATGTTAAAACAGTTTTATTTCCAGGAATTCAGTTTTACAAAAGTACGCAGTTTAGTTCTATTTGACCCATAGATAGGACCGTATCAAGTACTACCACTCCGGGTCAGAATTGACCTTGAAGTGATGATAATGAAGGGGTATTCAGCATTCCCCAAAGCTCCAGCATTACTGAAACCTCTATATTAGATTGTTTATTGTCAAATCATGGACACTCGACGGGGGATTCTTACACATCTGCAGTGTGGTTTTATGGCATATCAGTGTGGGGAATGTGTACTTATCTTATAATGAATTGTTAGAAATGGAACAGTTTATTTATATAAAAATAGATTTGGCATTAAATAACCCACAGAGATTGATATGCAATAAAAAACAAATGAAAAAAATCAAATAAACAAACAAATATTTAACTTTATGTGAACAAATAGGGTCATTCAAATTAGATAGAAACACTCGAAAGCCCAAATAATAAGCTCAGGTTTTTTTTAAATGTCTTCAACAAAATGTGGTTACAAAGTGTATTTGGCATTAAATAACCTACAATGGTTGATATGCCATAAAACCCAAACAAATCAAATCATATATATTTAATATATATATATAAAGAGGATTTGGCATTAAATAACCTACAATGGTTGATATGCCTTAAAACCCAACCAAACCAAATCATATATATCTAATATATATGTATAAAGAGAATTTGGTATTAAATAACCTACAATGGTTGATATGCCATAAAACCCAACCCAACCAAATCATATATATTTAATATATATGTATGAAGAGGATTTGGCATTGAATAACCTACAATGGTTGATATGCCATAAAACCCAACCAAACCAAATCATATATATCTAATATATATGTATAAAGAGAATTTGGTATTAAATAACCTACAATAGGAGGTGCCCGTGGTGTAATGGTTATCGTCGTAGGAAATGGACACGGTGACACGAGTTCAAATCCTGGACCTGACTGATTGCATTTTACATAGCACTAATACCCCTGGGAAAGGTATGAATCCAATAATTCTCCCTCCAGCTATGGGTAAATAGTAGGACAGATTGTGTTTTTCAGCCTTGGTGAGACAACTAGTCTTGGTGAAGGAAAACTCTGAATGCAAACCTGTTAAACTCCGCTTAAAAATTGACCTTGTGTTATATCCTGCCCGAGCGGAGGGGTTGGGTAAATATGATTAAATAACCTACAATGATTGATATACCATAAAACCTAACCAAACCAAATCAGAACATGACTGATCGTCTAAGTTCTTAGAACGTGAGCGAAATTTCTTGAATATATCTGATTCCTGTACAATGATCAAGCGCACCGTCACCTTTTACACAATAAGTACTTTTGGTGGCGACTGCGGCGTTTTGGCCAAGTTCAAACTTGTAAAACACGAGTTAGTTACCTTGGCGTAGTGGCTAACTGTTACATATTGACCTTTGACACACCTGTCAGTTAGAGATTTCATGAGCAGGAAGCGCACCAGTGTGAACAAGGGAACAACGGAAATGAATCACAAACCGGAAGGAAAATGCGTGGGCGTTATGAATATTATATAAGTTCACAGTTTTAACCCCAACAAGACAGGTGGTCAGTCTGGAGAAGCGGTCGGATTTGGATAGCAGTAAGCGAGTGTCCAGATGTGGGGAAGCCTGCACCCTCACATTTTCCAAAAGCAGCAAGAGTACTAAGTGGGGCTCTGAATATAGAATCGCAACGTGGCTTCAGAATATATGTAATCAAAGATAGCAGTCCCTCGTTTCTTCGTCTCTTAGTCTGTCTGTCTCTCTCACTTACGGCGTTTTGACCCTATCGAATTATAAAGATTTAATATTACCTCTATCGTTCTTTGATATTACGTGGGACATTCAATACGTTTCCAGACTTTTTTGTACAGGCATTTAAAATTGATGTAGACTCTTGAAAATTCAGTATCTTATTGCTATTCATCTTATGAGATGATTGACCAATTTTTATGGTTTTAGGTTCAAATCAACAGCTACAGCAGCAATTGGAATATACCTACTAAAGCCTGATTGTTACGGCTGGTGTATTTCAAAAATACAATCTGACACTTTAGAAGAACGATATGCAATAACATTCTATTTTAAACTTGGAAAAAAAATGCTACAGAAACGTATGGAATACTTCAGACTGCTTTTGGAGCATCTTGTATGAATCGAGCAGGAGTTTTTGAGTGGCATAAGAGATTCAAGGAAGGCAGGGAGTCTGTGAGGGATGATGAGATGCGTGCGAGGAGTAAGGAAGTCAATACACCAGACTTGAATGGCCAAAGGGTTAGGGTTACTATGTTGAGGTTTTAAGGGAGTTCAGCAAGAGATTCCTAGGGAAGAGGCCAGCACTCTTCAAATAGGGTCAGTGGCATTTCTACCAGGACAATGTACCAATCCACAACTCCATCCTTGTCACAGACTACTTGACAAAGATGGGCATCAAGACAGTTCTTCATCTTCCCTATAGTCCAGACCATGCCCCTTGTGACTTTTGGTTATTCCCTGAGCTCAGAAGCTGTCGTTATGAGACAATTGATGAGATGAAAGAGGCTGTGACGAAGGTCATTGACACGCTCACTCAAGAGGACTTCCATGGGGCCTTCCAGAAGTTGTTGAAACAGTACAAGAAGTGCATTGCAGCCGGAGGAGACTACTTCGAAGGAGACTAGAGTTTCATATGTGTACTATCAACAAAAGTGCCCATACGAAAAAGTGTGGAAACTTATTTAATTATCGTCGTATATATGGACACACACACACACACACACACACACACACACACACACACACACACACACACACACACACACACAGAATGTACTCTTGTAAATATGGCCAAGAAAAAACACATGCAGAAGGTGAAGTTTTTCACGGACAATTAACTCCAACAGGAGATTCCCAGCTACATATCTAGGAATTAAAAAAAAATCACAATTCTATAAAAGTAATTGCCACTATAAAAGCCCTAAAAAGACAGCCTTGACCATTATTAGCTTCCTGAAGATGACTAAACCAAAACAAACGAAAATTACTTGGAAGGGGACTAGAGTTTCATGTGTGTACTATCAATAAAAGTGCCTATACGAAAAAAAGTCTGGAAACTTATTTAATGATCCTCCTTAATTACCCATGAAGGTTTATATACCTTTAAAACAAAGAAACAAACCAAATCAAACTCTAAAAAATGTTACACCTTCATCTCTGCAGTTTTCAAATCATACACAAAATGAAACAATGCACTACATTTCAGCACACCAACTACCACAATACAACCAACTACGGCTTGAACTGCCTCGGTCACATTATAAACACCCAAAAACTAGTGCCCACCAAAGTATAGTAAAACTTTCGACTCACTCTCGTATTTTCAGACATTTTATTTTTAGAAATTCTTCAGAATGTTTCAAACGAATAACTTGAAACAGAATGGGTCAGTAGGAAGAGGAGAGGGACAGGAAACTTGAAACAGAAAATAGAAAGGAACGATAATGACGGAAATGCTTTTTTTCTCAGCAATTTTTTTTTTTTTTTTTTGTCGCAAAACTTTTATTCTAGGAAACAAAATTAGATAATAAATGTGCGTTGAGTGTAATTATTGAGAGAGGGAGAAAGAAGAAAAAAGAAAAAAAGATTTCAAACTTTTCGACATCCTTAACTGCTGTCTTTGTCGTTGTCTACTTTGCTTATCGTGGAATTAAAAACTTCTATTTTTAAGTCAAATCATATGACACTATATTGATTCCTCGGGACAATCTTGTAGAAAGAAAGAACGAAAGAAACTGAATAGACGAGTGGAAAGAATGGCAAAAGAAAGAAAGAAAGAAAGAAAGAAAGAATGAAAGAACGAAAGAAACTAAATAGACGAGTGGAAAGAATGGCAAAAGAAAGAAAGAAAGAAAGAAAGAAACTAAATAGAGGGAGTAAAAAGAAAGAAAGAAAGAAAGAAAGAAAGAAAGAAAGAAAGAAAGAAAGAAAATAGACGAGTGGAAAGAATGGCAAAAGAAAGAAAGAAAGAAAGAAAGAAAGAAATTAAATAGAGGGAGTGGAAAGAAAGAAAGAAAGAAAGAAAGAAAGAAAAGAGACGCGTGGAAAGGATGGCAAAAGAAAGAAAGAAAGAAAGAAAGAAAGAAAGAAAATAGACGAGTGGAAAGAATGGCAAAAGAAAAAAAGAAAGAAAGAAAGAAAGAAAGAAAGAACGGAAGAAATTAAATAGTGGGAGTGGAAAGAAGGAAATAAAGAAAGAAAGAAAGAAAGAAAGAAAGAAAGAAATTAAATAGAGGGAGTGGAAAGAAAGAAAGAAAGAAAGAAAGAAAAGAGACGCGTGGAAAGGATGGCAAAAGAAAGAAAGAAAGAAAGAAAGAAAGAAAGAAAATAGACGAGTGGAAAGAATGGCAAAAGAAAAAAAGAAAGAAAGAAAGAAAGAAAGAAAGAACGGAAGAAATTAAATAGTGGGAGTGGAAAGAAGGAAATAAAGAAAGAAAGAAAGAAAGAAAGAAAAGAAGAAAGAAAGCAAGAAAGAAAATAGACGAGTGGAAAGAATGGCAAAAGAAAGAAAGAAAGAAAGTAACTAAATAGATGAGTGGAAATAATGGCAAAAGAAAGAAAGAAAGAAAGAAAGAAGCTAAATAGATGAGTGGAAAAAAGAAAGAAAGAAAGAAAGAAAGATAGAAACTAAATAGACGAGTGGAAAGAATGGCAAAAGAAAGAAAGAAAGAAAGAGAGAAAGAAGTTAAATAGATGAGTGGAAAGAATGGCAAAAGAAAGAAAGAAAGAAAGAAGCTAAATAGATGAGTGGAAAGAAAGAAAGAAATTAAAAGAGGGAGAGAAGAAAGAAAGAAAAACGAGGAAAAATCAAAGGAAGAGGAAAAGAATAAGATAAAGAAAAAATAAGAATGAAAGAAAATAACTAAATAAATGTATAAACACAAAAGAAAGTGAGAAAGAAAGAAAGAAAGAAAGAAAGAAAGAAAGAAAGAGCAGAAAATATATTGGAAATAAAAAAAAAGAAAAAAGAAAGAAGTTAATTTAAAAAAAGGAACGGAAATAGAATGACTGAAAAATTATAAAAGAAAAACTAAACAAAAAAAACAAACAAAAAAAACCGTGAAAATTGAGAAAAAAGATTAAAATTATTCTTAAAAAAGATTCCCTCTGAGCAGCTTTAAAAAATTATGTATACACAGACGAATCCATTATATATATATATATATATATATATATATATATATATATATATTCCGGGAAAATACTTTATGAAAACAAAGAAAAACGAAACTTGCTGTAACAAAATCATAGAGAATGGCTTCGAACTGACGAAGAAAAGAAGCAGAAGGTACCCCGCAACAACAATTACCGACGCCGACTACGCCGATGACATAGCGATACTGGCAAATACACCTGACCAAGCCGAAACACTTCTGCATAGTTTGGAACGAGCAGCAGCAAGCATAGGCCTCTATGTTAATGCACACAAAACGGAATATATGTGCTATAACCAAACGGGGGACATCTCCACTCTAGAAGGAACCCCACTTAAACTAGTAGACAAATTCACGTATCTAGGAAGCAGCGTCGAATCAACCGAAAAGGACATCGAAACGAGGTTAACGAAAGCATAGACAGCTATCAATAGGCTATCGATTATATGGAAATCAGACCTAACCGATAAAATGAAACGCAGCTTCTTCCAGGCAGCGGTCACATCGATACTGCTATATGGATGCACTACATGGACGCTAACAAAACGGCTGGAGAAGAAGCTAGATGGCAATTACACAAGAATGCTGCGTGCAATCCTGAACAAGTCCTGGCAACAACACCCCACAAGACACCAACTGTACGGCCACCTGCTCCCTATCACGAAAACTATTTAAGTTAGACGAACCAGACATGCAGGACACTGCTGGAGAAGCAGAGATGAACTCATCAGAGATGTACTCTTATGGATCCCCACACATGGCCGTGCAAAAGCAGGACGACCAGCACGAACGTACATTCAGCAGCTATGTGAGGATACGGGATGTTGTCCTGAAGACCTAGCAAGGGCGATGAACGATAGGGAGGAGTGGCGAGAGAGGGTCAGGGATATCCGTGCTACCAGCGCGATATGATGATGATGATGAAGAATTTATGAAAAAAAAAAAAAATTGCTGAAAATATTTGGTAATGTCCAAAGAAAAAGACGGACTTTTAGTAGAATAAAGTAAAGACCGAACGAAAGGCCTAAGAATTCACTTCCTTTTTTTTTTTTTTCTTTTTACGTCGGCATTATTCAACCATTTCTAGATAATCTATTCTTTCTCACAGTCATTAAATTCGTGGACACGTTTTCTAATAAAGTCTGCAAAGGACTGATACTAATAGTTTATCAGAAAGTTGAATAGTATTTCTCTTTCCACCTTCGTCTATATTTCTGTTTCATTTCTTATATTTTATAAATGATGGCTCGTTCTTCTTAAAAAAAGGACAATAGCACTGTAGAGATTGTATCATCAACTCGTCGGTGGTTCTTTTTTTTTTTTTTTTACCGTCATTCATATTCTAATTAATACTTTTATCAAAGATTCATTCTGCCGCAGAGGTTTTGGTTTGGTTTGATTCTGTTTTATGGCACATCAATCATTGTAGGTTATTTAATGCCAAATCCTATTTATACATATATATCAAATATATGTTTTGGTTGGGTTTTATGGCATACCAATCATTGTTTGTTATTTAATTCCAAATCCTCTTTATACATATATATTAAATATATATGATTAGGTTTGATTAGTTTTTATGACATATCAACCATTGTAGGTTATTTAATGCTAAATCCTCGTTATACGTATATATTAAATATATATGATTTGGTTTGGTTGGGTTTTATGGCATATCAACCATTGTAGGTTATTTAATGCTAAATCCTCTTCTTACATATATATTAAATATATATGATTTGGTTTGGTTGGGTTTTATGGCCTATCAACCCTTGTAGGTTATTTAATGCCAAATCCTATTTATGCACATATGTAGTAAATATATATGATTTGGTTTGGTTGGGTTTTATGGCATATCAACCCTTGTTGGTTATTTAATTCCAAATCCTATTTATACATATATATTAAATATGTATGATTTGGTTTGGTTGGGTTTTATGGCCTATCACACCCCTGTTGGTTATTTAATTCCAAATCATCTTTATACATAAATATTAAATATATTTGATTTGCAAACATTTTGTTAACATTATTCATTCATTTGCACAGTTAGAGGATTGCAAGTATTGCTATCTAACACTAATAATTCAATTTAGGCACACAGTTAAAGAGTTTCAAGTATTCCTATTTTACACGAATAATTCTGTTCAACATTATTTATTCGTTTGTACGCAGTTAAATGGTTCCAAGAATTGTTTTGTATAACTAACAATTCAATTTGACGGTCATTTGTTAACGTTTCCAGTCAGTTGGGGCTGTAGAATACACCGACTGCTTTTCTGTAGAGAGATAAGACGCCCCACCACCGGATTTGACACTAAACAATCTGATGGGGAGGTTCCAGTAATGCTGGAGCATCTAGGAATGCAGAGTATTCCTTCATTACCATCGTTCCCGGATCCACTCTGTGCCGGAGTGGTAGCACCTAATAAGAGTCCTATCTATGGGTCAAATAGGACTTAACTGCGTACTTTTGATAAACTGAACTGTTTGGATTAGAACTGTTTTAACATTTGATGTTTGTTCGTGTCATTTTTGTACACAAAATCTATACTTATACTAAACTGAATTGTTTGAATTAGAACTGTTTGACTAAACTGGATTGCTTGAAATAGAAATGTTTTTGACAAACTGTGTACTCATGCTTAACTGAATTTATGACATAGAACTGTTTATTTGTAAGAAAAAAAAAGCTTTGGCATTAAATAACCAACAAATGTTGATATGCCATAAAAGCCAACCAACCAACCATTTGTTTGCACACCTTTAGATGGTCAAACAGTTCTATTTTTAACAATTCAATTAAAAAAAGTCTGGAAACTTATCGTATACACCTCGTAACTTGAAAACATCTTTCAGAGGCATGTAGTGTAGACGAGTGACTAAGATTATTATTGCACAAAAGAATATGAAGAATTATCTTGTTTTATAACGTGTAAAGAAGTAGATTTGGCTTCTGGCATGCAGTAGGTGTACCATAGATGACCAATATGTATAAATAAAAAAAATCAGAGAATATGTTAGAGAGCCAATTGTCAGATAAATATAATTTACATGTTATTTCTTTAAATGTGGAAAAACATTGAATTTTGCTTTTGTTTTCTCTGTTTTGAAAATATTTAAATTACGATTTATTGTACTTTACCAATGAAATGCAATAAAGTAGGGAAAAATGGAATTTAGCAAAAATAAAAACAGAAAAAAGTTTACTAAAGAGGAATAAAGGGTTTTGGTTTCTTTGTTTAATGGTATATCAACCTTCACGGGTTATTTAATATCAAAGCCATTGTTGTAGAGGAACAGTATTGGTACGATTTAATATTTCTTTTTTTAATGGCTTATCAACCTTCTTGGGTTATTTAATACCAAAGCCATCATTTTAGAAGAATTGTAGTGGCACTATTTAACCCATTGCTGGGAGTATAAGAGGGTCCATGCCTTTTTCAAGGGTATAAAACCGGATGTGAACTTAAGAACGTGGCTGGAGAACGAACTTCCTTACTTCAGGGTGGGCGTACAAAAGAAAATTCGAAAATTTATCCTTCTGTATTTTGTACAAATTCATATATCCACTTACAGTCATACGTACGAGGATCATTAAATAAGTTTCCACACTCTCTACGTATGGCCACTTTTATGGAGAGTACACACATGAAACTCTTGTCCCCTTCGAAGTAGTCTCCCCCGGCTGCAATGCACTTGATGTACCCTTCCAACAACTTCTGGAAGGCCCCATGCAAGTCGTCTTGTGTGAGTGTGTCAATGACCTACGTCACAGCCTCTTTCATCTCCTCAATTGTCTCATAACGACAGCCTCTGAGCTTAGGGAATAACCAAAAGTCACAGAGAGCAAGGTCTGGACAATAGGGAAGGTGAAGAACTGTCTTGGTGCCCATCTTGGTCAAATAGTCTGTGAGAAGGATGGAGTTGTGGACTGGTACATTGTCCTGCTGGAAATACCACTGACCCGACTTGAAGAGTGCTGGCCTCTTCCGACGGAATCTCTTCTTGAACTCCCTTAAAACCTCAACATAGTAACCCTAACCCTAAGCCTTTGGCCAATTAACTCTGGTGTATTGACATCCTTACCCCTCCCACACCTCTCATTATCCCTCACAGGCTCCCTGCCTTCCTTGAATCTCTTATACCACTCAAAAACTGATGCTCGATTCCTGCAAGATGCTCCAAAAGCAGTCTGAAGTATTACATACGCTTCTGTGGCATTTTTTCCAAGTTTAAAATAGAATTTTGTTGCATATCGTTCTTCTAAAGTGTCCTCACGTCCAGGTTGTATTTTTGAAATTCACCAGCTATGACAATCAGTCTTTAGTAGGGTGTATTCCAATTGCTGCTGTAGCTGTTGATTTTAACCTGAAATCATAAAAATTGGTCAATCATCTCATAAGATGTATAGCAATAACCTACTGAATTTTCAAGAGTCTGCGACAATGTTAAATGCCTATACAAAAAAGTCTGGAAACATATTGAATGCACTACGTAAGTAAGTAAAGTTGGCAACCGTACATGAGTGCACCCGAAGGTTCCATTTTCAATAATTACTACAACGAGATGTAGGGTAGGATGCTAACTCTCTCTCTCTCTCTCTCTCTCTCTCTCTTGATTGCTCCATTTTATCCATCCTTGATCCTTACCTTATAGTGCGGAGTATTAACCAAGGAGGTGCGAAGTACCATTTTTTGAATGTTTGGTATGACTCTCACGGACCATTGACTAACACTCTGCCCACTAATTGACCGGTAGTTGTAATTTACAATGCTTTTTGCTTAGATGCAGCGCAAGGCCGTATGAACAAGGCACCCAGTGAGATTCAAAATAACTCGTTACGGTTTGCTTGGCAAGCTTGCTAACCATTAGACCATTCCAGGTGCCAACTTATTACCGTATGTATCTTACTTTTAAAGAAAAAAAAATCAGGTGTACTGTAGATTAACATTATAACTTATAAAAATCATACTCCTTATTTCTCTGTTGTGCCTCTTCATCCAAAGGACAAAATGGACCTTTTGAGTTTTTGAATATGAGGCCCTTGTATTTAACCAACCTCTCTTCCATAGGTAGGGTGCGACACAAAGTTTAATTTTAAAGCAGAATAAGGTTAATTCGAATTCGGTGTTCTCCTCCTATCAGACTGGTTGCCTTACCAAGGCTAATTGCCCTGTCGGCTGGGGTGGTAGAATACACCCACTGCTTCTCTTCAGAGGGGTAAGACCCTCTTCACAACGAGTGTCTTGGATATGACACTAAACAATCTGATGTTGTGGTTTCAGTGATACTGAAGCTTTGGGGTGTTCAGAGCACCCCTTCATTGCCATTGCTCCCCTTACTGCCATTGCTCTGATCTGGAATGGTAGCACCTGATAGTGTCCTATCTATGAGTTAAATAAAACTAAACTGCGTTCTTATGCTAAACTGAATTGTTTGAATTAAAACTGTTTGACTAAATTGAATAGGTTGAAATAGAAATATTTTTGACAATTATGCTGTGTACTTACATTTAAACTGCGTACTTATGCCAAACTGAATAGTTTGAAATGGAACTGTTTTTGACATTGAAACTGTACTTACACTAAATTGGATTGTTTAATATAGAACTGTTTAGACATTTAACTTTGTGTAAAGAAAATCTGTACTTATACTAAACTGAATTAGCTGAACTAGAACTGTTTCGACAATTATACTGTGTACTCATGCTCAACTGAATTGTTTGAAATAGAGCTGACTATTTGCATGAAAATGGATTTGGCGTTAAATAACCTACAAAGGTTGATATGCCATAAAACCCAACCATCCAACCAACCAAGGCTAATAACAAAATTTGCCCATACCTAGGGTTGATGCGAAAATATGAATTCTTTTTTTTTTCCGCCAGGCAAGTGAGGTAATGTTGTAACCAGTTTCTTATACCCTTATTCCTGGTTAAAAATACTATTTACTGAATTCAGTATATCTAAATTGAAATTAGTTCCATTTTTAGTCAGAAATAATTTTTTGGGGAGGCGCTATCAAAGTAACGGTTATCGTCACTGGAAATAGAATCGCCTGAATACTTACGGGAGAGACATGATTTTTTTCTGCTCTCTCTCTCGTTGTGACTAAATGATAGTATAGACACCAGCCTTGTAAAAGCAACTATCCTAAAAAAGAAAAAAAATTCTGAATTCAATCCAGCTGTACTGCACCAAAAAAACTGGCCTTGTGTCACATCCTGTTCGTTGCGAAGGGTTGGGTAAATATAAAGTGAAAGTAAAGTTGACGACCGTAGTCGAGGGTGACCCGAAGGTTCCCTTTTCAATTGTTACTCCACCGAGGAATCGGTGAAGGTGCTACTTCTTTCCCTGGATTGCTTTACTTACCCTTGGTCCCTACCTGATAATACTAAATGTTAAGCAAGTAGGTATCAAGTATTATTTTTTGAGTCTTTGGTATGACACAACCTGGAATTGAACACCGCCTCCAGGGCTCTAGAGGAACACTCTACCTACAAGGCTACTGGGCCTGCAGAGATATTAAGGTATTTGATAACATCTGTAGCGTATGAAAGACCTTTTTATACATTTTCCTTCTTTTCTCTCTCACTTGTCTTTCTTTCTTTCTTTCTTAGTTCATACATTCATTTTTCCCCCACTTTCATCTTTCCATCATTTTTATTTTCCTTTTTATTTCTGCTTTCATCTTTCCACACACAAAATATATGAGCACGAAAACGTTCTTTCCCCAAATGCGTTGATTTTTTCCCGCGCTTATAATCAACCCCGAAATAAGTGACATTTTTTATGGCCAATTCCAATATGGCGAATCGTGGCAAGGCGAAATTGTTTTCCATTTCCTCACGTCACATTGCAATTATTCAGCGACTCTTAAACTTTCACAAGCAGTGACCTTTTCACCCTGATAACAACGAACAAATGAGAGATCCTATTTTCTGATTCGAGGAGAAAAAAAGCGGATCTTACTTGAGAAATGAATAATTTTTGAAGCGAAAATGATATTTGCCTCTAATATTTCCGTTCCTTTTTTATGTTTGTTTTTTTGCAAGATTTCGATAATATCAAAGTTACACACACACACACACACACACATATATATATATATATATAATATTATATTATCATTATTATTATTACTTATATAGGCAAGAAAACAAGTTTCTACGAAATCAACTCAAAATTTATAACTCCAATGACAAAAAAAAAAAATACAAGCTAAAAAAATAGAATAGTAATAATAATAATAATATTAATCAATAAAAACAAGAACCTACCGAATTGTGGACATTACCGTTCCGGATGATCATAGGGTAAAATTGAGAGAAAGTGAAAGGAAAGATTAGTAACAAGACCTTGCTTAAGAAATGAATAATTTTTGAAACGAAAATGATATTTGCCTCTAATATGTCCGCTCCTTTTTATATTTGTTTTTTTCTAGATTTCGGGAATATCAAAGTTATATATATATATATATATTATAATCATTATTACTTATAAAGGCATGAAAACAAATTCCTACGAAATTAACTCGAAATTTATGACTCCAATGATAAAAAAATAAATAAGTAAAAGTTTTAAAAAATACAACACTACAACTACTACTTCTACTACTAATAATAATAATCAACAAAAAAGAGAACTTACCGAATTGTGAACGTTACCGTTCCGGATGAAAGTGAAAAAAAAGATTGGTACCAAGACCTCGCTTGAGAACTGAAAAACCTATGAAACATGAAAATGACGGTGATAACAATTGTAATTGGTACGCTTGGTACAGTCTCCAAATGACTGATGATAAGACTGGAAGAATTGGAAATAAGACGAATGGAGACTATCCAAACGACAGCATTAATAAGATTGACCAGAATATTGAGAAGTGTCCGGAAGACTTGAGGAGACTTGCTGTCACTCAGGCTCCACTCAGAAACCAACAGCTAACGCTGATGTGAAAACTCTCATCGGAATAATAATAATAATAATAATAATAATAATAATAATAATAATAATAATAATAAGAGAATGCAGCAAATTAGCAAAGTAGGAGTATAAGGCGAGACACGACTGGGTCGGCAAGGGGATCCACTGGGAAATGTGCAAGAAATTTCAATTCAACCATACTAACAAATAGTATATGCACAACCCAGCACCTGTCCTAGAAAATAACACGTATAAACTCCAATGGGACTTTAACATACAAACGGATCACCTAATCCCGGGCAAAAGACCAGACCTTATAATAATCAATAAAAAAAGAGAATTTGCAAAATTGTCGACTTTGCTGTCCCAGCGGACCACAGAATAAATCTGAAGAAATGAGAAAAGAAGGATAAGTACATCGATCTTGCTAGAGAATTGAAAAAGCTGTGGAACATGAAAGTAACGATTGTGCCAATTGTGATTGGTGCTTTAGGCACAATAACTAAAGGATTATTAAAAGGCTTGGAGGACTTGGAAGTCGGCGGACGGGTAGAGACTATCCAAATGACAGCATTGCTGAAAACGGCCAGAATCCTGAGACGAGTCCTGGAGACCTGAGGAGACTTGCTGTTACTCAGACTCCAATGAAAAACCATCAGCTAACACTGATGGGAAAAACTCTAAAGGAGTAAATAATAATAATAATAATAATAATAATAATAGAAAAATATAGATAAGATGCAACAAAACAGTAAATGTAGGTTATGTCGTGATAAGGACGAAACGATCAATCCCATAGTAAGCAATTCCAGTAAATTAGCGCCAAAAGAGCATAAGACTAGACACGACCCGGTGGGGAATTGTGCAAGGGGTCGATTTTGGCTATACGAATCAATGCACAACTCTGAAACCGTCCGAAAAAATGAGAAGTGCAAACTTCTTTGCGATTTTGAGATACAAACACATCACCTAACCTCGGCCAGACGACCAGACCTAGTGATAGTCATAAAAAAAAGAAAACCTGCTGAATAGTGGACTTCGCTGTTCCGGCTGATCACAGGGTAAAACTGAAGGAAAGCCAAAAGAGAAATAAGTACCTGGACCTTGCCAGAGAACGGAAAAAAACGATGGAACTTGAAAGTGACCGTGATACCAGTTGTAATCGGTGCACTCGGTACAGTCACCAAAGAATTGGTACAGGGACTGGAGGATTTGAAAATAAGAGGACGAGTAGAGACCATCCAAACTACAGCCTTGCGGAGATCGGCCAGAATACTGAGACTAAGGAAGGTTTGTTGTCAAGCGAACTCCCACGAGAAACCATCCGCTGACGACGATGTGAAAAAATCTCAAAAAAAAAAAAAAAATAATAATAATGAGCAAAATCATGAATATGAATATCAATATGTTTGCTGAAAATGAAAAAGAACTAGACACCCTGATACAAACAATAAGAATTTACAACCAATATATAGGAATGGAATTCGGCATTGAATAATGAACCATGCTAATAATAGAAAGTGGGAAAAGAGAAATCGCGGAAGTAATAGAACATCGAAATCAGGAAAGCCTCAGAACGCTTGGACAGAAGAAAAATCGCGTATACTTTGAAATATTGAAAGCGGACACCAACAATAAAACCGTCATAAAAAAGAAAAAGAAAAAGAGTGCTACAGAACAACAAGAAAAAACCTTGGAACCAATCTCTACAGCAGAAACCTCATCAAAGGGATGAACACCTTGGCTAACCCCTTGTTAGATACTCTGGACCACTCTTTAAGTGGACTCAAAGTACAAGAAAGTTGAAGACCGTTCACAATGCCTTACATCCGTTAGATGAGGCAGACGTACTCTATATGTCGAGAAAAGACGGAGGAAGACGACTCACTAGCACTAAGGCATGCGTTGATTCAATAACACAAGGACTCGGCGATTACATTGAAAAATCAAAGAAAAACTAATTACACTAGCTAGAAACAGCTATGGTAATATAAAAACAAACAGAAAAAAAAACAACAACTAGCAAACAAAAATGGGAAGGAAAACAAATATATGGATACTTGAGCGAGGTTGCTCACAAAAAGACTTTGACAAGGCTACGAAGGGAAAACCTCAAAAGAGTAATTGAATCTCTGTTAATAGTAACACAAAATAATGCCTCAATGACCAGATATAAAAAAGCGAAAAATTGATAAAATACAACCGAACAGCAAATGCGGATTATTTAGAGGCAGAAATAAAACAGTTAATTCCATGAAAAACGAATACAACAAACTGACATTCACACATAATGAATTGGTTTGCCAAGTAAATACAGAATACCTCTTTATCATCTGTCTAGACTACGTGCTTAGAACATCGATTGATAAAATCAGAGAAAACGGCTTCGAGCTGACAAAGAAAAGAAGCAGAAGGTACCCCTGAATTCTTTCCTAATTATTCAAACTACTTTTATAGTTCCTCCTCTACTGAATATTCCTACCAGTTTTGCATAAAACCTCAGGACAATTATTAAGAAATACGATGGAACATTGAAAATATAATTCTGATTATTATGAAACATACACAAATTAATGGAATTTTAAAATTAGATCACCAATTAGGTCTTGATGTCAATGCACACAAAATTGTATACACCCAACCAAGAGGAAACACTACTGCATAGTTTGGAACGAGCAGCCAGAAGCATTGGCCTCCATGTCAATGCACACAAAACGGAATACATGTGCTTTAATCAAACAGGTGACATTTCTATATTAGGCGGTAGCTCTCTTAAACTGGTAGACAAATTCACCTACCTAGGAAGCAGTGTCTCATCAACCGAAAAGGACATCGACACACGGCTAACGAAGGCATGGACAACTATCGATAAGCTATCGATTATACGGAAATCAGACCTGACCGATAAAATGAAACGCAGTTTCTTCCAGGCAGTGGTCGTATCGACACTGCTGTATGGATGCACTACTTGGACGCTAACTAAACGGCTGGAGAAGAAGCTAGACGGCAATTACACAAGAATGCTGCGATCAATATTGAACAAGTCCAGGCGGCAACACCCCACAAGGCACCAACTATACGGCCACCTACCTCCCATCACGAAAACTATCCAAGTTAGACGAACCAGACATGCAGGACACTGCTGGAGAAGCAGGGACGAGCTCATAAGTGATGTACTCCTATGGACCCCCACATATGGCCGAGCAAAAGCAGGACGAGCAGCTAGAATATACATTCAGCAGCTATGTGAGGATAAGGGATGTAGCCCTGAAGACTTGCCAGAGGTGATGAACGATAGGGAGAGGTGGCGAGAGAGGGTCAGGGGTATCCGTGCTAGCGACATGACATGATGATAATGATGATTATTTAGATATAGAATTCAAAATATATGAGTGCAAAAATTAACTGTTAATTAGTTAGAAGACTCATCGAAAATAACCAGCGATATAATAGACAAGATTAAACCTCTGACTGACCTTTTTAGCAGTCTTCTGATTGACTGGTTCAGTCGTGAAAACAGATCAGTTAGGTAGAGTGAATGAGAATATTCCAGAGGCCATAAAGAAAGGACGCAAAACATTATTTCTACAGCCGTGCGGTTGACGTGGGAATATGGGTGAATAAAGACGTCGAAAACCAAACTAAGTTTGTGTGTCTATTTATGAGAACAAAACCGGACACGGAGACCAAGTCCACCCAAAGAAGTACTAGATAGAAGGCCAGAGAATCCGGCCAGGTAAATAAGTATAAGAAAAAGATTGAGGTGTATTCAACAAGAGGATAGAAGTACAAGATAAATCCTGACTGGGTGGGAAAGGGGATCTACTGGGAATTGTACAAGAGATTAAAATTTGACCAAACTACCAAATGGTATATACACAAACCAGAAATTGCTTTGGAGAATGAATTACACTCCCCCCTTTCTTAGTGTTCGTTGATACCTTCTCCCAGCTTTAAAGCCGTATGAATCGTCATTAGTTTTCTACGTTTTTTGATCAATTTGTTCGAGTTCTTCCCAGGTGGATTTTAAGATTATTGAGATGAGCTCTTGAGATGAGAGAACACTCGCTGTCACCCAGACTCCTGTGAAAGACAACGACCTAACGCTGAAAGGAAAACTTCGAAAGGAGCAAGATAATAATAATTATAATAATAATCCCACACAGGAACAAGAAGAACCGGTGATCTATTGCATATTGATCAACACATCCTTATGAAGAGCAAAGCGAGTCGAAAAAATGTAGATATGGTATGGAATAAGGAAAACTCACAGGGAGCAAGGTCTGAACTATAGGGAGGCTGAGGAACTATCTTGATGGCCATCTTGGTCAAATAGTCTGTGACAAGGATGGAGTTGTGGACTGGTGCATTGTCCTGGTGGAAATGCCACTGACCCAATTTGAAGAGTGCTGGCCACTTCCGACGGAATCTCTTCCTGAGCTCCCCTAAAACCTCAACATAGTAACCCTAACCCTAACCCTTTGGACAATCAACTCTGGTGTATTGACTTCCTTACTCCTCCCACACCTCTCATCATCCCTCACAGACTCCCTGCCTTCCTTGAATCTCTTATACCACTCAAAAACTGATGCTCGATTCATGCAAGATGCTCCAAAAGCAGTGTGAAGCATTCCATACGTTTCTGTGGCATTTTTTTCCAAGTTTAAAACAGAATTTTATTGCATGTCGTTCTTCCAAAGTGTCCTCATGTCCAGATTGCATTTTTGAAATTCACCAGCTGTGACAATCAGGTTTTAGCAGGGTGTATTCTAATTGCTGCTGTAGCTGTTGATTTGAACCTGAAATCATAAAAATTGGCCAGTCATCTCATAATATGTATAGCAATAACCTACTGAATTTTCAAGGGTCAACGAAAATCTTCAGCAAAGCTGGATAATATAGACGATCTCAAAATATACAAGATATCCGACAGAGTCATAAAGTGTATCCAGGAAACCATGAAAAACTAGAAAGAGGAATTGATAGAAGGAAAAACTTAAGCAGAGGTGCTAAATCCAGAGAGGTATATTCCAGGGAGAATGTGCTATCGCCATTATTATTTGTAAGAGCGATGATATTTTTCAATCATAAATTTACGTAATGCGCCAGGGTTACAATCTTACCGAATCGAAAGATTGACCACCAGATGAACATGGATGACATGAAACTATTAGTCAAAAATGAAAAAGAATTAGAGACCCTAATACAAACAACAAAAATATGTCACATCAACCATTGTAGGTTATTTAATGCCAAATACTGTTTATATATAAACATCAAATATATATGACTTGGTTTGGTTGTGTTTTATGGCATATCAACCATTGTAGGTTATTTAATGCCAAACACTGTTTATATATAAACATTAAATATATATGACTTGGATTGGTTGGGTTTTATGGCATATCAACCATTGTAGGTTATTTAATGCCAAACACTGTTTATATATAAACATTAAATATATATGATTTGGTTTGGTTGGGTTTTATGGCATATCAACCATTGTAGGTCATTTAATGCCAAATCCTCTTTATACATATATATATATATTAAATATATAGTATTTGGTTTGCTATGTATCACAAAGAATTCAATTAAAAATTATTTATTTAAAAATAATTGAATGCTGGGAAAGTTATATTGCTTAAAAGCCATTTGTTTCCACTCAGTTTAATGGTCAAACAGTTCTATTTGACCGATTGATAAGACTATCAGGTGCTACCATTCCGGGTCAGAGTGGACCTTGGAGCGATGGCAATGAAGGTGTACGCTACATTTCAGAAAGGTCATTGACTGGAGCCTCACCATCAGATGCAGTTCAGTGGTATTCGCAGGACATAAGTTTGTATTTAACCCACAGATAGGAATGAAATTGCCCAGTCGGCTGGTGCTGCAGAATATATCGACTGCCGATAGGTTATTTAATGCCCAATCCACTTTTATACAAATAATCAGTTTTATTTCAAACAATTCAGTTTAGCAAGAGTACACAGTTTACTTGTCAAAAACATTTCTATTTCAAGCTATTCAGCCTAGCCTATTCAAACGGTTCTAACTCAAACAATTCAGTTTAGTATAAGTATAAATTTTGTTTACAAACATTTAAATGTTAAAACTGTTATGTATTAAACAATCCAGTTTAGTGTAAATACAATTTCAATCTCAAAAACAGTTCCATTTAAAACAATGCAGTTTAGCATGAGTACGCAGTTTAAATGTAAGTATACAGTTTAATTGTCAAAAACATTTCTATTTCAAGTTATTCAGTTTAGTCAAACAGTTCTTATTCAAACAATTCAGTTTGGCATAAGTACGCAGTTTAGTTTTATTTGACTCATAGATAGGGCCCTATCTGGTGCTACCATTCCGGGCCAGAGTGAACCTGGGAGCAATGGCAATGAAGGGGTGCTACACGTTCCCCTAAAGCGCCAGCATCACTGGAACCTAAGCATCAGATTGTTTAGTGTCATAAACAGGACACTCGTTGGTGGTGGTGGGGTTACCCTTCTGTTTAAGTGCAGTTGGTTTATTCTACAGCCCCACCCGACGGGGCAACTTGGTTTCTGAGTAGTTTCTTTATATCTGTGTCCAATTGATAATTTGTTATATAATTGCAGAAGGATTTTTTTATTATCATTTTTCGTTTTGTATATCTTAACTTTCGGTTTAGTTAGGCTGAGAACCGTTCGGCTTAGTGCATGGTTTAGTTAGGTGCACACACTGAGTGCAGGTGTTCAAGCGCGTTCGGGGAGGATGTGACAATCACAGATGTCACAGTAAAAACCCCAGATAGGAAATAGACTGGGGATGTGAATGACGTCATGCCCGGAAGCGACGGGCTGAGGATTTTGGAATTATGAAAAAAAACAGTGAGTTGAGATTTGGGCTTGGACGAAGCAAGTTGATTTTCGGAGCTCGCTGAGGCCAGACCAGTAGTTTTCGGTGGGGTGCCGCACGTGGTTGGGGTCAGATGGAAAAGTCAGCATAGAAAGAAACTGTGCCTCTCTCTCTCCTCATGTCGAAAAACCTTAAACTCAAAAAGGTAAATAAGTTTCGTACCTGAACCAAAAGAGAGTCGTCAAGTGTTTCGAGTGTTTTCTGATTCCTATATGCGTATGAACATTTGTGAACGTTTTTTACATATATGAATATTTCACATACTCATATCTGGCTATGTAATAAATTCACACCGGCTGAAATGTGACTAGTCCTAACCAATAAAACCAAAATCATAACTAAAAATAGCAAAAAAAAAAAGAGCGAAGTAAGAAAAATTAACAACCCCCCCCCAAAAAAAACAATAGAAATAATAGGTATCATACAATAACTGATGTTTATACAACAGCATTGCTTCTAACAAAGCCTTCATCAGATGATGACTCTGGGTTCAGGCATGGTTTCGGGGCCGAAGCCTCATTACCACTAACCCAGAGCGCTCCAGCAGTATCTCACGACACTACCAGACTTTATATAACATTAGTGCTAATATACTAAACATCTTCAACAACTAACATGTTAAGGAAAGTCCACCCACCATCGATAAACCCTTCAAACGGAATAACATTCGCTCCAAATTAAACAAAAACGAATAATACTTACAAAGGTAAATAAATAAATAAAACTTCACCTAAGGATGATCAAACGACATGAGCTAAAGCGCTGGGGGTGTGGGATATGATAACTTGTCTATCAACAGAAGCCGGATACAAAGAAGAGAAGAAAAACTAAAGTAGCCTATAACAGCCTTGACAACACAAGTACAAACAAGCTTATGTTAAGAATGTAAAACAAAAATGGAAGGAATAACATCTATATCAATATTTCAATCGAAAAAGAGGACAGACATAACAGGGGAAGATATGAACAAAGTTACAAATGAAAATTTTAAGATTGGTCGGGTTTTAAGGCATTTCAACCATTGTGGATTATTTAATGCGAAATACTGTTTATATATATATATATATATATATATATATATATATTAAGTATATATGGTTTGGTTGGGTTGGGTTTTATGGCATATCAACCATTGTAGGTTATCTAATACCAAATCTTTTTTATACATATATATGAAATATATATGATTTGGTTGGATTGGGTTTTATGGCATATCAACCATTGTAGGTTATTTAATACCAAATCCTCTTTATACATATATATGAAATATATATGATTTGGTTGGGTTGGGTTTTATGGCATATCAACCATTGTAGGTTATTGCCAAATATTCTTCATACATATATATTAAATATATATGATTTGGTTTGGTCTTTGATTTATGACATATCAATTATTGTGGGTTATTTAATACGAAATCCTCTTTATAAATATATTAGACATATATGATTTGTAAACATATGTCTCCCAAATGAAATATTTCCTAGTATTGCTTGGTATGGTTAATAATTCAATTAAACATCACTCATTTGTGTAAACAATTAATTGCTGATTGGTGTAGCCACATAGTCGGTGGCGCTTGGTAACTGTTAGTGTTACGGGTATCCTTTTATTGCAATGATACTAGGCTGGATTAATGAAGAAATTACTCACATCGTAAATTACAATGAAAAAGTTTTTTTTTACAAGACTTACAAGGAGGTGTTAACGGGGCTATATTACAACTTAGTCTCGCTACGAACTCGTAATTAACTTAGCTTTTTGCTTAGATGTGGCACTAGGTCCTATGAATAGGGCACCGAATGAGGCTCGAACTCACTCATGAAGGTTTGCTAGTCTAGCTTGCTAACCATTACACCACCAGGGCAATCCTATAATAGTAATTCACATATGTTGCATATTGGCCTTCGACCGAGCCGTCAGTCAAGAGATGCACCTGTATAAATAAGCGGAAGAAACAGGTGAATCCGGTCGAGGATATCGGAATATCACCCTGACCTGTGGACGTGGTTGAATTCGGTGCAGATGCGTACGCCCACCGGAAGCAGGTGGGTGTGTCAAACAATTATATAAACAGGTGCCACAGACGGCTTGAGTTAGTTGGTGTTCGAGTTGCAGTTCCAGTTGGAGATAAGATGCTGGAGTGAGAACCAGCTCCTGACAGAGGGTTTGGGCCCTCAGGACCCACGGTTAAGCAGCCCATCAGAATGCGAAAGAAGTGCTGCTATGGTCAGAGGAACTTGTGGTCAATATGTGGCAGTCTCTCTCCGTCTCCAATTCACCTCTCACACATAACCAACATCAACCCTTTCGCAACCCTTTCGCAACCCTTTCGAGAATAAAGTGTGAGAGGTATATCTTTATAAAGAAGTGTGTTCGTTCGTTAATTGAAGTTGTCATTGTGTTTCTGCTTACATCTGCATGTGTGTGAGTATACAACACATAGCCTTTTGGTTAGATGAGGCCAAAGACCATGTGAATGGAGCACCGAATGCAACGAACTCATTCGTGTAGGTTTTCTCGGTCTTGCTCGGAAGTCGAGCCCCAACCCACACCGTCAATGTTTATATTAAAAAAAGAATGGTCAATTTTAAAAAGAGAAGTAGCTTTATATTGATATGTAGTAATTTATATTTCCGATTCTGTGTAGTACCTTTTGACTCACCAGAGACTGGTGGCCGAAAGGACAAGACTTCGATTTCGGCTGCAGTAAATTATACGTTTCATTACCATCAAAATCGTTAAATTTGTAACTATTTTAACAAAGAATTCTTAACATATCTTTGTATTGTCAAATATTATTTGTTACGGCGACACATTTCGTAATAAAAAAATAAAAACAAACATGGGAATCGATCTAATTTCCTGAGCGTGGGACATAATAAGAGAACTGTTTTGGAAATATGTCATTTTGATTCGTGTTTTTTTTTATATTGATAAACATGAGATTTTTTCTATTTTATTTGAATATATATAAAGGAAATTGTCCTTCTCATCATGTACAATATGTTATTTGAAGCGAAGATCTTTTCATAAAAAATGGCCTAGTCAGCTGGAACTTTAGAAATCTCTGACTGCATCTCTGCTGCGGGGAAAGAATCCCCCAACGAGTGCCCTAGCTATGACACTAAAGAATCTTATGGTTAGGCTCCAGTAATACTGGAGTTTTGAGGAATGCAGAGTACCTCTTCATTCCCATCATTCCCAGGTCCACTCAGACATTTGATAGGCTCCTATC
This sequence comes from Sepioteuthis lessoniana, assembly GCA_963585895.1. Lineage (NCBI taxonomy): Eukaryota > Metazoa > Mollusca > Cephalopoda > Myopsida > Loliginidae > Sepioteuthis > Sepioteuthis lessoniana. Next base: position 59,536,931 of record OY757938.1, on the reverse strand, counting down.
AGTGCGTCAAATAGAACTGCTTGACATTTAAACTGTGTACTTAAACATTTAAACTGTGTGCAAACAAATAACGTATGCTAAACTGAATTGCTTATCAACAAAATTTGTATAAAAATCATATATTTAATATATATGCTTAAGGTGGATTTGGCATTAAATAACCTACAATGGTTGATATGCCATAAAACCCACCTAAACTAAATCATATATATTTAATAGCTATGTATAAATAGAATTTGGCATTAAACAACCTACAATAGTTGATATACCATAAAACCCACCTAAACTAAATCATATACGTGGTGCATTCACTACGTTTCCTTATATTTTTGTACAGGCATTTAAAAATGTCGTAGACTCTCGAAAATTCAGTATATTATTGCTATACATCTTATGAGATGACTGACCAATTTTATGATTTCTGGTTTAAATGAACAGCTACAACAGAAACTGGAATACACTCTACTAAAGCCTGATTGTCACAGCAGGTGAATTTCAAAAATGCAATGATATGAAATAAAAATTCTGTTTTAAACTTGGAAAAAATGCCATGCGATGAAAGCTAAATCTACTGCTATGACCCAGAGACCAAGAGACCGAGTTCCCAGTCGAAGCATGCAGGCTCTCCCAGACCCAAGAAGGCCAGACAGAGCAAATACACCCACAAACTTTTGATGATCACTTTTTTGACAGCACTGGCATAATCTACGTGCACTGGGTTCCCACTGGACCGACAGTCAACAAGGAATACTATGTTGAGGTTTTAAAAGAGTTCAGGAAGAGATTCCGTCGGAAGAGGCCAGCACTCTTCAAATCGGCTCAGTGGCATTTCCAGCAGGACAATGCACCAGTCCACAACTCCATCCTTGTCATAGACTATTCGACCAAGATGGGCATCAAGACAGTTCCTCAGCCTCCCTATAGTCCAGACCTTGCTTCCTGTGACTTTTGCTTAATCCATAAGCTCAGAGGCTGTCGTTATGAGACAACTGAGGAGATGAAAGAGGCTGTGACGAAGGTCATTGACACGCTCACACAAGAAGACTTCCATGGGGTCTTTCAAAAGTTGTTGTAACGGTACAACAAGTGCATTGCAGCTGGAGGAGATTACACAATAAAAGTGTCCATACGAAAAAAGTCTGGAAACTTATTTAATTATCCTCGTATGTCCTTTATTAAAGTCCCGTGTAGCTTTCTGAGTTCGACAAACACCTGAAGAAGGCTGGTGGACATATCGGCCGAAACGTTGCAGAAATAACAATAAAGATGAAGACAATAGTCCGAAAATCTTTAATGATAAAAATTATCAAGCTTCGTCTCTGAAATTTAGACAACTAATATATATATATATGTATATATATATCGAATCAAATTTACAAGTAACGGTTTACTTGGCTATTTCTCGAAACAATCCACGAGGCAATCAGTTATTCACACAGCCTAGCTTAGTTCTGGTACAAGACAAGTAGTTTGGTGTACCTTGTGAGGATCGAACTCACTCATAACAGACTGCCCGCCTCTATTACTAAACATTACAAACCGCGAGGCTCTCAGTTAATTTCTAAGCTTGGGTTAAGGGCACTCATTAAGAATCATCCTCGCTAAAAATGGTCTGTTCGCCGATTTCATCAACCATGACAAACCGGCTGGCACCAGCTAAACTCGCTAATTAGAACTAACATGACAGATGGCACCCATGGTACAACAAAACTGCTTTTACGCTACCCTGTATCGTAAATCGAAACGTGAAGCGTTCAAGAAATGATCGATACGTTCAATGAATTCTGATTGGTCGATCTTTGTTATTAGCAATAAGGCCTTGATGTTCGATTGGATTGGAAGATTGGAAAAGAATATTCTGGAATAATTTACCGGCAGAGCAAGAGGCCATTAAGAATCGAACTCATTACGAAAAATTTGTAAGATCGACAGCTTCTGAGAGTAAGTGCAGTTTTTAAGTGACTTTTTTTTTCGATTTTTGCTTACTTCAACGACTCCTCGATTAAAGACCCCCCCCCCACAAAAAAAAAAACAAACAAACAAAAACAAAAACAAAAACAAAAACAATGACTTACTGGCGGATTTAACTCTTCCATTGATATCGACATGATTTTCAGAGTAAAATCTTTAAGAAAAGGAAACTCTCTTTTATTTCTGAGGACTGATTAGATACCTGAACAAGGCCCCGGATATCGCTCTCTTTTCTTGCACTTGTTCTTATCCTAAGATATATATATATATATATATATATATATATAGAGAGAGAGAGAGAGAAAGAGAGAGAGAGAGAGAGAGAAGGAAATGAGGACCGTCGGAGACTTCAAAACAAGTTTTCGAAAAACAATGAAAGCAAAGAACTAAATAAAAGCAAGTCTGGTATTGGTTGGTGCGCAAGCTGAAGAAGTGGTGGGAAAAATTGATTAAACCGGAAATTAAGAATTTTCCCATGATGCAAATCGAAGAAAATTTCTTAGTCACGTTGTGTAAAATTAAAAAAAAACGAATAAAAGGTGATGAGACATCAGATTATTACAAGAGTATAAGAAAAAGAAATATGGAAAGAGAAAGAAAAGTTAGGAGCAAAAAAAGAAAAGAAATAGAAATAACCAATGAAAAATATTGAAGAAAAACATAGATTAGAAAACTGGTATTGCGTTGTAATATCAAACAAACAGAAAGAAAGAAAGAAAGAAAGAAAGAAAGAAGAGTTATCGATATAAAAGAAAGAAAGAAAAAACTAAGGCTTTTTGGAAAGAAAGAAAGAAAGAAAGAAAATAAGATTTATCGAAGAAAGAAAGAAAGAAAGAAAGAAAGAAAGAATGAAAGAAAATGTACACAAATCAAAAGAAAGAAAGAAAGAAGAGTTATCAATATAAAAGAAAGAAAGAAAGAAAGAAAGAACAAATGCTCCTTGGAAAGAATAAAAAAAGAAAGAAAATAAGAGTTATCGAAGAAAGAAAGAAAGAAAGAAAGAAAGAATGAAAGAAAATGTAGACAAATCAAAAGAAAGAAAGAAAGAAAGAAAGAAGACTTATCGATATAAAAGAAAGAAAGAAAGAACAAATGTTTCTTGGAATGAAAGAAAGAAAGAAAAAAGAAAGAAAGAAAATAAGAAAGAAAGACAGAAAATGTAGACAAACCAAAAGAAAGAAAGAAAGAAAAAAGAAAGAAAAAAGAAAGAAAGAAAGAGAGAAGAGTTATCAATAAGAAAGAAAGAAAGAAAGAAAGAAAGAACAAATGCTTCTTGAAAAGAAAGACATACTTTCTTTCTTCCTTTCTTTCTTAAAAACATTATCATAAGTTTTCTTTCTTTCTTTCTTTCTTTCTTTCATAAAAAAACATTGTTATAAGCTTTTTTTTTCTTTCTTTCTTTCTAGTTATTCAAAATTAAAGAAAGAAAGAAAGAAAGAAAGAAAGAAAGAAAGAAAGAAAGGAAGGAAGGAAGGAAGAAATGCACAGAAGAAAGATAAAAGATAGAAAAGAAAAGTCACGGAACAAAGAAAGAAAGAAAGAAAGAAAAATTCAAAGATAAAAGAAAGATTAAGAAAAAAAAAAAGGTAAAAGAAAGAAGGAAGAAAGAAAGAAAGAAAGAAGGAAGAAAGAAAGAAAGAAAGAAAGAAAGAAAAAAAGAAAATGTAGACAAATTAAAAGAAAGAAAGAAAGAAAGAAAGAAAGAAAGAAAGAACGAATCTCTTTAACTTCAATGGAGTGAAAGAAAAATAGAAAATCACTAGAAAATAAGTAAAAAAAAAAGAATAAAAATAAAAAAGAAAGGAAAACAAGTAACCTTTTTTTTTTAAAGAAAGCAAAAATCTAAAAAGTAAAATTATCGTCTTCATAAGGATGCCTTCAAAAGAAATAAAAACAAAAGCAAAGAAAAAAAAATTCCAAAACCCCCAAAAAGACAAAAACAAAACAAAACCAAAACAAAAAGAAAAAAAAAACAAACTTTTATTTCACTTTGAAAGAATGAAAAGTCTTGTGAACTTTAATGGTTTCCTGGGAAATTGATGATCAAGTCCCGAGGCTTTTTATCAATTTTATTAACTTGCAAAATCAGGCACAAAAAAACAAGGAATTAAAAAACAAGCACCCATGAAACAAATAAACGTTTGGCCGATCGTCAATTGATTTTTAATAGAATACTAGACGATTTGTAAACCCGTGGGTGTCTAGCTGTAATCATAGTCTATTAAGATATTGATACATCTATTCAGATAAAGTGATTGAATTTTGCAGCATATCTCGGGTTATTTTATGCCTAGAAGTTAGGAAATCGCGTTTATCACACACACACACACACACACATATATATATATATATATATATATATATATATATATATATATATATATATATATATTTGCAGGTCCACAGAGAGAAAGAAATATTTTTAAATGAGCCGGTCTGCGAAGAGTTTACTATTTTTAGGATTTATTTATATATTTTGTTCTTACGTGTATGTTTTTAACTTGTTGCTTTCGTCAGAGATCGTATATAACACAAGGCCTCGTTACTGGAGTACCCAATGAGACTTAAAGTAGGTCAAGGTAAACGCATTTTAAGAAAAAGAGACCTCAATATAAAACCCATATCCAACTGAAAACCAGTCAAACTGCAAACACGAGTCAGTTTAAGACACATTAATAGCCCATTAACAAGGCCTTGTGCCATAAATGTTTTCTGATGAGAGCAATTAGGTAGAAACATACATGTATGTAAGAAAAAATAAATGAATAAATCCTAAAAGATACAAATCTCTTCGTAGACCTAATCATTCTAATATATATATATATATATATATATATATATATATTAGAATGATTAGGTATAACAATGGAATTGGCTTTAAATAACCTACAAAGGTTGATATATATATATATATATATATATATATATCAACCTTTGTAGGTTATTTAAAGCCAATTCCTTTGTTATACAAATAATCAGTTCTATTTCAAACAATTCAGTTTAGCATGTGTACACTGTTTAATTGTTAAAACATTTCTATTTCAAGCTATTCAGTTTAGTCAAACAGTTCTAATTAAAACAATTGTGTTAATATCAGTATAGTTTTTGTTCACATGCAGTTAAATATCATAAACCTTCTATATTAAACAATTCAGATTAGCATAAGTACGCAGTTTAAATGTTAAACCCTTACTATCAGATTTTCTTGTGTCATATGCAGGACACTTGTTTGTTTTTTTTTGTTTTTTTTTGTGTGGGGTCTTACCCCTCTGTATTCTTCAGCCGTAGTCGACTGGGCAATCAACCATTAAGATCCCGTCATAGTGCCTTACAGGTCGCCACCCATGGCCAACAGGTGGCCCCATTGAAGAGGGGGGTCTTAACCCTCTGCAACCGACAGGGCGGACAATTGAATGGTTTCAAGTATTCCTATGTAATACTAATAATTATTTGGTTTCAAGTAATTATTTGTATTTTATAATAGTCATTTTTTGTTCTCAGGCATAAAATTTCAAAAATTAATGATTAAAATCCCTAGTACATAGTTTTTGCTTGAAGTAACTACTAAAAATAATTTTCAGTAATATGGAATCATGTATTCCTATCAAATAACAATAATTTTCAAACAGATCTATTTGACTCGTCGATGGGACTTTAATAGATGCAACCACACCGGGTCAGAGTGGTTCTTGGAGTAATAACAATTAAGGGATTCTCTGCACTTCTCAGATAGCCATAATAGGAGCCTTACCTTCAGATATAGTTTAGTGTCTAACTCAGAACACTTCTTTATTTAGCCTGGGCGTCTTACAGTCAGTGTATCGTAAACCCCTATCGAAGGGTGCTGTTTCAGCAAAACTGAAGGATTTTAATTTATAATTCTCTTGATATCGATTAGTTTGATTGGATTGTGTTTTATGGTATATCAACTCTTGTGGGTTATTTAATGGCAAATCCAGTTTATATATATATATATAAGTTTGCTAACTGTAGTTGAGGCTCCCTTTTTCAATAGCTACAACACCGAGGGGTTGGGGAGGGTACTACTCCTTTGAATTACTCCCCATGATCTTGATCCGTACCTAAAAATGTTGAGTGGTAAACAAGGGGGGATCAAGTGCCATTTTTTGAGTCTTTGGTATAATTTGACCTAGGATTGAACCTCTGTATTCCTTGTCCACTCAAAAAGATTTAGCCACCCTCAAAGGTTTTTATTTCTTATCCAAAAAGTGTTTTTTTTTAATTGAAACAATTAAAGCCCTACAATGTTTTTTATCTATCATACTAAATACAAGTCTTCCTCAGTAACTTTGTATAACCTGATATCTTTCGAAAAACTGATTTGAAGGTGTTTTTCTGGTTTAGTACTAAGCATAAACCAAGCCATTGACCTAATGAGATGAGTGTTCACCAATGGTCAGGGAGAACGACGTTCAATCTCCGGTCTAGTGTTGCATATTGGCCCTCGGCCGAGTTGTCAAATAAGAGATGCACCTTTGTAAATAACAGGTGCAACCGGTCGAAGATATCAGGGTATCACCTTGACCGTGGACTGGTTGAATTCGGTGCAATTGCGACGCCACAGGAAGCATGTGGGTGTCAAACAATCATATAACCTGGTGTCACGGAGAGTTGAGTTAGTTGGAGTCAGTTCGAAGCAGTGAGAACCAGCTCCCAGCAGAGGGTGGGGCCCTCAGGACCCCCGGTTGAGCAGCCCAGCAGAATGAGAAAGAAGTGCTGCTAAAGACAGAGGAACTTGGGGTCAATATGTTGCAGTCTGTTCAGTCTCCAACTCACCTCTCACACATAACCCTTTCGCAACCCTTTCGTATAAAGTGTGAGAGGTATATTTTTCTAAAGAACTGTGTTCGTTCGTCATTATTGTTGATTATGTTTCTGCATGTATATGTGTATAGTTGCATATGTATTACGGCTATGCAACACTAGTCATACCAAAGACTCAAAAATGGTACTTGATTCCGCCTTGGTTCACGCTCAGCATTCTAAGGTAACGATCAAGGATAAAGTGGTGCAATCCTGGGAATGGAGTAGCGCCCTCCTCTACACTTCGGTGTAGTAGCTATTGAAGAGGAGCCTTGAGGTCATTTTCGACTAAGGTTGCCAACTTTACTTACTTAGTAAGCATAAGGTTACATTATGCAACCACTTAAACTCACATTAGACTTTACTGTGTTGAATAACTGCTTGCGAGATATTACCTGTTTCACCTATGCTGATTACAATTTCATCAGTCAGTAGCTTGCGTGACAGAAGGCTGACTGCTCAAAACATGTCTGTATGTTATATACTGTGTCGTTATTAACAACAAGGAACACGTATGTATATAAAAATATAAGATTATATTTTTATTTTTTGCGATGATACTTGTGTGGAGCAGAAAAGCAATCGCAGTGAGTTCGCGCACACGAAGGAGCTGACTTTAGCCGAAATTCGGGAACTTACATAGTCTACAACTATCACGTGACCTGCAGCAACTCCTCTTTTTCGTTAACTATGGTTACGCCCACGTCTCATTTCTTTGCTTTCCATTGGTTATGTAGTCTGCTTCCCATTGGCTCCTTGTCCGAGCCCGGCTCTTTGGGCGTACGCATCTGCCACTATCACCGAATTCGACCACGCCCACAGTTCAGGTGATATTCCGATATCTTCGACCGAATGCACCTGTTTTCAACATCCACCGTATTCACAGCACCAGTGGGCATGGTGACATTTGGTCCTTGTTGATATTATCATTGAGTGGATGTAGCTGTTTCAACATACTCTGATACACAGCACCTGATCACACCGGTCTTATCAATCTATCTGTCAACAACATCCACCGTATTCACACCCTCAGGTCACAAATAATCGTGTCACCCAGAGGTATTTTGCACGAACACCTTGTGTGTAAATTATGAGCATTAGATTAGTGTACTTGAACACATAAAACTGAAAGCAAATAATTATTACTAGGCTGAATAGCTAAGTGTTACATACGCCGTCCTAACAAATCATCAATAAAAATGGCCATACAATTCTCTTCCTGTGTTCGTTTATTTCTCCATCCTTTGTTTTCCTAATCCGCATCGTTAACACCCAGTGCCCTGGCAGATGCTATCAAAAATAAAAACTTAGCGGGAAATCTTCAAGACATCATAATTTTTGGAAAAGACCATGAGAAAAAAAATACTATAATGCCTATGGTGTATTAGTTATCGTCGTAGGCAATTGACACGGCGACACGATTTCAATTCTTGGATGAGGCTAATTGCATTTCACATAGGGAAAGGTATGAATCCAATGATTCTGCCTCCAACTAGGGGTAAAAAGTCGGCCAAAAAAACTTATTTAGCCTTGGTTCGGCAAACAGTCTAGGAAAACTTTGATTTCAAACTTGTTAATATCAGCTCTAAAACTGACATTATGTCTCATCCTGCCTAAGCTAAGATCGGTAAATACATACAAAAGTTTTATTTATTTCTGAATAAGTATTAAAAAGTTGTCTTTAATTTTAAAATGTCTATATTCAAATTAGCATTCTAAACATTGTTTATATTTTAAAATTAGCATTCAGAATATTGTCTTCGTTTTAAAATCAGCCGTCAATCGTTGACTTTGATTTCTAAATATCCATTTTCAGATTAGCATTATACACATTGTTTTTATTTTAAAATTAGCATTCAGAATGTTGTCTTCATTTAAAAATTAGCCTTCAATCGTTGACTTTAATTTCTAAATGTCCATTTTCAGATTATCATTCTAAACATTGTTTTTAATTCTAAATTGTGTATTTATCAACCTTTCCATACGAACAGGATATAACTGGCACAAGGTCAATTTTTAGCAGGATTTAACTGGTTTGAATTCAGAATTTTCATTTTCGTAGACCGCCTGCCCTACCAAGGTTAACGAGCACGGCCTGTCCTACTATTTTACTCATAACTGAAGAGAGAATAGTTGGATTCATATTTTTACCAATGGTATTAGCACTGTGTGAAACGTAAACTGCTTTATCCAGGATTTGAACTGGGATCACCGTGTCCGTGTCCAATGACCAGAATTATTGGGTCAAAAGCATTCAAATCACTGATTTTTCACCTTCTTTATAAAGAATTGAATATATTTTTAAATTAGCTTTTAAACGTTGTCTTTATTTCATAAATTAGCATACGAAACGTAATTTTTATTTTTAAAGAGTCGATATTTTGAAGTTATCAATATTTTCCAGAAATAATCGAATAAATTTTGTAAATATTCAGAAAACAAAACATTTCATCTTATTGCCCATTTTTTTAAATCTACGTTTTCTTATCCCATTATTCACACTATTTAATTACTTACATGATTTTCTTTTTCTCCCTTCGTTTTTGCCTATCATCTGTTACTTGGGACTAAACCAATCAGTTAATATTGACAATAGTATTTTTCACCATTTTGTCTACATTTTTTTCTTTCCATTCGTTCTGCATCGAAAAAAAAGGCATGAATTTTTTTTTTTTAAATATGAATAATTATATCCCATTGAAAACTGGTAGAAAGAAATAAACATTGGGATGTAATTTGAAATCCTGTCGGCAATTCGTCGATTCAGTCAAAATGAGTTTTATGCTAATGAAAAAAGAAAAGAAAGAAAGAAAATGTCGTCTGAAATTCTACTTATCAGCCGCCATTTTGGTTAAAGATTTTGTCAAGAAAAGAAGACATGTGGCCGTAAAAATTAATTTTGATTGAATTTTGCTTTATGTCCGGATGAAATTCAATCAGAAATGCATTAAGCAGTGAAGAAGAAGAAGAAGAAGAAGAAGAAGAAGAAGAAGAAGAAGAAGAAGAAGAAGAAGAAGAAGAAGAATTTTCCTTTTGGCATTTCCTGTTGTCTTTGAAGTTAATTCTTTTTATAATCATCGACAATTCTACATAATTTTCAAACGCCGATTTGCTTTTTCCAGTCATTCTTTCTTTCTTTTTTTCAACATTTCTCAAGATTTCTTTCTTTCTCTTTTACTTTCTTTCTTTCTTTCTTTCTTCCTTTCTTTTTTAAAAACATTATCATAAGTTTTCTTTCTTTCTTTCTTTCTTTCTTTCTTTCTTTCTTAATCATTTCTAACAATTTCTTTCTTTTTTCTTTCTTTCTTAAAAACATTATCATAAGTTTTCTTTCTTTCTTTCTTTCTTTCTTTCTCACGATTTCTTTCTTTATTTATTTCTTTCTTTCTTTCTTTCTTTTTTAAAAACATTATCATAAGTTTTCTTTCTTTCTTTTTTTCTTTCTTTCTTTATTTCTTTCTTTCTTTCTTTCTTTCTTAATCATTTCTAACAATTTCTTTCTTTTTTCTTTCTTTCTTTCTTAAAAACATTATCATAAGTTTTCTTTCTTTCTTTCTTTCTTTCTTTCTTAAAAATATTATCATAAGTTTTCATTCTTTCTTTCTTTCTTTCTTTCTCACGATTTCTTTCTTTATTTCTTTCTTTCTTTCTTTCTTTCTTTTTTAAAAACATTATCATAAGTTTTCTTTCTTTCTTTCTTTCTTTCTTTCTTAATCATTTCTAACAATTTCTTTCTTTTTCTTTCTTTCTTTCTTAAAAACATTATCATAAGTTTTCATTCTTTCTTTCTTTCTTTCATCTTTTCTCGCGATTTCTTTCTCTCTTAAAAATATTATCATTTGTTTTCTTTCTTTCTTTCTTTCTTTCTTTCTTTCTTTCTTTCTTTCTCACGATTTCTTGTTTCTTTCTTTCTTAAAAACATTGTCATAAGTTCTTTCTTTCTTTCTTTCTTTCTTTCTCACGATTTCTTTCTTTCTTTCTTTCTTAAAAACATTATCATGAGTTTTCTTTCTTTCTTTATTTCTTTCTCTCTTTCTTTCTCATGATTTCTTCTTTCTTTCTTTCTTAAAAACATTGTCATAAGTTCTTTCTTTCTTTCTTTCTTTCTTTCTTTTTCACGATTTCTTTCTTTCTTTCTTTCTTAAAAACATTATCATGAGTTTTCTTTCTTTCTTTCTTTCTTTCTTTCTTTCTTTCTTTCTTTCTCACGATTTCTTCTTTCTTTCTTTCTTAAAAACATTGTCATAAGTTCTTTCTTTCTTTCTTTCTTTCTTTTTTTCTTTCTTTCTTTCTCACGATTTCTTTCTTTCTTTCTTTCTTAAAAACATTATCATGAGTTTTCTTTCTTTCTTTGTTTCTTTGTTTCTTTCTTTCTTTCTTTCTTTTGTTCTTAAAAACATTATATTAAGTTTTTTCTTTCTTTCTTTCTTTCTTTCTTTCTTTTTTCATTTCGCGATCTTTCTTTCTTTCTTTCTTTCTTTCTTTCATTTTTCTTTCTTTCTTTCTTTCCTCATTTCTCACGATTTCTTTCTTTCTTTTTTCTTTCTTTCTTAAAAACATTTTCATAAATTTTCTTTCTTTCTTTCTTTCTTTCTTTCTTTCTTTCTTTCTACTTATTCAAAATGAATGAATGAATGAATGAATTATCTACTTTTTAAAGTTAAATTTCGATCAAAGTTTTTTTTTTTTTTTGAATTGTTATCCAAATATAGAGAGCATTATTTTGGTATCATTTTTTCCTTTTTTTTTTCTTTTCGAAACCAGTTTCTTTCAAGAAACTCATTTCTTCTTCACTCATTTTATTCCTTTTACTCGTTGTTTTCATAAAATCTTTCCTCAATAATTTTTCAACACGAACACTTTTTATATGTTATATTTTCTAGGTTTTTGGTTGTTTTTTTTTTTTCGATTTTTTCTTTTGAATTCCCCACCTTTCACCTGCCATCAAGAACTCTGATTTCCTTTCCTTGTTTTTCTTAACTTTTTCTGCATTTTTGAATTGGCTCAATTAGCGATGTCTGAAAACCTTCAAATATAAATATTCTTCATATTCAACTAGAAGAACAACTCAATCGCTGACACCTACAATCTCCTCTCTTATATAAAAATATTTTTTTACATTTTTTTTCATAGGAAGGTCGACTTGCAGTTATATATCGAATCGAATTTCCTCTAAAAATTAGTCGCATTCAGAACCAACCATTGGGATTGTCCTTCATTAAGTTCTTGAAAAGTTTGGCACAAGGTAAGAAATATGGTTTAATTGTGGGTCCGATAAAGTGAAACGCAGTTTCTTCCAAGCAGCGATCGTGTCGATACTGCTATATGGACACTAACTAAACGGCTGGAGAAAAAGCTTGACGGCAACTACACGAGAATTCTGCGAGCAATTTTGAATAAGTCCTGGAGGCAACACCCCACAAAGCAGCAGCTGTACGGGCATCTACCTCCCATCACTAAAACTATCAAAGTTAGACGAACCAGACATGCAGGACACTGCTGGAGAAGTAGGGACGAGCTCATAAGTGATGTACTCCTATGGACTCATTCACATGGCCTAGCAAAAGCAAGGTGACCAGCTCGAACCTACATACAACAGATTTGTGAGGATACGGGGTGTAGCCCTGAGGACTTGCCGGAAGCAATGAACGAGAGGGTCAGGGATATCCGTGCTGGCGGCATGACAAAATGAAATGATGAAGAAATATGGCCCAGTTGGTTTGTGGTTGGATTTACGACCAAACAGTAGATATTATTTTGTGTTAAATGTGTTTTCCAATTATATTTCGAATAAAAATCTATCTTTGTGACGCTTTTCAACTGGTTGAAATTTCAATGTTCAAAAGACCAATATAGTACTAAAATCCACAAATATTTAAAATAGATAGATAGATAGATAGATACGTTCTTATGACTTTTGAATTATGAACGCGATGTGCACGTTTGTGTATCTTTTCGTTGTATATTTCCTATTTGCTCCTGTCATCTCAGCAAGCATCCATCGTTATGTGAACTATTCTGATATCCAATTCCTGATGATGGTTACTGAAACTGAAACGTTAACATCGACTTTAAATCATAATGAATTCACCTATTTGGATTATGTTTTTCTGCTATCTTCATACTGTTGGATTTTAATCCATATTTACTTTCATACTGTCCTTTCAGAAAAACAAATACCAAATACAATCTTACACGATGGATGACTTCAAAACGATCTACATATATGAAAATTTACTTGTCGTTGCGTATTTCCTAATAAACAGGAGATTTTGTCTCGTTTCTTTGTTAAATACAGCATTTTCAAATATGTTTCCACGTGCCAAACACGTTCTGATGACTTTTGAATTATGAATACTATGTGCACGTTTTATGGATCTTTTCGTTGTATGATTCTCATTTGCTCCTGTCATCTCAGCAAGCATCCATCGCTATCTGAACTATTCTGATATCCAAGTCCTGATGATTGTTACTAGAACCGAAACGTTAACGTCGAATTTAAATCATAATAAATTCACCTATTTGGATTATGTTTTTCAGCTACCTTCATATATAAGAATATACCGAAATAGACAGGTAGATAAATAGATATGAGTAAGGAAACAGATAGATGATTGGTTGTGTTTTATGGTAGATCAACGCTTGTGGGTTATTTGATATATATATATATATATATATATATATATATATATATATATATATATATATTTACCCATAAATTATATATATATATATATATATATATATGCAAATTTGATATATATATATATATATATATAATTTACCCATAAATCATATATATATATATATATGCAAATTTGATATATATATATATATATATATATATATGCAAATTTGATATATATATATATATATATATATATATGCAAATTTGATATATATATATACATATATAATTTACCCATAAATCATATACATATATATATGCAAATTTGATATATATATATATATACATATATAATTTACCCATAAATCATATATATATATATATATGCAAATTTTATATATATATATATATAATTTACCCATTAATCATATATATATATATATATGCAAATTTGATATATATATATATATATATATATATATATATACATATATATAATTTACCCATAAATCATATATATATATATATATATATATATGCAAATTTCATTAAACATAATAGACATTTTATGTCTACATATTTTCTTCTGGATCCCTTCAAATTCCTAAACAAAAACAATAAAATTTCCTTTTTAGATGTTCCCATTGATACTAACAACAATAATAACTTCACTACTTCCACTTACAAAAAACCCTCTAGTAATAACTCCTGTACCCTCAACTTTAAAAGTGAATGCCCCTTCAGATATAAAAAAAAGCAATTATTCATAATCTAATATCCCGTGCCAAACTAATCTCCTCCTCCAAAACAATATTTTATAAAGAGGTAGAAAACATAAAACAGGCTCTCATCAATAATGGGTTTCCTAACTATATTGTTGATGAACAAATTACACGTATGATCAAAAATGTTAACCAACAAAATAAACAGTGTACTACTCCATCCAGTCAACAAACAAATATCAAACTTTTTTATCGAAACCAAATGCACTACAATTATAAATCCGATGAAAAAATATTGAAAACATTGATTCACAAAAACATACACCCCACTGATCCTAATAAAAAAATAAAACTTATTATATATTATAATAAGTTTAAAACCTCGAATTTAATCATTAGAAATAATTCCTCTCCTTCGATTGGGGTTTTGCAAAAAAACAACGTTATATATAAATTTAAATGTCCTTTAGGAGATTGTATCTCTGATAATAATAATATATATGTTGGTTTAACCTCAACTACCCAGTCGAGGAGACTTACAATGCACTTTTCTGACACATGTTCAGTAGCTCAGCATTTAAAAAACATTCATGCCCAACAACACAACTACGAAAAATTCTCACCGACAACACAACAATATTAGAACATCAAAATAATAAACAAAATCTTTAGATTCTCGAAGTACTACATATTAGAAACCTGCAACCAACACTTAATAGAATTAATTTTCAAACCAGTGCTAACGTACTTAAATGTCTTTAGCTACTGGCACTAATTATAGAATTACATTTAAAAGCAAACGCCATAATATTCAACGGCAAAGACGCCCTTACACAGTAGTAATATGCTAAAACAAAAGTTACATCACTTTTGTAATGGATCCTCTCCTGATGATGACCCAAAGTCGGGCAGAAAGTACTGGGGATACATACAACTATGGACAATACATAAATCAACTCCCCCCGAATACGATAAAAGTAATACGGGAATTCGAACGGATCCAGAAGAAAATATGTAGACATAAAATGTCTATTATGTTTAATGAAATTTGCATTAACGAAGAAATGCTGCCTAAATATACATATATATACATATGTATACATATATATAGTTTATGAATAAATTGTTTATTCATTTGTTTGGTTTTTATAGCATATCAACCATTGAAGGTTATTTAATGCCAAATCCTTTTTTTATACAAATAAACATTGCTATTTCGAACAATTCAGTTTAGCATAAGTACACAGTTAAATTGTCAAAAATATTTCTATTTCAATTTACTATGAGTATAATTTTTATTTACACACAGTTAAATTCTATTTCAAGCAATTCCGTTTAGCATATTTAAACAGTTCCATTTCAAACAATTCAAACTGTCAAAACAGTTCTATTTCAAGTAATTCAGTTTTGCATAAGTATACAGTTTAGTTCTATTTAACCCATAGATAGGATCCTATCATGTGCTAACACGCCGGTCGAGAGTGGACCTGGGAGTAATGGCAATGAAGTGGTATTCCCCATTCCCTAAAGATTAAGCATTACTGGAACCTCACCCTCAGATTGTTAAGTGTAATATCCAGGACACTCGTTGGGGGGGGGTATTACCCCTCTGCAGGGATGCAATTGGTATATTCCACAGCACCCGCCAACTAGGCAATTATAAGTGAATAGTTGGTAGGTAACATTATCAAACCAGTTAGACATGAATTGAATGAGACAGATAGATGGCTGGTTGATTGGTTGTGCTTTTTTTTTTATAAAAATAGTTCAATTTCAAACAATTCAGATTAGGATAAGTACGCAGTTTAAATGTAAGTACAGTTTAATTGTGAAAAACATTTCTATTTCAAGCTATTTCGTTTAGTCAAGCAGTTCTAATTCGGCTAATTCAGTTTGGTGTAAGTACGGGTTTTATTTACACACAGTTAAATGTCAAAACAGTTCTATATTAAACAATTCAGTTTAGTATGAGTACAGTTTCAATGTAAAAAAAAGTTCCAATTCAAATAATTCAGTTTAGCAAAAGCACTTAGTTTAAATGTAAGTACGGTTTTAATTGTCAAAAACATTTCTATTTCAAGCTATTCAGATTAGTCAAACAATTCAGTTTAGCATAAGTATACCGTTAGTTCTAGTTAACCCATAGATAAGGCCCTTATTTAGTGTCATATCCGGGACACTCGTTGGGGGAGGGGGTGTTACCCCTCTGCAGAGGTGCATTCAGTGTATTCTACAGCCCCAACCGACTGGGCAATACACAGAGTTAAATGTCAAAACAGTTTTATTTCAGATAATTCACTGTAGCATAAGTATACAGTTTAGAGCTCAAAACAGTTCTTTTTCGAGCAATTCTGTTTAATATAAGCATGCAGTTTAAATGTCAAAACTGTTCTATTCTAAACAATTCCGTTTAGCATGAATACGCAGTTTAAATGCACATTCAGTATCGTAAAGGAATCACGGTTTCGTTCAATTTAACTCATAGATAGGATCCTTATTAGATGCTACCACTCCGGGTCCGAGTGGACCTGGGAGCGATGGCAATGAAGGAGTACTCCGCATTCCCCAAAGCTCAAGCATTACTAGAGTCTGATTATTAGATTGTTTGATGTCATATCCAGGATACTCGTAGAGGGGTGACTATTTAATCATATATATATATATATACTTTAATGAAAAAAACCAAAGACCGGTTATTTTAGGATTATAAATTTATTTCCATCCTGTTTTTCGTTTTTGGTGTGAACCAAAAACATGAAGAAAAATATAACAGGACTTATTTAGATCAAAAGGATAAACAGAATAGACACGGTGGGGGGAAGAGAATTGAAGAGTTACATCCTCGTTTTATTGAGTTTCCGTTTTTTTTATTTACATATTTATTTTATTTTCAAAATTCTTCCGTCAGTTATAATTACGGTAATTTAACTTTTTTATTTATTTTATTTTATTTATTTTCTTTTCTTGTTAAATTCGATAAATAACTTTTAAGGGAAATATTAGTGCTTATATCAATTTCGATACTATTTATTTAGCTACCTATTTTTTTCAAGTGTGTATATTGGATACGTTTTTTGTCTGGTTTCACTATTTATTTCTATGTTTTTAAAATCTATAGTCTATAGTTTAAATTTTGTCCTTTGTCTACATCTAGCTATTAATTCACTTCTCTTATCTAATAACTTATCAGGCAATTTATATGTCAGTATATGTATTTTCTCTTCTAAGCACAAATTGCATCTACCGTCAAAACTATTTGGAGTATTTGATTTTTTTTTTTTAAATCAAATACTCCAAAGAGTTTATTTCAAACTATTCAAGCAGTTATATGTAACAATTCAGTTAAGTGTAAATACAGTTTTAATGTGGAAAAACAGTTCCATTTCAAATAATTCAGTTAAGCATAAGCACGCAGTTTAAATGTAAGTACGGTTTGATTGTCAAAAACATTTCTATTTCAAGCTATTCAGTTTACTCAAACAATTTAGTTTAGCATAAGTATGCTGTTCGTTCTATTTAACCCATAGATAGGGCCCTATCAGGTGCTACCACGCCGGGCCAGAGTGGACCTGGGAGCAATGGCAATGAAGGGGTACTCCGCATTCCCCAAAGCTCCAACACTGCTGGAACCTCACCATCAGATTGTTTAATGTCATATCCAGGATACTCGTTAGGGGGGGGATCTTACCCCCCTGCAGAGGTGCAATCAGTGTATTCTACAGCCCCAGCCGACTGGGCAAAGCCGACTGGGCAAAGCCGACGTATTCTACAGGCGCATCCGCATAGATAGATAGATAGATAGATAGATAGATATGGACAGACTGAAATAAATTGATATGAACAGACTGAGATTGATAGATATGAACAGACTTGGATAGATAGATAGATAGATAGATAGATATGGACAGACTGAAATAAATTGATATGAACAGACTGAGATAGATAGATATGAACAGACTTGGATAGATAGATAGATAGATAGATAGATAGATAGATAGATATGGACAGACTGAAATAAATTGATATGAACAGACTCAGATAGATAGATATGAACAGACTTGGATAGATAGATAGATAGATAGATAGCATCATGGAAATGCGTAAAAAATTAAAACTGATCACCAAAACATTTCCATTGGTTATAATAGATCCGTGAGGTAGTTATTCAGAATCATAAATGCCAGCGGAGATAGATTATACCCAACTTAAAACTAAATCTTTTCAACTTAAAGATCATTTAAAGCCAATAATTTTTTGTTTGGTTGTTCTTTTCCAAATATTTTCTTTCTCTTGATTCTCTAAATTAAGTAAACCATACAAAACCAAGATGCGAAATCCTTTTCTTCAGAAAATTGAATTGCCCACAGAGGATTATACAAAAGCATTTAATTTTTTTTTCATCATACATTGTGTGAAACCACGTGTGATACCCTGTCCTCATCAGCCGCCAACCAGGGGTGATAACACAGTTTCGGTAGCTCAAGGCGGTTCTGCCACTCCTAGCGTTACCAAGTAGCTTTTGCCACCGGACAGTGTATAAAGGGAGTTATATATACATATATATATGTTCACACCCTCTGCTCACGCCTAGGAACGAATGGTTTTTTGTTTTTTATTTTTATGTTTTTTATTTTTTTATTTTTGTTTTATTCTTTTCTCTATCCTTGTTTTTTGATTTTTAATTTATTTTTTAATTTCTTTAATTTTCCTATTTATCTTCTGAATACGAACTGTAACTCCTCATTCGCATCATATCTCTGGGACAATACTGAGCATGTAAAGAGTCATCTGACGAGACGGAGAATATACCAACTATATTCTCCGCCGAAATAAATTTATTATGACGGCTTAACCGAGTTTGAGTCTCCATTTAATTGCACTATATACGCCCTGAATGTGAATTTTGTTATACCCTAGAGAATAAATAGGGAACTAACAATAGCCATACATTGAGCCCTCTCATAGATTTATATGATTACCCTCATATATTCTATGTAAAACAATAATCCACACACACTGTCCTTGGACACTAACTGGATAATTTAGAATTATCGCTCCTTGCAACAAGTTGAGCACTCCGTGGATAAGTTTAAAAAAAGAAAGGAGATACTGGTTATACATGCAAATGGAAAAATTCACGCCGAAATACTCCCTGAAGAACATACCATTCCCTGGGAAACACGAATTTGTCCTATCCTTAACGGATAAAATAGTGGACTTTATCAAGAGGATGCGATGGAAGGCCCACTTTCATCTCAACCCTGCAGCCACAAAAGAGGAACAAAAACCCGGCGCAAGAAGATTGAAGTCGCAGAGGACACCACCAAGCAACAGCGGACTGGACCAGTTCGAGAGTGACCTATTCGGAAGATTGAATTTATGAACTCTAAAAATTCATTCCAGGCGAAATTGAGAGAGGACATAGAGCGAATTAGGAAATCAAGGAAAATCTGGGTCAGATCTGAGAAGTCTAACAACATATACCAGGTCAGTCCACATGAATATGAGAGAATCCTTAATGATAGGATCACGGAATCATATAAACTAGACCATAGCGACACAACTACTCAAATCAACAGGGACACAGCTAAGTTTGCTCAGAAAGTAAATATGATAGATAGAGTTGGGAAATTGGAAGAAAGAAGTGCCTATATTTTATTTAAGGATCACAAAAAAAACTTCCCAGATAAAAAGCAGACTAGATTAATTAACCCCACAAAAACCGAACTAGGCCTTGTATCTAAAGATGTAATACAGAAGATTACGTCTAGATTGATGAGTAGCCACAAATATAACTTGTGGAAAAACTCTATGGATACTATCGATTGGTTTAAGAAAATTAAGGATAAAAAGAGATCCACTTTCGTACAATTCGACATCATAGAGTTCTACCCTTCCATCACTAAAGAATTATTAGTGAGGAGCCTTAACCACGCTAGAGAATATACAGAGATCACAGAAGAAGAAATAGAAATTATCCTAGCAAGTAGAAAAACCATCCTATCCGATAACCGCAGATCCTGGGTAAAAAGTCACGTAGACAATTTCGACGTCCCCATGGGGGCCCACGATTCGGCTCAGGTAGCAGACTTAGTGGGGATCTATATCCTGGATACGCTAGGTCGTATTGTCAACTCGCAATAAGTTGGACTTTACCGAGATGACGGGATTATTTATATCCCAGACAGTAACGGTCCGAAGACCGCTAGTATACAAAAGAAAATTATTAGGGCCTTCAAACTACTAGGGTTTAGAATTCAAATAGCCTCAAATTTAAAAATAGTAGACTTTCTGGACGTCACATTGAATTTAAATAATGGTACGTTCAAACCCTTTAGTAAGAACGATTCCGCCCCTAGATACGTAAATATCTCCTCAAACCACCCAAGATCGGTACTGAGACAGATACCCAATGCGGTGAACCAAAGAATTAACAGGCTGTCCTCAGGTAAGAAAATGTTCGAAGAAAACAAAAGTAGATATGATGACGCCCTGAAGGACAGTGGATTCCAAGGTAGACTGGAATACTTAACCCCGGTGGACCTCAATTCGAGAGCTAGGAAGAATAATAGTGGGGGCCACACACCCCTCAAGGTAGGTGAGACTGTTAATAATAGTAGTCACGGAAATAAACGAGGAAAGAATAGAAATAGAAAAGTAGTCTGGTTCAATCCGCCATTTTGTAAGCTCACAAACATTAACATAGGTAGACACTTTCTACACCTACTAGATAAACATTTTAATAGAGGCAACCCATTGAGTAGGATTTTTAACAGAAATACAGTGAAAATTAGCTACTCCTGCACAAAGAACGTGTACAATATACTAAGCAACCATAATAGGAGGCTACTCAATGAGCTTACCACGAGAGATAGGAACCCAAACGTGGAGTCTTGTAACTGTAGGAATTAGGAAGAATGCCCCTTGGGCGGACGCTGCACCACGAGGAATGTCGTATACCAAGCATGCATTTCTCCTATGGAACAGCAAAGGGACGGGGAAAGAATCTATATAGGGATCTCCGCGGGAAACTGGAAGCAAAGATGGTACAGCCATAGACACTCATTTTCCAACCCGAAACTTAGGTACCAGACTGCTTTATCGAAATACTTCTGGGGCCTGAAGGATCAGGGGCTATCTCCACAAATTAAGTGGAAAATATTAAGGCACTCATTTGCCGCCAACAGCTTCAACGGTAGATGTAACCTATGCTTAGACGAAAAAATTAGCATAATCAATTTCAAGAATAGAAAACTTTTATTGAACAAGAGAAATGAACTTGTGTTTAAATGTAGACATAGAGGAAAATTTAAATTATCTTAAATAATAAAGAAACATTAGTAAATAGTAGAGATCAACACAACAGCAGATATCACCGAGACAAGGAAAGACAAAGGTAGATAAGGGCCAGATGAACAAGGAAGATTAATCCAAAATAAGGCCTGGGATTCTAGAGTGGTTTATTCCCCTTGACCAATTTTAGGGTAATTTTTTTAAAAAAATACACTTGACGACTATAGTGAATGTCCCCACCTTATCTGGTTCATGTATCTCGATCCTAATTGAAACTAGAGAAACACCTAAGATGACAACAGCTGGGCTAATTAACAGACATATCAGAAATAAATATATATCATATATGAGATAGCCATTAGTTTAACGATCTGAGTCTGTTTAGAATAGCACACCAGCCAAGTAGTAGAACACACAGGCAGAACATAGAATCAAAGAGACTGACCAGTAGATTAATTCCACTCCTGTTTCTTAATCGTTCTAACATATAATATGTTCACACCCTCTGCTCACGCCTAGGAACGAATGGTTTTTTGTTTTTTATTTTTATGTTTTTTATTTTTTTATTTTTGTTTTATTCTTATATCTATCCTTGTTTTTTGATTTTTAATTTATTTTTTAATTTCTTTAATTTTCCTATTTATCTTCTGAATACGAACTGTAACTCCTCATTCGCATCATATCTCTGGACAATACAGAGCATGTAAAGAGTCATCCGACGAGACGGAGAATATACCAACAATGTTCCCCGCCGAAATAAATTTATTATGACGGCTTAACCGAGTTTGAGTCTCCATTTAATTGCACTATATATATGTGTGTGTATACGTGCCAGATCAATTAAGAGAAGAGACTGCATTGGACGTTAATCTTAATTTTTAGTGTGCAGTTTGTGATTTAAAAAACAAACGCGTTTACTTTCGGCCGGTGATGTTATTAAGCGTTTACAGTAACTGTTTCTTACGTAATCACACGGGAAGGTATATATATATATATATATATATATATATATATATAGATTATTCCATTGATCTCAGCATATGAAGGCCGATCGATTCGGTTAAAGATATCAACTATTCGACTACCTACATAGTTAATTCGTGGAAGCGCTCGTAGGGTAATGGTTACGGCTGTAGGAAATGGACACGACGACCGGAGTTCAAATCCTGGACGAGGCTGATTGCGTTTCACATAGCACTAATACCCTTAGGAAAAGTATGAATCCAATTATTTTCCCTCCAGCTATGAGTAAATAGTAGGGCAGACTGAATTCTTCAGTCTTGGTGAAGCAACCAGTCTAGGAAAAGGAAAACTGAATTCAAACCTCTTAAACTCCGCTAAAAATTGACCTTGTATCATACCTGCCCGTACGAGGGGCTGGTAAATAGATACAAAGTTAAATTGTTTCCGCATTTGGGTTATTTAATGCCAAATCCAGTTCATAATTACATACGACTTGTCGAAAACTGTCGTCCGAAAGAAAACAACACTACAGCTTTATTTTAAAACTTTCATTGAAAAAATCAATTCTGGTAACTTGATTATGTATTAGAGCTGACATCTATTCAATGTAGCCGCCTTCAGTCTCAACCAGCGCCTCGATACGGATCCGGAACTGGGAGCATGCCTTTTCCACAAGCGCCGGCGGGAGCTCGGCGAATACTCGGCGGATGGCGGCGATCAGGCTGGCTTTGGTGTTGTGGGAGGTCATGTTGGTGATGTTCCCACGAGAACATCCCTATTAAGATTGATAATATATTATTAGACAAATAAATAATAAAGCTCTTAAACATGAAAGTGACGGTGATACTAATTATCATTGGTACACTCGGAACGTTCCACAAAAGTTTGGTTAGTGGACTGGAGGAGATGAAAATCGGAAGATGAACCGAGCCCTTTCAAACTACAGTATTACTAAAATCGGCCAGAATACCTTGAAAAGTCCTGGAGACCTAAAGAGACTTGCTGTCACGCAGACTCCAGTGAAAGACCCTCAGCTAATATTGGCGTGGAAAACTTGACCGGAGTAATATAATGATTTTTGAACTGTTTGGGGGAGGGGTACTGTTATTTATCGCACGCTTCACCAAACAAGTAAGCGTGTCACAAGGTTGAGATGTAGATGGGTCCAGGTGCAGGGCCGTGGCCTAGATACGTCAGACAAGCACAAAAAATACCTCAGGCTCGGTCGGCTTATCCTAAAAAAAGGGGCGCCAGAGAGAGTTAAAACCCGAGGGAACGGACCCCTGAGGCTCGAGGAGATAGTCAATTTCGTCTGAGAGACGAGGCTGCTTGGTTCACCCGGCAGTCACATCAAGCAGTCTCGATACAAACCAACCGCGTACCCTAACCGTGTATTCAGGAAAGGTCTGTGGAAGGGGTACCAGACATACACAATATGAAACATCGTATTTACAATATAAGTAGTAAAGTAAAGTCTGTGACCGTAGTCGAGGGCGACCAGAAGGCTCCTTTTTCAATAGCTACTACACGAGGTGTAGGGGACGGCACTTCTCCTTTCCCTGGATTGTTCCACTTTACCCTTAATACGTACCTTATATTGCTGAGTGTTAAGCAAGGGGGTATCAAGTACCATTTTTAAGTCTTTGGTATGACTTGACCTGGGATTTAACCCCGGTGAACGTTTGACAATTATATAAGCAGGTGCCACGGACAGCTTGAGTCAGTTCCAGTTGGAGTTGGAGTCAGTTGGGGGACAAGATGCAAGCATGAGAATCAGCTTGCAGACTAATGGTTTTCAGCCCTCAGTGACCCACGGTTGATCAACCCAGCCAAGATGAGAAAGAAGTGCTGCTATGGCCAGAAGAACTTTGGGTCAATATGTAGCAGTCTGTCCCCTTCTCCAACTCATCTCTCACACAAAACCAACATCAACCCTTTCGAGAATAAAGTGTGAGAGATATATCTTTATAAAGAAATGTGTTCGTTCGTTCATTGAAGTTCGTCATTATTGTTGACTATGTTTCCGCTTATATTGGTATATGTATTATGTATTTCGTAGTATACAGCATATCAATCTTTTTCGGGTCATTTAACGCCGAATTAAATTTCAAACAATTCAGTTTAGTATAAGTACATTTTTTTTTATTTAGTAACATTTGAATACCAAAACGATTCACTTGAATGTCAAAAAGTTTCTATTTCAAACAATTTAGTTGAGCACAAGTACAAAGTTTCAATGTGAAAACAGTTCTATTTTAAAAAAAATTCACTCTAACATTAGTACACAGTTTACTTCTATTTGATCAGAGATAGGACCCTATTAGTTGCTACCACTTCGGGCGAGAGGAGACCGGGAGCGATGACAATAAAATAGCACTCCGCATTTCCCAAAGCTCCAGCATTACTAGAACCTCGCAATCAGATTGTTTAGTGTCATATCTTGGATACACTTGGTGGCGGGGGTGGTCTTTCCCCTCTACAGAGAAGCAGTCGGTGTATTCTACTGGTTCAGCGGACTGGGCAATACACACAGTTTAATTTAAAACGATTTTTATTTCAAACAATTCAGTTTAGCATAAGTACGCAGTTTAAATATCAAAACAGTCCTATTTTAAGCAATTCAGCTTTGTGTCACGTGATATCCCACTGAGACGATTGAAAAGATTACTACTATCCTCTTGTTTGAATTAACAGTGGTAAGACATCATGGTAATGTAGGTCAATCGAAAGTAACAAACCCAGGTCAGATGTTTGTACTTGGTGACCTCACTCGGGTCGCCTGACACGGGAAGGAAGAAGGTAGAAGCCAAAGGATTGGCTTGGACCCCAAAACGGAAGTGGGGACTCCTTTCCGTCAGCGGAAATAGAAAATAAGAAAGTTAGTTTTTGGACAGGGTTCGTGGTAGACAGAGCCAAAGCCAGTACTCCGGGTAGAAGAAGACAAAAAATATCTTGGACACGAAGGAGCCAAGTTCTTCAAGCCAGTATTGAAAATAAGATAAAGTTTGTCAGCCCGTAAAAGAAGAAAGATTCTCCACAGGAACTCCATCAAAGAAATAAGATAAGTGACTTTGGGACTGTTTCTCCTCATACCCAATTTTATATACCCTCTCTCTCTCTCTCTCACAATTTGAAGAAAAACGGAAGAACAGAAAAGAAGAAAGACATTTATGTTCATGGACTGTTCATTTATGATATATTTGACACGTTGAAAGTGTATGTCTATGTGTAGTAAAAGATTGATATATTTTAATGTTCCCACGTGGTCGAAGTTGTTATTTGCAGCGTCTGCGACGAATTTGTTCTTTCATGTTTCTTCTCCAGCTTCTGTTAGCCTTATGTTATCTTGCTTAAAATTGTCCTATTAATTCCTTTAAAATATCACACGGGAAACAGGAATTGCCGACTACTTTAATTAATATTATTACGTCTGAACCTAGAAGTCCATATCTTCCATTATTCTAGGGGAGGAAGTTTAGTGGCCTTGGTGGGTGTGTGTATAGTGTGGAATTTGGAACCCCTTGCCAGCGGCGGTCAGTCTAGCCATAAATTGATCCCCTACATAATATGCCAGTTCGTATATGCCTGAGAAAAAAACTCTGAACGAGGACTTATTCTACAAGGGATCAAGTGCCAACCTGCCCCGTCTTCACACGTGCGAAAATAAAAATCCCGTTTTAGGATTTTTAAGAATTTGCCGTCACATTTGCATAAGCACGCAGTTTCGTTCTATTTGACCATAAATAGGACCCTATCAGATGCTACCACACTGAGCCAAAGTGGACCTGGTAGCGATGGCAATAAAGGATTACTCAGCATTCCCCAAAGCTCCAGCATCACTAGAACCTCATCATCAGATTGTTTAGAGTCAAAATCAGGACACTCGTTATGTAATATAATGGCGGAGGGATTCCGTTTTATATATCTTGCCTTTGGGTTTAGTTAGGCTGAGGACTTTTCGGCTCAGTGCATGGGTTAGTTAGGTGCAAACTTGAGCGCAGGTGATGATGCGCCCGCGGGGAGGATGTGTCTGACAGATGTCAAAATAAAAATCCCAGAGAAAGTGTGACCAGGGATGTGAATGACGTCATGCATCAGAAGCGTGCGCGGAGGATTTTGGGAGATTTGAGAAAAGTCAGTTAGTTGAGTTCTAGGTCCGAGGAAAACGGTTGACTTTCGGGGCTCGCCGAAGTCATGTCAGTCGCCTTGCGGCACAAGTGGTTTGGGGCAGATGGAAAAGTCAGCATAGAAAGATGGTATCTCTCTCCTCATGTCGAAAAACCTTTTAACTCAAAGGTAATAAAAAGTTTCGTACCTGAACTAAGAAGTCGTGTTTTTTGTGTTTCGGGATTCCTATGTTATATATGAACTGTTCATGAACATTATATGTACGTTTCACATATTCATGTATGGGTATGTTACAGTTCGGAGGGTCTTACCCTATTAAATGTATATGATTTGGTTTGGTTTGGTTTTATGTCATATCTACCATTGTAGGATATTCAACGCCTAATCCTTTTTATACATATATATTAAATATATGATTTATCGATAACATTTTTAAACAAACTAGAGCTCATAAATGTTGTACACAATTAAATGGTTTAATTTCTTTCTTATACGAATAATTATATTTACTTTTAATCATTTGTTTGCGCACAGTTAAATGTTTTCACTTATTGCTTTTTAACGCTAACAATTCAATTAAATGGTCTTTTGTTCGCACACGGTTAAATGATCAAACAATTCTATTTCAAACTATTCAGTTTAGCATGTCAAAAAAGTTAAATGGTTCCAAATATTGCTATTTATCATTAACAGTTCGATTAAACAGCTCTATTTCTCACAATTCAATTTAACATAAGACTCATAGATAAGAACCTGTCAGGTGTTATCACTCCTGCCCGGAGTGGACCGGGGACCGATGGCAGTGAAAGGGTATTCCGCATTCCTCAAAGCTCCTGCATAGAGCCTCACCATCAGATTTTTTAATGCCATAATCAGGACACTCATTGGTGGAGGTCTTACCTCTCTGCGGAGATGCTGTCGGTGTATTCTACAGCCTCATCTAACTTGGCTGCCAGGAGTAAGGAAAGCTATCACAAGTTTCACCGGAAGCAGAAGTTGATTAACTGCTTTTCATATTATAAATGTGTCAATTTTTGGTGTCCCTATTCTTGCATTTATCGAACAATCGGCGCAATCGTGATATTTCTTAAATTCCCAGATACTTCGCTAGCGACAATATTCAACTCGCCACAAAAAATTTGAGGGACCAAAACCTCAAATAGTATCAGAATTTTTTTCCCAGTAAAAATATTAAAAATACATTTTTTTAGCCTGTTAGATTCATTGATAAATCATCTTTTTTTATATATATTTTCGAGCCTAACTAAATTGTTTAAATAAGCGGAAAAATAGATATTTCTTTGGTAGTATAGAATTATCTATATTTACTCAACTATCAGTGTGTAAGTAAAGTTGGCGACTGTAGTCGAGAGTTACTCGAAGGCTCCCTTTACGATAGTTACTACTAGAGGAGGGCGCTATTCTTTTCCCTGGTTTGTTTCACTTTACTCTGGATCCCCTATAATGCTGAGTATTAAGCAAGGCAGTATCAAGTACCATTTTTTGTTTCTTTAGTATGACTCGACCGCGGATTGAACCCAAGTCTCCTGGGTCATTAGCGAACACTCTAACCATCATGCCAATGTCCGGTAACGGTAAGTTATAGATTATTACTTAAATACCTTTTGATTTATTTATTTTTAGTAATGCATTTCCTTTTAACTAGTTTGATTTTTTCAAATTAAACTTACTCAGTTGGCTCAGGCTTGTAGAATACACCGATTGTATCTCTGCAGAGAGGTAAGACCTACTCCCTCCACAACGAGTGTCATATTTATGACACTAAATGATCTGATGGTGAGGCTTCAGCAATACTGGAGCTTTGAGAAATGCGAGCACCCCTTCATTGCTGTTGCTCCCAGGTCCACTGTAGCCCAGAGTGGTAACATCTGATTAGGCCCTATCTATGGGTCAAATAGAACTGAACTGCGTATTTATGCTAGACTGAATTGTTTAAAATAGAATTGTTTTGACATTTAACTGTGTGTAAACAAAACCGATACTTATACTAAACTGAATTGTTTGAATTAGAGCTGTTTGACTAAACAGAATAATAACTTGAAATAGAAATGTTTTTGACGATTAAACTGTGTACTTATGCTCAATTGAATTGTTTGTGTTGTAGTTGACTCATCTATGACCAAAATAATGGACTTACCCAAAGTGTATATTAATCAAGAACTAAGCTGATAGAGGGAGAAGCAGCTATGGTAAGCACCTTGCCTGTCTTCGTGTACGTTAAACCAAGGAAACCCTCCTCAGAGACTTGGATACATTTGTGTAGCATCTCATATCTCCGTGTTGAGTTATTTATTTTTTACCCTTAATAGTCGGTCATAACAGTTTGAAATAGAACTGTTTTTATAAAAATGGATTTGGCATTAAATAACCTACAAAGATTGATATGCCATAAAACCCCAACAAACTTTAATTAAACGAATGTTTATATTAATAGTTACGTTAAAGATATTCATCTATCATTTGCTGATTATAATATCATATATAATATAATAAACAGCAACATTCATAGATGTACTTTAAGGCATAAATCCATTTCTCTGTCTATATAGCAATAATATGATATAAGGATTTCTTTTCGCATACAAAATATATCTCTTATTTTAAGCTAACAATAACTGCTATACTTCATTGCACGAATCTTAATTATATATATTGAAATATCTACGCTCTTACTA
Organism: Sepioteuthis lessoniana; assembly: GCA_963585895.1. Taxonomy (NCBI): domain Eukaryota; kingdom Metazoa; phylum Mollusca; class Cephalopoda; order Myopsida; family Loliginidae; genus Sepioteuthis; species Sepioteuthis lessoniana. The sequence goes on along the minus strand of OY757938.1, from coordinate 59,507,706 downwards.
ATTTTGTCTTTGCTTATGAGAAAAGATTTTCTACTTTTTTTCCCCGCAAACCTTTCACTCAACAGAAATGAAAGTGTAGATCGGATTTTTATTCTTTCATTTTCTTTATTAGATATAGAAAGTTCCCGGGGGGGGGGTGGAAGGTTCAAAGGAAAGGATAAGTGGATCACCAGGTGTCCTCGTGGTGTAATGGTTAAAGCGATGAACTGCGGAATCGTAGTACGCGAGTTCGTACTCCAGTCGCGCTATTACGTTCACTTTCGGGCAAATACCCTTGGGAAAGGTATGAACCCCATTATTCTCCCTCCAGCTATGGATAAATAGTAGGACGGACTAGGTTCTTCAGCCTTGGTGAGGCAACTAGTCTAGGAGAAGGAAAACTCTGAATTCAAACCTGTTAAACTCCGCTTAAAAAAATTGACCTTGTGTCATATCCTGCCCGAGCGGAGGGGTTGGTAAATAGTACCAGGTTCATCGGAAGTAGAAGGCTGACCCAAGGTTCTCCTGGAGGCTGTCACAAGGTCTAAAGAAAGAGCGAGAGGTCACTAGGTTCACCAGGTTGGAACACTGTCACAAGACTTACCGGTGACGAGAAGATTGTCATAATGTTCAAAGGAAATGGTAAGCAGGACACCAGACTCATTGGCAGAGGAAGATTTATACCAGGTTCTCCAAAGTAGGGGCGAGAGGCTGTCACAAGACTCCAAGAAAGTGGGAGGAGTCAGAAGGTTCATCGGAGGTTGGAAGGTTATCACAACGTTCTCTGGGGGTGCGGAATGCTGTCACAAGAGAGACTGCTTACAACAGTGTTACAACTCAAGATGCTTGAAAATATTTCCCTTTAAGACTTTTTTCAAAACTTCGTTCTTCATGTCCTGACTGTTTCTATTTTTTTGTCGATTTAAAATCTTATCGAAATCAAAACATGAAAGGTCCACCGTTGGTGAGAACATTTGCCAAATCGGGATTCTTTCTGCTTCTAATATTGGGAGCCATGTTAGTTTATTTGCTGAGAAACCAGTGAAATCAGATACAATCAAGCAAGGTACAGTGAACTCGGGTACGTCGTCAAAATCAGATAACTTCTTGTTTTTAAGGCTTCAGTTCTCTAGGAAAATCATGCTGACCATGGACTGGGAAATTATCGAATTTGATAGTAATGAACTTTCTCTGAACGTCAAGAAAGAAACAAAATTCCTCAAGGCTTCATAACTGGTTTATTATTTCGATTTTGCCGTGCCTCTATTTAAGGTTCTCTTCAACTCGATTCTTTTAAATAAGATCCCTGTCTCTCTCTGCCTCTATCTCTCTGTCTCTCTCTCACCCTTTCTCTCCCTCTTTCTCTCTCTCTCTCTCTCCAAAGAATATTCGCTTTTGTCTGTGTTTTGGTTGGTTTTATGTCCATTTATCAGTAATGTAAGACATTTGTCTAGTGGGTAGAGTGTTCAACAATGGCCCGGGAGACCCGGGTTCAACCACAGGTCGAGTCATACCAAAGACTTTAAAAATGGTACAAGATACTTCCTTGCTTAACACTCATTAATATAAGGTACGTATCAAGGGAAAGTGAAGCAATCCAGGGAAAGGAGTAGAGCTTCCTCCACACCTCGGTGTTGTAGCTATTGAAAAGGGAGCCTTCTGGTCGCTCTCGACTACGGTCGCTAACTTACTTACTACACGAATAGCTTATATCTGGAACAAGACGATGATTATGGGGCCCTTATGAGGATTGTCAGCTATGTTTAGCATGCTTTCAAACCGTATAGGTTATTTGACACCGAAAAATGGTTTGGTTTGATTTGGTTTATTTAATGGCATATCAAACCCTTTTGTATTATTTAACGACTTAAATATCCCTTTTGCATAATTTAACTGCATATCGACCCCATATGGGTTATTTAATGGCATATAAAACTTTTTGGGGTATTCAATGGCATATCAACCCCTTTTCAGGTTATTTAATGGCATATCAACCCCTTTTGTGTTATTTAATGAGAAAATTTGATATTGATGGCATATCAACTTTTGTGGGTTATGTAATGCCAAAGCCATCTTTCTAGTGGCGCTATTTAAGCCATAGCTTTGGAGGTAGCTAGAGGGATTAAGGAGGGTCACACTTTCACCATGGGTATTAGTTCGAAAGCGAATGCAATCGCGTCACTCGAGTTTGAACCCGTTTGGTAAAATGTCAACGTCCAAAACGTTAGCCACTGTGCTACGTGGACACACACTTGTAAATATTTGATTATAATCTTAATTATAAATATTTTCCCCATGTCATTTTTTAATCGCAGTTTTTATTTCCCTATAATAATCATTTGCTCGCACACAGTTCGATGGTATTAAGTATTCCTATCTAATACAAATAATTTGCATAGAATTATATGGCTTCAAGTAGCTTTGGAGAATGTGGAGTACCCACTGATTCCCAGTGCTTCACGGTTAACTCTGTCCCGGAGTGGTAGCACATGACAGAGTCCTATCAATGGGTTAATGTAGTGTAATGGTTATCGTCGAAGGAAATGGACACGGCAACACGAGTTCAAAGCCTGGACGAGGCTGATCGCATTTCGCATAGCACTAATATCCTTGGGAAAGGTATGAATCCAATTATTCTCCCTCCAGCTATGGGTAAATAGTAGGACAGACTAGGTTCTTCAGGTTTGGTGAGGCAACTAGTATAGGAGAAGGAAAACTCTGAATTCAAACCTGTTAAACTCCGCTTAAAAATTGACCTTGTGTCATATCCTGTCCAAGCGGAGGGGTTGGTAAATATGATCAATGGGTTAATTAATACTGAACTGTTTGCTTATGCTAAACTGTTCGAAATACAATGGTTTTGCATTTCACTGTGTGTAAATAAAAAAAACTGTACTTGGCTAAAGTGAATTGCTTGAAATAGAACTTTATACGTATAAAAATTGATTTGGCATTAAATAACCTACAATCGTTGATATGCCTTAAAACCCAACCAAACCAAACTAAACCATATATATTCAATATATATGAATAAACAGAATTTGGCATTAAATAACCCACAATAGTTAATATGCCATAAAACCCAACCAAACTGAATCATATATATTTAATATATATGTATAAAGATGATTTGGCATTAAATAACCTACAATGGTTGATATGCCATAAAACCCAACCAAACCAAATCATATATATTTAATATATATATATGTATAAAACGGATTTGGCATTAAATTGCCGACAGTGGTTGATATCCCATTAAACTGATCCCAACCATATCATAAATATATCTAATATATATGTATAAAGATGATTTGGTATTAAATACCCAATAATGGTTGATATGCCTTAAAACGCAACCCATCTAAATACTATATATTTAATTCATACGTATAAAAAGGAATTAGCGTTAAATAACCAACCTGTGTGATTTGTTTCTAATTTGATGCAACTGGGGTTTCTTTTTCAGATTTCTTTCAAGAGAAAATAGAAAAAGGTGAACTTGAGAGCTGCAAGTAACTTTTTACTGAGGTTTTACAAAATTGTTTACACTCGAGAGAGCTGGTATTTATTAACTGGATTATTCTTTCTCTAAAGCTTCTCTCTTTCCTCTCACTTTCTTCTCTCTTCCCTCTCACTTTCTTCTCCCTTCCCTCTCACTTTCTTCTCTCTTCCATCTCACTTTCTTCTCTCTTTCCTCTCACTTTCTTCTCTCTTCCCTCTCACTTTCTTCTCTCTTCCATCTCACTTTTTTCTTTGTTTTCTTTCACTTTCTTCTCTCTTCCCTCTCACTTTCTTCTCTCTTTCCTCTCACTTTCTTCTCTCTTCTCTCTCACTTTCTTCTCTCTTCCATCTCACTTTCTTCTCTCTTCCCTCTCACTTTCTTCTCTCTTCCCTCTCTCTTTCTTCTCTCTTCCATCTCACTTTCTTCTCTCTTCCATCTCACTTTCTTCTCTCATTCCTCTCACTTTCTTTTCTCTTTTTGCACTCATGCTTCTCTTTTTCTTCTCTCTTTCGACTGTCTTTTTGCTTTCTTCATTCTCTTTTTCTCCTCTCTCTCCACTCTTCTTCTTCTTCTTCTTCTTCTTCTTCTTCTTCTTCTCTCTTTTTTGTCTTTCAACTCTCTATTTATCCTTTTTTATCCTCTTTCTGCCCTCTTAATATTTTCTTGAGCAGTGAGAAAGAAAGAAAGGTGAATGATAAGATGAAGGAAAGAAAGAAGGAAAGAAAGAAAGAAAGAAAGAAAGAAAGGTGAACGATATAAAAGGTGAACGATATAAAAGAAAGAAAGAAAGAAAGGTGAATGATAAGATGAAGGAAAGAAAGAAGGAAAGAAAGAAAGAAAGAAAGAAAGAAAGGTGAACGATATAAAAGAAAGAAAGAAAGAAAGAAAGGTGAATGATAAGATGAAGGAAAGAAAGAAAGAAAAAAAGAAAAAAGAAAGAAGGAAAGGTGAACAATATAAAAGAAAGAAAAGTTAAGGAAATGGGAGAAGAAAGAAAGAAAGAAAGAAAGAAAGAAAAAAGAAAAAAGAAAGAAGGAAAGGTGAACGATATAAAAGAAAGAAAGAAAGAAAGAAAGGTGAATGATAAGATGAAGGAAAGAAAGAAGGAAAGAAAGAAACGAAGAAAGAAAGGTGAACGATATAAAAGAAAGAAAGAAAGAAAGAAAGAAAGAAAGAAAGAAAGGTGAATGATAAGATGAAGGAAAGAAAGAAAGAAAAAAAGAAAAAAGAAAGAAGGAAAAGTGAACAATATAAAAGAAAGAAAGAAAGATAGAAAGAAAGAAAGAAAGAAAAGTGAACGATATAAAAGAAAGGAAGAAAGAAAGAAAAGTGAACGATATAAAAGAAAGAACGAAAGAAAGAAAAGTGAAAGATATAAAAGAAAGAAAGAAAGAAAGAAAGAAAAGTGAACGATATAAAAGAAAGAAAGAAAAGAAGAAAGGTGTACTATATAAAAGAAAGAAAGAAAGAAAGAAAGAAAGAAAAGTGAACGATATAAAAGAAAGAAAGAAAGAAAGAAAGAAAGAAAGAAAAGTGAACGATATAAAAGAAAGAAAGAAAGAAAGAAAGAAAGAAAGAAAGAAAGAATTAAGACCCAAAGAATTTACTCCGACTTAATCGAAAGCTTTGAAACGGTCTTATTACGATAGAATTTTGAAAATATTTGGTCAAGGGAAGAAAAAAAATGGCCATATAAAACTGAAAAATCAATGCAAATCAATTGGTTTTCTTTCTCGGATAGCTTAATCGATAGAAGGAATAGAAGAGATGGTTCGATATATTTTTCTGTTGTTTCGTTTCTTTTTTGGACTATTTTTTGCAACTTTCCTTTATCAATGGCGAGGTAACGTATTTGGGGCCCTGGGCCTTCAAGCGTGTCCAGTTTATGTGTTTCATTTGAATTTATTGGACACGGTTCAGTGAAAATGGACGCAATTTATGTTACGATCGCCATAACTAGTTTTCATTTGGGTCTTATTTTTTCTTCTTTTTCAGATTTTTTTTTTGTTTTCATTCATTTCTTCTCGACTTTTATCAATTTTTTCTCTTTCTTTTTCCTTCGTTATTTCCTTCTGGGTTTTTTCTTTCTCGGTCATTATTATTTTTTATATTGCTTTTCTTTCTTTCTTTCTTTCTTTCTTTTTAATTTTAATTGATAAATTGAACTTTTATATTGTCCCCTTTTCTTTCTTTCTTTCTTTCTTTAATTGATTAGCTGAGCTTTTACATTGTCCAATTTTCTTTCTTTCTTTCTTTAATATCATGCCCCTCTCTTTCTTTTTTCTTTCTTCTGATTTTGTCCACTTTTTTTTCTTTCTTTTTTTAATTGATAAATTGAACTTTTATATTGTCCACTTTCTTTCTTTCTTTCTTCTCCCATTTCCTTAACATTTTCTTTCTTTATCTTTCTCTCTCTCTCTCTCTCTCTCTCTCTCTCTCTCTGTTATCCTTGTCTTGTGATTTTGTTCACACTTTCCTCTCCTTTCATTCTTTCATTTTTCTTTCTCTCTCTTCATTTCGTTCGTTTTTTCTTTTTTCTTTTCCCTTTCTTTTTTTTTTCTAAATGTATTCATGTTTTAGTCTCTTTTTTTTCATTTTCTGTTTTCTTTGGGTTTTTTAAAATTTCTTTCACATTTTTGTTTTTCTTTCTTTTGTTTTATGTCGTTCTCCTTCCTCAACTCTCTCTCTCTCTCTCTTTCTCTCTCTTTATCCACACACACACACACACACACACACATATATATATATATATCACTGTCTGTCTGTCTGTCCCTCTCTCTGTCTTCCTCTCTGTATATATATATATATATATAGTCATCCACAGACAGATCTGTTTCGTTCTATCAGAACTCACCAGTATGGCTAGACAGTAGCTACCTATTGCTGGGATCGAAACCCGGTTTGACTCAAACACCAAGCCGAAGCTTCTAATCATTCTGCCACGAGCAGCCATAAGCTGCGAAGTAACTTTTTAAACGGTTATGAATCACAATTAATATTGTTTACATACATCCGTTCAACGGCTGCCGAGACCTCAATTCAAATACGAAGAGGCTTGCAATGAACGCTAATGGCAATACGATTACTTCTTCGCCAGAGAACTCAACCCTACGGGAGTAAGGGAGTATATATCTCTATAGTTATCCACAGACAGATCTGTTTCGTTCTATCAGAACTTCTCAGTGTGGCTAGACAGTAGCTACCCATAGCTGGGATCGAAACCCGGTTTGACTTTCTTTCTTTTTTCACTTTATTTTTTTTAACTTTTGCTTTTTCCACAAGTTTTTTTTCTTCATATTTGTGTTTTTTCTTTCTTCTTCGCAGATTTCGATATCTAAACTTTTCAATACACACACACACACACACACACATATATATATATATATATATATATATTGATGCATATGTGTGTGTGTGTAATTTCTGATAGACTTCGTGTTATAATTACATATGATAACCATCATTCGCAAAATTTCTGTGACCTCCCTGGGTCACATCTATGGACGAAATAGACCCGTCTGAAAATTATTAGAATTAAATAGGAATACTTGAAACAACATAAATTTTTGCAAATAATTTATATTAAGAATTGTGACTTGAAACTATATTTTTTTAGAAAGGGTTATTATTAGTTATTTGAAATCTAATAAGTCAGTAAAGTTGGCGACCGTTGTCGAAGGTACTATTTACCCAACCCCTCCGCTCGGGCAGGATATGACACAAGGTCAATTTTTAAGCGGAGTTTAACAGGTTTGAATTCAGAGTTTTCCTTCTCCTAGACTAGTTGCCTTACCAAGGCTGAAGAACCTAGTCCGTCCTACTATTTACCCATAGTTGTCGAAGGTGACCCGAAGGCTCCTTTTTCAATAGCTACTACACCGAGGTGTGGGAGAGGGTGCTACTCCATTCCCTGGATTGCTCCACTTTACTCTTGATCCTTATCTTATACTGCTGAGGGCTAAGCCAAGCAGCATCAAGTACCATTTTTTGACTCTTTGGTATGACTCGACCTGGGATTGAACCCCGGTCTTCCGGACCAATATTCAAACACTCTAAGGATTATGCCTATACCTCGGTTGAAATCTCATAATTGTATCTAAATTACTCGCTATGTTTGTTTGTTTAAAGGGGTATCAACCCTCTTGGGTTATTTAATGCTAAATACTTACTTCTAGAAGAACAGTAATGGTACTATTTCATCTATAGCTGGGATGATAAGGGGGTTCATGCCTTTCCAAAGGATATTTATTTAAAAGTGAATGACTAAAAGCGCGACTGGAGGTCGAACTCGCTTACTACGATTCTGCAGTCAAACACTTTAACCATTACACCAGGAGGACAGCTCTTAAGTCAATAGCATTAGATTCATCATCATATCGTGCCGCCAGCACGGATATGCCTGTCTCTCTCTCGCCACTTCTCCCAATCATTCATCACCTCTGGCAGGTCTTCAGGGCTACATCCCGTATCCTCACATAACTGCAGTAAGTATGTTCGAGCTGGCCGTCCTGCTTTTTATCGGCCATATGTGGGGATCCATAGGAGTAAATCACTTATGATCTCGTCCCTGCTTCTTCAGCAGTGTCCTGCATGTCTGGATCGTCTAACTTGGATAGTTTTCGTGATGGAAGGTAGGTGGCCGTATAGTTGGTGCCTTGTTGGGTGTTGCCTCCAGGACTTGTTCAATATTGCTCGCAACATTCTCGTGTGATTGCCGTCTAGCTTCTTCTACAACTGTTTCGTTAGCGTCCAAGTAGTGCATCCATATAGCAGTATTGACACAACCGCTTCCTGGAAGAAACTGCGCTTCATTTTATCGGTCAGGTCTGACTTCCATATGATCGATAGCTTATCGATAGCTGTCCATGCCTTCGTTAGCCGTGTGTCGATGTCCTTTTCGGTTGATGAGACACTGCTTCCTTGGTAGGTGAACTTGTCTACTAGTTTCAGAGAGTAGGAATACTTGAAACCATTTGGGTACAAACAAAAGATTGTTATTGAATAGGAATTGTTAGAAAGTGCCCTACGGGTAATGGTTATTGTAGAAGGAAATGGAATATGTGGCTCGTATTTACCTCTCCATTCAGGCTGATTGCGTTTCACAATGCCCTTGGGAAAGACCCGAAACCTTCTGTTCTTTTTGAAAGCTACGAATAAATAGCGGTATACATTGGGTTCTTAGACTTTAATAAGGTAACGAGTACCAAGAGAAGGAAAAATCTGAATTTAAAATAGATGTAGTAGAAATTGGCCACCGTTGTCGAGGGTGACCAAAAGGCTCCCGTTTCAGTAGCTACTACACAGCGGTGTAGGAGAGGGCGCTACTCCTTTCCCTGGGTTGCTTCACTTTACCCTTGATACGTATCTTGTATTGCTGAGTGTTAAGAAAGGCGATATCAAGTATCATTTTTAAAGTCTTTGGTCTGACTCGACCTGGGATTGAACGCAGACCTGGATTTAACCCCAGGTCCAACGGCATTGAATAGAAACAGTGTAACGCTACTGGAACACATCGAAGGTTGACACGGATGCTATATAAAAACGACTCTGTGTTACTTGACACGAAAATTTATTGCTTTTTCATTGCAGCCGCAAAACTTAGAGAGGAAAAAAAAAGAAAAAGATAGCAAGTTAGGAATTTGATTGACAGAACTTTAACTCGTGGCAGGCAAAACGGCTGGCGAAACGGCTGACCACAGACTTCATTCTCTCTTCACTCCGACCAAACTCCTATCCCACGGAGTTGCTTGTCTTAACTGCTCAACTGCTCTGTCTGAATGGAACCCACTCCCACTTCAGCTGCAACTAATTCTATGTCTTATAAATCTTCTTATATTATTTCTTAAAATTACTCTTCTAACCGACCAATCACTAACACGCAATCACTAAATCTTTCCAGCGACACATCATTCTAATATCAGCTGACATGTATCTAGAAGTTTTCTTTTAATTTATCGCTTATAGGTGATTTCAAAATAAACCTGCCATTTTTTTTTGACAGGAGTGACATGTGCACACTTTTGATCTTTCCAAGTCAAAAACTTATGAATGCAAACTCATGCTTGCAAAAAAAAAAAAAAAAAAAAAAAAAAAACGCTAAACGTTTTTAACTACTGCACAATTCATCACAAAAATAGAATAAAAGTAAGGAAAGTTGGCGACTGTTGTCGAAAGTGTCCCGCATGTCTGGTTCGTTTAATTTTGGTAGTTTTCGTGATGGGTGGTAAGTGGCCGCACAGCTTTTGCTTTGTGGGGTGTTGTCTCCAGGACCTGTTTAATATTGTTCACAGCATGTTTGTGTAGTTACCGTCAAGTTTTTTTCTCCATACGTTTAGTTAGCGTCCATGTAGTGCATCCATATAGCAGTATCGACACAACCGCTGCTTGGAAAAAAAACTGCGCTTCATTTTATCGGTCAGATCAGACTTCCATATGACTGATAGCCTATCGTGGCTATCCATGCCTTTGCTAGTCGCGAGTCGATGTCTGTCTCGGTTGATGAGACACTGCCTCCTTGGTAGGTGAACTTGTTAACAAGTTTCAGAGTTTAGTGTGGAGATGTTGCCTGTTTGACTAAAGCACATATATTCCGTCTTGTGTGCGTTGACATGGTGGCCGATGCCTGCGGCGGCTTGTTCCAGACTATGTAGCAGTGTCTCGGCTTGGGCAGGTGCATTTGCCGGGAGCGCTATATCATCGGCGTAGTCGGCGTCGGTAATTGTTTGTGCGGGGTAACTTCTGCTTCTTTCTTTTGTTAGTTTGAAACCGTTTTCTTTGATTTTATCGATAGATGTTCTAAGCACGTAGACGATAAAGAGGTACAAAGCTAATGTCTCCTTGCAGTACACCTGCTACAATGTAACTTTAAAATGGTTTATTTGTTTGCACACAGTAAATTGGTTTCAAGTATTATTATTATTTACCAATAGTAATTCTATTTATCAAGTATTCCTATGTAATACAAATAATTTGCACACAGCTGAACGGTTTCAAATGATTACGATTAATAAGTATTAGTAAATGATTAAACATTTCTTTTTGACCCATACATAGAACTTAAACAGGCACAACCTCACTGGGTCAGAGTGGACTTGGGAGTAATGGCAGAGAATGGGTTCTGCAAATTCCCTAACGCTGGAGTCTTACCATTTAATTCAGTCGTCATTTAATAATCATCACTAAATAATCCACTAAAGGTTGACATGCCGTAAAACCAACCAACGAAAAATTACAGGATTATACAACAAAAACAAATATTATTAGGTATTATTTATTCTTGTTTCAGTGAGCGTTGAAACAAACAAAAATTTGCTGCAGGTAAAAAATTAGTACACTCTTAATAATCGATCTTTATTTTTGGTTAAAGACTTTCAAAAATGAAGAGTTTGTTCATATATAATGTCTAATAATATCCGTTTTAATTATAGAATAGTCGAATAGAAATTCTGAAATCGTGGTCTAAATGAAAAGTGTTTTAGTTGTAAACTGATTACATTGACAATATTTTTCTATGTATATGAATATATATGATTGTGTATTGCGGGTAGAGTGCTTGCCAATGGTCAGGGAGACCAGAGTTCAATCCCAGATCGAGATAAACCAAAGACTCAAAAAATGGTACTAGATACTTTCTTGCTTGACACTCAGGATCTAAGGTAAAGTGGAGCAATCCAAAGAAAGGAGTAGCTCTCTCTCCTACACCTCGTTGTAGTAGCTATTGAAAAGGGAGCTTTTGAGTTTCCCTCTGTAACATAGACAGATGCATGTAGAAACATAGTCAACACAATAATGACGAACGAACACACTTCTATGAAAAATATACTTCTCACACTTTATTCGAAATGGTTGCGAAAGGGTTATGTGTGAGAGGTAAGTTGGAGACTGAACAAAGACTGCAACATATTGACCCCCAGTTCCTCCGTCTTTAGCTGCACTTCTTTCTCGTTCTACTGGGCTGCTCAACCGGGGGCCTGAGGGCCCAGCTTTCTGCTGAGAGCTGGTTCTCACTGCCTCGAACTACAACAAACTGACTCCAACTAACTGAACCTGTCTGTGGCCCCGGGTAATATAATTGCTTGACATCCACCTGCTTCCTGTGAGCGTCATATTTGCACCTAATTCAACCCGTCCACGGTCAAGGCTATATCTTGACGTCTTTGACCGGATGCACCTGTTTTTCGATTGACAGCTGGGTCGAAGGTCAATATGTTACACCTCGACTACGGTCGGCGAACTAATGTATAAATACTTGAAAGTGTCACAAGTTGAAACGAAAGTAATGTCCGATTTTTGGGTATATAGCGTAAAGGAAAGAAATTATGCCAATAGAAATATCTAATCATTAATATAATACCCAATGCTTTGCTTCCTAGCCACCGATCCCATCTGTTAACTAATATATAGATGACAAGCTTGTAAAATTATTAAGGTTTCGAGCCAAAATATGTGATGGACTCGTGTTCTGTTGATATCAATCGACGAGTTTTCAAATGATACTGTTATCCCCTAAACATGTGTAGCGAATAAACGTGTGAATAATTAAATAAAACACCGATCTATAAATTAAATAAGTTCTACTTCTTTGAATTGAGAGAAAAGTTTATTGAAACACGAGTTACTAAGTCATGTCTTGTTAGAAAAGATAATATTAGAGCGTTAAAATAATCTCCAGTATCTATATTACAAAAAAGAAAAGTTCATTCATTTGAAATAATAGTTTCGTTGTCTAAATCTTGTCCTTATATTTTGTGTGTATATAAAAGATTTTTTGGGTGATTATTTCACTGTATTTAAAATAAGCTACATTTATGCGATAAACGGATGCAGATAAAAAAAAATGCAAGGAAAATATTGTAATATTAATTCAGTCATAAGTAAATAGATAAATTTTTTTTTTAATTTAAAATAATCAAGCAATGTTAAAATTAAATGCAACTTGAAGGAACAGAATGTAAGATTTTTACTTAAAAGAAATAACGTCGAAAATTTTGGTCGAGTTAGAGAATGAATCTCTAAATATGCAGAAAATTTGTCTATTTAATCGGTTCTTTATAAGATTGGGGTTGGCTCAAAATTTGAAAAAAAAAAGTTGAATAATTATTATTTAAATTAGATAAAAATATATTTTTAACAATCTAAGAATGAAAAAAGATTTTTAAAATCATTGTCGGTTTGGAAACCCCAAATAATTAAAGAAATCCTTCAAATGTTGCGCAGTAAGTCCAATATTGCCAGTTGCGAAATCTCAACAACAAAAAAAAAATTGAAAAGAGCGCGTAAAGGCTGATTGGTCAGTAAATGGAAAAAATACAAACATAAAAATTATGGCTTATCGAATTTATTTTTGCAGAAAAATTAGAATTTCTTTTTTATAATCTGGACTGGTTCATTTTCTATTAAACAAAGATTTTGGGTTTGGTTGGGTTTTATGTCAAATCGACCATTGTCAGTTATTTAATGCCAAATACTCTTTATACATATATAGTAAATATGTAGGATTTGGTTGGGTTGGGTTTTATGTCGTATCAACCATTGTAAGTTATTTGATGCTAAATCCTTTTTATACATATATATTAAATATATATGATTTGGTTTCTTTGGGTTTGATGGCATATCAACCATTGTAGGTTATTTAATGTCAAATCCTCTTTATACATATATATCCAATATATATGATTTGGTTTGGTTGGGTTTTATGGCATATCAACCATTGTAGGTTATTTAATGCCAAATCCTCTTTATACATATATATTAATATATATGATTTGGTTTCTTTGGGTTTTATGGCATATCAACCATTGTAGGTTATTTAATGCCAAATCCTCTTTATACATATATATTAATATATATGATTTGGTTTCTTTGGGTTTTATGGCACATCAGCCATTGTAGGTTATTTAATGCCAAATCCTCTTTATACATATATATTAAATATATAGGATTTGGTTTGGTTGGGTTTTATGGCATATCAGCCATTGTCAGTCATTTAATGCCAAATCCTCTTTATACATATATATCAAATATATATGATTTGGTTTGGTTGAGTTTTATGGCATATCATTTCTCTTCACATTTTGTGGATAACATTCTGAAACGAACCAGAGCTCTTTTTTTGCACACAGTATAGTCGATTCATATATTGCTATATAACGGTTACAATTAAACATCAGTCATTTGTTTGGGCAGAAAATTCTTTTATTTGACCCATAGACAGGACGTTATCTGATGTTACCACTTCGGGTCAAGATAAACCAGGGAGCAATTGAAACTGAGGGTTACTCCGCGTTCCCTAAATCTTCAAGGCTGGAGTCTCGCCATCAAATTGTTTAATGTTCTCTAAAGGACACAAGTTGGGTTGGGCACATCTTATTCCTTTGCAGAGATGCAGTCGGTGTATTCGACAACCCCCGCTGATTGGGCCCAAATACAGAAGGAGGAATATCTAGAGATTATGGAGGATGAAGGGGGTTCCTTCAGAAGATCTTTTGTCAAATGAGCTGTTTGAAACGGACATTATCGTAAAGTGAGGATGTTGACTAAGGAGACTCGTCCTTTTGGCTGATATCCCTCGTTTGAAAACTTCTTGCAACTTCTTTCATTCAAAGTGGTACTCTCATATGAGATGTGAGTGGATTTGGCTGTTAGAGTGTTCGCCAATGGCCCGGGAGACCTGGGTTCAATCCCAGGTCGAGTCATACCAAAGACTCAAAAAATGGTACTTGATGCCTCCTTGCTTAACACTCAGCATTATAAGGTACGGATCAAGGGTAAAGTGGAGCAATCCAGGGAAGGAGTAGCGCCCTCCCCTACACATTGGTGTAGTAGCTATCGAAAAGGGAGCCTTCGGGTTACCCTCAACTAAAGGGAGACAACTTTACTTTTACTATTTGCATTGGCACATTTATGAATGTTCAAAATTAAACATGTCTAATTTGATCTTTTGGTGGAATGAACACAGAAGTAAATCCCGAAGAAGATTATGAATAATATTCGAATAATCTGAAAGAAAACGATAAAAATTATTCTTTGAATTATTCCTAAACGAAAACAACAGGCAACACTTCAATAAACGTTGTCTTAGGCATTCACCAAGAAAATTGGATATTAAATTCGTTCCAACCTGATGCAAATTGTTTCTATTAGATTGGAATACTTGAAACCCTATAATTTCTATAAGTTATTGGTATTAGATATGAATACTTGAAACCCTATAATTTCTATAAGTTATTGGTATTAGATATGAATACTTGAAAACTTATAGTTGTGTACAAATTATTAGTATTAGATAGGAATACTTGAAACCATCTAATTGTGTACACATTATTTTTCTTAAGAACTCGAAGTTCTGTGTCTTAACCGTCTGACCAAAAATGGCTTATGGACAGGAACTTTAGTGACAGAAAATAGTCTCGGGTTCAATTCCGCTTAGTTTGAACTAAGGCCTGAGGTCAGTTTAATATTCATGGAAAAGTAGACACAGTCATTAAATAAACCAACAAATGCTGACTGGCCTAAAAACCAACCAACCAACTGCCTGAAAATGCCGGGATTTTATTATTTCGAATGAAACATTACACAATAAAAACGGACATTATTAGGTATTATTCTTATTACTCATTAGATAATCGAAACTGTGACAAAAATATTTTTGGCCCAGTCAGCTGGGGCTATAGAATACTCCGACTGCTTCTCTGAAGAGGGGTAAGACTCCTCGCTCAACGAGTGTCTTGGATATGACACTAAACAATCTCATAGTGGGGCTCCAGTAATGCTGGAGCTTTGGGGAATGCAGAGTACGACTTCATTGCAGTCTCTCACAGTTCCACTCTGACCCGGAGTGGTAACACCTGATAGGGTCCTATCTATGTCTTAAAAAGAATTAAACTATGTGCTTATGTTAAACTGAATTGCATGAAGTAGAACAGTTTTTATATTTAACAGTGTGTAAATAAATGATTGATGTTTAATTGAATTATTAATGGTACATACCAATACTTGGAACTATTCATTTTGTTGACTATAGTGAATTGATTGAAATAGAACTGTTTAATGCATAAAATTGGATTTGGCATTAAATAACCTACAATGGTTGATGTGCTATAAAACCAAACCAAACTAAATATGTTTTTTCTGATTTACGAGGCAAAGTATTATATGTCATATATTGTAAAAAGATGATTGCAGTATAAAAAAAAACTCAGCAAAGGTTTTTATGCCGTAAACCCAACCAACCATTGCGTGTTGAACTATCATCATTATCATCATCGCATGCTAACAGCACAAATTCCCTTTTCTCTTGCACTCACCCTCTCACCATCTGTCCCAATCAGTCATCGTTTTTTGGCAAGTCCTCTAGACGGCACCCATTGTCGACACAGGACGGATGAATGTAAGTTTTAGCTTTTCACCGAACGCTGGTGAGTTCATGTGTAGTTGTCCATTGAAGAACGATTTCATAGCCCAAGACGTTAGCGGCTACACTACCAGTACTTCCCCAGGTTGGTTTGAAATTACGCAATTCTCTTATGAGTTCGTCCTTAATTCACGAGCTGTGTGTAGTATAGTCAGCAGAAGTTATTTAATTTAAAATCAGCCTTTGGTGGTTTTTAATGGCAGATCCCTTATATATATATATATATATATATATATATATATAGTGCAGTGTAATCAAACTGGCGACATTCACACACTAAACGGTAGCTCTCTTAAACTAATTGACAAGTTCACCTACCTAGGAAACAGTGCCTTATCAACCGAGACAGACATCGACACGCGACTAGCAAAGGCATGGACAGCTATCAGTAGCCTATCGGTCATATGGAAGTCAGACCTGACCGATAAAATGAAACGCAGTTTCTTCCAAGCAGCGATCGTGTCGATACTGCTATATAGATGCACTACATGGACGCTAACAAAACGTATGGAGAAAAAACTTGCCAGCATCTACGCAAGAATGCTGCGAGCAATATTGAACAAGTCCTGGAGGCAACACCCTACAAAGCAGCAGCTATGCAGCCACCTACCTCCCATCACGGAAACTATCCAAATTAGACGAACCAGACATGCTGTGACATATTGACCCCGGCCAAGCTGTCAAAATAGGAAATGCACCTGTGTAAATAACAGGTGCATCCGGTCGAGGAATATCAGAATTATAACCTTGACCGTGTGACGTCCACAAGAAGAAGGTGCACGTCGAACAATTATATAACTCGGTGCACAGGAAGTTCAATCAGTTGGGGTTAAAGATGCAGTAGAGAAAACCGGCGCCCAGTAGAAGAGGCCCGTAGGACCCCCGATTGAGAAGTTGAAGTTCAGATCAGTTGGAGAGAAGATGCTGGAATGAGGAACATGTCCCAGAGAACCTGGGCCCCCAGGCCCCCGGTTGATCAGCCCAGGAGAACACGAAAGAAACGCTGTTATGGCCATAAGAGTGGGGGTCAATATGTTGAAGTTCTGTTCGGTCTCCAACTCCCTCTCACAGTAAAACCTTTAGTAACCCTTTCGAACCCTTTCAATAAAATGAGAGTTATATTTTTCTAAAGAACTGTGTCACTCGTCTTTATTGTGTCGTCGTTATGATCCTGCATGCATATGTGTTTGTATAATTGGTCATGGCTATACAACAATGCGGGACACTGCTGGAGAAGTAGGGACGAGTTCATAAGTGATGTACTCCTGCGGACCTCTTCACATGGACGAGCAAAGGCAGGGCAGCCTGCTCGAACCTACATACAGCAGCTCTGTGAGGATATGGGGTGTAGTCCTGAGGACCTGCCGGAAGCGATGAACGATAGGGAGGGTGGCGAGAGAGGATCAGGGATATCCGTGCTGATGGCACGACAAAATGATGATGATGAGTGTAACAGATTTAGTTCAGTAGATTAATACACTTATTTATCCATAGATTTTGACGGGTTTTGATGAATATTGGTTGACCTGCTGCATTAGGTGCTCTCCTATAAAATGAGGTAAGCTTAGCTGGCTTGCTTTTACCAAGAAGATTAAAAAAGGCAGCCATGTTAGAAGATGAGTCATTTGACTTCTACAAGTCTATATGTGTATTTGAATAACGTTAATCTTTTACAAATACGACAAATCAGAGGAAGGTGCCATGTTTCTCCTTGGGCGTTAGTGTCTTAAGATATATTAAAATTAATAATTAGTTGTAACAGTGAATAATCGGTTGTTGTTGACTATTCTTAATTGAGGTAATTGTTTATGAATGTCCAGTCAGAGGTCGCCAGCGGACCATTAATTAGACAAATTTGTATTGATAAATGATTTAATAAAGAAAGAAGAAATACTCGAGGTTGTTTTTCATCCGCGGGGTCAAACGATTTGTTTCGTTCAATCAAATATGTCTCGGATGCGTTTGGTTTCATTCTTTTTCTCTGGTTTTTAATGGTATATCAACCCTCATGGGTTATATAATGCCAAATCTATCCTTGTAAAAGAATAGTCGTAGTACAATTTAACTCATAGCAGATGGGGGTAAAGGGGTTCATGCCTTTCCCAAGGGTGTCAGTCCGAAAGTGAACGTAATAGTGCGGCTTGAGTTCGAACTCGCTTACTACGTCCAAGACGTTAGCTGCTACGCTACAAGTACTTCCCCAGGTTAGTTTGAAATTACACAATTCTCTTTTTCTGTAAACAAGAGACGTAAAACTCTTTATATCACTGTGAGCATAAGCACTCATTTGATATATCTCACTTGAGGCGGGGTTGTGGCGGACCAAATGCAGTATAATTTGGAGAGTGCTCAATATCAGTAATAGAGCTATAATATAATAAATAATTATATATCAGATTCTATATATATTTAATAACATGGATGCTTATCTATGACCACAAGTTTTAGGCCGTCTTATAACGACAATCAATCTATGGCTGTTGATTTTCGTAATAAGACGGCATGAAACCTTTGGTCGCAGATAAGCATTACATGCCATTAAATATATATATAAAGTAATATATATATATATATATATTTATTATTTATCAATATCTATATTTATATATACATTTTTTTCTAACAAAGTATGTGAGTCTATTGTAGATTCTAGAAGTTTTATGCGGGGGCACGGAAGAAACGCTAATCGACAAAAATCATTTGCAACTCATGCAATGGGATTTTCGAGAATAAACTAATCGAGGTGTTGACTTTTTTTTTTTTTTAAATGGCAGTCACTATATATATATATATATATACAGAGAGAGAGAGAGAGAGAGAGAGAGAGAGAGAGAGAGATGTTGGATTTGTTCGGTTAAGTTTTATGGCTTATCAACTATCTTAGGTTATTTAACGCCTAATCCTCTTTATATATATATAAGTAAGTAAAGTTGTCTCCCTTTAGTCGAGGACGACCCGAAGGCTCCTTTTTCAATTTCTACTACACCGAGGTGTAGGGAAGGGTGCTACTCCTTTCCCTGGATTGCTCCACTTTACCCTTGATACGTACCTTATATTGCTGAGGGCTAAGCAAGAAGGTATCAAGTATCATATTTAAAGTCTTTGGTATGACGCGAACTGGGATTGAACACAGGATGGCATATCAACCATTATAGGTTATTTAATAGTAAATCCTGTTATTACATTTCTATCAAATATATATGATTTGTAAACACATTTTGTTCATAACGTTTTTTAACGAGCCTAGGCTAATTCTTCTGCACACAACTAAATGGTTCCAAGTATTGCTATGTATCACTAACAATTCAATTAAACAGTAATCATTTGTTTGCACACAGTTAGAGGATCAAACAGTTCTATTTCAAACAATTCAGTTTAGCATAAGTCAACAAAGTTAAATGGTACCACGTATTGCTATGTATCACTAACAATTCAATTAAACATCAGTCATTTGTTTGCACAAAGTTAGAGGTCAAACAGTTCTATTTCAAACAATTCAATTTAGCTAGGGTCAACAAAGTTAAATGATTCCACGCATTGCTATGTATCACTAACAATTCAATTAAGCATCAGTCATTTGTTTGCACAAAGTAAGAGGATCAAACAGTTCTATTTCAAACAATTCAGTTTAACATAAGTCAACAAAGTTAAATGGTTCCACGTATTGCTATGTATCACTAACAACTCAATTAAACATCAGTCATTTGTTTGCCCAAATTAGAGGATCAAACAGTTCTATTTCAAACAGTTCAGTTTAGCATAAGTCAACAAAGTTAAATGGTTCCACGTATTGCTATGTATCACTAACAATTCAATTAAACATCAGTCATTTGTTTGCACACAGTTAGAGGATCAAACAGTTCTATTTCAAACAATTCAGTTTAGCATAGGTCAACAAAGTTAAATGGTTCCACGTATTGCTATGTATCACTAACAATTCAATTAAACATCAGTCATTTGTTTGCACAAAGTTAAAGGATCAAACAGTTCTATTTCAAACAATTCAATTTAGCGTAAGTCGGTTTAAATATCAAGCAGTACTATTTGAACCATAGATAGGACCCTATCAAGTGCTACCACTCAGAGCCAGAGTATACCTGGAAGCATTGGTGTTAGTCCACGTTCTTTTAAACTCCATTAAGAGTTTGATAGAGCTATTTGATTAATTACTAATTAACGGATTAGTTAAAAAATGTCTGTGGTTATATAATTTTGGTTTCTAATTATCTGCAGATATACCACTTTGCATTCTATATAAGCCATCTGATAAGGCAAGTCACTTTTTCCAACTTGTCGAAATAAATTTATACTGGGATAGTATCTATACATTGAGTTGTCTTTTTTTTATACTAGAGATATACTTGCTCTCTTTAAGAGTTTTTTTTTTGCCCAATCGGCTGAGGTTGTAGAATACACCGACTGCATCTCTCCAGAGGGGTAAGACCCCGCCCCGCTAAACGAGTGTCCTATCTATGACACTAAACAACCTGATTGTGAGGCTCTAGTAATGCTGTAACTTTGGGGAATGCGAAGAGACCCTATACTGCCATCACTCAAAGGTCCACTCCAGCCTGTAGTGGTTGCATCTGATAGGGTCCTATCTATGGGTCAAATAGAAACTAAACTGTGTACTGCTGTAACTTTGGGGAACGTGAAGAGACCCTTTACTGCCATCACTCAAAGGTCCACTCCAGCCCGTAGTGGTTGCATCTGATAGGGTCCTATCTATGGGTCAAATAGAAACTAAACTGTGTACTGCTGTAACTTTGGGGAATGCGAAGAGACCCTTTACTGCCATCACTCAAACGACCACTCCAGCCCGTAGTGGTTGCCCCTGATAGGGTCCTATCTATGGGTCAAAGAGAAACTAAAGTGTGTACTGCTGTAACTTTGGGGAATGCGAAGAGACCCTTTACTGCCATCACTCAAAGGTCCACTCCAGCCCGTAGTGGTTGCATCTGATAGGGTCCTATCTATGGGTCAAATAGAAACTAAACAGTGTACTTATGCTAAACTGAATTGTTTCAAATAGATCTGTTTGTATATATAAAAATGGATTTGGCAGCAATGGCCTTCAATAGTTGATATGCAATAAAACCAAACCAAACCAAATAAGAGTTTTTGTATAGGTATTCTAACAGGTACTATTTACCAACCCCTCCGCTCGGGCAGGATACGACACAAGGTCAATTTTTAAGCGGAGTTTAACAGGTTTTGAATTCAGAGTTTTCCTTCTCCAAGACTAGTTGCCTCACCAAGGCTGAAGAACCTAGTCCGTCCTTCTATTTACCCATAAAGACTTTTGGAGGGAGAATAAGAGGGTTCATACCTTTCCCAAGGGTATTTGCCCGAAAGTGAACGTAATAGCGCGACTGAAGTACGAACTCGTGTACTACGATTCCGCAGTCCATCGCTTTAACCATTACACCACGAGGACACCCCCCTTCTAACAGGTATAATCTTTTTAATATTCATATAGTTTTTAATAAACATACATCGAACACTCCGTTAGAATTATTTAAAACTTGTAATATATTCTATATATGAAATATTCCAAACACATGAAAATTTTTATATATATATATATACATATATGGTAGCCGATAGGGTATAAAAATGTTAACAAACGGACGCTGCTGCTGCTGCTACATAAAGACTTTATAATTCCCTTAGCCAA
Source organism: Sepioteuthis lessoniana (assembly GCA_963585895.1). Taxonomy (NCBI): domain Eukaryota; kingdom Metazoa; phylum Mollusca; class Cephalopoda; order Myopsida; family Loliginidae; genus Sepioteuthis; species Sepioteuthis lessoniana. The sequence goes on along the minus strand of OY757938.1, from coordinate 59,486,133 downwards.
CGTTGTACGCTTGTTGCCCGAGCGATCTGATACTAAGTCTAACGTAAAGTTGGATGGGTTTCGATCCCGGCTTCTAGCGTCCTACGTGTCTAGCCACATTGAAGAGTTCTGATAGAACGAAACAGTCCGTTTGTTGATGACTATATATATATATGCGTGTTTGTGTGTCTAAGTACCTGTATGTGGGAGCGTTTGTGCTGTTATGGTTATTGTCATAGGAAATGAACATAGTCACAGCTTTCTTGTGTAACTACCGTCAAGCTTTTTGTCCTTGCGTTTAGTTAGCGTCCATGTAGTGCATCCATATAGCAGTATCGACACGACCGCTGCTTGGAAGAAACTGCGTTTTATTTCATCGGTCAGGTCTAATTTCCATATGACCGATTGGCTATTGATAGTTGTCCATGCCTTTGCTAGTCGCGGGTTAATATCTATTTTGGTTGATGAGACACTGCTTCCTTGGTTGGTGAACTTGTCAACTACTTTCAGAGAACTACTAGTGGAGATATGTCTCTTCTTTGATTAAATCACATGTATTCCGTCTTGTCTGCGTTGACATGGAGGCCGATGCCTGCAGTGGCTTGTTCCAGACTATGTAGCAGGGATACAGCTTGGGTGGGTGTATTTGCCAGAAGCGCTATATCATCGACGTAGTCCGCGTCTGTAATTGTTTTTGCGGGGTATTTTCTGCTTCTTTCCTTTGCCAGCTTGAAACCGTTATCTATTATTAAATAAATCGACATTCTAAGCACGTAGTCTAGGTAGATGATAAACAGGTATGGGGTTAATGTGTCTCCTTGCAGTACACTTGATACAATGTTGAAGTAGTGTGAGTCTCCATCCGGGGAGTGGACTTTTACTTTCGTGTTTTTATATAGCATCACTATGGCAATATATATATATATATATATATATATATATATAAACTGTAATAATAAGCTCTCACATATTTTCTGTTGCTTCTGTCCTCCCACTATGATGGGAGAGAAAATGCAATGCAATATTGGATGTGTACCCCCGTATCCATTATTGCTTACAGTTGCAGAAATTGACAAATTTGATTTTTGCTGATAATGAGCGGTCAACACAGGCTCAGCAAGCCTTGGCAAATAACATCTATGTGTTCAAATATCCATCTTCTTTCGTTTTGCTTCCCGGACACCTATTGATTATAATATATTGTGATACATACGCTCCCAACCGAACTACGAGCTTTAGTCTCACCATATCAGTAGCAAAAATGTTTATGAGTGTCAATAGCAGAGCGTGCTTTACCTGTGCATATATTGATATTGTTTTCAGCAGATGAGATATGGCTGCCGAGGTATATAATATAGATTTTTTAAAAAATTATTTAAGTGATTGCAATTGTATTTTATTTTTCACAGCCCATACAATGAAAGAAAATTTAAAGAGTTTGCAATAAAATAATTGCTATGCAATTATTCTATATATTTATATATTTGTTAATATTTTTTAAAGTAATTGTGTATATATATATATATATATATATATATATATATATGAAAGTAATTATTGATTGATATCCGACAGTATGAAGTTAGCAGAAAAAACATAATCCAAATAGGTGAATTTATTATGATGTAAAGTCAACGTTAAAGTTTCGGTTTCAGTAACCATCATCAGGATTTGGATATCAGAATAGTTCACATTGCGCTGGGTGCTTGCTGAGATGACAGGAGCAAATGAGAAATATACAACGAAAAGATACTCAAACGTGCACATAGTGTTCATAATTCAAAAGTCAAAAGAACGTGTCTGGAACGTGGAAACATATTTGAAAATGGCGTATTTCACAAAGAAACGAGACAAAAACCTCCCGTTTATGAGGAAATACGCAACGACAAGTAAATTTTCATATATATAGATCGTTTTGAAGTCATCCATGTTAAAAGTAAGATTGTATTTAGTATTTGCTTTTCCGAAAGGACAGTATGAAAGTAAATATGGATTAAAATCCAACGGTGTGAAGGTTTCAGTGTCAGACACGTTCTTATGACTTTTGAATTATGAACGCTATGTGCACGTTTGTGTATCTTTTCGTAGTATATTTCTCATTTGAACAGGTGTATTGTCCTGGTGGAAATGCTACGGACCCGATTTGAAGAGTACTGGCATCTTCCGACGGAATCTCTTCCTGAATTTCCTTAAAACCTCAACCCTAACCGTTTGGCCAATCAACTCTGGTGTATTGACTTCCTTACTCCTCCCACACCTCTCATCATCCCTCACAGACTCCCTGCCTTCCTTGAATCTCTTATGCCACTTAAAAACTGATGCTCGATTCATGCAAGATGCTGGCATTTTTTCCAAGTTTAAAACAGAATTTTATTGCATAAAGTGTCCTGACGTCCAGATTGCATTTTTGAAATTCACCAGCTGTGACAATCAGTCTTTTGTAGGGTGTATTCCAATTCCTGCTGTTGCTGTTCATTTGAACCTGAAATCATAAAAATTAGTCAGTCATCTCATAAGATGTATAGCAATAACATAGTGAATTTTAAAGAGTCTACGACATTTTTAAATGCCTGTACAAAAAAGTCTGAAAAACTATTGAAGGCACCACGTATATATATATATATATATATATATTAAAGATTGGGTTCCACGTATGCTTCTAATGTAAATGGTTTAAAGATGACATGGCCAATCAAAAAAGATAATCCCTAATATCTTGAAGGAAACTTTGTAAAAAAGATAATATTGCACTTCCATGGAAGGCCGTAGAAATAGTAGCGTTCGTTTAAAACAAAAATGGTGAATACAAACAAAAAGCATCTGCAAAATCTTTGGCCAAGTCCACTGAAGTTACAGAATACACTGACTCCATCTCTGCAGAGGGTTAAGACTTCCCCCAACATTAAGCATTTTGATAGTGAGGCTCCAGTAATGCTGGAGCTTAGAGGAATGCGGAGTACCCCTTTATTGCCATCGCTTCCTGGTCCCCTCTAGCCTGGAGTGGTAGCACCTGATAGAGTCCTATCTATGGGTTGAATAGAACTAAACTGTGTACTTACGCTAAACTGAATTATTTGAAATAGAACTACTTTTGACATTTAAACTCTGTACTTATTCTAAACTAAATTGTTTGAAATAGAACTGTTTTTAAATTCAACTGTGCGCAAATCAATGACTGATCTTTAATTGACATTCTAATGATACAAAGGAAACCATTTAACTTTGTTGACTTTACCGAATAGCTTGACATAGAACTGTTTTTGACTTTTAAAACTCTGTTCTTATTCTAAACTGAATAGTTTGAAATAGAACTGCTTGTATGTATAAAAATGGATTTGGCATTAAATAACCTACAATGGTTGATATGCCATAAAACCCAACCCAACCAAACCAAACCAAACCTGAGAATATTAATGGAAATAAAAATAGGTGTTTTTTCGTGATCATTCAAGGAAACTTTCCTCCTTCTGAAGATATAAAAATGACCAAGAAATAGGTGAGATTTTATAAACAGAAGGTGAGTGAGTTGAGTCATCATGTGTCTGGTTTATGTTTGAAAGATGTTACATATAAATTTCTGCGATGTATTCATATCTGTTAGATGAGGCTTTTCACTTCGCAGTCAACGTTTCCCTGGAATGTTTATAGCTAAAATATTTGTGTTTCTTAAAGTAAATAGTATCATTCTGTATCAGTGTTAAGCTTTTGTTTTGTTTGAGTGTGATTTTCGGAATTTGTCTTGTCTTTTTCTTTGGATTATCGTGGATTTATTAAATGGGTTACATTGGGTTGGAAAATTTTCCTTTTTTAAAACGTTCACATCTAAATTTAGTCTGTGTGCGTAGCGGGGATTGTGGATGCATTTGATTTCTTGTTTTAACAGAACCCTGTGACTCCAAGGACACATTTGATGTTGTGCAAAGTCTGTCCGGGGAAGTTAAATTTTTCGACACATTGGTATTTTGTTAACGTTTTCTTTAAGATATTTGAAATTCTTCCCATGTTATCTAGAACCTGTAAATATAAACAGATCTTGAAACATATATATATATATATGTTTGAATATATATTAAATATATTTGTATATATATATATTTATGTGCACACCTCACATTCTCTCTCTATCACACACTCTCTATCACACATACACACACACACTCTCTCTCTTTCTCTCTCTCTCTCTCTCTCTCTCTCTCTCTCTCTCTCTCTCTCTTTGGAGATAAGGAGATTTATACCTTTCCAAAGGGTCCTAAAATGAACATAATAGCGTGACTGGAGTTTGAACTCGCTCATTAAGATGACGCAGTCCAGCACATAAGCAACTACACCAGGGGACACACACACACACACACTCTCTCTCTCTATCTCTCTCTATCTATCTATCTACCTGTGTGGGTATATATATATATATATATATATATAGAGAGAGAGAGAGAGAGAGAGAAATTGATAACAAGGTAATCTAAGCAGAAGGAGAGATTTATTGTTTCTCAATAAATCTCTCCCTCTGCTTGGATTACCTTATCAATTTTTTCTGTATATTTTCGGATTTTATTCCATTATTTACTTCCATATATATATATATATATATATATATACGTGATGAATACAATAAGTTTCCAGACTTTTTTGGGTACAGGCATTTAAAATTGTCGTAGACTCTTGGAAATTCAGTAGAAAATTCAGAAAAAAAAATAAGAAAAGAATAAGATAGAATATCACTACAAATAGTTTCACGCTTTCAATCATTAGATAAGCTTGAATACGTCTAATTTTTTCAACTGAACAAATAGGTACTCTTTTTCTTTGATACTATTCTTGAGTCACGTGACAATTATGTAGCAGCCAAATTCTACAATAAATATGAATATTTACTGTAGAATTTGGCACCGGACTTCACTTAATAAGCCAACCACGTAATAGTCACGTGATTTCTCTCTCGTACCATGTAACCAAGTACGATACATCTCTTGTTACTTGGAAAAGAGTTCATCATCATCATCATCATCATCATGTCGTGTCGCTAGCACGGATAACCCTGACACTCTCTCGCCACTTCTCCTTATCATTCATCGCCTCTGGCAGGTCTTTAAGGCTACATCCCGTATTCTCACATAGCTGCTGTATGTATGTTCGAGCTGGTCGTCCTGCTTTTGCTCGGCCATATGTGGGGGTCCATAGGAGTACATCACTTATGAGCTCGTCCTTGCTTCTCCAGCAGTGTCCTGCATGTCTGGTTCGTCTGACTTTGATAGTTTTCGTGATGGGAGGTACGGGGCCGTATAGTTGGTGCTTTGTGGGGTGTTGCTGCCAGGACTTGTTCAATAGAAGAGTTAGGTACCACTAATAACCCTTCGATTGCCCTGATTGGTTGGTTAGTTGTTTTGTTTTACGGCGTATCAACCTTTTTTCGGATCATTTAATGCCGAATTAAGTCATTTTGATAAAAGTTTCATACAATTCAGTATAAGTAGTTTTTTGTTTATACACTGTGAAATGTCAAAACAGTTCTATTTCCCACAATTCAGTTTAACATTAGTACAGTTGAAACACAGTTAAATGTAAAACCAGTTAATTTCAAACAATTCGGTTTTGTATATGTACGCCGTTTAGTTCTAGAGTGGGCCTGGGAGTGATGGCAATGATGTGGTCCTCCGCATTCCACAAAGCTCCAGCATTACTGAAACCTCACTATCAGATTGTTTAGTGTCATATCTAGGACACTCGTTGGGGGGTCTTACCCTCTGCAGAGAAGCAGTCAGTGTATTCTGCAGTCCCTGCTGACTGGGCCACCATGCCCTTAAAGACCCTATCAAAAAAAAGTGTTCGACATGGTGACCCAATGACTTGAGAAAACCTTTATTTAGACAATGAAAAATAAAAATAATTCATTGCCCGTACCATTTTCGAATAGACACCTAAAATTATTTGTCTCGTAAAATATTTATCTCTGTTAAGATTGAATAATTGACTGTGTGTCGTTTTTACATTAATTGTCGAGCCGAAAGAAAATAATAAGGACGACTTATGTCTATCTAGGTAGATAGATAATTCCTCTTGCGATATTATAGATATTGATTTAATATCAATTATCTTTATTAGAACGAGAAATATGAATGAAATAAAGCTCTCTTCCTATGTCAAATATATCTGTACGTGTGAAAAGAATGCTTTCGTTGCGTAGCAACATCGTCGACAGTGACGCAGACAAAACGAAGATTCGATTATCAAATTCGCAGTAAATACTGATGAGATTTTTTTCATTCCAATTGTTTTCCTAAACGAACCAATGAAGATTGGAAAAAGATGAATTTGGCAGTGGTGTTTAACTCCAGACCCACTGTGGAGCGGGAAGGACGAGATACTTGTCAGCTACCCAGATTTGAGGAAGTCTGAAGGGTGGGGAATCGAGAAGAGGTCGGTTGAAAGATTTATACGCTTTTCCGAAAGACCATTTTTTACTCTAACAATCCGCCCTGAATTTATTTTAGAGATTATTTATCTCTTTCTGTCTTTTTATCATCAATCTATGTCGATCTCTCCAAATCGATCTCAGTATGTACATCTATCTATCTATCTTAGTATGCTTCTATCTATCTATCAATCTATCTATCTATCAATCTATCTATCTTAGTATGCTTCTATCTATCTATCTATGTATCTATCTTAGTATGTTCATATCTATCTATCTATCTGATACTGTTTATGTATATCGTTTTTTTTTAAATAGATTTTTTCATGCATTGCTCGTAAGGTTTACAGTTCAGTGAAATCTGGTATCTTGTGCCTTCTAAAAAAAGTCCGAAATAGGAATTGTTTCCTCCCACTACTCTTCTTTTCCCTTTCACTTCTACCTCGGTCGCCTACTTCCTTTTCCTGCTCCTGTTCCTCATTTCTTCCCTTTACTCCTCTTTAGTATTTCCTCACCCTACTGCTTTTGGACAATGGTCTTCGTCCTTTTCCCTCGCTCTATGACTGAAATAGTTTTAAAAATATAAAAATCAAATGCGTATTACAGACAATAATGAAAGAGAAACTTCAAGGGTTCTTCGTTGTCGTAAAAAAAAAGGGATGAAAATGCCATAAAAAATTAGACATTATCATAATTATTATTTTACTCTTTTCAGAGCTTTCCCTACCAGCATTAGCTGATGGTTTTTCACTGGGGTCTGAGTGACAGCAAGTCTCCTCAAGTCTCCAGGACTCTTCTCAGTATTTTGGCCGATCTCAACAAGGCTGTAATTTAAATTGTCTCTTTTCGTCCATTTATTTTCAAGTCCCCCCGGTCCCTGAAACAAAGTTCGATTACTGTACCGAGTGCGCAAATTACAATTAGTATCACCGTCACTTTCATATTCAATAGTTGTTTCAATTCTCTAGCAAGATCTTAGTACTTATCTTTCTTTTGGTTTTCTTTCAGTTTTACTAAATGGTTAGCCGGAACGGCAAAGCCCACTATTTGGCAGATTCTCCTATTTTTTTTTTTTTTTTTTTTTTGTTGACTATCACTGAGTCTGGTCGTCTGGTCGAGATTAGGTCATCTGTTTGTATCTCAAAAGAATTCTGGGCTGTGCATGTATCACTTGTTCGAATGGTTAAATTTAAACTTCTTGCACAATTCTCAGTGAATCACCTTCCCCACCTTGTCGTGTCTAGTTTTATACTTCGTTTGCGATAATTTACTACCTTCACACCAGCGTTAGCCGATAGTTTGCCACTGGAGTTTGAGTGACAGCAAATTTCCTCAAGTCTCCTCTGTATTCTGTAGTTTGGATGGTCTCCACTTATCCTCTTCTTTCCAAATCCTCCAGTCCTTGTACCAATGCAAAAGCACCACTTGCAATTGGTTTCATCGTCACTTTCAGGTTCCGCAGTTTTTCAATTCTCTAGCAAGTATTATTATTCAGCCGTTTATTTATTTATTTATTCATTCATTTTTTTTTTCTCATTGTGAGTTTTTTCAAACTGTTTTATAGGGGCTCATAGTGTGACACGATGGGTAGCATTCGTTTCCGTTTGTGTTGGTGTCCCTCAGAGGATCTATTTGTCTGTTTTGGTGCGAAACCCACACAAAGGGCCTGGGCGCAAGACCGGAAGTGGAGGAGGGAAGGAAGGTCCCAGAGAAGACAGAGAGAGAGAGAGAGAGAGAGAGAGAGAGAGAGAGAGAGAGAGTCAGTTGACAAAGGAGGGCAGAAGAGAACAGTCGGCTTGAGATAGCTGTCAAGAGAAGGACATAGTCGGCAGAAGGAGGAAGTGAAAAGATAGAAGCAAGGCAGAGAAGACAGTCAAGAGATGAATCAGCATTCCTAGTGGCTTTGTGGAAGTTTCACACAAATACATGCCCACGATAGTCTACAAATGCACAGAGAGCAGCACAAAAGTGTCACAAACTCCCTTTCTTGCGCTTGGAGCTGACCCAAATCCGTGTTTGTTCGTTTGTTCTTTTCTTCCACCCTCTTGGTTGTGTTCTGCGTGTCCGTAAAGAAATTTTTACCAACCCCTCCGCTCGGGCAGGATGTGACACAAGGTCAATTTTTAAGCGAAGTTTAACAGGTTTGAATTCAGATTTTTTCTTTCTAGACTAGTTGCCTCACCAAAGCTGAAGAACCTAGTCTGCCCTACTATTTACCCATAGCTGGAGGGAGAATATTTTGGATTCATACCTTTCCCAAGGGTATTATTGCTATGTGAAATGCAATTAGTCTCGGCCAGGATTTGAACTCGTGACACCGTTTCCACTTCCTAGGACGGTAACCATTACACCACGGGCACCTCTTATGTGAAATGTGTAATGCCCCTGATGGGAACCCACTAGACGAATCACTGGTCATAAGTAGTTTGGTTTAAGGAAGCTGAGATAGTGGGTTTCGGCCTACCAGGGGTGTTGGCACATACCCCGTGACTTCTGGTATCGCGAAGGTATAAAAGACGTCATGTCTGAAATGTCTTGTTTCTTCTATTGATTTCCAATTCCTTCAGTGTTTTTTTACAATCCTTGGGGGACCGTTCCGATCGCACCAATTATAATTAGTATCACTGTCACCCTCAACTTCCACTATTTTTTTTAGTTCTCAAGCTAGGTCCAAGTATTTGTTTATTTATTCGGTTTCTTTTATAGTAACTCTTTTGTCCGCCGAAATGGCAAATCCATCAAGATGACCTTCTTTTTTTCTTATTAATTATCACTAGGTTTAATCTTCTGGCCGGCATTAACTGATCTATTTGTATCCCAAACTTACTGAGAATTTGATATTTCTCCATTTCTAGGACAGATTCTGGTTTGGGCATATACTATTTGTAAATCTGGTCAAATTTCATCTTTTGCACAATTCCCAATGGATCCCCTTTCCCCACCTAACCTTCACTTGCTACTTGTTGCGTATCATCAATTTTCTTTTCGATATCCATACCTAGGGATGGTGAGAAGATATGGATTCATGTGTGAATTCAGTGCTTTCTTTCTCCTAGACTGGTTGCCTTACCATGGCTAATAATCAAGTCTGCCCTACTATTAACCAATACTTAAGGGTCGTAAAAAGATATGGATTTATATGAGAATTCGGTGCTTTTCTTCTCCTAGACTGGTTGCCCTATCACGGCTAATAATCAAGTCTGCCCGGCTATTAACCAATATTTAGGGGTGGTGAAAAGATATGGATTTATGTGGGCATTCGGCGTTTTTCTTCTCCTAGACTGGTTGCGTTACCACGGCTAATAATCAAGTCTGCCCGACTATTAACCCATACCTAGGAGCGGTGAAAAGACATGGATTCATGTTTTTTTTTGGGTTGGGGGCAAGTGGGGTAACTTATAACCAGTTTCTTAAACCCTTATTCCTTGTTGTTAAAAATACTATTTACTTAATTCGGTGTATTTAAATTGAAATTAATTCCATTTTTAGTAACAACTAATTTTTTTTGGGGCTCGGTCAAAGGAACGGTTATCGTCAGTGGAAATAGAATTGCCCGAATACTTGTTGGAGATACATGGATTCTTCTATTTACTTTTGCTGTAGATAGATGATAGTAAAGAATGGGCTCTTTAGCCTTGTTAAAGATACTATCCTAAAAGAAAAAAAAAACTTTTAATTCAAACCAGCTGAACTTTGCTAAAAAACTGACCTTGTGTAACATCGTATTCCTGGCAGAGGGGTTGGGTAAATATAAAGTGAAAGTAAAGTTTACGACCATAGTCAACGGTGACCTGAAGGCTCCCTTATCATAAGCTACTACCCTTGATCTGTACATTATAGATGCTGAGTGTTAAGCAAGATGGCATCAAGTACTATTTTTTGAGTCTTTGGTATGACTCGACCTGAGATCGAACCCCGGTTTCCCGGGCCATTGGCGAACACTGATCCTTATTGCATTATTTTGTTGTTATTAAAGGAGATTCATATTTTCTCTGAATGTTTCCTATTCATAGTCATATCCAGGTCCTTTTATGTGCAAACTTCCCTGTTTGTCGCTTGAGGAGTCTGTGCAGTTGTTTAACTGCATTGTTCGAGTCCTTGAATTATTGCATCTTCAATACCAACGAGTCCTCTTACTGCTTCTAATTTTTACACACCAGTTTTAATAAATGGTTTTCCCTGAAGTTTGAGTCACAGAAAGTTTCCTTGGGTCTCCAGGACTCTTCTCAGTATTCTAGCTAATTTCAACAGCACAGTCGACTGGTTGGTCTCGATTTCCGTCTGCTTCATAGTCCACAACTTTTTTAGTTGCATGGTAAGTTCTTTTTCTTTTCTTTTATTTCCTCTCTGAGTTCTGCCGGAACAGCAGAATCCACTTGACGACAAGTTTTTTTTTCTTCTTAATTACAAACGAGCAAATATGTTGACTGAACTGACATATCTCAAAGGATTTCCATGTGTTGTAAAATTTATTAAGCTGCAACCGGGCAGATATGAATGTAAAAAAAACCTTAAAAAACGCCATGAAAAAAAATTATCATGAATACTAACAAAAAACAAAAATAAAAATAAATAAATAAAAGAAAAACAAAAATATATCAAGAGTAGAAACATTTCTAACTTTTCTTTTGCGAATAACAAATCAAAATCTAGACAATTTCCACAAAGGTTTTCCTTAAGTTTATATATATATATATATGTGTGTGTGTGTGTGTGATTGGTTTAATGAGTTCTACGTCATGTCTTCAAAGTATTCGAGCAGATTGCAACATGGTTTCGTCTAGAAGGTCTCTATTTCTTCCTCTGGTCCCCTGTTCTACCAGTCTCTTTTCAAGGCGTTTCAAGGGCGCCTTTATATTCAACAGCTTTTCCTGTTCTCTGGCAAGGTCCAGGTATTTCTTTATTTTTTCGTTTTCGTTTAATTTCATTCAGTGGCTTACGAGGACATTAAAATACCCTAGTTGGTGAGGTGTATTTTTTATTTTTGTTATCACCTAGTGGATTTTACCATTCGAAACAAAGATTTCCGGGTAGCCAAAGAAACAACTGAAATCAGGATGAGCCAATACATTTTACCTGAACTAATTTACTTGGTCTTACTGGAAAAAAGTACTTGTTTGAATAATTTGTTTTATTGTCTACAAGATCTATCGATCTATCTATCTATCTATAGTCCAGTCAGCTGTGGTAATAGAACACACTGACTGCTCTGCAGAGAAGGCAGACCCCATCCCCAAAGAGTGTCCAAGATATGACATTAAATAATCTGAAGTGTGGGTCCAGCAATGTTGGAGCTTTGAGGAATGTGGATTATCCCTTCATTGCCATCGTGGCCTGGTCCACTCTGACTCGGAGTAGAAGCACCTGAAAGGATCCTATCTATGGGTTAAATAGAACCGTTTGTCATTTAAACTGAGACAAACCAATGACTAATGCAAAGATTAATTATTAGAAATAGAACTGTTTGATCACTTAACTGTATCTAAACAAATGACTGATGTTTAATTGAATTGTTTGTGATACACATCAATACCAGCAACCATTTAATTTTTCCACTTATGCTAAATTGAATTGTTAGACATAGAACTGTTTGAACATTTAACTGTGTGTATCTATAAAACGTGTTTACAAATCATATATTTAATATACATGTAACCACAGGATTTGGCATTAAATAACTAATAATATTTGATATGCCATAAAACCAATTTTTTTCTCTCTCTCTCAGTATATACACACACACACACACACACACACACACACAGACATATATATATATATATATCTTCTACTATATACTTATGTTTAGCGTAAAGGTAATCATCAGAAGATGCATCTGCATGGATTTAAAACCTGGTGATAATGTAAAGCATTCCAGGGGCGTTAAGGGATATATATATATATATATATATATATATATATATATATATATAATCCATAGACAGTTTCGTTGTATCACATCTCATCCATGTGGCTAGACACACTAAAAATTGAAGCTGGAATCAAACCCTGGTTGACTTTTTCTCAGCCGGATATTCTACTTCAGAGCCAATAGAAAACTCAGCGTAAGCGAAGGGATTTTAACACATAGGTATTACTTCTGTTTTGTTTACATAACGGCTACCGAGAGCTCAATTTATTAGAAGAGCTTTACATTACGTGAGTGGTAACTGGTAATTCCTTCGGGAGAGTGCTCAACCTCCGGGAAGGGGCTTATATATATTGTCATCCACCGACAAAGTATTTCGTTGTATCACAACTCATCAGTGTGGCTAGACGCGCGAGATGCTTGAAGCTGGGATCGAAATTTGACTGACTTTACGTCAGCCGGATCTTCTACCGAAGATATATTTATATTAGTCTGTTGACTATATATATATATATATACTAATCTAATATCTACCAGCATTCACGCTACCAGAAAAAAAACCGCCAGGAACAAGAGATAAAAGTATCTCGAATCACCGCCCGGAGGAAAAAGAAAAAATTATAGGTCAAAAAGAAAGAAAAGGCCAACCTCGTCCGACCCCTTGAAAAAAATCAAGGGATACGCAGTCAGTTGGTCAAAAGAAAACTAAAACCTTCCGCGAACCCTGCAATTCTATAATTACAAAAGAGCTCAACATAAGTGGAGCCAATTATAAAATTAACTTAAATCGCGAGTCGAAAATCTTCTACTAATGTTTCACCTTATCGGATCATCAGGAAGCCCAACTCCGACTATATATATATATATATATATTAGTCTGTTGACTGTGCCTGTAGCCCTGATTGGGGACCCGTAATGCTTAAGCATTCAACCCAAGGAACTACGCGCCCTGAAACACTCCACTTAGGCACTCACTTGGCTAGACGAGCGGTCGTAGAGGGGTCAGTCCGATCAATCATGAAAACATGTCAAGCCCTAGCACCGATACGATTGTTCTGAAAGTATTCTTCAATTTGCTCTCGTGGCAAAGAGTTACACAAGCCTCATTTATTTAAAAGGTGCCAGAAGACGGTAACTGAGGGTCAATTGTGCTGGGATAGCGATACTTGAAATCACTTAACTGTAGGCAAATACTTAATACTAAATAGAATTATTAGGCTTAGGTAGCAATATTTGAAACAATTTAATCTGTGGGCAAACAAACAATTAATATTAAATAGAATTATCAGTGTTAAATAGCAATATTTGAAACCATTTAAAGTGTGGGCAAACAAATACGTTCTCAGTTATTTAAAAATAATTTAACTGCAAACTATTCACTTAAAAATTATATATATATATATATATATATATATATATATATATATATATATATATATATGGCATTCAATAAGTTTCCAGACATTTTGAGTATAGGCATGTAAAATTGTCCTAGACTCTTAAAAATTCACTATGTTATTGCTATACGTCTTACGAGATGACTGACTAATTTCTATGATTTCAGGTCCAAAGGAACAGCTACAGCAACAATTGAAATACACCCTACTAAAGCCGGATTGTCATAGCTGGTGAATTTCAAAAATGCAATCTGACACTTTAGAAGAACGATATGTAATAAAATTCTGTTTTAAACTTGGAAAAAATGATGCCACAGAAACGTATGGAATACTTCAGACTGCTTCCGGAGCATCTTGCTGAATGAATCGAGCATGAGTTTTTGAGTGGCATAAGAGATTCAAGGAAGGCAGGGAGTCTGTGAGGGATGATGAGGGGTGTGGGAGGAGTAAGGAAGTCAATACACCAGAGTTGACTGGCGAAACGGTTAGGGTTAGGGTTACTATGCTGAGGTTTTAAGGGAGTTCAGCAAGAGATTCCTTGAGAAGAGGCCAGCACTCTTCAAATCGGACCAGTGGCGTTTCCACCAGGACAATGCACCAGTCCACAACTCCATCCTTGTCAAAGACTATTTGACCAAGATGGGAATCAAGACAGTTTCTCAGCCTCCCAATTGTCTAGACCTTGCTCCCTGTGACTTTTGGTTATTCCCTAAGCTGTCGTTATGAGCCAATTGAGGAGATGAAAGAGGCTCTGACGAAGGTCATTGACGCTCTCACAGAAGAGGACTTCCATGGGACCTTCCAGAAGTTGTTTGAACGGTACAATTGCATTGCAACCGGAGGAGATTACTTCGAAGGGGACTAGAGTTTCATGTGTATACTATCAATAAAAGTGCACATACGAAAAAAGTCTGGAAACTAATTTAATGATTCTCGTATGTATATATATATATATATATATATATATATATGTGTGTGTGTGTGTGTGTGTGTGAGTGTTTTTGCCTTTATTTCTTCTCCTATTTTACCAACTCCTGACTTTTTTCTTCAACTTCCTCTACGTCTTCTTTTCTTTTTTTCTACCTCTTTTCTCTCTTTCTAATCTCTCCTTCTCTTTCTCTGTAAATATTTCCCCTCTTTTTAGTCTCTCTTTTCTCTAGTTTACCTTTTTTTCTGCTTCACCTCCTTCTTATTTTCTTTCCTTTTACCTTCTTCTTCTTCTTCTTCTTCTTCTTCTTCTTCTTCTTCTTCTTCTTCTTCTTCTTCTTCTTCTTCACTCAGCCCTATCGGCTGGGCCGTAAAACACGTCGATTGCGTCTCTGCAATGGAGTAGGAACTTCCTGCAACGAGTGTCCTGTTGATTATCTGTTGGTGAGGCTTCAGTCCTGGAACTTTGGGAAATGTTGAGTATTCATTACTCCCGGGTCAACTTTGACCTGGATTAGTTGCACCAGTTTGAGTTTCATCTATAAGTAAAAAAATAAAAAAGAATTGTTTAGCAATTTAACGGCGTGCAAACAAATGACATGTTAAACTAGATTGTTAGTGTTTGATAGCAATACTTGAAACCATTTTACTGTGTGCAAATAAAACTATTAGTGTTAGATAGTAACACTTGAAACCATTTAACTGTGTGCAAATAAAACTATTAGTGTTAGATAGTAATACTTGAAACGATTTAGCTGTCTCCAAACAAATGATTTATACAGATAAGAATCATTTGTGTTAGATTGGAAAAAAATGAAACCATTCAATTATGGGCAAACAAGGGATTAAAATAAATAGAATTATTCATGTTAAATAGGAATGCTTGAAACCACTGTTATATATTGACCCTCGACCGAGCCGTCAATCAAG
>OY757938.1:59460619-59463119 GCA_963585895.1 Sepioteuthis lessoniana | reverse complement strand
TTTTCTTTTCTTTTTTTTTTTTTGTCCTATGATATTTTTTCTTTTCCCCCCGGGCGGTGATTCGAGATATTTTTACCTCTTGTTCCAGGCGGGTTTTTTTTCTTTTTTCCAGGTAACCGTGAATACTAGTAGATAGTAGGTTAGTAAATATATATATATATATATATATATATATATATATATATATATATATATATATATTACAATAGTATATGGTTGTCACTATCTCACTTTGTTGGTTTGTGGCAGACCAAATACGGTATAACTTTGGAGAGTGCTCAATATGAGTGATAGAACTAACATATTATATAATAATAAATAAATGTACATTATTTTATAGTTTTCTCACGGGCAATTGGCGAATACTCTACTGTTCACCAAATACCCGTGAGACCGAGTTTCGATACAAGGTCGATTCATACCAAAGACTTTTTAAAAAAATGGTACTTGATCACTCCTTGCCCAACACTCAGCATTATGAGGTGCGTATCAAGGATAAAGTGGAGCAATTTAGGGAAAGGGGTAGCGCCCTCCCTTACACATCTGTGTAGTAGCTATTGAAAAGGGAGCCTTCGGATCACCCTCGAGTTCGGTTGCAAACTTTACTAACTTTTATATATATTCGATAGCATTTTTTTTATCTGGCACAGCTGGTTTCATGCTGTCTTTATACGACAATAATCTGGCAAAAAAAAAATCTAATTTAAAACAGGTAACACAGTAAATTTTTTAGTATCTGACAATATTTTAACTAAACACACTTTCGATTTTCAAACTTCTGCCGTATTTGCTTTTATTCCTGACAAAAATAAAAGAAGAATATTCGAAGCTTGTTACATAGCATACCACAACACAATATCAAAAAGTTTTTTTTCCAAAATACATGGTGCCTTCAATAAATTTCCTGAGTTTTCTTTTATAAAGGCATTTATATTTGTTGTAGACTCTTGAAAATTCACTATGTTATTGCAATACATCTTATTAGATGACGGACTAAGTTTTATGATTTCAGGTTCAAATGAACAGCTACAGTAGCAGTTGGAATACACCCTACTAAAGCCTGATTGTCACAGCTGGTGAATTTCAAAAACGCAATCTGGACGTGAGGACACTTTAGAAGAAGGATGTGCAATAAAATTATGTTTTAAACTTGGAAAAATGGCCACAAAAACGTATGGAATGCTTCAGACTGCTTTTGGAGCATATTGCATGAATCAAGCATCAGTTTTTGAGTTGCATAAGAGATTAGAGGAAGACAGGGAGTCTGTGAGGGATGATGAGAGGTGTGGGAGGAGTAAGGAAGTCAATACACCAGAGTTGATTGGCCAAAGGGTTAGGGTTAAAATTGGGGTTACTATGTTGAGGTTTTAAGGGAGTTCAGCAAGAGATTCCTAGGGAAGAGATTCCTAGAGAAGAGTCCAGCACTCTTCAACTCGGATCAGTGGCATTTCTACCAGGACAATGCACCAGTCCACAACTCCATCCTTGTCACAGACTATTTGACCAAGATGGGCATCAAGACAGTTCCTCACCCTCCGTATAGTCCAGATCTTACTCCCTGTTACTTTTGGTTATTCCCTAAGCTCAGAGGCTGTCGTTATGAGCCAATTGAGGAGATGAAAGAGGCTCTGACGAAGGTCATTGACGCTCTCACAGAAGAGGACTTCCATGGGGCCTTCCAGAAGTTGTTTGAACGGTACAAGTGCATTGCAGCCGGAGGAGATTACTTCCAAGGGGACTAGATTTTCATGTGTGTACTATCAATAAAAGTGCCCATACGAAAAAAGTCTGGAAACTTATTTAATGATCCTCGTATATATATATATATAAGATCATATAACTGTTCAACCATTCAACCAGCGTTCTTTTTTGAGAAAACTATCACGTGATTGGCATGGGCAATGGTCCTTGGATTAATTGCAACGAAGGCGTATTCCACACACCCAAAACTTCGAAATTAGAGCCTCACTTCAAGATTTTTTTTGTGTTTTACCTTGTACACAAGTATTCCCTCACCTCTAGGCATAAAATAGCACTATACAGTTTGACATGTCGTTAAAATAAATGAATAAATTTCTGATCCTGTTAGCCTTGTGCCATGCTAAACCATGCTTAGTGAATATACCAGAACACTTCCCAGATAAGAACCCGTCTTCAAATCATAATCTTCTCCTTACCAAATTTATAATAGGCAATTGTTATACTTCTTTTCGTTTTCCTGAAAATCGATGGAGGCTGGTCAATCGTTTTCAATTCAAAGATCGATAGGGTGCAGCTCGTAGAAAACGGGTCGGGGAAGGTTTCTTTGAATTCCTACAACCACACCAAAATGTTGGCTCGGGAGAGGAATTTGATTTGTGCTTCACGTTGTATTTTTAGTGTAACCGGCAGAGACATACGTATAAAACGCCCAACAGGCAGGCTCAGAGATATCTTATGAACACTCTTTGAAGGAAATTGATATGAAACTTATAACTAGCTATTGGAGGAAAAACAAACA
>OY757938.1:59430619-59453119 GCA_963585895.1 Sepioteuthis lessoniana | reverse complement strand
TGGTAAATACGGTATCTAATCATATATATATATATATATATATATATATATATACGAGGATAATTAAATAAGTTTTCAGACTTTTTTCGTATGGGCACTTTTATTGATTGTACACACATGAAACTCTAGTACCCTTCGATGTAATCTCCTCCGGCTGCAATGCACTTGTTGTACCGTTCCAACAACTTCTGGAAGGCTCCATTGAAGTCTTCTTGTGTGAGCATGTCAATGACCTTCGTCACAGCCTCTTTCATCTCAATTGTCTCATAATGACCGCCTCTGAGCTTAGGGAATAAGCAAAAGTCACAGGAGCAAGGTCTCACTATAGGGAGGTTGAGGAACTGTCTTGATGCCCATCTTGGTGAAATAGTCTGTGACAAAGATGGAGTTGTGTACTGGTGCATTATCCAGGTGGAAATGCCACTGACTCGATTTGAAGAGTGCTGGACTCTTCCGACCGAATCTCTTCCTGAATTCCCTTAAAACCTCAACATAGTAACCCTAACCGTAATTGTTTGGCCAATCAACTCTGGTGTATTGACTTTCTTACTCCTCCCACACCTCTCATCATTCCTCACTGACTACCTGCCTTACTTGAATCTCTTATGCCACTCAAAAACTGATGCTTCTTGTGTGTAATGGTTAAAGCGGTGGACTGCGGAATCGTAGTAAGCGAGTTCGTACTCCAGTCGCGCTATTATGTTCACTTTTGAACAAATACCCTTAAGAAAGGTGTGCTCCCCTTATCCTCCTAGCAATGAGTTAAATAGTACGACTGCTGTTCTTCTAGAAGGATGGATTTGGCATTAGATAACTCAAGAAGGTTGATATGCAAACAAATAATTGTGTGTGCAATATATATATATATATATATATATGGAAGAAAATAATGGATACTAATCCGACAATTTGTGAAGAAAAATTGACAACAAATAATCCAAATAGAAAGTGGGGATTTATAGAGAAACAAAGTCAGTCGACACTAGCGTTTCGGTTCTGCTGAACCATCATCAGGGCTGTGAGGGGTTTTATCAGTGATGTTAAGTGTAGATGGATGTATAAAAAGTGTAAAAATATATAAAAATTTGGAAATGTTGTACAAAAAGAAAAGTTGGCTGTTTATGACAAGAAAAATTGGCCGTTTGATCAATGAATCAGCGTTCGTTTCTTTAAAATACGTCACCTGACATTAGAAACATTGTGCAGAATCCACGTTCCGTTAGTTCATCGAGAGATTTCGAATCATTCCTCGTTTTCGACGAAATTCAAATCATATAAATCTGGGTTTTTTTTTAATAATAATGTATATGCCTAGGAAAATCCTATAATATGAATATATATATATATTGTTATCCACAGACAGTTCTGTTTCGTTCTATCAGAACTCCTCTGTGTGGCTAGACAGGCTAGATTCCCGGTTGACTCAAACGCCAATCCAAGATTCTACCACTCAGCCACGAGGAAAGTAGCGCAAGCGAAGGAAATTTAAATGGTTATGAATCACAGTTGTTATTGTTTACATATATCCGCTAAACGGCTACCGAGACCTCAATTCATATGAAGAGCCTTGCTTTACGCTAATAGCAACACATTTCCTTCCTTTGCTAGAGAGCTCAACCCTCCATATATATAAAGGTTTAATGAAAATGGTAGTAGAAATAAGGAAGCTGGTTCTAAAATGAAGTAAACTTATTTATCTCCAGAATAATGAAGATTAATTGATCAATAAGGTCAGCAATTTTATACGTTGCTTAAAGGTTGAGAAGAGATTTTGTTTCTTCATCATTCGTCAAGAACCAATATTAGCATTATTATGATCATTACTAGTCGTGCTGATAATACGGAGTCGTTTGTTATTTTTGTCTTTGCCTGTTTGAGCATTCATGTCTCCATTGATGATTAGAACGTTGTGTTTTGGAAAGAGTCGGACAAGGGAAGCTAGCTTGTGACAGAAAGTGATGATATCTGGTTTGGTTTGGTTTCTTTGTTTAATGGCATATCAACTCTTTTTAGGTTATTCAATGCCAAAGCTATTCTTCTAGAAGAACAGGAGTGGTGCTATTTAACCCATAGCTGGGAGGATAAGGGGGTTCATACCTTTCCCAAGGGTATTTGCCCGAAAGTGAACGTAATAGCGCGACTGGAGTACGAACTCGGATACTACGATTCCGCAGTCTATCGCCTAAACAATTACTCCGCGAGGACACCTCCTGATGATATCTGTTTAATCATTGGCATTAATGGAATTGTAGCTTGAGATGAATGTTATGCAGGGGTTTCAACATTATTCTCGGTTTGATTCTTTCAATTCTATTGAGTGATTTTAAGGCACGAGGACAGAGAAGCATCCCTAGACCTCCTGTACCCTAACTGAACCAAATAAAACCATTTAATGTTACACACGAAATGTGCGGTTGTACCCCCCACCTGCTCGAACCGGTTTATGCGTGTATCGCTACGTCATAAGTAGTAGTCGGACCCTGTTGTAACCTCATTGTGGGTAAAGTGACGAACACACAAATTTCTGTCTTAGATCACTAACACAAAAAGTTTGTACGGTAATACACTTTTTAAGTTGTGTTTTATAGCCACAAAGATCTCAATCACAACCGTGATACAAACACATTTACAAATGTAGAACTCACAGGCCGGCTCTATTGTTCAGGTATGAACAGTTTATTAACTTCTGGCTACGGTTCTTCGACACGAGGAGAGAGACAGAATTCTGACAATGTTAACCCCATCCCCACGCGCGGCGCATCTTGTAGTGTTTAAGATCTCTGTCGCTAGTGATCCAAAAATCTTAACCGCCGCCGCCACAGTAGAAAACTCAAACTCTCGTCTTCCATGGTCAACCTTCAAGTGACTTTTTTTCAAAATCCTCAAATTCTCAGGACCAGCTCTTCCGGGCATGTCGTCATCCACACTCCAGCCTCATTTGCTGTGAGGGGGTTTATTATGACTATGATGATTGTCATATCCTTTGCGCGCGAGCGTAAAACTGCACCCAATGACTATGTCCTGAACTAAGAGAGTAGAATCGTTCAAAGCCTTTACAAACTGGATAATAAAATATAATTAACGAAAAATGATTGATATAAAAAAATCATTCCTTAATTATATAACAGTAGTCACCGGGAGAAAGAAGGAAAGTATGAAAACTGAGTCGACCACGTTAGTTGGACAAAAAGAAACATGTCATAAGAAAGAGTAAATACAGACCTTGAACTTTCTTTTTGTAATTTCTTGTAGTTCTAACGTGCTTGTTTGCTGGTTTCATTTCCACAAGTTCGTGTCTAATGTGGACCACTTATCTAGGGTCACCCAAAATGGGTGGGGGCTGTAATCTTTGTTTTATCTTTACATTTTCGTGGTTGCTGTTCAACTTGTGTCTTTACCTTTTCGCGTCCAGCTGCTATCTCACTTTTAAACCCAAGTCGTCCCCTTTAATTCTGCCTTGTGTCGGAGTGAGGACATATCCGTTACAGGTGGTTCTACACTCACGCAGAAGATCTGCGACCTTCGGTTTTTCTAGTCTTTTTTAATTATCGTAGTCTCTCTAGCTGCTTTTTCATTTTTTTTTTCTTTTCTCTCTCCGACCCCAGAAATTAGCCTCTCGTTCTCTCTATAACCTGGGTTTATCGTATCATGTTACACCCCCACGAAGGCCTTAACGTAGTTTTATCATGCAGATACCGAAACAAATTTCCATCCATTACCAGTATCATGGTATTCAATTTTTAGTTTTAAAGTTGTATCTATGTTCTTGTATAAATATGATGTCTCTATTTTGCTCGGCTGCATACATTGTCAGTTCAGGTAACTGGATTATTATATTTAAAGTCCTAACGTTATATGTCACTCTGTCAACAATATTTTTGCATCGAAATAATTTTGGTTTATTTAGAGCTCAGTAGCTGATTTTTCGACACTAGAGCTAAAGCTCCTAACTCAGCAAAACGCGCAACTTGTTTACCTGCATGAAGGGAGATGCCGTTTAGATACACGGTTTGAATTGGGGGCGCCTTGGGTTGCGTAATGGTTAGCAAGCTTGACTAGCAAACCTACACGGGTGAGTTCGAGTCTCATTGGGTGCCTCATTCACATGGCCTTGTGCCACATCTAAACAAAAAGTTTAGTAAATTACGACACTGTTTGAATTGGGGGCGCCTTGGGTAGCGTAATGGTTAGCAAGCTTGACTAGCAAACCTACACGGGTGAGTTCGAGTCTCATTGGGTGCCCCATTCACATGGCCTTGTGCCACATCTAAACAAAAAGTTTAGTAAATTACGACACTGTTTGAATTGGGGGCGCCTTGGGTAGCGTAATGGTTAGCAAGCTTGACTAGCAAACCTACACGGGTGAGTTCGAGTCTCATTGGGTGCCCCATTCACATGGCCTTGTGCCACATCTAAACAAAAAGTTTAGTAAATTACGACACTGTTTGAATTGGGGGCGCCTTGGGTAGCGTAATGGTTAGCAAGCTTGACTAGCAAACCTACACGGGTGAGTTCGAGTCTCATTGGGTGCCCCATTCACATGGCCTTGTGCCACATCTAAACAAAAAGTTTAGTAAATTACGACACTGTTTGAATTGGGGGCGCCTTGGGTAGCGTAATGGTTAGCAAGCTTGACTAGCAAACCTACACAGGTGAGTTCGAGTCTCATTGGGTGCCCCATTCACATGGCCTTGTGCCACATCTAAACAAAAAGTTTAGTAAATTACGACACTGTTTGAATTGGGGGCGCCTTGGGTAGCGTAATGGTTAGCAAGCTTGACTAGCAAACCTACACGGGTGAGTTCGAGTCTCATTGGGTGCCTCATTCACATGGCCTTGTGCCACATCTAAACAAAAAGTTTAGTAAATTACTACACTGAATTGGACTCATGGTAATTTTTCGTTAGCTATTTTGTTGTGTAGCCATAATCATTATCGATCGATGACAATAGTACATATACATATGCAAAAACACTGGCGGACTCTCTGTTGTTCAGGTACGAACCGTTTATTAACTTCTGACTTCGGTTCAACGACACAAGGAGAGAGAGAGAGACAATTCTTATTTTGTTAACCAATATTCGGCTCATCTCGTGGTCCAATCTCGATTTCTCAACACCATGGTCTTCACTTAACTTCTCAACTTCATCTGTCTGCCTTAAGAGGTGCTCGTGGTGTGATGGTTATCGTCGTACGAAATGGACACGGCGACACGAGTTCAAATCCTGGATGAGGCTGATTGCATTTCACATAGCACTAATACCCTTAGGAAAGGTATGAATCCAATTATTCTCCCTCCAGCTATGGGTAAATAGTAGGACAGACTAGGTTCTTCAGCCTTGGTGAGGCAACTAGTCTAGGCGAAGGAAAACTCTGAATTCAAACCTGTTAAATGCCACATCTAAACAAAAAGTTTAGTAAATTACTACACTGAATTGGACTCATGGTAATTTTTCGTTAGCTATTTTGTTGTGTAGCCATAATCATTATCGATCGATGACAATAGTACATATACATATGCAAAAACACTGGCGGACTCTCTGTTGTTCAGGTACGAACCGTTTATTAACTTCTGACTTCGGTTCAACGACACAAGGAGAGAGAGAGAGACAATTCTTATTTTGTTAACCAATATTCGGCTCATCTCGTGGTCCAATCTCGATTTCTCAACACCATGGTCTTCACTTAACTTCTCAACTTCATCTGTCTGCCTTAAGAGGTGCTCGTGGTGTGATGGTTATCGTCGTACGAAATGGACACGGCGACACGAGTTCAAATCCTGGATGAGGCTGATTGCATTTCACATAGCACTAATACCCTTAGGAAAGGTATGAATCCAATTATTCTCCCTCCAGCTATGGGTAAATAGTAGGACAGACTAGGTTCTTCAGCCTTGGTGAGGCAACTAGTCTAGGCGAAGGAAAACTCTGAATTCAAACCTGTTAAATTCCGCTGAAAAATTGACCTTGTGTCATATCCTACCCGAGCGGAGGGGTTGGTAAATAGGTTCATCTGTCTGCCTTATTTGCAGACAATCCAACTGTCTACCTAGATCGTCTAAAGTCAACTCAACTTCTCTTTTTCAAAATCTTCAAATTCTCAGAACAATCACTTCCGGGCATGACGTCATACACACTCCAGCCCCGTTTCCTATCTGGGGTTTATTATGACAATTGTAATAGTCAAATCTTTTGCACGCGAGCGTAAACCTGTACCCAATGTTATGTACCTGAACTAAGAGCCAAATAGTTCAAAGCCCAACCAAACTGAATGATAAAATATAATTAACGAAAAATGATTAATATAAAAAACAATATATGTTTATTCAAACAGTTCTATTTCAGCCAATTCAGTTTAGTATAAGTACAGATTTTGTTTACACACACTTAAATGCCAAAGCAGTTCTATATTAAACAATTCAGTTTAGTGTAAGTACAGTTTAATTGTCAAAAACATTTCAATTTCAAGCGATTCGATTTAGTCAAACTGTTGTAATTCAAACAAGATTTTCTTATAACATTTTAAACAAATCTGAGCTCATTTTCCTTCACAGTTGGTTGGTTGTTTGTTAGGCTGAATTAGAACAATTTGAATAAGCTGAATTATTTGAAATAGAAGTGAATATTTGCATAAAATAGATTTGGCGTTAAATAACCTACAAAGGTTAATATGCCATAAAACCCAACCAATCAAAATTACTAGTGTTTAACTTAGTGTAATTCAAACTGTCCCCTTTTTTTATTTTAAGCAGAGTTTGTGGGGTTTAATCTTACATCTCTTTGTTGGCTGATAATTTTTCTTACTGATTTCTCACTGTTATTGATCTTTAAACGTTTTTCACACTGGGGTTACTTTTGGATTTTAAAATGTCTCAAAAGACAACCGATTAACGGATTAGTTTTTTCACTAGTTTTTTTCTAGATTTTACATGTTTATTTTTAAGGACCACATAAAAAGTTCAAACCTATGCTTTCTGCGAAGTTTTTCTTTTTTAAATTTTTTATTTTAGATAGTAAACCCAACGCCGAAATGAAGGGACGTTTCTTTCGTCGCTCCGAGAGAATAGAATATTTTAAAGTAAATAAAGGACGTGACGATTCTTAATTATTTATTTATTTATTCATTCTTTGTTCCAGCTCAGTAGGCTGGGGTTGTAGAATACGCCGACTGAATCACCTCAGAGGGATAAGGTACCCCTCACCAACGTGTGTTCTAGATATGACACTATGACAATCTGATGGTAAGGCTCCAATCCTGAAGATTTTTGAAATGCAGAGTAGGGCTTCCTTGCCATTGCTCCCAGATTCACTCCGACCTGGAGTGGTATCACCTGATAGGGTCCTATCTATGGGTCAAATAAAACTGGTTGACATTTAAACTGTGAGTAAACAAATGACTAATGCTGAATTGAATTGTTAGAAATAGAACTGTTTGATCAGTTAACTGTATGTAAACAAATAAGTATTTAATTAAATTGTTATTGATACATAGCGATACTTTGAACCATTTAACTGGGTGTAAACAAATGATTTATTTTAAATATGTTATATTGTCATCTGCTGATTCATGCAGAAATATACATATATATGCTGGATACATACTGACGCAATGAATAACAGACGCAGGAAGGACTTCTTTATAAGATATATACCTCTCACTTTATTGCAAGGGTTTGAAAAGGGTTACTCAAGGTTTGCGTGTGAGAGGGAGCTGGAGACCGAACAGAAACTGTAATATTTTGACCCCAAACTTATGGCCGTCAACGTTGTGTCTTTCTCGTTCTCAAGATGCTCAACCGGAGGCCCAGAGGCCCGCTCTGCTGAGTGATGGCTTCCTTTACTGCATCTTATCAGCAACTTCTCTAGTCCCCAAACTCCATCGGGGTTCCCTCGGCCCCCCTCGGCCGGGTGTGGCTTCCCTACTACCCCTCGTCTATCTCCGACTGGAACTCCAACTGTACTGCTACTCCACTTGTCTTCCGTCTTGACTGCGTTATGTAAAAGTTCAACGTCCACTCGATCGCTGAAATCAAATGTTTAATCGTCATCAAGTGGAAATAACTGTCATGCAGTTCACAGGTCACTCTCTTCCGGTGCGTCAGTCTATGAGTGTACCATGGGAATTTTTTAGCTCGTCCCATTTCATCAGCCAATTTCCGCCCACGCAATTTCCTCTCATAACTGCCATTAGAATGTGTCACCTCCTTCCGGTGCATCACCTTGGAATGACATTTTTGGCCGGGTCAAAAGGTCAAAATATAACAAATAGAATTATTCGTGATCGATAGAAATACTTGAGACTATTTAACTGTGGTAAAAAATGAGCTAGTTTGTTTATAGTGTTTTGTTGATGCTTTTTTTTAAACAGCCTTATATTAATTAAAAATTTCAAAAGATTTTTAAGAATGACGTCTGTGAGTGTAGTTTAAAAATTTTAAAAGTCCATTGAAGAAAATATCTTATAGGAATTTGGGCCGCAAAATATTTTTGTTAAGTTGAAAACAGAAGAAAGTTAATTTCAAGAAAAAAACATTGCAGTAGGACACATAGCGTAACGGTTATCGGCTTTGGTCCCCTAAACTTCTAAGGAGACAAGCATCTAGAAGTTGCAGGTTCAATCCTGACTGCAGGCGTGTAATAATACAAGAATACTTAACACTTGTACCCGGTTATGGCTAACGGAATCAGAACAGGCGACCCCCGTGGATTCAATAAAGGACCTAATTTGAAGTTCCGTGTAGGTTACCGAGTTCGACAAACACCTGAAGAAGGCCGAGGGCATATCAGCCGAAACGTTGTGGAAATGAGAATAAAGATGAAGAAAATAGTCCGAAAACGCTTAATGATAAAAATCATCAAATTTCGTCTCAGATAATTTTTTATAAACTCCCAACGAGAGAAAAAATGCACTGATGAAATCATTGCGTTATAATCTTTTTATTTCATGTCTAATTTGCTGTGTTTGGCTAAAAAATAAAATATTTTTTGTTAGGACCGATTATTAATGGTCAATAAATAAATAACGCAACACGGAGGTATGGGTGCCACACAAATGAATCCAAGTGGCTGAGGATGGTTTCCTTGGTTCAACGTACACGAAGACAGGCAAGGTGCTTACTACAGCTTCTGCTCTCTGCTCTACCAGCTTAGATCTTGGTTAATATTCTCTTTGGGTAAGTCCATTATTCGGGTCATAGTTGAGTCACCTACAACATTTTTATATTCACATCCACCCGCCACACATATATATACACGAGTTCAAAGCCTCAACCAGAAAGAATAGCCATAGCTAAATATTTTTCTTGTGATAACACACAATAATTTCTTATAAAACTTGAAAGAAAAAACTCATTTTGATTTCTGTCTTAATTTCTGTGCAGGTGAGGCCCAAACTGTACGATAAATCTAAAAACGAACAAACGAGATGCCTTTGGAGTCATAAAATATCTGTGAAAGAAAGCCCTGACACCAAAAGGAAATTTATGTGTATATAATGCAGATGCTTGCTGATGATTCCCCTTTATATGAAACTGTAAAGAAGTAGACCGCCAATTACTGCAGGGCGGGGGCAATACAGAAGGTGTCCCTCAGTCAAGCCGTCCAAAAATCTCAAACACTGAGGAACTAATTGGTACCTCACCAAATAGTTTTGGCTGACAGACAGTTTTTTTAACTCTTACCTTTTTTTATAGGTTAGATAAGGTTATTTGGTTTTATGAAATATCAAACATCATGGGTTATTTAATGCCAAATCCTTTTTATACATATATATATTAAATATATAGGATTTAGTTTGGTGGGGTTTTACGGTATATCAACCATTGGAGGTTATTTAATGCCAAATCCTCTTTATACATATATATTAGATATATATGATTTGGTTAGGTTTTATGGCATATCAACCATTGTAGGTTATTTAATGCCAAATCCTCTTTATACATATATATTAAATGTATATGATTTGGTTTGGTTAGGTTTTATGGCATATCAACCATTGTAGGTTATTTAATGCCAAATCCTCTTTATACATATATATCAAATATATAGGATTTGGTTTGGTTGGGTTTAATGGCATATCAACCATTGTAGGTTATTTAATGCCAAATCCTCTTTATACATATATATTAAATATATAGGATTTGGTTTGGTTGGGTTTTATGGCATATCAACCATTGTAGGTTATTTAATGCCAAATCCTCTTTATACATACAGTAGCGGCTATAAGTTAGAGAACGGAACAAAAAGAAATATTTAAATGATTTTTACTTGAAAAATTTGCATGTACGGTTATGAAATTTTCATAAAATATACTCGGAATATATATTTCATTTAAATTCATTTAAATTTTCAAAAATCTTTTTACGGTAAATTGATAGTGAACTTAAAAAAACAAAAATATACATTTTGCCATGGTCAAAAGTTAAGGAACTCTGTTGAATTATAGTAATTTAGGTAATTTTTAAACCATTTGCTTTATAATTTTGATTCATAGTCAACTGTTATACATTGTTGGAAATATTTTAAAGCAAGATGGAGGCGAAACCACGTAATTGTTTAACTCGAGAAGAAAAAAATCTAATTTTGGAAAATTATGAAGAAGGCAAATCGTATTCTGATATTGCTGGCATCGGGTTAAGGTCAAAAAGCGTTGTATATCGCGTAACGATTAGATTTAAGGCTGACAAGACATTTGAACCAAAACCAAGAACTGACAGGCCTCCAATGACTACCAAACGGGAAGATTGGATGATTGTTAAAATGTCTTTTAAAGACCGTTTCCATACAGCAACGTCTATTTCTTTTGTGAGCAAACACGAAAACTAATCTCTTGAAAAAATGTTTCTTGTAGGTTAAATAAGGAAAAATTAGGGGCTCAGAATGCATGTCGCAAACGTTTAGTTTCAAAGAAAAATTTAAAGTTTCGTCTTGACTTCACCACAGAGAATATCCTGTGAACAGAGGAACAATGTAATATGATTTACTTTAGTGATGAATCTAAATTCAACTTGTTTGGAACTGATGGTAAGAGATTTGCAAGACGTAAAAATGGGGAAAATTATCTCCTAAATGTGTTTAGAAAACTGAAATTTGGAGGAAGGAGCATAATTGTGTGGGAGATGATTTCTTCAGCGGGAGTAGAATCCAGTGTTCATTTTCATGGTAATATTAATACCTGTGTTTATAAAGAACTTCTTCGCCATCATGCTCTTCATTTACGCAAAGGGACTCCAATATTTACAAACAACACGCCTTGCCACAAAGCTAAAACTGTGTTAAGTTTTCTTGAAGAGGAAGGAATAGCTGTTATGAAGTGGCCACCACAAAGCCCAGATATGAATCCTCTAGAGAATGCATAGAAAATCATAGGAGAGAAAGCTCAGAACAGAAATCCTCAAAATATTGATGATTTATGGGGTTTTCTGAAAAAAGAATGGGGAAGTATCACTATCACTTTTGTAAGAAGTTATTTGGCTCACGTGGTCAAAGATGCAATGGGGTAATCCAATATAAAGGAAAATTCACT
Organism: Sepioteuthis lessoniana; assembly: GCA_963585895.1. Taxonomy (NCBI): domain Eukaryota; kingdom Metazoa; phylum Mollusca; class Cephalopoda; order Myopsida; family Loliginidae; genus Sepioteuthis; species Sepioteuthis lessoniana. The sequence continues at coordinate 59,441,596 of OY757938.1, read as the reverse complement.
AAATATTGAATTATTCTTTAGTTTATATATTGATCTAACAAGGATTTATGATGCATTCCTTAACTTTTGACCAGGGCAAAACGTATATTTTTGTTTTTTCTGTTGACTATTAATTTACTGTAAAAGAAAATTGAGAAAACTTTATGAGTAATAAATGAATATATGTGCCCGTGGTGTAGTCGTTATCGTCGTAGGAAATGAACACGGCGACATGAGTTCAAATCCTATACGAGACTGGTTGCATTTCACATAGCACTAATACCCTTGGGAAAGGTATGAATCCAATTATTCTCCCTCCAGCTATGGGTAAAATAGTAGGACAGATTAGGTTCTTCAGCCTTGGTGAGGCAACTAGTCTAGGAGAAGGAAAACTCTGAATTCAAACCTGTTAAACTCCGCTTAAAAATTGACCTTGTGTCATATCCTGCCCGAGCGGAGGGGTTGGGTAAATAGTATAAATGGATATATGTTCCAAGTATATTCTATAAAAATTTCATTAATGTACATGCACATTTTTAAAAAATAAATATCATCTAAATATATGTTGTCATTGCGTTCCTTATCTTATGACCGCTACTGTATATGTTAGATATGATCATATATGATTTGGTTTAGTTGGATTTTATGACATATCAACCGTTGTAGCTTATTTAATAGCAAATCTTCTTTATACATATATATTCAAAATATATGATTTAGTTTGGTTGGATGTTATGGTATATCAACCATTTTAGGTTATTTAATGCCAAATCCTCTTTATACATACATATTAAATATATATGATTTGGTTTGGTTGGGTTTTATGGCATATCAACCATTGTAGGTTATTTAATGCCATATTATCTTTATGGCGCCCCTGGTGGTGTAATCGTTAGCAAGCTCGACTAGCAAACCTACACGAGCGAGTTCGAGTCTCATTGGGTGCCCCTTTCATATGGCCTTGTGCCACATATAAGCAAAAAGCTTAGTAAATTTCCATATCCTCTTTATGCATATATATTAAATATATATGGTTTGGTTTGGTAGGATTTTATGGTATTTCAACCATCATAGGTTACTCCTCTTTATATATGGATTAAATTTATTATTTCTAAGCGAATAGTTTGTAGGTAACAGTTTACAACTAATCAAAGCTCATTTGTTTGTCATAAACAGATAAATGGTTTCAAGTATTGTTTTTTTTTAATTAGTAATTCTGATTAATATAGGTTATTTGGTTTAATGGCATACCAAACCTTGATGGTTATTTAATGTTAAATCCTGTTTATACATATTTTTATTATATATGATTTTTAAGTATATACTTTATAGATAATTTTATTCTTAAAGGTGATGGAGGTTGGATGGTTGGTTCGGTTTTAAAGCATATCAAACTTTGTAGGTTATTTAATGCCAAATCCATTTTTATACAAAAGTTAGTTCTATTTCAAACAATTCAGTTTAGCCTGAGTTCAGTTTAATTGTCAAAAATATCTTTTAAGCTATTCTGCTTATTCAAACAGTTCTAATTCCGCCAATTCAGTTTAGTATAAGTATAGATTTTGTTTACACACAGTTGAATACCAAAACAGTTCTATATTAAACAATTCAGTTTAGCATAAATACAGATTCAATATCAAAAACAGTTTCATTTCAAAGAATTCAGTTTAGCATAAGTACGCAGTTTAAATGTAAGTACACAGTTTAATTGTCAAAAACATTTCTTTTTCAATCTATTCAATTGATTCAAACAGTTCTAATTCAAACAATTCAGTTTAGCATAAGTATGCAGTTTAGTTCTATTTAATCCATAGATAGGGCCCTTGAAGGCGCTACCAAAGTGGACCGGGGTGAGATGGCAATAAAGGGGTACTCCGCATTCCCCAAAGTTCCAGCATTACTGGAATCTCATCATCAGATTGTTTAGTGTCATATACAGGGCACTAGTTGAGAGGGGGGTTACCCCTCTGCAAAGAAGCAGTCGGTGTATTGTAAAAACCCAGCCGACTGGGCAAAAATCTGATGAAGTTCATTTGTTTGAGACTTAACATCTATAATTCTATTTATCAGGTAATCCTGTCTGATTTGAAGCTAATTGGGTGATATAAAAGCCGAGGGATTTCGTTTTATGTCTTTGGGTTTTGTTAGGCTGAGAACCTTTCGGCTCAGCACATGGGTTAGTTAGGTGCAAACTTGAGTGCATGTGTTAACGCGTGTGCGGGGAGGATGTGTCGTTCATAGATGTCAAAATAAAAATCGGATAGAAAGGTTGACCAGTGGATGTAAATGACGTCATGCACCGGAAGCGCGCGCGGAGGATTTTGAAAAAGTCAGTTAGTTGAGTTGAATTCTGCCTCGGGAGAAGACGGTTGACTTTCGCTTGCTCGCGGAGGCCTTACGCAGGTGTCGTACGAGATGGGGGGCAGATGAAAAAGCCAGAATAGAAAGAATGTGTATCTCTCTCCGTATGTTGAAGAACCTTTAAACTCAAAGGTAATAAAACGTTTCGTACCTGAACTAAGAAGTCGTAAGTGTTTTTGTGTTTCGAGATTCCTATGTTCTATGTATATATGTTATGAACACTCCATGTACATTTCACGTAGCCATATTCATATATGGCTATGGTACAATTGTTTGCGCATAGTTAAACGGTTGCAAGTATTGCTCTTTAACAGTAATAATATTATTTGATATTAAATGAGTGAACTGTTCTATTTGACTCATAGATAGGACCCTAAGAGGCACTACCACTCCGGCACAGAATCATGGAAATAAAAGGATACACCAGATAGATATAAGCCTCATCTAGAAGAAGATGGAGAAACTGATACCCTGGTTCAATCGACACTTAATTTAAATCTAAGGAAATAGCAATCTGTCTACAAGATGGACTTCAAGAATGTAGACACCAGGGCACAAGCCGAAAATGATTGACATTTCTCGGAGACTTCGGACTTAACTCCAGTCGATAGCAAAGAATTTCCACTGAAGATTAGTGATTCAAGTAGAAACCGGAGTCTACTACTTCGTAGCTGAATCAAAGTCATTGCAAACTTTCGAAATAATCTGGTTTTCCACCTCGGGGAAGAGCCCAGTTGGCTGGGGCTGTATAATACAGCATCTCTGCAGAAGGTAAGCCCCCACCACCACCAAACGAGTGTCCTTATATGACATAAAACAATATAATGGTGAGGCTCCAGTAATGCTGTAGCTTTCGGGAATGTGGAGTATCCCTTCATTGTCATTACTCCCAGGTCCACTTTGACCTGGAATGATAGCACCTGAAAGGGTCTTCTTATCTATGGCTCAAATAGAACTGTTTGACTATTTAACTGAGTGAAATAAATGACTTATGCTAAATTGAATTGTTAGAAATAGAACTGTTCGATCCTTTAGCTGTGTTTAAACAAATGATTGATGTTTATTTGAATCGATAGTGATACAAGGCCAAAGTGCTCTTGCTCCAGAATAACGCGCCTGTTCCCTTTCAGTCTTATCTCTGTTTTCGTCCAGTGATGAGGTCATATTGTTGTATAGATTAAGTGATGTCAATAATAACAATATAGATACTGATACATATACAGGAGAAGGAAAATTCTGAATTCAAACCTGTCAAACTCCGCTTAAAAATTGACCTTGTGTCATATCCTGCCCGAGTGGAGGTGTTGGTAAATATATATACAGATGCAGGCCAAACTCTTTCGTTTCGGATACGAACGGGTCTAATAACCTCTGGCTTCGGTCCATGGCTACAAGAGGAGAGAGACACAATTCTTAAAGGTCTTTCCTGACTCCACCCCCAACGAGCGACATATCTCATGATGTTTAAGATCTCTCTCGGTAGAGATCCGAAAAACATGATCTGATCTGATCAGATCCGAAAAACTCAACTCTCTTCTTCAAAGGTCGAATACCCAACTGAGGTCTTTTCAAAATCCTCAGATTCTCAGGACCATCTCTTCTGGGCATGATGTCATCCATACTCCAACCTCATTTCCTGTCTGGGATTTATTATAACAAATGGTGATTGTCATATCCTTTGCACACGAGCGTAAACTGTACCCATTGGCTATGCACCTGAAATATTAACCTGAATAGTTCAAAGCCCAACCAAACTGAATAATAAAATATAATTAACGAAAAATGATTAATATAAAAAATAACACTGGTTTACAAAGAAATTGAGGCAAGCACAAAAATACCCGTTTTTTACCTAATTTGAGGGTGCTGAATTCAAATTTGAAATCCGTTTTTACTCATCACCTCTAGTTTTTTAGATATGCATAGTGTGCATTTTGTGCATATACGGTACAAAAAAGCGTATATGAATTCAGGGTGAATTCTAATATTGTGAGACTTATAGCTTATTTTTTAGTTATTATGCATTAAATGTAAGTGATAGCATTACATTATATATATATATATATATATATATATAGTTATAGTTATAGTTATATATCAAGACGGATTTTGACAGTTAAGGCAGCAGGTCTTAATCCACACTCTGGCCGTCATTGGAAGAGGTTGTTTCGCAGGCGGCGCAGGAGGTTGGTGTCCCTCAACTATCGTGTTACACATCTTTTTGGTTACGAAATATTAGTATTACATTTTCAAATGCACATTTAGTTTTACTTTGTTATATTTTCAGATTTTCCAGTGGCTTCAAGCACGTCAAAATGTCGAGGATGCATCAACAAGGCCAATTCTTTATGCTACGTGTGTGGGGACTTCACAAGAGTTGCACAGCGTCGAACTATCACTTCCCTTCTCAGAACCGCCTACTTTCACTATTTTGACTGTAAAATTGGTGATCAGGACACGTCTTGGGCTCCACACATCTGTTGTAAACCCTGCTACAATGGACTAAGTGCATGGTTTAATGGCAAGAAAGCGGCTTTCAACTTTGCAGTCCTGATGGTTTGGAGAGAGCCGCGGAACCACGCAGATGATTGTTATTTTTGTTTAACTAATATAACTGGTTTCAATGCATCTTCTAGGAAAAATATCAAATATCCTAACCTTCGATCTGCTATGAGACCCGTTCCCTATTCAGATGATCTTCCTGTACCCACATCTCCAGTAAATAAGGATCTTCTTTCCTCATCAGATGAAGAAATGCATTCAAGAGAGGATTCTGCTGAGTCAATGTCTTTGGAAGATACTGAGTCTACATATTCAGGAACAAGTGGCAATGAGCCATACTGGATCATGCAAGAAGAGCTGAATGATCTTGCTCGTGATTTGTATCTGTCAAAACAGCAGTCAGAGCTTTTGGCTTCTCGGTTTAAACAGTGGAACCTAGTCCAGGAAGATGTAAGGATCACTAGTTTCAGGAATTGGAACAAATAAGGTCATTGGTCAACTTATGGGTATGCAAGCGGGCTTCACAAAGTACTGTTGTTTTCTCTGTCTCTGGGATAGTCAAGCTGTATCCCAGCATTACAAGCAGAAAGACTGGAGGTCTAGAAGCACTTTTGTTCTTGGTGAACACAGCCTCAAGTAGAATCCTCTGGTGGACATGAATAAGGTGCTTCTTCCACCTCTTCACATCAAGCTTGGTTTGAGGAAGAATTTCGTGAAGGCGTTGCACAAAAATGGTGCTGCCTTTCAACACTTGTCTACTGTGTTTCTAGGTCTTAGTGCTGCTAAGCTCAAAGAGGGCATCTTTGTCGGACCTCAGATCTGAGAAGTGCTGAAGGATACTGATTTTGAGGATCTTCTTAACTTAAAGGAACTGAGAGCATGGGAGGCATTCAAGTCAGTCTGTGGTGGCTTCCTTGGTAACACACGCGTACCAGTTTAACAAGCCTGTATTGAGAAGTTGCTAAAGTCTTACGAGGATATGGGGTGCCGAATGTCACTCAATATTCATTTTCTCCATTCCCACCTCAACTTCTTCCCACCAAACTTTGGAGCAGTGAGTGATGAGCATGGAGAAAGATTCCACCAAGACATTACGAAGATGGAGAGCAACTATCAAGGCAAATGGAACCCCGGCATGATGGGAGACTTCTGCTGGATGCTCTTGCGTGACATCCCGGAGGCAAAATACACCAGATCTTCTAAGAAAACACACTTTTGACTGTCTGTGGTACTATGAATTGTGCAATTGTGTCATCCAAGTATATTGATTCACTCAGTGTTCTTTATCTATCCTGTTTTATCTATTATAAGCTGCTGCAACTCTTGAAATATGCACATATATTCTCTTTTTATACGAAAATGAGACTATCTAAAAGCCAGAAAACTAGAGGTGATAGAGCAAAACTATTTATAAATTTGAATTCAGCAAATTAACAAAAAACACCTATCCCCATTCTTGCCTCAGACCAAAAATTTATTTTTGTAAACCAGTGTAATCATTCCTCAATTATATAACAATATGTGTTTTTGAAGGACCAGGATGCTACCTTTCTCCGTGAGGAAATTGCAATGTTTAAACATCGTTGGAACAAGCGTGTTTATGTCAACGGGAACTATATTGAATTGTGAAAAACTATCTTGTTTCCCTAACTCGTTCTTGTTGTGGCTTAGAACGTTTTGAGTGACCCTCGTATTTCTTTAGATATCATCATCATCAAGTCCAACTGACAGCACGCAGTTCCTTAACTCTCCCTCGCCATCCGTCCCTATCATCCAATGCATCTGGCAGGTCTGCTAGATTGCATCCAGTGTCGGCACAGAGATGATGCAAGTCGTTACTGCTCGAGTAACACTAGTATGTCCATAACAGATCGTCGCTTATGAGTTCACCTTGTAATATAATGGCCGAGGGATTTCGTTTTATATATCTTGCCTTTGGGTTTAGTTAGGCTGAAAAACTTTCAGCTCAGCACATGGGTTAGTTAGGTGCAAACTTGAGCACAGGTGTTGACGCGCGCGCGTGGAGGATGTGTCCTTCACAGATGTCAAAATAAAAATCCCAGATAGAAGGTTGACCAGTGGATGTGAATGACGTCATGAACCGGAAGCACGCGGGGAGGATTTTTGGGGATTTTGAAAAAGTCAGTTGAGTTGAGTTCCTGGCTCGGAAGAAGACGGTTGACTTTCGCTAGCTCGCCGAAGCCAGGCCAGTGGCCTTGTGGCGGGTGCCACACGTGTTGAGGGGGGGGGCAGATGGAAAAGTCATCATAGAAAGATTGTGCATCTCTCTTCCTTATGTCGAAACCTTTAACTCAAAGGTAATAAAAGGTTTCGTACTTGAACTAAGAAGTTGTTACGTGTTTTTCGTGTTTCGGGATTCCTATGTTCTATGTATATATGTAATGAACATTCTATGTACGTTTCAGACACATTCGGATATCTGTATGTTACAATCTTAACTTCTCCAACAGTAACCCAAATGCCTTAAATGGTTTGTGAGTTGTGTGGAAGGAGGTCGTACAGCTGTTGTTTTGTGGGTGGCTGCTTCCAGGATTTGTTCAAGACAGCACGCAAAATTATTCGGTAGTTCTCATCAAGCTTTTTTCTTTTCGTTTGTGTTAGTGTCCAAATGGTGCATCCAAACAATAGTATAAACAAAGCTCCCGCTTGGAAGAAATTCTACTTTATTTTATCGGATAGATTAGATTTCTATATAATCGATAGTTTGTCAATAGTATCCCGCGCCGTCACTAAGTGTTTATTAACATCTCATTCAGTTGATGAGATATTGCTGCTGGAGTACGTGAATAGGTTAACTAACTCTAGTGGCTTGCTATTTAAAGTAGAGATGCCTCTTTCTTGTCTAAAACGTATGAACTCTGTTTTATTGACATTCACATATAGGCCAATGCCTCTAGCTACTAGTCATAGTTTTTACGGGACATCGTCTGCTTCTTGCCATTTTCAATGAGAAACCATTTTCTTTTATTAAATGTATGGATGTTCGAAATACGCTATCTAGACAGCGTATAGACGAATATGGAGTTAATGAATCTCCTAGAAAAAGAGTTAAAGCTCTGTAGTTCTTTGTGATTTCGAAGTCACCTTTCATGGGAAAGGGAAGGATTCATCCTTTCGTTCATTTCTCTATTGTTTCTTGTTTATCGACTGCATTGCATAATCAGAAAACTATGTTGTCGAATTTTCTTGTTTTTCAAAAGTTTAGGCGTATTTCGTCAAGGGCTGCAGCTTTTCTGGTTTTATTCATTTATTCATTCATTTATTTGAATACTGGGTCAAGTTCTTCTTCCATAGACTGTCCAAATTTGATTTCTAGTCAGGCATGAACCATCTTTTGAGCTTGGCTTGTCAGTGATTTCAAATTCTCCGAACAGATTGTGTATATATATATATATATATATATATATATAGTTTTCTTTGAGTAAAATGACGCCCTATGATTATTGCATAAAATCTACGTAAAGGCAAATGGTGTCCTCTTTTCTGAGGGGTGTATGTATTAAATCATGGTATGTTTAATATATTTCAGGAGGGTTTCCGAGCAGATTATATATATATATATATATAAGCAGAGTTAGACGAACCAGACATGTAGTACACTGCTGGAGAAGCAGGGACAAACTCATAAGAGATGTACTCTTATGGACCCCCACACATGGCCGTGAAAAAGCAGGACGACCAGCACGAACATACATTCAACAGCTATGTGAGGATACAGGATGTTGTCCTGAAGACCTGCCTAGGGCGATGAACGATAGAGAGGAGTGGCGAGAGAGGGTCAGGGATATCCGTGCTACCAGCGCGACATGATGATGATGATGATGATATATATAAATATGGAATTAAATAATAGAAAAGAATCCGACTGAGTAGTCCAAAAGTGATCCATTTACCAAGCAAGAAAGTCGACGTTTTAACGTTTCGGTATTAATATACCATCATCATGACTTAAAAAGGTAACATCAAATGTTGAAGGAATAACGATAGATGTTTAATAAAATACGGGAAATGATGGAGGAAATACGTAAACGTTTAAATATTTCCTCCATTATTTCTTATATATATATATATATATACATTGGCATAATGGTTAGATTGTTCGCTAAAGGTCCGGGAGACCGGGGCTTAATCCCAGGTCAGGTCATACCAAAGATTCTAAAAATGTTCCTTGATACCTCCTTGACTAACACTCAGCATTATAAGGTAAGGATCAAGGGTAAAGTGGAGCAATCCAAGGAAAGGAGTACCGTGCTCCCATACAACTTAGTGTATTAGCTATTGAAAAGGCAGACTTCGGGTCACCCTCGACTACGATCGGCCATCTCACACACACACACACATACACACACACACACACACACATATATATATATATATATATATATATATATATATATATATATATATCTTGCGGTCGCGCATTCTTACCATGACTAGTTAATTTGGCATCGCTTATGTGTGGCATGAACTGGCGGTCCATTGGTAGAAGTACAGTTTCTGCATACTGGGGTTGCTTGTTCGATCTCTAGTGGTGGAGATCACGGTATGCACTACTGATGAGACCCAATAAGGTCGAAACAGCTGTTCTGTATGTCACATGTGGGCGTTTGCTGGGTTTTCTGTTAATTTAATTAATATAATATCAATTTCTCTAATTATATATATATATCTTTTTTAATACAGTGATGTCACAGATAATAGTATGAAATTTATAGATGCTTGGTTTCTCTCCCCGCTTTTTATGAAACAATGTACGTATGTGACAATACCCCCTCGGCCCCCTGACACATCAACTTCTTCGAGCCATTTCACTTCTTGGCCGGTGATCAACTAGTGATTCCGATAGGGGCATCGCACATTTCTTCATAGCTACAAGAAATACAATCAAGGGAATGGGAGGAAAGAGAACAAACGAACAAAATACTTGGGTTAACTCAAGGTGCAAGAGAGGGAGTTATGTAACATTGCATTCCCTTGTGCATATGTACACTAACGCTAGCGTGGATTTCTTGCGAAATTTCTACAAAGCTACTAGGAATGCCAACCTATTTTGACCGGTCTTCACTCGCTGGTCTCGACCCTCTCTCATGCTGATTGATCTCTCTGCTGTCCGGTGTCGACTGGCCACTCGCGTCACCCTTTGCCAACTGCCTTCCTCTGGGTTCCTTTTGTCTCACTCTCTGACTGGTGTTCCCTTCCTACTTCCGGTCACGTCGAGATCTCGAGTCCAAACCCTTTTTCTGGTTTCGTGCCAAAACAGACAAAGGGATTGTCTGCTTGGCGGACCACCTACATAATGTTACACGTATAAAATCATTGCGTATTTCATGTATGTACAGTTTAAGATTCTTTTGAATTCAGTCTAGAGTTGCCTATTTTCCAATGTGTTAAAGTTCAAACGGAAAACAGTCTATATTCTTTTTACAAGACATAAAATGAGTTGAAATTATCAAGAGTTAATAAGAAAGTTTTTTTTTTTCCAAGATATGGGTTGTGTTATCAAAGAATTTTTTTCATTGGCGAGCCAATCGTTTTGTGAATCGTAGAATATTAAAAAAAACATCTTTGCCAATGCGATAAGAACATGAGAAAGATAAGAAAAAAAATGGAAATTCGACTTGAAATTGATAATCGACATTATCTTGTTTTTCTTGTTGTCTAATTTTCTGTTTGGTTGTTTTGTTTTACAGCGTATCAAGTCTTTTCGAGTCGTTTAGCGCTGAATTAATTCATTTGGATGAAGGTTTTTAAAAATTCAGTTTACTATAAATACAGTTATTTGTTTACACACAGTTAAATGTCAAAACAGTTCTATTTCAAACAATTCAGTTCAGCATAAGTATACAATTTCAATGTCTAAAACAGTTCTATTTTAAACAATTCAGTTTAGCATTTGTATGCAGTTTAAATTTCAAAACAGTTCGAATTCATATAATTCAGTTTAACATAATTTCAAAGTATGAGTACTCAGTTAATTGTCAAAACAGACTTATTGCAAACAACTGAGTTTGGCATAAGTACACTGTTTGTGTGTAAGGAAGAGACACACAAAGAGAGTAAGAAAGAGAGAGAGAGAGAGAGAGAGAGAGAGAGAGAGTGTGTGTGTGTGTGTGT
>OY757938.1:59320619-59428119 GCA_963585895.1 Sepioteuthis lessoniana | reverse complement strand
TGTGTTTTGATTAATGGAAGCGATCTTGCTAGCATCTCTAAAACCCCTCTTTTGATATACATGTACCTCTTTATATTCATTACCGTTTCCTAGCTATTTCGCCTGTTAATATCTATCTATCTATCTATCTTTTCAAAGTAGGTTTACTTGTAACTGCAACATTCTTCTTCTTCTTCTTCTTCTTCTTCTTCTTCTTCTTCTTCTTCTTCTTCTTCTTCTTCTTCTTCTGTGAAAGTTTTGTTTAAGCTCACGAGGCGTTCTGACTTGCCAATGCCAATTAACGGAATGTGTCTGTATACATGCAGACATCTTCTTCGGTCATTTAAACGAAGCCATCTTTCTTGATTTTCTTCTTTCTCACAACGCCATCCTCTTGCATGTTAACATATTTCTGGAAACGCTAGTATTCAGAAAACGCCGCGCATGCGCTCGGCCTCGAGTGGTAACAAATGAAACAATTTCAGTTGTTGTCACTGCAACCACAACAAAAACCCAGCAAGGTCGGTACTTGGCCAGTCAATGCAAACTTGTACTCCCTATAACGTGTGCAAGGCGTATTGTTCACCAAGATTCTACATTTGCTTGCTTGTTTCGTTCGTTTCCTAGTGTTTTATGGCATATTAACCTTTGTGGATAATTTAATGCCAAATACTATATATATATATATATGATTTATAAGGGAACAGTTTGTTGACAATTTTACTTTTAAACGAATTTGTGAACATTTTGTTGGCACACAGTTAAATGGTTTCAAGTATTCCTATCTAACACTAGTATTATATTTCTAATATTAGTAATCCTTAGTTAACGATTGAACAGTTCTATTTTGACTCATTGATGGGATTCTAGCAGGTACAGGCTACGGAGTCAAAATTAGGAAAATTCTAGTATAATAATAAACGACTCTATTATAAAACAAGATTAGTTTTTATTTTAAAAAACGTAATCAAGGGGAGTGGAGTTAAGGTCTGGGTTTGATGGAGGCCATAAAGAAACTCCAATTATTTCGGAAATTGTTTTTGGTTTGGTTTCGGCGTTACGCAAATCATAGAGTCTTTGTCGTTTCTTTTCTTGCTCATTCATATTGGACTGGATTTTAATGAAAAAGTGTTTGAAAAATAGAGTGAACCATGAAAATTTAGATTTATCGCGTTTTTCCCCCCAAAACTGGACTAATCAGACTAAAAATAAGTTTTAAAAATTATTCTATATTTTGCTTCTGCACATTGTAGTAAAGGCATGAATCCAATCCTCCCTATACCAAATTTAGTTTCTGCACCTTGTTCTACCAATCCAGGACTGAGTGGATCTAGATGTTATGGAAATGAAAGGCTATAACAGATTCTCCAAAGCACCAAGAGTGAAACCTCACCATCATATGATGTTTAGGACACTCAGAATGGGGGTGGATCTATCCCTTCTGCCCCAGCCGACTGGAGTGTGTGTGTGGGGGGGTAGATTCTGAATTAGGCAACAGTTGAACTTCGGTGACTCGGTACAAAGACACCTTTTCTATGTGGAGTTTGTGGCAAAAAGATTTCAATTTAACTGGCAAAGACATCGCAACTGATGAGACATCTTTAAATTTCGCTGAAGGAGAATGACTCGTCGGACATATTGAAATTCACAGAACTGAAATTTCTTTCTTTCTTTCTTTCTTTCTTTCTTTCTTTCTTTTAAGCTTCAAATTCTTCTTCTTCTTTTTTTCTTTCTTAATTTCTTTCTTTCACTCTTTCATTCTTTCTGTCTTACTTTATTATATACTTTCTTCCTTTTTTTCTTTCATTCTTTCTTTCGTGCAAATTGTCTTTTTTTTATTCTACCCATTCACATTTTTTTTTCTTTCTTTCGTTCTTTACCTTATTTTTTATTTTTCTTATTTTTCTTTCTTTCTTTCTTTCTTTCTGCTTACTTCTCACACTCTTTCATTCTTTCTTTCTTTCTTTGTTTTATACTTACTCCTTTATCTCTCGCACTCTTTCTTTTTTTCTCCTTTGTGCTTATCCTTCACACTCTTTCTTTCTTTCTTTCTTTCTTTCTTTCTGCTTATCCTTCACACTGTTTCTTTCTTTCTTTCTCCTTTATGCTTATCTCTCACACTCTTTCTTTCTTTCTTTCTTTCTTTCTTTTTCCTTTATGCTTATCTCTCACACTCTTTCTTTCTTTCTTTTTCTTTTATGCTTATCTCTCACACTCTTTCTTTCTTTCTTTTTCCTTTATGCTTATCTCTCACACTCTTTCTTTCTTTCTTTCTTTTTCTTTTATGCTTATCTCTCACACTCTATTTTTCTTTCTTTCTTTCTCCTTTATACTTATTCTTCACACTCTTTCTTTCTTTCTTTCTTTCTTTCTTTCTTTCTTTCTCCTATATGCTTATCTCTAACACTCTTTCTTTCTGTCTGTCTTTCTTTCTTTATCCTTTATTCTTATCTCTCACACTATTTCTTTCTTTCTTTCTTTTATACTTACTCCTTTATGCTTATCTTTCTTTCTTTCTTTCTTTCTTTCTTTCTTTCTTTCAATCTTCATGCTTATCTCTCGCACTCTTTCTTTTTTTCTCCTTTATGCTTATCCTTCACACTCTTTCTTTCTTTCTTTCTTTCTTTCTTTCTTTCTTTCAATCTTCATGCTTATCTCTCGCACTCTTTCTTTCTTTCTTTCTTTCTTCATGCTTATCTCTCACACTCTTTCTTTCTTTCTTTCTTTCTTTCTTTCTTTCTTCTTATCCTTCACACTGTTTCTTTCGTTCTTTCTCCTTTATGCTTACCTCTCACAGTCTTTCTTTCTTTCTTTCTTTCTTTCTTTCTTTCTTTCTTTTATACTTACTCCTTTATGCTTATCTCTCAGACTCTTTCTTTCTTTCTTTCTCCTTTATTCTTATCTCTCACGCTCTTTCTTTCTTTCTTTCTTCTTATCTCTCACACTCTTTCTTTCTTTCTTTCTTTCTTTCTTTCTTCTCTCTCAGACTCTTTCTTTCTTTCTTTCTTTCTTTCTTTCTCCTTTATACTTATCCTTCACACTTTTTCTTTCTTTCTTTCTTTCTTTCTTTCTTTCTTTCTTTCTTTCTTTCTTTCTTTCTTTCTTTCTTTCTTTCTCCTATATGCTTATCTCTCACACTCTTTCTTTCTGTCTTTCTTTCTTTATCCTTTATTCTTATCTCTCACACTCTTTCTTTCTTTCTTTCTTTCTTTCTTTCTTTATACTTATCCTTCACACTCTTTCTTTCTTTCTTTCTCCTATATGCTTATCTCTCACACTTTTTCTTTCTTTCTTTCATTCTTTCTTTCTTTCTTTTATACTAACTCCTTTATGCTTATCTCTCAGACTCTTTCTTTCTTTCTTTTTTTCTTTCAATCTTCATGCTTATCCTTCACACTCTTTCTTTCTTTCTTTCTTTCTTTCTTTCTTTCTTTCTTTCTTTCTTTGTGCTTATCTCTCACACTCTATTTTTCTTTCTTTCTTTTTCCTTCATGCTTATCTCTCACACTCTTTCTTTCTTTCTTTCTTTCTTTCTTTCTTTCTCCTTTATACTTATTCTTCACACACTTTCTTTCTTTTTTCTTCCTTTCTTATGCCAACATTTTACACTTTTTCTTTTTTTAATTTCTTTATCATTTTCTTTCGTTCTTCTCTTCTTTCTTTCTTTTATCTTTATTTTTCATAGGTCCTTTAGTAAATCTTCTTCTTCTTCTTCTTCCCTCTTCTTCTTCTTCTTCTTCTTCTTCTTCTTCTTCTTCTTCTTCTTCTTCTTCTTCTCTCTGTGTCTTTCTCTCTCTTTCTATCTGTCTCTCTGTTTTCATTCATTACCACAACGTAATTTTTTTCTTTTACTTTTCCTTTTTAACCGACTGGACTTGCACGATTTTTTACTAATTTTTTTTTTCGATTCCGACCATTAAGAGACACCAACCCAACCCGACCATCATGATCCTCTCCATTTTCTTATAACAAACTGACTCTCCCATTTTCATCTAAAAAAAAAAAAGATTTCGAGCCACAAATTACAAAGAGAGAAAAAAATGTTCACGCTATTGTAACAAAAAATACCAACAAAAAATAAAAAATAAAACAAAAACAAAACAAAACAAACAAAAAATAATTACAGATCCTAGAACAAGGAATCTAATCACAATTTTTGACATGGACACAAATAAGTCCCGACCTAATCTTAACTAAAAGTAATAAAAATACTATTTTTACACTATTTTTATTCCTATTATTGCAAACCAACCTTCTTTATTTTCTTGATTCCATTTTTTTTTTTTTGCTTTTGCTTAATAGTTTTCTTCGCCCATCCTGATTTCTTCTCATAATTCCCCGCTTTTCTTATATTGCTCTTCCCATTCCTCTTTACAACCCCACCTACTTCCTCTTTCACAATTAGTTAACCCTCTCCCTCTTCCTTCAACTTCTACCCCCAACTCGTTCGTCTACTGCTTCTTTCTCCTTCTACCTCTACGTTCAACCCCTCATGGTCTCCTATCTAGTTTCTCCTTTTTCCAATTTTACTTCTACTTCTCCTCCATCTTCTACCTGTTTTCTTCCTTCTTTCATCTTTAACTCCTACTTCTTCTTCCCCACTCTTTTCTATTTTGTCCTTTTTCTTCCACCACAGGTGACACTCCTCTCCCTCTTTTTACTTGTCTCTTGACTTCTTCCCTCACCTCTTTGAACGTAAATATTTCCCTGTGTGTTGCTATTCGATAAACATACATGCGCACAGAGTCAAAGTGACACACACACACACACACACACGAGAGAGAGAGTGAGAGAGAGAGAGAGAGAGAGAGAGAGGGGGGGGAGATTAGAATGAGGAAAGAGAACTTTTCCTTTTAATTTTGTTACGCGACGGCATCGGGGCTTCTCTGCTCCTTTTGCAATTGGTCTTTCTGACTGCCATGACGTCTTCAAATGTTTTTCTAATATAAGAATTATTCCTTAATCACACGTAACCGCTAAAACCTTTTAGTGACACGACATTGCTAAATATCAGCTGATATGTATTTAATTTTTTATATTAATATATTTTGCTTACAGCTAATTCTAAAACAAATTTGTCACACTTATTTTGACATAACTGATATGCATTCGAAAAACAAGGCCAACGCAAGTCCTGACCTTTCCAAATTGAAAGCCTGCCATTATAAACTCAAAGTTTTTTTTAGAAAACAATTTATTACTAAAATAATTAACTAAAACACCAAATTATTTGACTCTCATCCAAAGACGTGAAACTCGTCGTAATGGATAATAATTAATATAGTGAAGTTAGATAACACTCTCTGATATTAAACCAACTCATATTCATTTTTACGAGGGTGTGTCGCCGTGGCGTAGGGGATGATGGGCTGAACTTCGACATCATAGTTAACAAATTCAAACTCCATTCGGACTTTTAAATTCGGACTAGTACCTTTGAGAAAGGCATGAACTCCCTTATCATTCCAGCTATGTGTCAAATAGAAGCATTACTGCTCTTCTACGAGTCATTTTAATGGTTCTTCTTTTATATGATATATATATATATATATATATATATATGTATATATATATGTGTGTGTGTGTGTGTGTGTGTGGTGTGTGTGTGTGTCACCATTTCCCTTTTTACTTCACTTCAATTCCATCCCTCTCAAAACCTCCCGCTTCCTCATTTTATCTCTCTCTTGTCTCACTGAAATTAAGTCCAGACCAATAACCCGACAATCCCCACTCAATACTAGATCTATTCCCTCTTTTCTTTTTTCTGTCTTTTGTCTTTAGACTCTTTCCCTTTCATTCACTCTAATCGATTTCCTCTTTTTGTTAAACTTTTGAAAAAACTTTTTTTCTCAGTTGAAAAAGTTCTGTCAATAAATAAGAACGAAATATTCTGAACTGAATACGTTGTTTGCGTTTTTAGTATATCCACTTTTATATTTATTTTTCCTCATCTTGTCAGATCTACCAAAAATATTTACCTTTTCTCAAAGACGTATCTTTTCTTGACGGTCTTACTTTCAAGATGTATCTTATCTTTTATATATATACATATATATGCATATATTATAACATATATATATATATATATATATATATATATATATATATAAACGGCCCATTGGAATAATGGTTTGAGTGCTTGGCAATTTTCTGAGAAACCTGCGTTGAAACCCAGGCTAAGTCATACAAAAAACTCAAAAAATTGTACTTGATGCCTCCTTGCTCAAAATTATAAGGTACAGATCAAGGATAAGTGGAGCACAACAGGAAAAGGAGTGGCACCCTCACTTACATCGGGGTGTAAGATAGCTCGGGCCATTGACCCTAACGAGTAGAGTGTTCGCCAATGGTCCGGGAAACCAGGGTTCAATACCATACCACACCATACCAAACACTGAATAATGGTACTTGATGCCGCCTTGCTTAACACTCAGCATTATAAGGTACGGATCAAGGCAAAGTGGAGCAATCAAGGGAATAGAGTAGCGCCCTTCGATCCACTTTGGTGTAGTAGCTATTGAAAAGGGAGCCTTCGGAACAACCTCAACTAAGGTTGCCAACTTACTTTATACTCCTTCGGGTCTCCCTCGACTACGATCGGCCAACTTATATATATATATCTAGAGGTGGAGATCACGGTATCCACTCATGATGAGACCCAATAAGGTTGAAACAGCTGTTCAGTGTTCTGTATGTTGTATGTGGGTGTTTGCCGGATTTTCTAGTCATGGTAATTTAATTGATATAATATCAATTCCTCTAATTATATATATATATATATATATAATTAATTCTCTTATTATATATAATCTAATTCCTGCCCATAAGGTTATAGTCTATGTGGATACGTAACACCGACTTGGGAAGACGTAGCCCCAGAGGTGGTCGTGTCCTCTGTAAGGTAAAAACGTACTTTCATGATACATTAGATCATGTGGTCACGCTTTTTTACCATGACTTGTTGATTTGGCATCACTTATGTGTGACATGAACTGTTGGCCCATTGGTAGAAGTTCAGCTTCAGTATTCTTGGGTTGTCGGTTAGATCTCTAGTGGTGGAGATCACGGTATGCTCTGCTGTTCCGTATGTCGCATGTGGGTGTTTGCTGGATTTTCTAATCATGGTAATTTAATTAATATATATATATATATATATATATACCCGTGCGAACTTTGCAATTATTTTGTCTGTTTCAATATGAATATCTTCTATATAATCGGATGCATTTATAGTTTAGATTCTGTTGTGTTTTGATCTTTTGGAGTTACGTTATCTTTGGATGGTTCGGTGGTCTTGATTGGTTTCTCATAATTATTTTTCTTAGTTTTCTTTTTCTTGATGTTGAGATGTCCTTGGATTAAAATGAGGGGGTTTGATATGTACAGTTATTTCTGTTCAGTTGTTGGTTGGGTATGATCTATTTTGGATTGAGCGGTAGGTTTGAGTTTAGTCGGGGTAAAAAGAATTTTTTTTGCTTCGATGTCTGGTTCTAGATTTATTTTGGGAGTCGGTGTACGTATTAATGATCTCTGATTTTTTCCCTCGGGGTATTTATTCAAGATAGAAATTCTGAGATTTCTGTTCATATTAAGGAGTAATGGTATGGTTGTATGTTGTGAGTTCTTTATGATTTTCATTGATTTCAACATGGTATAATTAATTTTCTTGATATTCTTTGGCCGCTCACGTGGTCCTAGTGTAAGACGATGGACCATGTTGAATATTCGTAATTACACACCTTTCAAAAAGAACAACGGGCCAACATCTGTTTTTAGATATGAAGCCTTTGTTTTGCCTGGTGGAATTTCATGGTCGTAATGACCCCACGAGGTAGAGAGAAAGATATGAAAGTGTCTAGGAGCAAATCTTGCTTGCAGCTACCCTACCCACACAGACACCTGACGAATCACGTCCAAATCTCAACTTCTCCTCTGAAGTCCAAAACTCAATTGCCAAATTGCCCAGTCTGCTTTGGCTGTAAAATACACCGACTGCACCTCTGCACAGGGGTAAGCCCCTCCGCCATGACTGTCTGGGATATGACAGTAAACAATCTGATGGTGAGGTTCCAGTGATGCTGGGGCTTTGGGGAATGCAAAGGTCCTCTTTATCATATCATATTTACCCGACCCCTCCGCTTGGGCATGATATGACACAAGGTCAATTTTTTAAGCGGAGTTTAACAGGTTTGAATTCAGAGTTTTCCTTCTCCTAGACTAGTTGCCCCACCAAGGCTGAAGAACCTAGTCTGCCCTACTATTTACCCATATATGGAGGGAGAATAATTGGATTCATACCTTTCCCAAGGGTATTAGTGCTATGTGAAATGCAATCAGTCTCGTCCAGTATTTGAACTCGTGTCGCCGTGTCCATTCCCTACGAGGATAACCATTACACAACGGCCCCCTGATCCACTCTGGCCTGGAGTAGTAGCAGCTGATAGGGACCTATCTATGGGGTAAATAGAATTGCATACTTATGCTAAACTGAATTGTTTGAATTAAAACTGTTTGTTTGGACTGAATAGTTTGAAATAGAGATGTTTTTGACAAATAAACTGTACTTATATCTAAACTGTGTAATTGTGCTGGACTGAATTGTTTGAGGTGGAACTGTTTTTGACATTGAAACTCTACTTACACTAAACTGAATTGTTTGATATAGAACTATTTTGACATTTACCTGTGTGTAAACAAAATCTGTACTTATACAGAACTGAATTAGCTGAATTAGAATTGTTTGAATACACTGAAGATCTTGAAATAGAAATGTTTTTTACAATTAAATGGTGTGCTTATGTTTAACTGAATTGTTTGAAATAGAACTATTTGCATAAAAATGGATTTGGCTTTAAATAACCTGCAAAGATTGAAATGCTATAAAACCAACCAATCAACCAACAATCAATTGCCTGAATCTTAACTCTTAACTGACTATATTCAAATTCGCTATCCCCCTCGGCCAATGTGACGTAATCTCACCATATATTGCATATTACCATCATCCAAACCACCACACGTTTCCCCTTTCATAATATTTTTTATTTCACCTGAATCAAACTCTATGATACGACGTGACTGTACGTGGTGCCTTCAATAGGTTTCCAGACTTTTTTTTGTACAGGCATTTAAAATTGTCGTAGACTCTTGAAAATTCAGTATGTTATTTCTATACATCTTATGAGATGACTGACCTATTTTTATGATTCAAGATTCAAATGAGCAGCTACAGCAGGAATTGGAATACACCCTACTAAAGCCTGATTGGCATAACTGGTGAAGTTCAAAAATGCAATCTGGACGTCAGGATATTTTAGAAGAACGATATGCAATAAAATTATGTTTTAAACTTGGAAAAATGATGCCAGAGAAACGTATTGAATGGTTAAGACTGCTTTTCAACCATCTTGCTAAAATCGAGCATCAGTTTTTGAATGGCATAAGAGATTTAAGGAAGTCAGGGAATCTGTGAGGGATGATGAGAGGTGTGAGAAGAGTAAGGAAGTCAGATGACCAGAGTTAATTGGCCAAAGGGTTGGGGTTAGGGTTACTATATTGAGGTTTTAAGTGAGATCAGGAAGAGATTCCTAGGGAAGAGGCCAGCACTCTTCAAATCAGCTCAGTGGCATTTCCACCAGGACAATGCACCAGTCCACAACTCCATCCTTGTCACAGACTATTTGACCAAGATGGGCATCAAAACAGTTCCTCAGCCTCCCTATAGTCCAGACCTTGCTCCCTGTGATTTTTGGTTATTCCTAAAGCTCAGAGGCTGTCGTTATGACGCAATTGATGTGATGAAAGAGGCTGTGACGAAGGTCATTGACACTCTCACACAAGAGGACTTCGATGGGGCCTTGCAGAATTTGTTGGAACGGTAGAACAAGTGCATTGGAGCCGGAGGATATTTCTTCGAAGGGCATTAGAGTTTCATGTGTGTACTATCAATAAAAGTGCCGATACAAAAAAAGTCTGGAAACTTATTTAATGAGCCTTGTATTTCATTTCACATTAGGTTTCTGTTGCGTTCTGGTTAGTGAATGCTTGTAATATTAAATAAAGGACAAACCACTATATGAGAGGAAATAGAGATATATTCTCAGGAAAAAGTATATACATTAGAGAGACTATTAGTAGACAAGAACATAGGATTAGTGAACGCTTGTAATATTAAATAAAGGACAAACCACGATATGAGAGGAAATAGAGATATATTCTCAGGAAAAAGTATATACATTAGAGAGACTATTAGTAGACAAGAACATAGGATTAGTGAACGCTTGTAATATTTAATAAAGGACAAACCACGATATGAGAGGAAATAGAGATATATTCTCAGGAAAAAGTATATACAATAGAGAGACTATTAGTAGACAAGAACATAGGATTAGTGAATACAAAATAAAGATATAGTCCAACGATACTATTCGCTTCCGTTATTACGGTAGCAAGTAAGGTGATCTAGTGCGATCTCCAGTCTCCAACGCTCTAATACTATTCCTATAAGAAGCTGCTCTTCACCTTCTAGTCTGCCCTGGTATTAGTAGCTACTGCTATATATGGCAGATGGACTAGTTCATTGCGTGGAAAAAGGTGGGTGATACCCAACAGTTTCATAACTTCGCGCGTGCGCATGCGGTGCCGAGTACAATTTGACTAAAAGATTCCTGATCAGTTTGTGACGTCACCAAACTAAATAATAGAATAATTAATATAATAGATTATCATGAAAATAATTGTAGTAAAGTTGTCTCCCTTTAGTCGAGAACAACCAGCTGTACGGCCACCTACCTCCCAATCACGAAAACTATCCGAGCAAGACGAACTAGACATGCAGGTCACTGCTGGAGAAGCAAGGACGAGCTCATAAGTTACGCTCCTATGGACCACCGCATATGGCCGAGCAAAAGCAGGACGACCAGCTCGAACATACATACAGCAGTTATGGGAAGCACTGAAGACTTGCCAGAGGCGATGAATGATAAGGAGGAGTAGCGAGAGAGGGTCAGGGATATCTGTGCTAGCGGCACGACATGATGATGGTGAGTTATCCATTGCTACAGTAGAGAAAATAAAAACAACCTTAAGAAAAATAATGTGTTACGGACTAGAACGGATAACTACCTGTTTCTAATTACTCCCTTTCGAGTGATAAGGTTTTCATGCAGTTATGTATTACATTTCAAGTTGTAAAAAGTTTTCATTTTGATAAGGTTTTCGGTATGCTTCCTGCTGTCTACCTCAACAAGTCGAAGACTAATCGGATAGCGCAGTAGAATACACCGACTGCATCTCTGTTGAGGTTTAAGACCCCACTATCCAACATGTGGTCTCGATTTGACATTAAACCACCTGATGGTGAGGTTCCAGTTATGCTAGAGCTTTGAGGAATACGGAGTACACCTTCATTATCATTGCTCTCAGGTTCAGTCTGGGCCGGAATGGTAGCACCTATCTCTTGATCAAATAGAACCGTTTGACATTTAAACTGAGAAGAAACGAATGACTTATCTTAAATTGAAATGCTTGAAAAAGAACTCTTTGATAATTTATTATGGCAAACAAATAACTGATGTCTAATTGAATTGTAAGTGATACATAGCAATACTTGAAACCATTTAACTGTATGCAAACAAATGACTTATGCAAAATTGAATTGTTGGAAATAGAACTGTTTGATCATTTAACTGTGTGTCAACAAATGACTGGTATTTAATTGAATCCTTAGTGATACATAGCAATACTTGGATCTATTAAACTGTTCGAACGAATGAAGAAAGTTGAATTGAATAATTAATGTTTGATCGCAATAATTGCTTGAAACCATTTAAAGACATGCATGTGAAAAAATGATATATATATATATATATATATATATATAGAGAGAGAGAGAGAGAAAAATGGGGATATATATATATATATATATATATATATATATAAGGAAAGAGTTGGTGTTATATATTTATACCGGGTGGAACGATAAAATTGTCGTCCTAAAGAAAACAACACTACAGCTTTATTTTAAAACTTTTATTGAAAAAATCAATTCAGGTAACTTGATTATGTAGTAGAGCTGACATCTATTCAATGTAGCCGCCTTCAGCCTCAATCACCGCCTCGATACGGATCAGGAACTGAGAGCATGCCTTTTCCACAAGCGCCGGCGGCGATCAGGCTGGCTTTGGTGTTGTGGGAGGTCATGTTGGTGATGTTCTCGACGTATGACCAAACGAAGTAGTCCAGCGGGTTCAGGTCGGGGGAGGAGGGGGGCCAGAGAGAGAAGGATACAAAGTCGTAGCACTCATTCTGAAGCCAAGCCTCGGTCGCTTTGGACTTGTGGACCGGCACCGAGTCCTGCTGCCACACCCAGGGTCTGCCACCGGCCACCTGATCACACCAGGGGATCACCACACTTTTCAGCACATCGAAGTACACTTTGGAGGTGCCCGTGGTGTAGTCGTTTTCGTCGTAGGAAATGAACACGGCGACACAAGTTCAAATCCTGGATGAGATTGATTGCATTTCACATAGCACTAATACCCTTGGGAAAGGTATGAATCCAATTATTCTCCCTCCAGCTATGGGTAAATAGTAGGGTAGACTAGGTTCTTCAGCCTTGGTTAGCCAACTAGTCTAGGAGAAGGAAAACTCTGAATTCAAACCTGTTAAACTCCGCTTAAAAATTGACCATGTGTCGTATCCTGCCCGAGCGGAGGGGTTGGTAAATAGTATCGAAGTACACTTTGGTGTTGACTTTTAAGCCGACTTCGAAGATGTGAGGTGGCATGATGTGGCCCTCACTTGAAACCACACCAAAGATCATAACTGTAGCCGGAAACTTTGTTTTCATCACTTTGGGCACGCCCTGTTGCATTTTGAGGGTGCTGGCAATGGTCCTGTTGTCATAAGTTGGGTCGGTAGAGTGTATGAGTTGTACAGCGGTGCATCTCCGATCTCGCTGTATTTGTAAAAAATGAACTCAGGCTTGTTTAAAAATGTTATCAAAAAAATGTGTTAACAAATCATATATATTTGATATAGATGTATATAAAGAGAATTTAGCATTAAGTAACCTACAACAATTGATATGCTATTAAACACAACCAAATCAAACCAAAACAATCAAGAAGTCACTTCTAAATTTCTATTCACAGTTCAATGAGATTATTCTTTCAATCAAGAAATGGAACAGTTGGATTATAGAAGTTTCTAAAATAAAATGTGGAGTATACTGTATAATCTTAAAAGGAAAATCCTATACCTTCGAAAACCCCAAACCAACATTCATAATAAAGTAAGATATAATCTCCAATTCAAAATAGGTTTGGTTTTTTGTTTAATGGCATATCAACTCTTTTTAGGTTATTTAATGCCAAAGCCACTCTCCTAGGAGAACAGTAGTTGTACTATCTAACCTATAGCTGGGAGGATAAGGGGGTTCATACCTTTCCCAGGGGTATTTGTCCGAAATAGCGCGACTGGAGTACGAACTCGCGTACTACGATTCCGCAGTCCATCGCTTTAACCATTACACCACGAGGACATCCCCCAATTCAAAATAGTATTCAGCATAATCAAATGTTGTAACTACAAAGTGGTATACATTTTTTCTGCTCAAGCACTGAACAACAGAGTCTCCTTGCATAAAAGCAACTTTAAATTTCCAGAAAATTGAAAAATCTAATTATCAAGACACTTTCATGAATGCAGAAAAGGGGTTCATTAAAATAATGTCATTATACTAGACTGATGACTACTCGTTACTCCAAAGAAAACAAATTATTCAGAGATAGATTTAAACCAACATTAAAAAAGACTAACTTTCTCTCTCTCTCTCTCTCTCTCTCTCTCTCTATCTCTATCTCTCTCACACACACCCACATACACACACACACACTCACACAGACAAGATTAAAATAGATCTATGCGTGGAAGCAAATCTCTACTAACATACATTAAACTCACCCCATGAAAATACATATGTATGTATATATATGTGCGTATGTACATTCATGTCAACGTGTGTGTGGAGAGAGAGAGAGAGAGAGAGAGAGAGAGAAAGAAAGAAAAAGAGTGTGAGAGAGAGGAAAACAACCCTGTAAATATATGCACGTACGGGCATGTGAGAGCATGGGTGCATGTGTCAGTATGCATGGGAGTATACACACTCACACACACACACACACACACACAGAGAATACATTCTTATATATATATATATATATATATATATACAAAAATCGTATGCTAAGGGTTCTAAGCTGCCATTCAAAAAAGTAGTCTACACAATCGAAAGTTCTTTGAGTCTCTCTCATCATCTGTCCCCATCATCTATCATTGCAGGCCATCCCAACAACATCCAGGATCCGCACAGAGCTGATGTTAGATCTTTTGCGTGTCACCCAACACGGACACGTTCATGTATAGGAGACCATTGGAGAATGTTGCAATTAAGTTCGACCTTGCTTCTCCAACTGTGTCCTTATGTCTTGTTCGTTCTTGTGGATGATTTGTGGGATAGGAGGTAAGTGGTCGTACAGCAGTTGTTTTGTAGGGTGTTACTACAAAGAATTGTTTATAACAGTGCGTGGCATTCTTGCCTTGTTCCCATTCCGCTTTTTTCTAATGCATTTTATAAGCGTCCATGTGGTACATCTATTCAAGAGCACTGACAATTACTGGCAGGTTATATATATATATATATATATATATAAATGTGTGTGTGTGTGTGTGTGTATGTGTGTGTGTGTGTGTGTGCAATTGGAAGTAAAAAATTCCTATACTCAAGAATGTTAAAAATTAGTCAGTAATTTATTGGTGCTAAATAAGGTTTCCCTTGAGATTCAGAATGCAAATATGTGCCTCTAAAGACGAATGAATATTTCGATTCCTTTTCTGACTAATTTTGACATTAATAACTTTTTCTTTAAAGATGGATAAGTACAAATTTAGATAGGGCGAAATATACGTAAGAAGTAAGATAGATTACAAGAGAGAGGTTGAGAAAGAGAGAGAAAGAAAGAGAAAGAAAGAAAGAAAGAGAGAGAGAGAGAGAGAGAGAGAGAGAGAGAGTCGTATATTGGTAGGAAGAACAAAAAAGTGAGAAAGAGAGGGACGATAAGGATTCGGAAATCAAAGAATGGATTTTTAAAAAATGTTGGAAGTGAATGAATGTATGAAAAAAAGGCTTCAAAGAAAAAGAATGGATAAAAAAATAGCAAGTAAAAAGAAAGAATGGATCAAAAAGGGCTGGGAAGAGAAAGAATAGATAAAAAAAAAAGGCCAAGAAAGTGAAAGGATGGATCAATAAGAGGTTTGAGGTTAATGAATGGATAAAAAAGGAATTGTAAGGTGATGGATGGATCTAAATTCGCTTGCGAAAAGAAAGAATGAAATAAAAGGTTTGGAAGAGAAAGAATGAGCAAAGATCACTTCGAAGATTAAGAATGAATCAAAAAGAGCTCGGTAGAGAAAGGAGGGATCGACAAGAGGTTGGGAGAGAAGGAACAGAATTAAAAAAAAAGGACTGAAGGAGAATGGATAAAAAGAACGTGGATGTAAAAGGACTGGAACAAAAAAGTTTGGAAGAGAAAGAATGGATCAAAACGTTTTGGAAGAGAAATGATAGACCAAAAAAAAAAAACAAAAAAAACGGTTAGGGATAGAAAGGATTCATAAAAAAAAGTTTGGAAGAGAAAGAATGGATCAAAAAGTGTTTGGAAGAGAAAAATAGATCAAAACAGGTTTAGAATAGAAAGAATGGATCCAAAAGATTTGGGAGAGAAAGAATGGATCAAAAAGGGTTTGGAAGAGAAATAATGGTTCAAAAAGGGTTGGGAGAGAAAGGATTAATCAAAACGAATTTTGGAAGAGAAAGAATGAATCAAAGATAATTCAAAAGTGAAAGAATGGATCGAAAAAGTTTTAGAAGGTAAGGAATGGATCAATATGGATTTGGAAGAGAAAGAATACATCAAAAAGGTTTGAAAGAGAAAGACTGGATGAAAAAGAGCTTCAAAGTGAAAAAATGGATAAAAAAGGTTTTAGAAGGTAAAGAATGGATCAATATGGATTTGGAAGAGAAAGAATACATCAAAAAGGTTTGAAAGAGAAAGACTGGATGAAAAAGAGCTTCAAAGTGAAAAAATGGATAAAAAAGGTTTTAAAAGATAAAGAATGGATCAATATGGATTTGGAAGAGAAAGAATACATCAAAAAGGTTTGAAAGAGAAAGACTGGATGAAAAAGAGCTTCAAAGTGAAAAAATGGATAAAAAAGGTTTTAAAAGATAAAGAATGGATCAATATGGATTTGGAAGAGAAAGAATACATCAAAAAGGTTTGAAAGAGAAAGACTGGATGAAAAAGTGCTTCAAAGTGAAAAAAATGGATAAAAAAAGGGCTTTGAAGGAAAAGAGTTTATCAAAATAAGGTGTGGAAGGGAAAGAATTGATAAAAAAAAAAGGCTTTGAAGAGGATTAATGAATAAAAATGAGCTTTGAAAATGAAAGTATAGCTTCAAATTGAAAGAATTGAACAAAAAGGAGTTAGAAAAGAAAGTATTCTAGAAAAAGTGATTACATGAGGAATTGTGAATCAAAAACCGCAAGGGAGAGAAAGACAGTTAGAAATGGTCTGATTACAACAACCAAAATGAAAATTCAAATCTGACAACAACAATATCATCGTATTTTTTCTGTATTCAGGGTAGTTGTCTGCACTAACAGCCGGGCTGTAGAATACGGTGACTGCACCCCTATATATATATATATATATATATATATATATATATAAGTATGCGATCGTAGTCAAGGGCGACCAGAAGGCTACTTTTTCAATAGCTACTACACCGTGGTGTACGGAAGGGCGCTACTCCTTTCCCAGGGTTGCTCCACTTTACTCTTTATACGTACCTTATATTGCTGAGCGTTAAGCAAGGAGATTTCAAGTACCATTTTTAAAGTCTTTGGTATGACGCGACCTAGGATTGAACCCAGCTCTCCCGGACCATTGGCGAACACTCTATCCTCTAGGCCAATGAGCTGGATACACACACACACACACACACACACATATATATATATATATATATATACAGAATTTAGCATTAAATAACCCACAATGGTTGATATGCCATAAAACACAATCAAAGCGTTTTCATCAAGAACTGTGAAATTTTGCACCCGTATACTAAATAGTATTAAGGCACGCAAGTCTATTTTCGAGAGAGAAATCTGTTAGATGTTCCCTATTTCTGTTTGACGAGTTGTGTCAGTAGAATTTGTTGTTTTCGTCTTAACTATTTGTGCATACACGTTTCCAACGATGACTAGAACGCTGTGTTAGGGAATACGACAGACAAGGGAAGATAGCTCGTTATAGAAGATGATGTAGTCTGTTTCATCGCTGGCATTGCTGGGACTGTGGCAGAAGATGGTTGTTGTTCAGGGGTTGCAGTTAAATGTAGCTACCATCATTCTCGGTTGTATTATCCCGATGCTATTAAGTGATTTTAGGGCACGTGGACTGTAAAGAATTTCTACCCCTCCTATGATGAGATTGGCTGAGTTTTTCCATGCAGATGCTGAGACAAACGTACATCCATTACCGATATCGAGGTATCTCATTTCTAATTTCCTATACGTAAGTAAAGTTGGCGACCTTAGTCGAGAGTGACCCGAAGGCTCCCTTTCCGATAGCTACAACACTAATGTGTAGGGGAGGGCGCTACTCCTTTCCCTGGATTGCTCCACTTTACCCTTGCTCCCTACCTTATATTGCTGAGTGCTAAGCAAGGAGGCATCAAGTACCATTTTTTAAGTATTTAGTATGACTCGATCTAGGATTGAACCCAGGTCTCCAGGGCCATTAGCAAACACTCTAACCATCATGCCAATACAACGTCTATATTGTGCTCTGTCACAGACGCTGTCAGCTCGGGTAACTAGCTCATCTGTCCGATAAATTAAATCAGAATTTCTTCCAAGCAGCAATTGTGTCGATACTACACTATGGATGCACCCCATGGACGCTAACTAAGCGTATAGAGAAAAAGCTAGATGAGAACTGCATAAGAATGTTACGAGCTATATAGAACAAATCTTGGTAGTAACACCCTACGAAACAACTTCAGTACGGCCACTTACCTCCCATCTCTAAAACCATCCAAGTACGACCAACAAGACATCAGGGACACAGCTGGAGAAGCAAGGAAGAACTCATAAGTGACATTCTCTAATGGAACCCTAAACATGGACGAGCCAGTGTTGGCCGACCAGCAAGAACTTATCAATATCAACTTTGTTCAGACACTGAATGCCGACTGGAAGAAATACTGGGAGAGATAATATGATAAGGACGGAAGAGGAAAGAGAGAGTTAGGGAAATCCGTACTAGCAACGGAACTTGATGATAATGATGATAATGATAGTGGTTATAAATAGATTTTACTGGCTGACAGAGATAATCTCAAAGAAAAATAAAAAGAAGTTTATTTATTTTTTCGCTGGCGTCAAAATTCTTTTTGCTAAATCAATATCCTTTAAATTCATGATAAAATTCAATATTTCTTCCTTTTCAAGCTATTTGTTTTGATTCTTTAAATGTGTGAAAAAAAGACTCTTCGATGATTTTTTTCAACTGGATATGACCTTGAACACATCAACTTCAAGGTCAATAAATATCTCATTAATTTTGACACGCCAGAATCCCTACCAATCAATCAACACATTCATTTTCTCATCTTCACTCATCACCCTGTCTACAATTATTCTCTCCATTCGTTTATCACTACTCATTGCCGCATCATCACAACACTTTGTTGTATCTAGCCCAGTCGGCTGGGGTGATAGAATACACCGACTCCTCTACCAACGAGTGTCCTACATTTGACACTAAACAATCTAATATCGCGGTTTCAGTAATGCTGGAGCTTTGGGTAATGCGGAGTACCCCTTCATTGCCATAGCTCCCAGGTCTACTCTGGCCAGGAGTGGATAGCACCTGATAGGGCCCTATCTATCGGTCACATAGAACTAAACTTCGTACATACGCTAAACTGAATTGCTTTAAATAGAACTGTTTTGACATTTAAACTATGTACTTATGCGAAACTGACTTGTTTGAAATGGAGCTGTTTTTGTATGCTAAACTGAATTGTTTGAAATAGAACAGTTTGGGCATCTAACTGGGTGTAAAGAAAATCTATACAAATTCTAAACTGAATTGGTAGGATTAGAACTGTTTAACTGAACTGAATAGCTTGAAATAGAAATGTTTTAAACAATTAAACTGTGTACCGATGCTAACTTGTTTGAAATAGAATTGATTTTTTTACAAAACCGGCTCATTGGCCTAGTGGGTAGAGTGTTCGCCAATGGTCCAGGAGACCGGAGTTCAATCCCATGTCGAGTTATATAAAAATGGTATTTGATACCTCCTTGCTAAACGAGCAGCATCATAAGGTACTTGTTAAGGGTAAAGCGGGGCAATCCCGGGAAAGGAGTAACGCCATCCCCTACACCTCGGTGTAGTAGCTATTGAAAAGGGAGCCTTCGGGTCACTCTCGACGACAGTCGCCAACTTCTCTTTTTTTTATTTTTATAAAAATGGATTTGGCTTTAAATAAGCTACAAAGGTTGAACAGCCATAAAACCCAAACAACCCACCAACCTTTGTTGTATCGTGTTCCGTTTGGGTGAATATTAGTTTAAAACATTACAAACTTAGTGACTTGTCTGCGTATTGGAAAAGCTGAAGAAAATCTTAAAATTGTTGAAGAATTTCTAAGATCTTGAAAGGCTTTCATTGGAAGAAAATGATTGATTCTCGAAAATGAGATTAAGAAAATATTATTGATCCTAGTATGGAGTTTGATTTAATATTGATTTCAGACATTGGAATAAACAGTCGGCTGTTTCATTCATCAAACGTCTCTCTGAATATAAGAGAGAGAAAAAGCTTAAAACAAAGACAGGTATATTTTAAACAAGGTGAGAGAGATAGATGGATAGATTCTTTACACAGTTCACTCGATGGAGCGATCGATATATATATATATATATATATATATATATATAGAATTAACTTAAATCGCTAGTCGAAAATCTTCTACTAAAGTTTCACCTTAACGGATCATCAGGAAGTTTCGCCCAAACCATTCTAAGGAGAAATTGCTTTTGCCTTTATTCACCAAAAACCTCCACCTATCCTAAAATTTGCATATTAAAAAAAAAAAAAAAATCTCATAGTAAGCAAAAAAAAAAACAAAAAACAAAAAACAAAACCTATAACATTTCCTAATTATATAGTAACCACGCTCTTTTGTGTTTACAACTATTCAACACCTCCGATCTTTTGTTTAGCATATTCTTACTTTTACAATCTGCTATTATCAATTTTTCCTCCATACAAAGATTACAGGTTCTATTACCTGCCCTATATTTGCGGCATTTCTTTATTACTTCCCATTTCATTATCGGATCTACTCCCATTTTTTCCTTAATCTCCCACACATAACTAGATAAAGCAGTGCTATACCTATATCTTTCGTGCGAAAAACTTGTTCTATGGTTATAGTACCTAGTTTTAAAATCCCCTTGGGTTGACCCAAAATATATCTTTTTATCTCTCTTATTATTCGAATCAGTATATACCTCTACTTTATACACTACACACTCCTGCTTACACTTTCCCTCGAGAGGACACCTAACCTTATCCCTACAGTTGCATTTGTCAATCAACTTATGCTTCTTTGTACCTAATTTGGCTATATTACTCCTATTTATTATTCCATTAATGTTTGGCATGCAACTGTAACTTAATTTAATACAATTCTTATTAAATATCTTATATAATTGGCTCCCACTAGGGAAGTTTCTTTTTAATATCTTGAAGAACTCTTTTCCCAAGTTATTAACTACTTCCATGTTGTAAGGGAGATTAGACCATAAGATTTTTCTAGGTCTATTTCTCCTACCTTGTGTTCCAATTCTATCCCTATTCTTATATTCTAAATTGACCCTATATCCGTCATTTTTTAGAGCCTCCTCATATTCCTGCTTAGTTCGTTCAAAAATTTTTCTTTTCTTTCTTTTTTACCCCCAAAAACTTTTTTCTTTTTCCTCTGGACCGTGATTCGAGATATTTTTTTCTCTTGTTCCTGGCCAGGGTTTTTTTGTTTTTTTCTGGTACCGTGAATACTGGTAGATAATTGACTAGTATATATATATATATATATATATATATATATATATATATATATATATATATATATATATATATATATATATATATATATATATATATATATATATATATATATATATATATATATATATATATATATATATATATATATATATATATATATATATATATATATATATATATATATATATATATATATATATATATATATATATATATATATATATATATATATATGATTTGTGTGTGTGCATAAACACAGACATACATTTGAACTGACTGGGATATATATATATATATATATATATATACCGGACATTGGCCTAGCGGTTAGAGTGTTCGCCAATCGCCCAGGAGACCTGGGTTCAATCCCAGGTCGAGTCATACCAAAGACTCAAAAAATGGTACTTGATGCCTCCTTGCTTAACACTCAGCAATATAAGGTACGGATCAAGGGTAAAGTGGAGCAATCCAGGGAAAGGAGTAGCGCCCTCCCCTACACCTTGGTGTAGTAGCTATCGAAAAGGTAGCCTTCGGGTCACCCTCGACTATGGTCGCCTACTTTACTACTTTTTTATATATATATATGTACAAGAACAGACTGAGATAATTAAATATCTATTTATCGATCTACTCTTTTGGGCACACGTCTTCAGTTTGATTTTAAATTCAGTATATTTTTGCGGGGTGTGGGTTATAACGTATCAATCTTTGTAGCTTATTTAATGCCAAATCCATTTTTATACTAATAAACAGTTCTATTTAAATCAATTCAGTTTAGCATATGTACACATTTTAATTATCGAAAACATTTCTAATTCAAGCCATTCAGTTTAGTATAAGAATAGTTTTTGTTTACACGCAGGTTATATATATATATATATATATATATATATATATATATATATATATATATATATATATATATATGAAAGTAGCAGAAAAAACGTAATTGAAATAAGTGAATATATTATGAAGTAAAGTCGACGTTAACGTTTCGGTTTCAGTAACCATCATTAGGGCTTGGATATCAAACAGAAACATTAACGTTGACTTTACATCATAATATATTCACCTATTTGGATTATGTTTTTTCATCTTCTTTCATACTGTCGGATTTTAATCCATATTTACTTTCATATATATATATATACATATATATATATATATATATATATATATATATATATATATATATATATGCCTTTTTTCATATCCTATTCATGCTGAAGGATTTTTATCAGTTGTCACAATATACATGGGACGCATGTGACTGCGATAAACTTTACAGTTATATTCTTTTGTGTTTCAGATTTTAAAATAGTATACAATAACAACTATTAATCCTAGATCACAATGTCTTGGACAAGAGAGGAAAAATATTTGTATCATTACTTATTTCGAGACAAAGAAATTCAAAACTGTCTCAAAATTGATTCAACCCATTAATATGATAATGGTTTATCAATGAGACAAGAAACTGAAAGAAGATTGCATGTCCTGGAAGCTGATATAACAATTCAAAAATATTGATTTCATGTCTCTAGCTCATATATATATTCGAGGGGCATACAATAAGTTTCCAGACTTTTTTCGTATGGGCACTTTTCTTAATAGTACACACATGAAACTCTAGTACCCTTCGATGTAATCTCCTCTGGCTGCAAGGCACTTGTTGTACCGTTCCAACAACTTCAGAAAGACCCCATGGAAGTCCTCTTGTGTGAGCGTGTCAATGGCCTTCGTCACAGCCTCTTTCATCCCCTCAATTGTCTCATAACGACAGCCTCTGAGTTTAGGGACTGACCAAAAGTCACAGGGAGTAAGGTCTGGACAATAGGGAGGGTGAGCAACTGTCTTGATGCCCATCTTGGTCAAATAGTTTGTGACAAGGATGAAATTGTGGACTGGTGCATTGTCCTGGTGGAAATGCCACTGAGCCAATTTGAAGAGTGCTGGCCTCATCCCTGGGAATCTCTTGCAGAATTTCCTTAAAACCTCAACATAGTAACCCTAACCCTAACCGTTTGGCCAATAAACTCTGGTGTACTGGCTTCTTTACTCCTCCCACACCTCTCATCATCCCTCACAGAATCTCTGCTTTCCTTGAATCTCTTTTGCTACTCAAAAACTCAATTCATGCAAGATGGTCGAAAAGCAGTGTGAAGCATTCCATACGTTTCTGTGGCATTATTTTTTCCAAGTTTAAAACAGAATTTTATTGCATATCGTTCTTCTAAAATGTCAGATTGCATTTTTGAAATTCACCAACTGTGACAGTCAGGCTTTAGTAGAGTGTATTCCAATTGCTTCTGTAGCTGTTCATTTGAACCTGAAATCATAAAAATTGGTCAATCATCTCATAAGATGTATAGCAATAACATAGAGAATTTTCAAGTGTTTACGACAATTTTAAATGCTCGTACGAAAAAAGTCAGGAAACTTATCGTATGCTCCGCGTATATACTTTGATAGAAGATATAACCTATAAATACAAATTAAGATATACCCAGACCCTGGAAAATTATTAAATCAGAGATGGGATTTAATAGCTAGATGTAGTCATGGGAATAGATTTAAACTATAGACAAATATCATAGATAATGTTGAATTAGCTAAAAAAATTGGATTAATTTGAGATTTGAGGTGTAATGAATAAGATTCCGTTACCTTTCCGTTGCATGATGTTACGTTACCTTTCCGTTACGTGATGTTACGTTACCTTTCCGTTATGTGAACAGACGTTTTCAATGGAAAGGTAACGGAATTAATGGGCACGAATATAAATTTTGAATTTAAAATTTTAATTTTAAATTTTGAATTTAATCTAAGATAAGTATTACTGTAATCTTGACGTAAGATTAAAAAGAAATGTTGTAATTCCCTAAATTATTATTAAATCTGGAGATCTACGATGAATTATATTCAGAATTTAAGATTTAAAAATTTTTTAATTCAATTTACTGTAGAAAGTGAGTTTAGAATAGACGTCTAGTTACTTTCTTGCGATTCCAACCGGTAATAAAAGAAGAAAGACCGGAAGTGGATAAATGGGGAGGAAACTCTTCACCCCTCTTCTACCCCCTCCAGCCCTTTTCCTCCTGTGTCTATTCTGACTGTAATTATTTTATCCGTTGGATCTGAAGAAGTCCTGTTACTTTTGGTGATATTGATTCATATCAACAGGTAATAGGATGGAAATAAATTTATAATCCCAATGTGACCGGTTTTTTGTTTTTCTTAAAGAAATTATTGCTTTGTGATGTCCGTTACATTGAGCTCTTTACCAGGAAAATTTAAATGTTCATAGTTGAATGATTTTATTGTTCTGACGGAATTTATCCCGACTCCGGTTTAACTGGACTGAATAATATACACACACACACACACATATATATATATATATATATATATATATATATATATATATATATATAATAAGTTGCCGACTGTCGACGCGGTCTACCCGAAGGCTCTCTTTTCAAGAGCTCTCTTTTCAATATCGAGGTGTAGGGGAGAGCGCTAACCTTTTCCCAAGATTGCTTCAGTTACCCTTGATCCATACCTTATACTGCTGAGTGTTAAGCAAGGAGTTATAAAGAACCATTTTTAGAATCTTTGGTATGACTAGACCTGGGATTGAACCCAGGTCTCCCGGGTCATTGGTGAACGCTCTACCCTTAGGCCAATGGTTGTAAGTGAATAGTTCCTTGGTAGCATTTTCAAACAAATCAGAGTTCATATAACTGCATAATAAAACAATTTCTAATATAGTTATTTGATAATTCTAATCAACATTATCCAT
Source organism: Sepioteuthis lessoniana (assembly GCA_963585895.1). NCBI lineage: Eukaryota > Metazoa > Mollusca > Cephalopoda > Myopsida > Loliginidae > Sepioteuthis > Sepioteuthis lessoniana. The sequence continues at coordinate 59,403,129 of OY757938.1, read as the reverse complement.
TTGTCTGTACACTGCAAAAGATTTCTATCTATAACCGTAGATGGGACCCTAATACGTGTTACCACTCCGTGTCAGAGTAGGTCTGGTAGTAATGACAATGAAAGTTGATTCCACATTCCCCAAAGATTCAGGATGTGAGCCTCACCATCTGATGGTTTAATATCATATCTAGAATATTCATTGGCGGGGGTTACCCTTGTGCTGAGATGCTGTCGACGTATTCTACAACCACAACAACTGGGCTACTATCTGTCTGTCTGTCTGTCTATCTATTTCAAGCTTGGTCTATCGATTGAGCAATTAATCTGTTCTTTCTTTCTTTCTTTCTTTCTTTCTTTCTTAATCTGTTCATATCTAATTATCTATCTATCTATCTATCTAGCAATCAGTTAGTCTCTTTCTTTCTTTATCTGTTTCTATCTATCTATATATGCATGTATGTATCCATTCGATTGCTATCCTGTTAATGTTAGTTTAATCATATTGACCTCTTAGCTACGTGTAGCAATTCCGACTACATCCAAAGACGCCATCTTTATTATTATTATTATTATTATTATTTTAGTTGTATAGGCTGTTAAATCCACACTTGAATTATCTCAATTCCTATTTTATCACCTTGTCTTGAACTATTCGCTAAAAAAAAAATCATCATTTCCTTTTCTCGTGGGCTTTTTCTTGTTTTATAAGAAAAAAAATCTATGGACATTATGCATGCTGGTTCAGATAAGACAGGGACAGATATGGAAGAATTAAAAAGGTAAAAAAAAAAAAGAAAAAGAAATCGATGTTTGTATAGAACTCTCTCTCTCTCTCTCTCTCTATATATATATATATATATATATATATATTTATTTACCAACCCCTCCACTCGGGCAGGATATGACACATGGTCAATTTTTATGCGGAGTTTAACAGGTTTGAATTCAGAGCTTTCCTTCTCCTAGACTAGTTGCCTCACCAAGGCGGAAGAACACTATTTACCCATAGCTGGAGGGAGAATAATTGGATTCATATCTTTCCCAAGGGTATAAGTGATGTGTGAAATGCAATCAGTCTCGTCCAGTATATATATATATATATATATATGTATATTCTTTGGTCCAGTTAAACCGGAGTTGGGAGTAATTCCATCAGGACAAGAAATTATTCATGGATGAATATTTAAATTTTCCTGGTAAAGAGCTCAATCATCATCATCATATCGCGCTGGTAGCACGGATATCCCTGACCCTCTCTCGCCACTCCTCCCTATCGTTCATCGCCCTAGGTAGGTCTTCAGGACAACATCCCGTATCCTCACATAGCTGCTGAATGTATGTTCGTGCTGGTCGTCCTGCTCTTGCACGGCCATGTGTGGGGGTCCATAAGAGTACATCACTTATGAGTTCGTTCCTGCTTCTCCAGCAGTGTCCTGCATGTCTGGCTCGTCTAACTTGAATAGTTTGCGTGATAGGTGGTAGGTGGCCGTACAGTTGGTGTCTTGTGGGGTCTTGCCGCCAGGACTTGTTTAAGATTGCACGTAGCATTCTTGTGTAATTGCCGTCTCGCTTCTTCTCCAGCCGTTTTGTTAGCGTCCATGTAGTGCAGCCATATAGCAGTATCGATGTGACCGCTGCCTGGAAGAAACTGCGTTTCATTTTATCGGTTAGGTCTGATTTCCAAATAATCGATAACCTATTGATAGCTGTCTATGCTTTCGCTAACCTCGTTTCGATGTCCTTTTCGGTTGATTCGACGCTGCTTCCTAGGTAAGTGAATTTGTCTACTAGTTTAAGAGGGATTCCTTCTAGAGTGGAGATGTCCCACGTTTGGTTATAGCACATATATTCCGTTTTGTGTGCATTAACATAGAGGCCTATGTTTGCTGCTGCTCGTTCCAGACTATGCAGTAGTGTTTTGGCTTGGTCAGGTGTATTTGCCAGTATCGCTATGTCATCGGTGTAGTCGGCGTCGGTAATTGTTGTTGCGGGGTACCTTCTGCTTCTTTTCTTCGTCAGTTCGAAGCAATTCTCTTTGATTTTGTCAATCGATGTTCTAAGTACGTAGTCTAGACAAATGATAAAGAGGTACGGGGCCAGCGTGTCCCCTTGTAGTATTCCTGCTACAATGTCGAAGTATTCTGTGTCTCCATCTGGTGATCGTACTTTTACTTTAGTGTTTCTATAGAGAATCGTTATTGCCGCTACGGTTTCTTTAGGTATGCCGTACGCTAGTAGGATTTGTTCCATCTTTCCTCTGTGAATGGAATCGAAAGCCTTGGTAAAGTCAACAAAAATTAATGTCACTTGTAGGTTTATTGCCCATACACCTTCAAGGATTATACGGATGGTTAATATTTGTGAGGTCGTGGATCTGTTTCTTCGGAAGCCATTTTGGTTTTTCTAAGTATGTTGTCGATTTCGGGTTCTATGCGGTTTCGTAGTAGGACATTGTAGATTTTGGCTGCTATGGATGTAAGTGTTATGCCTCGGTAGTTTTTGGCTAATCCGAGGTCCCCCTTTTTAGGGAAGGGGAGTATGCATCCTTTCATCCATCTATCTATCGGATTTTGATTGTATACTGCGTTGCAGTGTCGGAGCAGTATGTCGTCGAATTGTCTGGTCTTCCATACTTCCGGGGAAATTTCGTCCAGCCCTGCAGCTTTCCTATTTTTAATTTTTCTGAGAACCGAGTCGAGTTCTTCTTGTGTGAACGGTCTATATATATAACAATAATATATATATATATATATATATATATATATATATATATATGCATATATATATATATATGTATATGTATATATACATATGTATTAAGTTTTAAGAATTTTATTTCCATAGATGTAAACTCGGCATTATTTGGAATTGGTTGATCGCAAAAAAAATGTACGGGTCTCCCAAAAATAGTTATTTTGAGATTATTCAAAATGTTTGAAAATCAAACAGAGAGTTCCAGGCTTGAACAGATCTCTGTCATCAAATATTTACTGGCTGAGAAGTGCAAACAATGTGAAATTTACCGAAGAAAGTGTCATGTGTACGTAGAGGCATGTTTTAGTATAAAAAAGAAAATGCTTACTAATGGGCCACATATGAGTTTACCTCAAAGAGTCAGAGTCGAAAACCCAGTTCATGGAAAGGAAACATATTGAAACACCGGTAAAGAAGGAGTTCCTGCTGCCGCAGTTTGTTCAGCAGATCATAATGACTGTCTTCTGGTACATGGAAGTATCCATGACAGTTAATTTCCTTGAAGAAGATGGAATTGTAAACAATGATTCCGATGCTAAATCCACGGCAATATTTCCCTTTCATTTCTAATTTATGCTCGAATTATTTCGAATGGATATTTGATTTGTTGACTGATTTTAACGGCATATCAACCCGTCTAGAGTTATTCTATGCTTGAAGGTCAGGGAATTGCGTTTATTGTAAAGTGTGGAACAATGATGTGCATTCATATATATATATATATATATATGGATGTATGTGTGTGGGTCTCTGTGTGAGATTGTGGATGAGTGACCAAAGAAAGAATTTTATCTTCAGCATCTTTGAGAAGCGTCAAATGTTCTGAGGGATTTCTTCGTGTGAGTTGCGCGTCGGAGATCTTGGTGACAAAAATAGACAAAGAAATGTGCCGTGAGAACCATCACGAAGATCTGAGACCGGAAGTAGGGGTGAAAAAAAAAAGGGACGTCGGTCCTTTAAGTTTAAGACACGGTGTTGGAGAGTTGGTCAGTCTAAGACTCGCAACAGTCAGAGGAATAACGTCATTAACAAGTATTGTATAGCAAAAGACTGTCGGCTCTAGATAAAGCTAAGAGCAGGCCTACGTGTTGGGCTCATGTTATATATCGAGGGAGTCTATGTCCAGCGGGAGGCTCATCTGGCTCATATTGGACTTAGTGGGCTGTTGATCAGCAGGGCTAGAGTCTCGGCTCATCTGGCTCATCTTGCACTTAGTGGGCCGTTGATCAACAGGGCTAGAGTCTCGGCTCATCTGGCTCATATTGCACTTAGTGGGCCGTTGATCAGCAGGGCTAGAGTCTCGGCTCATCTGGCTCATCTTGCACTTAGTGGGCCGTTGATCAACAGGGCTAGAGTCTCGGCTCATCTGGCTCATATTGCACTTAGTGGGCCGTTGATCAGCAGGGCTAGAGTCTCGGCTCATCTGGCTCATATTGCACTTAGTGGGCTGTTGATCAGCAGGGCTAGAGTCTCGGCTCATCTGGCTCATCTTGCACTTAGTGGGCCGTTGATCAGCAGGGCTAGAGTCTCGGCTTGTGTCTATCCACCCCACCAAACGAATAGGTACATAAAGAGTACAAAAAAAAAAAAAATGCCACGGACTTCGCCCCTTCTGATTTACTGTCTGGAATCCGTTGTTTTGTCTTGTCTTTTCTATCTTCCTCTATATGTTATTTTTGTTCGGCTTGTGAAATGTCCACTCGGCCGGATGTGGGAAAAAACGGCGTCTTAACTGGATTATCCATCTACGACTAAGCCGGACTGTGTGGGTAATTTTCACAAAAGTTCACGTTTTACCATTTTTTTCAGCTACTTGTTAAGTGTATTTTTGCACTTAATATTTCAAGTATTCCTATCTAATACAAATAATTTGCACACAATTCTATGATATCAAGTATTCCTGTCTAATACAAATGATTTGCACACATTTCTATTATATCAAATATTCCTATCTAATACAAATAATTTGTACACTATTCTATGATATCAAGTATTCCTATCTGATTCAAATAATTTGCACACAGTTCTATATCAAGTATTCCTATCTAATACAAATGATTTGTACACAGTAACATGGTATCAAGTATTCCTATCTAATACAAATAATTATTACACTGTTCTATGAGATAAAGTATTCCTATCTAATACAAATAATTTGCACACAATTCTATGATATCAAGTATTCCTATCAAATACAAATAATTTACACACAGTTCTACGATATCAACTATTCCTATCTAATACAAATAATTTGCACGCAGTTCTATGATATCAAGTATTCCTCTCTAATACAAATAAATTGTACACTGCTCTATGATATCAAGTATTCCTATCTAATACAAATAATTTGTACACTATTCTATGATATCAAGTATTCCTATCTAATACAAATAATTTGCGATATTTAAAAAGAGAATAGAGTATCAGTGAGAAATAAATAAATAAAGAAAGAAAGAAAGAAAGAAAGAAACAGAAACTTAAAAAGAGGCGATATTTTAAAAGAGAAGAAAATATCAGTGAGAAAGAAAGAAAGAAAGAAAGAACCCGGAAAAATTTTTTAAATTTAAAAAAATAAATGCGAAATAAAAAAAAATGACGAAGAAGATACAGATATTAAAAAAAACATCAATGAGAAAGAAACAAAAGAAGAAAGAAAGAAAGAAAGAAATTTCATTTGAGAAAAAAAAACACAGTTTGAAAGAAGAAAGAAATAACCACACAAAAAGAAAGAAAGAAAAAAAAAGAAAGAAAGAAAGAAAACAAGCTGGAAAAAGGAGAGAAATAAACGAGAGAAAAAACGAAAGAAGAAGAAGAAGAAGAAGAAGAAGAAGAAGAAGAAGAAGAAGAAGAAGAAGAATATAAACAATTCTTACTCAGAAGAGGAAAGAGAAGGAAAAAAGGGGGACTATAAAGAAGAATTTTAAAAGCGGCTAAAAAGGAATTAAACATTAAAAAAAAGAAATCTTGCTGAGAGGGTCTCCAGAGAGATTTCTATTGAAATACGAGAAGCGTTAATGGCTTCAATAATAACATCTTTTCAAAATCTCTAACTCTTAGCTCTAACACACTCACGATTTCCTTTCATTTGGAATTTGAATTTCTTTCTTTTTTATTTCACTTTTTTAAAAAGTATATTATAAAAGGTCTTGTCAGCACAAAGTCCGATGATGCCGTTCTTAGGAATCATTATGGCTGTCTGTTGCATCTTGGCACACTATTACAAGACCAGCATACAAAGAAGAAAAAGAAGTATTTACAATAGAAAGAAGAAGAAGAAGAAGAAGTATTTACTTGAAGAAGAAGAAGAAGAAGAAGAAGAACTTTTTACTATAGAAGAAGAAGAAGAAGAAGAAGAAGAAGAAGAACTTTTTACTATAGAAGAAGAAGAAGAAGAAGAAGAAGAAGAAGAAGAAGAAGAAGAAGAAGAAGAAGAAGAAGATTTTACCATAGAAGAAGATGAAGACGAACTTTTTACTATAGAAGAAGAAAAAGGACTATATACTAGAAGAAGAAGAAGAAGAAAAAGAAGAAGAAGAAGAAGAAGAAGAAGAAGAAGGTTTGGATACAGTAGCATCAATTTACCAATTTTTGACCTATATCTTTCAGGCTACATCTCCTCCAGCTTTTCTTGATTCATCATAAGATCTATTTTCCCCACTTCGCCAAAAATGACTCCAATAACCAAGAAGAAAATTGCTGTCAAAAAATGAGAAAGGGATGCCAAAATAGAACAACGGTGTCCATATTGTGAATTTTATAAGATCCGGTTGGAAGAAAAAAAATTCAAATATTTTCATATATCCTAGTTAACATTGCATATATCACGTGACTGAAGGAGTTTAAAGTGTGTGGTGGGTACCCGCTGTGGTCATTAGTGTCGTGGTAGTTGGTGTGCTGACACGTTGTGCTTTACTTCATTTCGTGTGTGCTTTGAGAGCCAAACAGATGAACGTGTAACATAGTCTAATTTTGGAAACTTAAGCCTTAAGTGTTCGAACTGGGCCATAACGCCGGGGAAGAAACCAAACACATTTGTGGCGCAAATGGTAAAGATCAAAGTTGACCAAAATTCTGCAGACTGACGGCTAAAGAAATTTTGCTCTGGTTGCAAGAATTTCAAGATTAATGTGGATTCTGAAGGTATACTTCAAGCCAGAAAAGCAAATAAGAAAATAAGATATCAAGTATTCCGATCTTAGTTGTCAGCAGGAAACATGGCGTAACGGTTATAGGCGTTGGTTCCCTGAGCTACTAAGAAGACAATCATCTGAAGGTTGCAGGTTCAATCCTCACTACAGGCGAGTAATATACAGGAATACTTAACACTTGTACCCGGTCATGGTGACCCCCGTGGTTTCAATAAAGGACGTAGTTCGAAGTTCCGTGAAGGTTCCCGAGTTCGACAAACACCTGAAGAAGTCCGGTGGACATATCGACCGAAACGTTGGAAATAACAATAAAGATGAGGACAATAGTCCGAAAAACCTTAATGATAAAAATATTCCGATCTTATACAAATAATTTTCAACAGATCTACCTGAACCAAAAAAGAGGAGTTCCCGTGGCGTAATAGCTAATATTCTGGACAGCGGTCTCGTAATAGGTGAGTCCGAAATCCAGTCCTGATATAACGTTCACTTTCGGACTAATACCCAAGGGAAAGGTATCTCTTATCCTCCGACCTCTATATAAGTTAAAAAGCACCATTATTGTTCCTCTACATGGATGATATTTGCATTAAATAACCCACGAATGTTGATATGCCATTAAAACACAAAACAAACTGACCTGGCGATGTGACCCTAACAGGTACTACCACATCGAATAAGAGTGGGCCTCGGAGTAATGTGAATGAAGTGGGTAATCCACGCTCCCCAAACTCCTGAACTGGAACCTTACCACCAGATTCTATCTTTTTGTTGAATGAGGGACTTATCTTACAGTTGAGGAGATTGCATATTCTAAGCCCGACTGACAAAGTATACGCTAAATAAGGAGAGTATCAGGCGAGCCCGGCATTTCACGGTCAAGCGTGGTTGGTGACTTTCGTGACTTCGGTATAAGCTGAGAATTAATTTTTCTTTTTTTCGGCGATAGACAACAACTATGGAAGGCAGTAATTACTGGGGATACGGTTACAAGACTCAGCATTCCTATCCTAGGTCGCGGTTAAATCACCTGAAGAAGGCCAGAGGTGAAATTTGGCCGAAACGTAGTGAAGAAGAAACAACACAAAAAACTACCAAGATGAGGACGAAAAGTCTGCAATAAATTTTTAAAAAATTATTCTCAGATTAAGAAGCCTCATCTCAAAATGATTCCAATTAAAGATAATTTTCGGTATAAGCATCTGAATTTTGTATCAAACATTTAAGAACATTTGACTGGCTCAAGTAAAAAAGTGAATTCGTATACTTGATGTGTGTACAGCATTGGGTACCCCACTCATTTGGCCTTGTGCTAAATCGAAGTAAAGACCTTAGTAAATTACTACTTGATGTGTGTACAGTCGAATCTGTTTCTAAGATCAGAATGTTCTTGTTCCTATTTTAGATTTGTTTGGGATAAATTTGTTGATGTGATTAAATTAATGATTATTGTTACAGAAGATTATTAGGCGAAAATTTTGGGTGTAGGGTTGGCTTTCTTTGATAAGTTTGAAATAAGAAGATTTTTAGTAGAGATAGGTGTATATCACTGGGTTTTGCAAAAAGGGTTGGTTCTAATTGCTTGCTTTCATCAATGTTTATAAAGATGTCTAAATTGTGTGGTCGACAAAAATATCATGTTCTAAGCGTGGAAATTGTATAGCTGTATTTCTCCTCCTTTAGAGATAAAAATATGTCAGTTGCTATTTCATCAAAGATACACACACACACACACACATATATATATATATATATATATTTATCTTTATATCTAATCTAATCTAAACCGACAGAATTACCTAAGCTAAAACGTAATAAAGTACTCAATACCTGTGATAGAGCTAATATTATGAAAATAATTCCGACATAGCCATGAGCGAGTCTACCTAGGTTTCACCAAACGGCTCTTCAAGATCGCACATAAGTAATTCTGTAATGTTTTTTTTTTTCTTTTGACTAGACATACGTGCTGCTTGATTATTTTCAAATAGCTTGTGTGTTTTTCGACTTTTTTTTTATTACTGAATTTTTTCCCCTGATAATCAGTTTGTGTTGTATAGTAATCAAACATAATGAACGAACGAAACACACTTGTGTATAAAAATGTACGAGGTGCCTTCAATAAGTTTCCTGACTTTTTTTGTACTGGCATTTAGAATTGTCGTAAACTTCAGTATGTTATTGCTATACATCTTATGAGATGACTGACCACTTTTTATAATTCTAGGTTCTAATGAACAGCTACAGAAGCAATTGGAATACACCCTACTAAAGTCTGATTGTCACAGCTGGTGAATTTCGAAAATGCAATCTGGACGTGAGGAAGAACGATATGCAATAAAATTCTGTTTTAAACTTGGAAAAAATGATGGCACAGAAACGTATGGAATGCTTCACACTGATTTTCGACCATCTTGCTAAAATCGAGCATCAGTTTTTGAGTGGCATAAGAGATTCAAGGAAAGCAGGGAGTCTGTGGGGGATGATGAGAGGTGTGGGAGGAGTAAGGAAGCCAATACACCAGAGTTGATTGGCCAAAGAGTTAGGGTTAGGGTTACTATGTTGAGGTTTTAAGGGAGTTCAAGAAGAGGGAAGAGGTCAGCACTCTTCAAATCGGGTCAGTGGCATTTCCAATAGGACAATGCACCAGTCCACAACTCCATCCTTGTCACAGACTATTTGACCAAGATGGGCATCAAGACAGTTCCTCACCGTTCCTCTAGTCCAGAACTTGCTCCCACTGACTTTTGGTTATTCCCGAAGCTCAGAGGCTGTCGTTATGAGACAATTGAGGGGATGAAAGAGGCTGTGACGAAGGTCATTGACACGCTCACACAAGAGGACTTCCACGTGGCCTTCCAGAAGTTGTTGGAACGGCAAAACAAGTGTATTGCAGCCGGAGGAGACTACTTTGAAGGGGACTTGAGTTTCATGTGTGTACTATCAATAAAAGTGCCTAGACGAAAAAAGTCTGGAAACTTATCGTATGCCCCTCGAATATATATATATCATTAAATTGTGGGGATTGTATAAAGTCCTTTGATTCTCTCCCACTCACCATACATCTTTATCGATCATCGTTTCCGGCAGGTCCCTGAGACTGCATCCAGTGTCCGCACAAAGTAGATGTATGTAAGTCCTCGTTAATCAGCCAACAATGGTGTGTCCATGAATAGACGTCTATAAAAGAACGTCGCTGAAGAGTTTTTCCCTACGTTTTTTGCAGTGCCCTGTATGTCATGTCCGTCTGAGTAGTGTGGTTTGTGAGATGGGAGGTAAGTGGCCGTACAGCTACTGTTTTATTGGGTGCTGCTTCCAGAATATGTTCAAAATTGCATATAGCATTCTTTTGTAGTTCTCATCTTGCTTTCTTCCATGTGTTTTGTAAGAATCCAGGTGGTGCATCTATACAGTACTACTAACACGGCTACAGCTTCGAAGGAATCCGATTATAGTTCATTAGATTTCTATATGATCAGCAACCTATCAATAGCATTCCATGCTTTTCCTATGACTATGTTGACATTTTTTCAATTGATGAGATATTACAGCAGAGGTATGTCAATTGGTCAACTAATTTGCCACTTCAAATGAAGATGGCTTCTTCTTCCTCTTCTTCTTCTTTAAGGCATATAAAGTCTGCGTTCTTGTTGAGACCAGTGCCTATTGCTGCCTGCTCCAGGTTATGCAACAGGGATTCGGCTTGGGCCCGTGTATTTCAAAGAAGCGCTAGATGAGCTTTGTAGTCCACATCTCTCATAATTTCTGCGTGATATCGTCTTCTTTTTTTTAGTGTGAAACTATTATCTTTCATTAAATCTATTGCCATTTTAGTACGTAATCTAGACACTACGCACTACAAATGTGCTCTTAGTGTAATGGTTATCGTCGTAGGAAATGGACACGGCGACACGAGTTCAATTCCTGGACGAGATTGATTGCATTTCACATTGCTCTAATACCATTGGGAAAGCTATGAATCCAATTATTCTCCCTCCAGCTATGGGTAAAATAGTAGGGCGGACTAGGTTCTTCAGCCTTGGTGAGACAACTAGTCTAGGAGAAGGAAAACTCTGAATTCAAACCTGTTAAACTCCGCTTAAAAATTGACCTTGTGTCATATCCTGCCCAAGCGGAGGGGTTGGTAAATATGTATATATATATATATATATATATATATTGTGAGAGTTCATTTGTTTGCACAAAGTTAAATGTCTTCAATTGCCCTGTTGGCTGGGGCTGTCGAAAACACCGACTGCTTCTCTGGAGAGGGCTAAGACACCTCCTCCAAAGAGTGTCCTGGATAGGACACTAAACAATCTGACGGTGAGGTTCCAGTAATGCTTTAGCTTTGGGGAGTGGGGTTGGTTGGTTGGTTGGATTTTGTGGCATATCAACCTTTGTAGGTTATTTAACGCCAAATCCATTTTTACGAAAATAGTTCTATTTCAAACAATTCAGTTTAGGATAAGCACGCAGTTTAAATATAAGTACATTTTAATTGTGAAAATATTTCTATTTCAAGCTATTCAGTTTAGTCAAGCAGTTCTAATTCAGGTAATGCAGTTTAGTATAAGTACAGATTTTGTTTACACTCAGTTAAATGTTAAAACTGTTCTATATTCAACAAATCAGTTTTGTGTAGGTACAGTTTCAATGTCAAAAAACAGTTCCATTTCAAATAATTCAGTTTTGCACGAAGTTTGAATGTAGGTACGGTTTATTTGTCAAAAACATTTCTATTTCAAGCTGTTCAGTTTAGTCAAACAATTCAGTTTAGCATAAGTATGCTGTTAGTTCTATTTAACCCTTATATAGGGCATTATCAGGTGCTACCATTCCGGGCCAGAGTGGACCTGGGAGCAAGGGCAATGAAGGGGTACTCCGCATTCCCCAAAGCTCCAGTACTGCTGGACACTCACCATTAGATTGTTTAGTGTCATATCTAGGACACTCGTTGGGGGGTCCTACCATTCTGCAGAGGTGCAGTCGGTGTATTCTACAGCCCCAGCCGACTGGGCAAGGGGAGTGCAGAGTATCCATTAATTGCCATCGTTCTCAGGTCCATACTGGCCCGGAGTGGTAGCACTTCATAAGAGTCCTATCAATGGGTCAAATAGAACTAAACTGCATACTTACACTAAACTGAATTGCGATAAATAGAATTGATTTACATTTAAACTGCGTACTTATGTTAAACTGATTTATTTGAAATAGAACTGAATTGTTTGAAATAGAACTGTTTTGACATTTAACTGTATGTAAACAAAAACTATTCTTAAACTAAACTGAATTGGTTAAATTAGAACTGTTTGACTAAACTGAATAACTTGAAATAGAAATGTTTTTGACAATTAAACTCTGTACGCATTCTAAACTGAATTGTTTGAAAAAGAACTGTTTATTTGTATAAAAATGGATTTGGTAATAAATAACCTACAAATGCTTATATGCCATAAAAACCAAACAAACTAATAAACAAAGTAATATTTTCAAGAATACTAAGAATTCTATTTAATATTTCTAATAATAATTAATAAATGATTGACTAGTTCTGTTTGACTCATGGATTGAACCTGAACAGGTACTACCACTCGGGGTTTAAGTGGACCTGCGAGGAAGGATAATGGAAAGGTACTCTTCATTCCCCAAATTGAAAGACTGGAGCTTCACCATCAAATGTAATTGCATGCGATAGTTCAGCAGTTTTAACCATGTGGAAAACTTTACTTTGTGGATAATATTTTTCTGAAAAATCGTTTGGGTGTGTGTGTGTGTGTGTGTTGTTGTTGTTGTGGATATTGATTGTTGTTGTCGCTTGTTATTCCGTTCTTTTACGGTGCAAATCTCTCAACTTTCGTTTAAGGGTTTTATTTCTTCGTGATGATTTTAGAGTTTTGGTACTTAACCGCCATCGTGACTAGAAAAGTGTTTGGGGTATTAGATTCATGTTATTAATTTCATTTGGGAAATCTCTCGTCACAAGTGTAATTGAAGTTTCATTTATTAGCCAACGGTTCAGTTGAATGAACAATATACTCAGATAGTTTATTAGTAGGGCAGCTGATTGAGAAGTAGTCGGGCAGCAGACTGAGAAGATCATTGGTCCACCTCTCACTGCTTCTATCTCTCTCTCTCTCTCTCTCTCTCTCTCACTCTGTTTTTCACACAAACACGCACACACATACATTACACACACACACACACACACACACACACACACATATATATATATATATATATATATATATATATATATAATCAAAGCGTGCTGCTGGCACAGATTTTCTTGACTCTCTCTCACCCTCCATCCCCATTGTCCATCGCTCTTGGTAGGTCCTCTAGCCAACATCTAGTGTCTGCCGAGAGCTGATAAATATGTCTTTACTGGTCGGCCAACACTGGCGTGGTTATATGTGTGGCCCTTAGCTGAAGTTCGTTTATGAGTTCGTCAAGCAGTGCCCAGCATATTTTGACGTTCTTGGTTTGTTAGTAGGATGGAAGGTATGTGGCTATACAGATGATGTTTTGTGGAGTGCTGGATTTATTCAAAGCAGCACACAATTTCGTTGTATAATTCCCATCTAGCTATTTCTCCAAGCACTTCGTGGTGCAGCCATACGATAGTACTTACATGGCCACAGCTTGGTAGATTCCCCGTTTTATTTAATCGAAGAGATTTGATTTCTGTATGATCGATAACCTGTCAATAGCAATCTATGCCTTTCCTACTCAGATCAGATATGGTCTACTAATGTTTGAGGTTTGGCATTGATTGTGGAGATCCAGGGAAAGGAGTAGCGGCCTCGGTGTAGTAGCTATTGAAAAGGAGCCTTCGGGTCGTCTTCGACTGCCGTTGCCAACTTACTTACTTACTTACTATGTCGGTGCAATTTTTAGTTCCCATTGCTAGCGTAGGAGATAATATCTTCTTGTTCAAAAACAAGAATTCTCTTTTGTCTGAGAACACGTTGAAACACCAGGGTTCAATCCCAGGTCGAGTCACACGAAAGACTCACACAATGGTACTTGATGCCTCCTTTCTTAACACTCAGCATCATAAGGTATGTATCAAGAGTAAAGTGGGGCAATCCAGGGAAAGGAGTAACGCCCTTCCCTCCATCTCGGTGTAGTAGCTATTGAAAGGAGAGTCATCTACAGTCGCTTACAATATATATATATATATATATATATATTGATAACAAAGTAATCCAGGTAGAAGGAGAGATTTATTGAGAAGCAAAGTTGACACTATAACGTTTCGGTCCTAATGAACCATCATCAGGACTGGGAGGGATGATATTGGTGATGTTAAATCAACGATGAATGTTTAAAAATACAAAATACAAAAAAAAAAAAAAAAAATAGGGAAAATTTGTATAACAAGAAAAAGTTGGCCGTTTAATTAGTGAATCAGCGTTTGTTTTTTAGATTACATCATTTTACTTATTAGAAATATTGTATAGAATTTATATTCCGTTTGTTTAGTAAGATTTGGAATTAAAAGGAGGAAGAAAAAAAAAAGAGAACAAGAAAGAGAGAAAGTGTAAAATTATGATATATATGGAAAAGAATTAACTAAAGATTGAATATATTGTAGCTATTTAAAATGGATTTGCTCAAGTTAGAAGAAATATTATATAAGCAAGGACGAGTATTTAGGGAATTAAAGAGTGAAATAGCAGCGGCTTCGAAAATTCGTCTTAGACTTTTATTATGAATATGAATGAGCATCTTTGCAGAATTGAAATCGAAGTTGTGATTATATATATAAGTAAAGTTGGCGACCTTAGTCGAGGGTGACCCGAGGGCTCCTTTTTCAATAGCTTAGGTGTAGGGGAGAGCCCCACTCCTTTCTCTGGATTGCTCCCTTTTACCCTTGATCCTTGCCTTATAATGCTGAATCAAGTATCATAAGGCCGCATCAAGTATCATTTTTTGACCCCGCCAATGAATTTTTTTGTAAAACTTGTGCGGACACTGGATGCTGGTCGGAAGACTTGCTGGGAGCAATGGATGATGGGGGGGATGGAAAGAGAGAGACAGAGACAGAGAGAGAGTTAAGGAAATCTGCGCTGTACGGAAGAATATAATAAAAGACCTGACGAGTATTTACGGAATTACGGGGTGAAATAGCACCGGCTTCGAAAATTCGTCTTAGTTTTTTGTTGTCAATGTAAATGAGCATCTCTGCAGAATTGAAATCCAAGTTATGATTAGATTTAGAAATGTGTTGAAATAGTGCATTGTTTAAGTTACCAATTCTTATGTCTCTTTTGTGCTCTTTCAAGCGACGTGAAGGTTTCAAGATGTTTCACCGATATATTTCAATTTACTATTCTTACAAGGGATACAATAAACACGAGCGCCTGAAACTATGTTGCGTCGAGGGCTACAGTGTACTAAATCGCGAATCGTGTTATAGGGTAAAGAAACAGTTTTGATATCGAGTTAATCTAAGTTGTTTATTATGCTGTTGGATGAAGAATTATTAGGCAAAGTTATAAATGTATGGGGGGAACTACTTTTATAAGATTGTGAGTAGGCATTAGTTCGAGATTGATTCTTATTGTGGGTTTTGAGAGCTTTGGATTTGGCAAAATATTAGAATTTTACATTGCGTGTTTTTATTCCACTCGTAAAATCCTTACAGTATTCTCTGCTAGAAAAGTCTGAATAGCACAATATTTTTCAAAAATAAAACAGGATAAAAACTCACAATTTGGAGTTTCACGTTGTCGTTCTTTAGTTTATCTCTTTCTCTTTTTTTCAGCACTAATCTTAGAGAATTTTTCAGTAAAACACAATATTGCTGACTTTTTGAAAAAATGTCGACTGGTAGAAATTTCCCTATATATTTTTCTCTCGCACATTGGAAAGCGATATAGCTGACTCAGAACCAGGGAATGGACGCTTAAATGAGGTTAGCATTTGTTGTAACTTGTTAAAAAAGAGTTAAAAGGATAAACAATTCTGTAAATAGTATAAAAAATTAAAAAACGAAGAAAGGAAAAATATTTGTTTGCTAAAATATTTTGTTTTTAGATAATTTTAATCAAATTTGAAAAAGCAACAGTTGCGAGCGCTAAACATTAAGCGAGAAAATTTGATTAAAGGCAGTCAACCATGTGCACCTCTGGTGGTGTAACGGTTAGCAAGCTAGACTAGCAAACCTACACGAGTGAGTTCGAGTCTCATTGGGCGCCCCATTCATTCGGCCTTGTGTCACATGAAAGCAAATCGCTTTGTAAATTACTAAAGGCAGTCAACCAGTTTCGGAGACGAAGAAAATTTTACGAAAAGACAGAAGAAGATTTTGAAGGCTGTTGGATTGGAAAAAATACATAGACAGTAAGACATCTTGAAGCGGAAGTTATTTTTCAGAAAAAATACGAAATTGGTATTTATGTTTTTTGTTTTTTTTTTTTCCCCGGAAAGAGAAGACGGCTTTTTCAGGTGTTTAATGTTTAATTTTTGTTGTTGCTTAAGTGAGTTTACAAAAAAAAAAAAAAAAAAAAAAAGAGTCGTCTGAAATTGAAAACCGAGACATTTTCCTCCCAGAGAAGAAAATGGTATTTTCTAGAAACATTCATAGACTTTTTTGTTTCATTGTTTATTTTTATGTTTTTCCTTGTTCGTTGAAATAAATTGTTTGCTGAAATAATTATTTCTACTTACGATGTCTTCTCAATTTTCTTAAATTTAATTCTTCTTGAATTTGTAGCAATTAAATCCGTAGAGATTACCTCCCCTGCTTTCCAAATAGTAGTTTTTTAGGCCGCTTGGTGGAGTGACCAGAGTAGTATTTAAAACGGCGCTGTAAAGTAAAACTCTCTCCACCTTGACAACCAGAAAGTATGCACAAGGTGTGCGTCTTTCCATAGAGCCGGGGGGGAGTTTCGTCAAATAAACTTTAAAAGTCTTTACACAGCTTCCATTCTCTAAGGAAACTCAACTTATACCAAAAGACTCTTCACCTGCATAATAGGACTTTTATTAAAATATTTTTCTAGTATTTCATGTCCTTTCTGTATTCATCTTACGAAGTTTACTTCGACAATACATATCTTGTCGTTAATTCGTCATTAATTATTTTACATTATATGGCGCGAGAAAATATTAAACTATAATATATTTTCTCAGCTACAAGTATCCGAATCGTGTTCCATCAAAGCAAAAACGATTTCTCATTGCCCTCTAATGCAGGGTTCTCAAACATAAGGACGCAAAAGGGCCATAACCTTGCCGGGTGAGAAGTACAACATATCAAAAGTAAGGTGGGAGGGGGCGTGATTTTTAACAAGAATAATATTAATCTGTATAACCCAGTCGGCTGCGGCCATAGAATAGCCCAACTGCTTCTCTGCAGAGGAGTAAGACCCCCCATGATTGTCCTGGATATGACATTAAACAATCTGATGATGAGGCTCCAGTATGGAGCTTCGGGGAATGCGGTGAAACTCTTCATTGCCATCACTCCCAGATCCACTCTGGCGCGAAGTAGTCGCACTTGATTGGGTCTTATCGATGGGTCGAATAGAATTGTTTGACATTTAAACTGAGCGCAAAAAATTACTTATGCTAAATTGAATTGTTAGAAATAGAACTATTTGGTCATTTAACTCTGTGAAAACAAATGTCTGATGTTTAATTGAATTGTCAGTGATACAAAACAATTCTTGGAACCATTTAACTTTGTTTGGCATGTTAAACTGAATTATTTGAAATAGAACTGTTTGATCATTTAGTTTTGTGTATCTACAATATGTGTTTACAAATCTCATATAAATGTATAAACATTAAATAACCTACAATGGTTGATATGCCATAAAACCTAATCAAACCAAATCCTATATATCTAATATGTATGTATAAAGAGGATTTGGCCTTAAATAACCTATAATGGTTGATATGCCATAAAACCCAACCAAACCAAATTATATATATCTAATATATATGTATAAAGAGGATTTGGCATTAAATAACATACAATGGTTGATATGCCATAAAACCCAACCAAACCAAATTATATATATATTTAATATATATGTATAAAAAGGATTTGGCCTTAAATAACATACAATGGTTGATATGCCATAAAACCCAACCAAACCAAATCATATATATTTAATATATATGTATAAAGAGGATTTGGCATTAAATAACCTACAAGGGATGATATGCCATAAAACCCAACCAAACCAAATCATATATATTTAATATATATGTATAAAGAGGATTTGGCCTTAAATAACCTACAATGGTTGATATGCCATAAAATCCAACTAAAACAAACCAAAGAAATTTGAACGTTTTAAAGAATTACGTCTTTCCTATTTATTTCGTCTTTTCCTGAATATGTTTTTTCACAAACAAAGATCAGTTTGCTGCGTTCATTTATCACTTGTACTACGATTACTGCATGAGATTAAAAAAAAATTGATATTTTTATAAATTAAAGTTCGTGACGGCAATACGATCATTTCAATTCTTAAATACAAATGTTTCTGAGCAGTGTTGCTACTAACATTATAGCTTAAAATTTACGCGTGCATAAAATTTACTTCCTCTTCTCATTGATTAAGTGTTTTTTGAGGAATAAATAATAATGATTGGTTGGTTGGTTGGTTGGATTTTGTAGCATATCAACTTGGTATGGTTATTTTTTAAGCGGAGTTTAACAGGTTTGAATTCAGAGTTTTCCTTCTCCTAGACTAGTTGCCCCACCAAGGCTGAAGAACCTAGTCTGCCCTACTATTTACCCATAGATGGAGGGAGAACATTTTAATTCATATGTTTCCCAAGGGTATTAGTGCTATGTGAAATGCAATCAGTCTCGTCCAGGATTTGAACTCGTGTCGCCGTGTCCATTTCCTACGACGATGGCCATTACACCAGCGGCACATCCTACATATCAACATTTATTGGTTATTTAAAGCCAAATCCATTTTTATGAAAATAGTCAGTTCTATTTCAAACAAATCGGTTTAGCATTAGTACACAGTTTAATTGTCAAAAATATTTCTATTTCAAGCTATTCAATTTATTCAAACAGTTCTGATTCTGCTAATTCAGTTTAGAGTATACAGTTAGTTCAAAACGGATCAATTTCGAGCAATTCAGTTTAGCATAAGTACACAGTTTAAATGTCAAAACAGTTCTATTTTAAACAATTCAGTTTTGCATGAATACGCAATTTAAATGCAAAAACAGTAAACTCAAGAAACCACGGTTTAGTTCTATTTAGCCCATAGATAGGACCCTTATCAGGTGCTACCACTGCGGGCCAGAGTAGACCTGGTAGCGATAGCAATGAAGGGGTACTCTGCATTCCCCAAAGCTCCAGCATTACTGGAACCTCACCATCAGATTGTTTAGTGTCATATCAGGACACTCGTTCGAGGTGGGGTCTTACCCCTCTACAGAGGTGCAGTCGGCGTATTCTACAGCCCCAGCCAAAAGGGCGGAAATGAAGTAATAATGAGCTGGTTAAGTTTTCTATTGGATTTGTCAATCTGAATATATTTCATTATATAAGCTGATATTATTATTTATTAATTTTAATTTTAGCACTAGGCCAGAAGCGCCCAGTGAGCATCGAACTCACTAATTATGGTCAGCTAGCTTGTCTTTCTTGTAATTACACTCTGTGAGGCAAGGAGTACCTGTGGTGTAAATGGTAACTTATAGGACTGTGATATTTTAGTAATAGACTAATACCCTCGGGAAAGTTATAAACCACATCATCCTTAGGTATATACCGTGGTGTAATGGTTATCGTCGCATGAGGAGGTGCCCGTGGTGTAATGGTTATCGTCGAAGGAAATAAACACTACTTGATCGAAGGGGAGTGCATTTCAGTGCTAGCAATCTGTGTCATGAATATCAGTTTTTTAAAGAAATTCTTTGGAAAGTGGGAGGTAACTAATGTTTAGAACTTGGCTGCTGTCCCCCCCCAAAAAAAAGGAAAAAAACTTCATTCATTTTGCTTTACCTAAAAACAAACATATGTTTTGATTGAAGAATATTTAAATATGCCTTTCTTGTTCAAAGAAATACTTTTTTTATTGATCCATTGATTAATGTGGCAGAAATATTTTCTGTCTCAAGAAAAATAATTCTTAATAAGAGTCGGTTGAGGTGCCCGTGGTGTAATGGTTATCGTTGTTGGAAATGGACACGGCTACACGAGTTCAAATCCTGGACGAGACTGATTGCACTTCATATAGCACTAATACCTTTGGGAAAGGTATGAATCCAAATATTCTCCCTCCAGCTATGGGTAAATAGTAGGGCGGACTGGGTTCTTCAGCCTTGGTGAGGCAACTAGTCTAGGAGAAGGAAAACTCTGTATTCAAACCTGTTAAACTCTGCTTAAAAATTGACCTTGTGTCATATCCTACCCGAGTAGAGGGGTTGGTAAATATGATCTTCCTTAGGTATGTGTAAAATTGTTGTAGTACTGTTCTTTATCAAGGATGGCTTTTGCATTAAATAACCAAAGGAGTTTTATATGGCATTAAACAAAGAAATCAAATCAAACAATGGAAGATACCAAGGAAGTGAGGTGATATTATTCCTTATATTCTTCGGGGAGTCGTTTTGGTGTTCCAAATAAAATATTGAATTATTCAAATTATTTTTTGTTTCTTGAAGATAAAGTTCTGTATCCCTAAATGACCCTAGCTCAGCTTTAATCTGCTCTGATTACGAGACACTTCTTTCTATTCGTGTATTTTAAGTGCTTCACATTCTGGTTTTGTAAGGTTGCCATGAATTGAGTGTGAATTTTTAATGGAATTTTTAAAAAAGATATCTTCTTTGCTAATTCAAATGTTCGGATTGTTGCGTTCATATTATTAGCATTTTTTCCAAGTGAGTCTGGTTTATTGTATGACATTCTATAATAAGCGTATAATTTCCCTTTAAAGAACATTTCAAAATCATAATAGTCGGGTGAGTCATCAGTTTGGCAGTATTTGCGTTTCGAACACCAGATAAAGTCCTGTGTCTGCAGGAATTATGGACTGGTAATTCACAACGAGTTCGTTCCAGACGGTCGAGAGTGACGAAAATAATAAAAAGAGTAAAAGGTAACAGTTACTGGGAGAGATGAGAGAAATTACGGTTGGCCTAGTGGGTCCGGGAGACCTGGGTTCAATCCCAGGTCGCGTCATACCAAATATTTTTAAAATGGTACTTGATACCTCCTTGCTTAACACTCAGCGATATAAGGTACGTATTAAGGGTAAAGTGGGGCAATTCAGGAAATGGAGTTGCGCCCTCCCCTACACCTCCGTGTGTAAGCTATTGTAAAGGGAGCCTTCTAGTCGCCCTCGATTAGGAACACCAACTTACAACTTACTTTAAGCAACCGGGCCTTTGGCCTAATGAGTAAAGTGTTCGCCAATGTTCCAGCAGACCGGGGTTCAATCCTGGGTCGAGTCATACAAAAGACTCAAAAATTTGTACTTGATACCACCTTGCTTAACACTCAGCATTATAAGGAAATGATCAAGGGTAAAATGGAGCAATCCAGGGAATGAAGTAGCGCCCTCCCCTTACACATCGGTGTAGTAGCAATTGAAAAGGGAGCCTTCGGGTCGCCCTCGACTACGGTCACCAACTTTACTTTACTTTAAGCAAAAAAAAAAAAAATTCTTCAATGGACCCCTTCACTCGGGTGAGCAAAAGTTGGGCGACCAGTAAGAACTTATCTACAACAGCTCTGTACAGACCCATGATGTAGCCTGGAAAACCTACAGGAAGCAATGGATGATAGAGACGAATGGTGTGAAAGAGTCAGGGAAATCCATGCTAGAGACACGAAATGATGATGATGATGACTTTAAGTTGAACGAAGAATGAGACGTAACCTATTTGAAACTTTTAAAATAATGGAACTTCTAATCATGAGAAACATTTTTTGAAATATAAAATCAATTCAGCTAACTTGATTATGTAGTAGAGCTGACATCTACAGGGTGGAACGATAAAATTGTCATCCTAAAGAAAACAACACTACAGCTTTATTTTAAAGCTTTTATTGAAAAAATCAATTCAGGTAACTTGATTATGTAGTAGAGCTGACATCTATTCAATGTAGCCGCCTTCAGCCTCAATCACCGCCTCGATACGGATCCGGAACTGGGAGCATGCCTTTTCCACAAGCGCCGGCGGGAGCTCGGCGAATACTCGGCAGATGGCGGCGATCAGGCTGGCTTTGATGTTGTGGGAGGTCATGTTGGAGATGTTCTCGACGTATGACCAAACGAAATAGTTCAGCGAGTTCAGGTCGGGGGAGGAGGGGGGCCAGTGAGAGAAGGGTACAAAGTCCTAGCACTCCTTCTGAAGCCCAACCTGGGTCTCTTTGGACTTGTGGGCCAGTGCCGAGTCCTGCTGCCACACCCAGGGTCTGCTACCGGCCACCCGATTGCACTAGGGGATCACCACACTCTTCAGCACATCAAGGTACACTTTGGTGTTGACTTTTAAGCCGACTTCGAAGATGTGAGGTGGCATGATGTTGACCTCACTTGAAACCTCCACTCCACCACCTCCAAAGGGTCGTCCGATGCGTTGAGCTGTGCCCTCAAGCATTGAACCGTCCGGATTTGCATTTTGAGGGTGCTGGTAATGGTCCTGTTGTCATAACTTGGATCGATAGAGAGCATTAGTTGTACACCGGCGCATCTCCGATCTCGCTCGTTGAACATTGTGTCACTTTCAGACATGATAGAAGGCTCCTGTCGCTCTTGGGATTTGTACACAACTTGCCAACTAGTAGATGGTCTGTAAAAAAAAAAAAAAAACGGTTTTCATTAAATGGAAATGGAATCATGACATCTTTTCTAGGGCGACAATTTTATTGTTCCACCCTGTAATTATTCTCGAACTGAAAATTTACAGTCAGGACAGATTTCAAAAACTAAGTTTATTAAACAATTGAAATTCTTTGCTAATAATGTACTATACTTTTTGATCAATTTGCCTAATTAGATGAAAAACAGAAAGAGTGTAAATATGTCAAAAATTTGGATTTGGGTTGTTTTTATGGCATATCAACTTTTGTAGGTTATTTAATGCCAAATTCAGTTTAATACATATCAACAGTTTTATTTCAAACATATCAGTTTAGCCTAAGTACACAGTTTAAATATCAAAAACAGTTCTATTTGCCCCATAGATAGGACCCTATCAGGTGCTACCACTCCGGGTCATAGTGGACCTGGGAGTGACGACAATAAAAGGGTTCTTCACATTCCTAAAAGTTCCAACATGACTCAAGCCTTACCATAAGGTAGTTTCGTGTCATATTGAGGAGACTCGTTGAAGGAGTCTTACTCCCATTCAGGGAAGTGGTCGGTGTATTCTGCAGCCTCAGCTGACTTGGCCAGTAAAAATGTCTAACATCAAATTCGATGTTTTCAGAAGAAATGGCCACAAAAATAAATTTAGGGGACATTTTTCAGAACTGTCAGATGAATTACTTAACAGAATTTGATTTAAATATAGATATTTTATTCATACTATATATGTTCTGTGCAAAAATTCTTTTCTTTTTTTTTTTCTAAAGGTTGGTATGAAAAGTTGCAAGGAGGGGAGATGCCCAAGGAGGTATAACAAATGAATAAGTAATGACAGTAATTTTTTAAAAAGTTGGTGACCGAAGTCGAGGGCGACTTAAACGCTCCCTTTTCATTAGTTACTGCACCTATGTGTAGAGGAAGGCGCTACTCTTTTCCCTGGATTGCTCCACTTTACCCTTGATATGTACCTTATAATGCTGAGGGTTAAGCAAAGAGGTATCAAGTACCATTTTTGAGTCTCTAGTATGAACCCCGGTTTCCCAAGCCACTGACGAACACTCTACCCATTAGATCAATATATATATATATATGTATAGTTTGATGATAGTATTAATGACTCATAATCGTCTGTTTAGCATTAAAACAACGCAATACCTTATGCTGCTGGAACGACCTGGGATAAACTCCAGGAAATTGAGGGAATCGAAATGATGCCACACCTAACGTATCGAGGGAATCTCCGTGATGTAACGGTTATCGTTCTGAACTGCAGCCAAGAAAAAGCAAGTTCGAATTCCAGTCTCGCTATTACGTTCACTTTCGGGCTAATACCCTTATAGAGTTTAACCTCCTTATCTCCTCAGCTATGGTTTAAATAATACTACTTCTGTTCTTTTACAAGGATGGTAAAATAAAAGCATTAAATTGCTCAAGAAGGTTGATATGCCATTAAACAAGAAACCGAATGCACTCCGCATATAGTCCGGACCTTAACCCTAGAATTAAAACTTATTCTAATCGATGGTACACTTTGTGTGCTGGCGACGCTTCCAAATCCCAGAGAAGGTTGAAGTTTTAGTGAAGGAATTCTTCTCTTCGAGGGACATGAAATGGTATCAGTGGGGGATAAAAAAAAAGCTGGCAGAAAGGTGACTTCAGACGGTACAACTAGATGACCTCTACTTTGAATACTAAGCTTCTTTCGCCTTAACTTGAAATGTGAAGCAAAATAAGCAACGGATATATAGCATAGCTTTTGAGACATCCTAGTGATTGCTTCGTTGGTTTTCTCACAGTACAGATCCCACTAGCGTTTGAGGTACAGAAGGAGAGGTGGAAGGCCGTAGAGTCGATGAAGAAGAAACGAATAGGGTTGTCACTTGATCCCGGGGACAAAAAAAAAAGAACCCACTCACGTTTAATTTGAGTGTTACCATTTCTTTTTGGGTGCGGTCTCTCAAACAGGAAGACGTGAGGTCGTTTTTCTCAGTAGGTGGAGAAAAGATTTTTTTTTCTCTTATAAATCATTGCCAATCTTTATTTGTGGGTGGGTCGGTTTCGCTTAAATTCTGAAATACACGTTTGTTTCCTTTGGTGTCTAAAACTCAGCTCCTTTTTAAAAACATAACCCTCTTTTAATTAGCATATGACTGCCCACAAAGACATTTATAGTTTTACGCGGCTGGAGATTTAAACTTTCACCTACCATCTGTCAATCACTCGAAATTAATATTCACCACATCCGGTAGGTTGGTGGGTTTAACCATTACATAATATGATATATTCTTGCAATAATATAAAAAGTTAATGCCTTATTCCAATAGTTTTAATATATATATATATATATATATATATATATATATTGGAATGCCCTGTTTTCATTGGCTATTTACTAAAGGACAGATGTCTATAAGAACGGCCGAAGTCCGGCCTTTATTTAAATTTTTCTTTGCTTTCGTAGAGGCACGAGCGTAGCACGTCGCGATTACGCAGGCGGCTTGGCTCTTTCAGAGTCCTGCCGGGGTTACTGTCGGAGCCGATATGATGCAGAAATAACCCGAAATCGGCAATGAAGACAGTTGCATCACTGAAGACCTCCTTGATTCATCTAGGATGTATGATTGAAATATAATTATATATATATATATATATATATATATAATGCACTGCAAATGAGTGTCCTAGATATGACACTCCAAATGATTGTCCTAGATATGACACTAAACAATCTGATGGTGAGTTTCCAGCAGTGCTGGAGCTTTGGGCAATGCGGAGTACCCCTTCATTGCCGTCGCTCCCAGGTCCACTCTGGCCCGGCGTGGTAGCACCTGATAGGGCCCTATATATGGGTTAAATAGAACTAACGGTATATTTATGCTAAACTGAATTCTTTGATTAAACTGAATAGTTTGAAATAGAAATGTTTTTGACAATTAAACCATACTTACATTTAAACTGCGTGCTTATGCTAAACTGAATTATTTGAAATTGAACTATTTTTGACATTGAAACTGTACTTACACTAAACTGAATGGTTATATATAACTGTTTGAATAAACTGAATAGTTTGAAATAGAAATGTTTTTGACAATTAAACTGTGTACTCATACTAAACTGAATTGTTTTAAATAGAACTGATTATTTACATAAAAATGGATTTGGTGTTAAATGACCTACAGGAGTTGATATGCCATAAAAACCAACCAACCATCTAACCAAAGAAAAATTGATAACAAGGTAATCCAAGTAGGAGACATTTATTGAGAAGCAAAGCCGACATTATAGCATTTCGGTTCTTGTGAACCATCATTAGGACTGTGAGGGGTGATATTAGTGATGTTAAATCAACGATGGATGTTTAAAAGTGCAAAATACAAAAACCTAGGGGAACATTTGTATAAAAAGAAAAAGTTGGCCATTTAATTAGTGAATCAGCGTTTATTGTTTTAAATTACGTCATTTGATTTATTAGGAATATTGTAAAGAATTTATGTTACGTTTGTTTATCGAGAAAGATTTCGATTGATTAATAAAACGGCCAACTTTTTCTTTTTATACAAATTTGCCGAAGGTTTTTGCATTTTGCACTTTTAAACATCCATTGTTGATTTAACATCATTAATATCATCCCTCTGAGTCCTGATGATGGTTCATTAGAACCGAAACGCTATAGTGTCGGCTTTGCTTCTCAATAAATGTCTCCTTCTACTTGGATTACTTTGTTATCAAGTTCTCTTTATATATTGTCGGATTACACTCCATTAGTAACTTCTCTCTCTCTCTCTATATATATATATATATCATCATTATCATATCGTGCTGGCAGCACGGATATCCCTGACCCTCTCTCGCCACTCCTCCCTATCGTTCATGGCCCTAGGTAGGTCTTCAGGACAACAACCTGTATCCTCACATAGCTGCTGAATGTACGTTCGTGCTGGTCGTCCTGCTTTTGCGCGGCCATGTGTGGGGGTCCATAAGAGTACATCTCTTATGAGTTCATCTCTGCTTCTCCAGCAATGTCCTGCATGTCTGGTTCGTCTAACTTGAATAGTTTTCGTGATAGGGGGCAGGTGGCCGTACAGTTGGTGTCTTGTGGGGTGTTGCTGCCAGGACTTGTTCAGGATTGCACGCAGCATTCTTGTGTAATTGCCATCTAGTTTCTTCTCCAGCCGTTTTGTTAGCGTCCATGTAGTGCATCCATATAGCAGTATCGATGTGACCGCTGCCTGGAAGAAACTTGCACACACACACACTCACATATATATATATATCATCATCATCAAGTCGTGCCGCTAGCACGAATATCCCTGACCCTCGCCACTTCTCCCTATCATTCATCACTTCTGGTAGGTCTTTAGGGCTACATCCCGTATCCTCACATAGCTGCTGTATGTATGTTCGAGGTAGTCGTCCTGCTTTTGCTTGGCCATATGCGGGGATCCATAGGACTACATCACTGATGAGTTCGTCCTTGCTTCTCCAGCAGTGTCCTGCAGGTCTGGGTCGTCTAACTTGGATAGTTTTCGTTATGGGAGGCAGGTGGCCGTATAGTTGGTGCCTTGTGGGGTGTTGCCGCCAGGACTTGTTCAATATTGCTCTCAACATTCTTGCGTAATTGCCGTCCATAATTTCGGAAAAGTCCTGAGCTGCTAATCGCATTGGCAAGAAACTTCGAGTCACCAAGCGCAGTTTATTTTGCGTCTACGCTATGCTAAATTATATATATATATATATATATATATATATATATATATATATATATATATATATGTGTGTGTGTGTGTGTGTGTGTGCATGCCCTATCACCGATATTGAGCATTCTTTATTTAGATACAGAGCAAAATCCTGTATATCATCATAATCATGTCATGCTGCTAGCACAGATTTCCCTGACTCTCACCCGCCATCCATCCTTATCATCCATCGCTTTCGGCAGGTCTTCCAGGCTACATCCTGTGTCCGTACGGAACCGTTGTTGAAAGTTCTAGCTGGTCGTCCTACACTTACACGTCCGTGTGAAGGAGTCCATTGGAGAACGTCGCTTATGAGTCCGTCCTTAATTCTCCAGCAGTGTCCTGGATGTCTTATTCATTTAATTTCGATGATCTTCAAAATCGGTGGTAGGTGCAGACTAGACCACAGTCATGATAGCTCTCTAAATATCTAGACGGCAGACTAGGCCACAATCTAGATAGCTATCTAAATATCTAGACTGAAGACTAGATCTTAACCTGGATATCTATCTAAATATCAAGATAGCAGACTAGACCACTATCTGGATATCCATCTAAATATCTACACAGTTGACAAGACTACAACCTAGATAGCTATCAAAATATCTAGACTGAAGACAAGACCTTAACCTGGATATCCATCTGAATATCTAGATAGCAGACTAGCCAACAATCTGGATATTTATCTAAATATCTAGACAGCAGACTGGAGCATGATCTCGATAGCCATCTAAATATCTACACAGCAGACAAGACCACAACCTAGATAGCTATCTAAATATCTAGAGAGAACACTAGATCACAACCTGGATATCCATCGAAATATCTTGACATATAACTAGACCACAACCTGGATATACATCTAAATATCTACACAGCAGACTAGACCACAACTTAGATAGCTATCTAAATATCGAGAGAGAACACTAGATCACAACCTGGATATCCATCGAAATATCTTGACATATGACTAGACCACAACCTGGAAATACATCTAAATATCTACACAGCAGACTAGACCCTAATCTAGATAGCTATCTAAATATCTACACAGCAGACTAGACCCTAATGTAGATAGCTATCTAAATATCTACACAGCAGACTAGACCCTAATGTAGATAGCCATCTAAATATCTACACAGCAGACTAGACCCTAATCTAGATAGCCATCTAAATATCTACACAGCAGACTAGACCCTAATCTAGATAGCCATCTAAATATCTACACAGCAGACTAGACCCTAATCTAGATAGCCATCTAAATATCGCGACAACAGAGTAGACCGCAACACGGATAGCCTCCAAAATATCTTGACATAATCTCATGTAAGTTCCTCAGCGATGCAAACGGTTTCATTTAAATTTTGAAATCTAAAAAAATGAATTATGCCACGACATTTTTTGTCATACCGCCTTAATATGCGATTGTCGTCCGAAAAGATCATTGGCTGACCAAGATACTCTCATGGAATGTGACTAAAGGAAGTTTATTTTTAACATAGTCTCCTTTGCAGTCCGTACTCTTCTTTCATCATAGTTGCAGTGCATGTATTCCATTGGTCAGATAATCATCAATAGCAGTTTATCTGAACATTTCAGCCTATGAATATTTCAGTCTACATTCGTTCGTATATATATATATATATAGGCAGCATTTTTTCATTGATATATATTTGATGGGACAATATTGACATTTTTTGTCTACATATTCTTACAAAGTAGTAATGTATATACAAAAGTGACATCAGTTTTGCAATATATCCGCCCCCCTGATGATGGCCCGAGATTGGTCAGAAAGTACATGGTCAATAATTAATTATGGAAAGTTTATTAACCAATTCCCACCGGATATCATAAGATCGATACGGCAATTCGAAAGGATAAACAAAAAATATGTGAACAAAAATGTCTATCATGTTCAATCAAATATATATATATATATATATATATATATATATATATATATAGATGTACTACCAGTTAAAACTATTTAGCAACCCTTAAAATTCTTTATTTCTCATCCTAAAAGGTTTTTTATGAAACAAGTAAAGTACAACAACTGTTTTATTTATGATACTAAATACAACCCTTCCTGCGTGAAATCAAATACAAATTTAGGAAAAAAAACTTCTTAAATTGTTAATTCATGAAAATGATCCCTTTTTTGCCGCTATCACTGCTTTATAAATCCTCGGCATTTTTTCCACTAAAGACAAGATGTATATTGAAGTAATTCTACCCAGCTTTCCTCCAAGAGTTACCAGGGTAAGCTGCACAAGTGGCTTGTTTAGGTCTGACTTTTCGGTCGAGTTCATCCCACTCTTGTTCAATGGGACTCAAGTCCGTTGACTGCGTCGGCTGATACATCAGTTCAATTGAAGGAGGTGATGTTCTTCTTTGCTTTTAATGAAACTCTGGTAGGGTTTCCTAATATGCTTTGGGTCATTATCTTGCATGAGTACAAATCCTTGAGCCACGATCAGCATTCCAGATGGGATCGTGTTATGCTGCATTATGCTATGATAACCAGTCTAATTCAATTTGCTTGGTGTAAACCCTAACCTTCCAACTGGCCTCCCACTCCATAACAGAGCCTCCCCTAGGCCTTACGGTGGATGGGAGGCAGTTGCAGTGCATACAACAACTCTTCGCTGCACATAGACCTTCGTATTTGACCTAAATATTTTGAACTTTGGTTCGTCAGTTCAAATGACTTTATTCCACAGCTCTATTGTCCAATCTTTGCGCATCTTGCCCCACTGGGGCCTTTTGACATTGATTTGCTTCGTCCACAGTAGTTTCTTGACAGTAATTCTGCCATATAGGCCAACTTCACAGAGTCTTCTTCTTACCGTGGATGTTGACACATTTTTTTACGCAAGCTAGTGACTGATAAAATTGTTCTCTGTATAGGTAAAATAAGCAAACAGTAATTCAGCACAATATAGTCTAATTTAATTTCAAGTGTAGGTTTAATGTAACTTTTGGGAAACCTTTTATTAATGTTCAGTGTTACAGAAGAAAAAAGTCTTCAAATCAATTTTTCAAAAGGTATCTAGTTGTACTAAGGCCAAAATTACAGAAGTAATGATAGATAAAAACAATGTATTGCTTAACTACTTTCATTAAAAGTAGCCCTTTAAGGATGAGAAAGACAATTTTTGAGGGTGTTCAAATATTTTTGTGTTTATATATATATATATATATATATTCATCATACAACGTGTGAAAGCATGTGCGATACCCTGCCCTCATCAGCCGCCAACCAGCCGCCAACACAGTTTCAGTAGCTCAAAGCAGTACTACCATGAGCTACCGAAACTACGTATATACCCAGCCCCTTCATCACAAGCAGGATGTGATGCAAGGTCATTTTTAAGTGGTCTTAAAGGTTTACATTCAAATGTTCTCTCTCTCTCTCTCTCTCTCTCTCTCTCTCTCTCTCTCTCTCCATCTTGTCTTCTATTTCTACAACTCATCGCTCTTGATAAGTTCTCTAGATGGTGTCCAGTATCCGTACAATATATTTTATATATATATATATAAAGGGTCTTTAAAATGTTATTGGTGTTCCTTTACGATATAATTTTTAACTCTGCACCTGTTCACACGTTAGAATATTTTCCAGGTGTTCCCGATATTATCAGTACTGCTTTCTTAAAAAAGATTCTCCCATAGAAACATTAACATTTTCTTAATCAACTTTAGATTCCAAAAATGTGTTAAGAGAGATGGTAAACATGTGGTAATTTACTAAGCTTAGGTGGCCATATGAATGGGGCACCCAATGAGACTCGAACTCACTCGTGTAGGTTTGCTAGTTGAGCTTGCTAATCATTAAACCATCAGAGGCGCCAAGGGTTGAAGGGTGGGGGAACATTTGAAGGTTGTTTCCAATTATGGAGCTCCGATAAGCATGTTAACATTTAGCGGGTGGATCTCCCTGTATATGTCTTCAAACTTTGAATTGGTTTTAAATCATTTTTAATTTTTTTCCTTTATGTTACATAATTTTTGTAAAGGAAGCTGATCTAAAATTTAAATTTACTGACATTGAGAGACGTAGCTCATAAAGATCTTATATCTAAGGCAAAAAACATGAAAAATAAAAATAAGAAAACTGTTGGAACAATATATCATTCTAGGGGCACATTTCAATATGAATATCTGTCGAGTGAATGAGACAGGGTTTGTGGAATACGCGGCCAAATATTCTTCTATCTAGCTAATATCGATTGGGTTTAACACTATTTCTACTTGCATATTATCTTGTATTCAGAGGCTTTCATCACCTCTAATTCGTGACAGCGTTTTTTTAAGACGTAAGTTTCTATTCACACAATGGTTACGTACTTATCGTTTTGAAAGCGACCACACACACACACACACACACACATATATATATATATATATATATATATATATATATATTCGCCTGTAATTATAATTCTGTTCTCACCAGAAATTTTTCATCAAGAAAGTTACTGTTCGCACTATACTTACTTCCTTAATTACTACACACACTCTCTCTCTCTCTGTCTCTGTCTCTCTCAGTCTCTGTCTCTCTCTTTCACTTTTATTTTATTTTTTAATGATATTAGGTACTTGGAGTACACACGGGAAATGGATAGAGCTAATCGCTACAGTGACTATATAAACATGAATGAAATCGCAAAATAATGGTTTTCAATATCGCCTGATGATCGTGCTGGTTTGAAACTGACATTTAGTTGCATCTGCATTTTAAAATTAGATTTTGAAGTCATTTCACTATATATATATATATATATATATCAAAATTTTAAATTTTGAATTTAAGATAAATATTACTGTAATCTTTGCGTATAGTTAATAAGAATTGTTGTAATTCCTTAAATTATTGTTAAATCTGAATAATTGCGTTAAAATGTAAGTTTAAATGTAAGCTAATTTACTGGAGAAAGTGAAGTTGAACCTAAGTCTCGTAAATTTATTGTGATTCCGACCGGTAACTAAAAAAAAAACTGGAAGTGTGTGAAATAGGGAGGAAACTCTTCACCCCTCTTCAATCCGTGCCCACCTTTCCCTCCTGTGTCCATTCTGGCTGTATTAATTATATCCATTGGATCTGAAGAAGTCCTGTTCAATTTGGTGTTATTGATTCATATCAATACGCATAGCAGGGTGGAAATAAATTTATAATCCTAATGTGACCGGGTTTTGTTTTTCTTAAAGGTACATATATATATATATATATATATATATATAGTTTACTGCATTCCTAAAGAGTTCTCAATATCAGTGACAGGGCATCTATATCTAAGTTAAGATAGCATAGGCACAGAGTCACTACACACACACACACATATATATACATATATATGAGTGTGTGTGTGTGTGTGATGTGAAATTTTAAATGGTCCCCAACTTTAAATACTATCTATAACTATAAGTTTCTCGTGCGTTATGTCCGCAAAATAAAATAGAGCACATATTTGTTTAGTTAAATTTGATAAATACAAACCCATTGAATCAGCGACGTGAAACTCTGAGTCGTGAGTTTTTATCCTGTTTTATTATTATTATTATTTACTCCTTTAGAGTTTTTCACATCAGCGCTAGCTGATGGTCTTCCACTGGAGTTTCAGTGACAGCAAGTCTCCTCAAGTCTCCAGGACTCTTCTCAGTATTCTGGCCGTTCTCAATAATGCTGTAGTTTGGATGGTCCCAACTCCTTCGCTCACTTCCAAGTCCACCAGTCCCCTTAGTAATCCTTTAGTTATTGTACCAAAAGCACCAATTACAACTGGTACGATAGTCACCTGCATGTTCCACAGTTTTTTTTCCATTCTCTAGCAAGGTCAAGGTACTTATCCTTCTTTTCAAATTCTTTCAGTTTTATTCTGTGGTCAGCTAGGGCAGCAAAGTCGACTATTTTGCAATTTCTCTTTTTTTTTTTTTTGTTGATTATTATTAGGTCTGGGTTTCTGGCTGAGATTTGGTGATCCGTGTGTATGTCAAAGTCCTATAGGAGTTTATGTGTGTTATTTTCTTGGACAGGTGCTGGGTTGTGCATATACCATTTGTTTGTATGGTCAAATTTAAATTTCTTGCACATCTCCGAGTATATCACCTTGACGACCCAGTCGTGTTTAGGCTTATATTCCTTCTGCGCTAATTTGTTAGTCTCATATTCCTTATTATTATCGTATTTTATACTTGAAATATATATATATATATATATATATATATATATATATATATATATATATATTGCAAGTGTGTTGGTTGTCACTAAATCATTTTGTGGGTATGTGTCGAAACAAGTGCAATATGATATGGAGAGTGCTCAATATCTAGGATTGAGGTATTATATAATAATTATGAATAATTATATATATTAGATGTATATATACATACATACATACATACATATATATATATATATATATATATATATATATATATAACCCATGGGAAATAGTCTGCGAGCCTGGGTTTCATGGATTTTTTTTGTAAAACAACAATCATCAGGTAGTTAAGAAGATTCTCTCTCTCTCTCTCTCTCTCTATGTATATATATATATATATATAATATATATTTATTATATATATATACATACATATATATATATATATATATATATATATCGACTTATCTTTCGTTTAAGCATGTTTGATTAATAATAAAGACATATCTTGTCAAGATGATTTTATTAAGATCCTTTCAAGTTTCCTGATGTCTTGGTTTCAGGTTGGAATTGGTGGATGGATTTACCAAAATTGTCCCGAGCGCTTTCGAACCTTTTATCGGCCATCATCAGGGGTTTCTTGCATGTATAAAGAGTGTTTTATTATGTGCTTCAGTATTTAGGCTGTCTATTTTTTTTCTTTATTGTAGTTAATTTTTCTTTTTACAAGACTGCAACACATAATAAAGCACTCTTTATACTTGCAAGCAACCCCTGATGATGGCCTATAAAAGGTTCGAAAGCGCTCGGGATTTATTTTGGTCAATTCATTCACCAATTCCAAACTGAAACCAAGACACTTGTCAGGAAACTTGAAAGGATCTTGATAAAATTATATAGCCAAAATGTGTCTTTATTATTTGATCAAACATGCTCAAATGAAACACTGCTGCCCAACTTACACATATTTCACGCTGAGGGAATGGAAGCTAAGCTTTAAAAAAAACGAAAAGAGGAAGTTACTCCGGATAGGTCATACAAAGATAACTCACTCTTATTTACTTGAAGGAAAACAACAATGTGTTATGCATGTCAGACCAAATACACCATGAAGCACATTATCATCAAATGTACTGACCTAGCCCATATAAGAAAAACCTTCTATAGTGCAAACAATATGAAGGAACTGTTTCAAAACCCTGAAATAAATAATGTGAGATCATTTCTAAAAACTCTGAAGTTATACACAAAAATCTAAAGTATTTTACAATAAGACTATCTTACTTCTATAAACCCTTTCTTTACTAGATATATTCTAACAAACTGATCCCTTCCCCAACATGTTTCACAGTTTTTTTGGGGTTTTTTAATGATCGTGATTCCCGACAAATAAACTCCTAATAAAAAGAAATAAATAACCAACTAATTATCTAAAGTTTATCATTAATTCCTTAGACCTCTCCTTTGAATTTCTTTTCAGACTTATTTTCTTTAACTTGATTCAGCATTATATGACCGATAAGGTTGATATGCCGTAAAACAAAACAAACAAAACATATTTTAAGATACAGAATCCTGCAGCTCACCACGATACTGACAGCCAAAAGTATCACTGAAGTCTTGTAAAAAGGAAAATTAACTACAATAAAGAAAAATTAAACACGAATACACTATATATATATATATATATATGTATATATGCATATATTATAACAGTGTTGGTTGTCACTAAATCACTTTGTGGATTTGTGTCGGACCAAGTGCAATATAATAAGGAGAGTGCTTAATATCTAGGATAGAGCTATTATATAATAATCATCATCATCATCATGTCGCGCTGGTAGCACGGATATCCCTGACCCTCTCTCGCCACTCCTCCCTATCGTTCATCGCTCTAGGTAGGTCTTCAGGACAACATCCCGTATCCTCACATAGCTGCTGAATGTATGTTCGTGCTGGTCGTCCTGCTTTTGCACTGCCATGTGTGGGGGTTCATAAGAGTACATCTCTTATGATTTCGTCCCTGCTTCTCCAGCAGTGTCCTGCATGTCTGGTTCGTCTAACTTGAATAGTTTTCGTGATAGGAGGCAGGTGGCCGTACAGTTGGTGTCTTATGGGGTGTTGCCGCCAGGACTTGTTCAACATTAATTCATGGAATTTTGACTGAATTGATTATATATATATCTAATATATATATATTTATCATTATTATATAATAGCTCTATCCTAGATATTGAGCACTCTCCATATTACATTGTACTTGGTTTACCACAAACTCACAAAGTGATTTAGTGACATATATATTTAATTCATAGAATTTAGACTGAATTAAATATATAGATCTGATATATATATATATATATATATATATATATATATATATATATATATATATATATATATATATATCTTGTAAGCCATCTATATATCTTAATCTGAGAGAGAGAGAGAAAGATGAGGTTGTTTTTGCAGATTGTTTGACCTTCCATCGTAAGTATTATTCCAATACAATTATATTTAATATTTTATAGATATTTTATAAATTAGATAAAGAGACGGTTGATTGAATTAAAAATTCTTTCTACACATTTTCTTTTTTCATGAATAAATAATTCATTCAACGAATTTATACAAGCAACTTATGACCAATAAACGGACACGAGTAGAGAAATTGTTACTTCATCAGCTCTACGATACTGCATCTTAATCACGAAAACAACTTGAAAGCTGTTGACTGTTGATTTTCATGCGGAAGACGAAAGGAATTAACAAGCATGTATTTAAAGTTTTAGATTTCGACTTTTATTTCTTGGAGATTTTTTTCTTCTTCATTTCTGATAAATAAATGTTTTCTTACTCTGCTTAAACCATTGAACTTTGTCAGGCTGGCCTTCGTCCTTAGAGGGAGGCCAAGCTCAGTCCTATTGTTCTGCTTAGCGTCTGATCCCTATTGATCAGTTAATTGTTGTCTCCTCTAACGTAAAACATCTGTCAACCAATCAGTGCGTAGCTTTTTACAAAACCACTCTCTCATTCAGATTCTCAAAGTAGAGAATGACCCAAAACCCCGATTGTCAATCATAGTCCCCACTGACCTTTAGGTTTAGTCAAGAGTTGACTCTGGGGTCATAAGTCCATTACCGAATTCTATACTAGTCAGTATGTCGCTCACCCTTCAGCCCTTGTTTTTATCATTCTTCCACTCTTTCGCTATCCACTCAGAGACATTTATCTCTCTTCCTCTAGTCTTTCTTGATCAATATAATATTTACCAACACCTCTGCTCGGGCAGGATATGACACAAGGTCAATTTTTAAGCGAAGTTTAACAGGTTTGAATTCAGTTTTCCTTCTCCTACACAAGTTGCCTCACCAAGGCTGAAGAACTCAGTCTGCCCTACTATTTACCCATAGCTGGTGGGAGAATAATTGGATTCATACCTTTCCCAAGGGTGATAAAACTATGTGAAATGCAATCAGTCTCGTCCAGGGTTTGAACTTGTGTCGCCGTGTCCATTTCCTACGACGATAACCATTACACCATGAGCACCTTCTAGATCAATATAACCCTTTTATCTCCATCTTCCTTCTCTTCTTTCTCTTTTCCTCTCCATTCTCTCGCTCACTTATAACACGTTACCTCTGTCTCTCGTCTCTCTCCCACTCTTTCTTCTATCTCTTCACTCTGGCTTTTCTCTCTCGTTCTTCATCTTTCTCTCTCTTTCTCTATCTCTCCCTTTCTCCCTCAGACTTTCTCATAATCTCTTCTTATCTCTCTTTCTTCGTTCTTTAATTTGTCTCTCTTCCACTCTCTCCTGTCACTCTCTCCTGTCATATGTTATCTTTTCTTTCGTATTTCTTTTTTTCTGACTGTCTGTCTGTCAATCTTTCATAATCTTTTCTTCTCCGCCTCTCTCTCTCTCTCTCTCTCTCTCTCTCTTTTTCTTCTTTTC
This sequence comes from Sepioteuthis lessoniana, assembly GCA_963585895.1. Lineage (NCBI taxonomy): Eukaryota > Metazoa > Mollusca > Cephalopoda > Myopsida > Loliginidae > Sepioteuthis > Sepioteuthis lessoniana. The sequence goes on along the minus strand of OY757938.1, from coordinate 59,365,579 downwards.
CGAATTTGTCTCTCTTTCCCTCTCTTCTCCCACTCTCTCTTGCCATCTGTTACACATCTTTTCGTTTGTATTTCTTTCTCCTGTCTGTTTGTCTGTCTGTCTGTCTCTGTCTCTGTCTCCACTCTGTGATGCTTTTCTCCATATCTTTTCTATCACTATTTTCTTTCTATTTTCTCTGTCTGTCTCTCTCTCAATCTCTCTCTCTCTCTCTCTCTCTCTCTCGATACTTATCTCTTATTTTTCTTTATCCCTCCATTTTATTCCTTTCTCTCTCTCTCTCTCTCTCTGTCTCTGTCTCTCTCTCTGTGTAAATAGCACCTAACTTGTTCTCGTTTCTCTTTATCTTACGTTTTTGTGTGTCTATCTTTCTCTTTCTCTCTCTCTCTCTCTCTCTCTCTCTCTCTCAATTCCCCCCTCTTTCTTTTAGTTCTCTGTCTTGTTTTTCCTCTAGCTTCGTAATTTCTTGTTTTTGGCTCTCCACGTCGCCTCTGTCACTTGTTTTTCTATTTCAGTTAATCTACACTTGTATCACTCATCTCTCTCTCTCTCTCTCTCTCTCTCTCTCTCTCTCTCTTACTCACCACCTTTCTTGTATATCTTTTTTCAGCCTCAATGTCTTTATTTTTTGTCTTTCTTTCTTTTTTTCTTTCTTTCATTAATTGATCTCTCTCCCTCTCCCCCTCTCTATCTATCATTCTATCTATCTATCTATCTATCTATCTATCTATCTATCTATTGTATCTAGCATATCTCACATCGGCAACAATTTCTCCGTCTCTCTTTTATTTTCCCTCTTGTTTTTATATTTTTATACCTCTCTCTCTTTTATTCATCTCTATTTATCTCTCTTTATTACTCCTCTTTTCCTTCTCTCTCTCCCCCCTCTCTCTCTCTCTCTATCTCTATCTATCTTATTTTTCAATCTTTTCTTCCTCTCTTTATGTCCTCCCCTCTCTTGATATTCTTTTGTATATCTTTCTTTCATGAATCTATCTATCTATCTATCTATCTATCTATCTAGCATCCTTCTTCTTCTTCGTTATCTTTTCCATCTCTCTTCTGCTTACATTTGTCTGTCTCTCTTTATTTCCGCTTTTGTCTATCTCTCTTGTTTTTATAACTGTTGTACTCCTCTCTCTATCCCTCTCTCTCTCTTTCTCATTCTCACTCTTTTCTTTTTCTATCTTCTTCTCTCACCCTTCTCTCTCTGTCTCTCTCGTTACTTTTTGTTGTCGTTTTCTCTTTCTCTTTTGTGTCTTTCTTACTGTCTCTCTCTTTTTTCCGTTGTATTTTCACGCCTTTCAATCAAACATTACAAGCAGATAACCGTTCTGTAAAAACCAAACGTCTGGAATCTCTGCTGAAGAAATCAATACAAGAAAACGATTCCAAATATGGTAACCTGGTTCTGGTGTCGCCGCTACTTTTATTGTTGCTTGCAGAGTAACTTTCGCCAAACACATTAGTAAAAGATCCAATAAGAATTATTCCAAGAAGATCTTCATAAGTCCAGAACTATTATGACGTATATAAGTAGCAAGAGACGCCTATCTTGAAAAATGCTGAACGTTTCTAAAATTCCCATTATTCTAGTCTTTAACCCCTACCCACCAAACAGACAAGTCGGCTGAGGCTATAGAATACGCTGACTGCATCTCTGCAGAGGGGTACCCCCGCCTAACGAGTGTCCTGTATATGATATTAAACCATCTGATGTTGAGATTCCAGCTTTGAAGATCTGGGGAATGTGGAGTACTCCTTCAGTGCCATTGCTCCAAGGTCCGCTCTGGCCTGAAGTGATAACATCTGATAGGGTCCTATCTATGGATAAAATAGAACTGCTTGATATTTAAACGGAGTGGAGGTAATGGTTATCGTCGTACGAAATGGACACGGCGACACGAGTTCAAATCCTGGACGAGGCTGATTGCATTTCACATAGCACTAATACCGTTAGGAAAGGTATGAATCCAATTATTCTCCCTCCAGCTATGGGTAAATACCAGGGAAGACTAGGTTCTTCAGCCTTGGCGAGGCAACTAGTCTAGCAGAAAGAAAAACTCTGAATTTAAACCTGTTAAACTTCGCTTAAAAATTAACCTTGTGTCATATCCTGCCCGAGCGGAGGGGTTGGGTAAATATGGATATTTAAACTGAGTGGTAACGAATGATTTAAGCGAAACTGAATTGTAAGAAATAGAACTGTTTGACCATTTAACAGTGTGTAGAAAAATGAGAGATTTTCAATTGAATTGCTAGTGATATATTGCAATACTTGGAACCATTTAACTGTGTGCATATGAATGAGTAATGTTGAATAGAATTATCAATGTTAAATAGCAATATTTGAAAGCATTTAACGGTGTGCAAAGGAATAAAGAGTTTTATGAAAAAAAGTATTTATAAATTATATATATTTAATATATATGTATGAAGAGGATTTGGTATTAATTAACCTAAAATGGTTGATGTGCCATAAAACCCAACCAAACCAAATTATGTATATTTGATATATGTGTATAAAGAGGATTTGGCATTAAATAACGTACATTGTTTGATATACCATAAAACCCAACCAAAGCAAATCATATATATCTAATATATATGTATAAAGAGGATTTGAAATTAAATAAATATAATTTCATTGATTTTTTTTCTAATACAGGATGATACAAAATTTTATAGTAGCTATTGAAAAAGGAGCTTTCAAGTAACCCTCAACAACGGTCGGTTAACATATATATATATATATATATAGGAAAAAAGTTGAAAAACAAAATAATCTAAAATTCTATGAAGTTATTATGAAAGTCGACGTTGAACGTTTCGGTTTTAATACATTTTTCAGGACTTTAAATTCATGAAAAATATTGTTAAAATAGTGATAGATACTTCATAAGATAACAGGAGTTTGGTTTGGTTTCGTTTTATGTTATTTCATCAAATATCCATCGTTATTTTAACAACATTTTTCATGAATTTGAAGTCCTGAAGAAGGTTATTACAACGGAAATATTCAGCGTCGACTTTCGTAATAAATTCAACCATATTTGGATTATTTTGTTTGTTCAACTTTTCTTCATAGTATCGGATTCGTTTCCTTATTTACTTCCATATATATATATTTATATATATATAGTCATCCACAGACAGATCTGTTTCATTCTATCAGAACTCATTAGTGTGGCTAGACATACTAGATTTCCGTAGCTAGGATCGAAACCCGGTTGAATCAAACGCAAATCTAAGACTCTACCCCTCAGCCACGAGGAAACCAGCAGCAGCGAAGTAAATTCTAAACGGTTATAAATCACAATTACTATTGTTTACATACATCCGCTTAACGGCTACCGAGAGCTCAGTTCATATATATGAAGAGCCTTGCAATAAACGCTAATGGCAACGTGATTACTTCATTCGCAAGAGAACTAAACACTACGGGTGTAGGGGATCATATACATATTGTCATCTATATATATATATATATATAGTATTTAACTAGCTGGTCCCCCCGACAATAATTAAGAAGAAAAGCTCATTATAAAAAGAATCTTTCTCAAAGTGCTCAACTACATAAACGAACGAGCAATACCATGATATTAGAATAATTGCAAATAATGGTTGGTTGGTTTTTATGGCATATCAACCTTAGTAGGTTATTTAACGCCAAATCCATTTTTATGCAAATAGTTCTATTTCAAACAATTCAGTTTAGCATGAGTACATAGTTTAATTGTCAAAAATATTTCTATTTCAAGCTATTCAGTTTATTAAAACAGTTCTAATTCAGCTAATTCAGTTTAGTATAAGTCCAGATTTTGTTTACTAAATTTACCAACCCCTTCACCTGGGCAGGATATGACACAAGGTTTATTTTTCAGTGAAGTTTAACAGGTTTGAATTCAGACTTTTCCTTCTCCTAGACGAGTTGCTTCGCTAAGGCTGAAGAACCTAGTCTGCCCTACTATATGCCCATAGCTAGAGGGAGAATAATTGGATTCATACCTTTCCCAAGGGTATTAGTGCCATGTGAAATGCTATCAGTCTTGTCCAGGTTTTAACTCATGTCGCCGTGTCCATTTCCTACGACGATAACCATTACACCAGATTTAAATATCAAAACAGTTTTATATATAACAATTCAGTTTAGTGTAAGTCGAGTTTCAATGTCAAAAACTGTTCAATTTCAAATAATTCAGTTTAGCATAAGCATGCAGTTTAAATGTAAGTACAGTTTAATTGTCAAAAACGTTTCTATTTCAAACTATTCAGTTTAGTCAAACAGTTCTAATTGAAACGATACAGCTTAGCATAAGTATGCAGTTAGTTCTATTTAACCCATAGATAGGGCCCTTATCAGGCACTATCATTCCGGGTCAGAGTGGACCTGAGAGCAATGGCAATGCATGAGTGCTCCGCATTCCCCAACGCTCCAGCATCACTGGGACCTGACCATCAGATTGTTTAGCGTCATATCCACGACTCTCATTGGGAGGGGTTCTTACTCCTCTTCAGAGGTGCAGTTGGTGTATTCTACAGCCCTAGCCGACTGGGCAATAATTGCAAATAAGTTGCTCATCCCAGCAATAATCAGAGATGAGCAACCTGCCCTGAAAATCGGTGAGATGGTTAAAAAAAAAAATGATGTTACAAATGGACCCCGTGCAGCATTCCCGACTTTGAGTTTCGAGCTCCGTATTCGTCAAACGGGTGGATGGTATTAGTAGCCAAGGCAAAGAATACTACTTGCTTATCTCATTTAGATTAATATATCAAACCGCAGAATCTACTTACCTACTTATCTAGCAAGGAGTGTAAAGTGTGCGTCTGATGGAAATAAAAGAAGGCTACGTATAGTATAGCACATAAGTAGGTATACATCTTGCAAATATTTCTTTGGAAGAATGTAGAATTATTCCAGAGAAAAGTAAGCAGCGTTTAATTATTTCTTGTCGCATTTTATGAAATCAAAACAGATATTACTAGATATTATTTATTTAAAAAAAAAACTCTATACCACTGAAAATCTGTAACCAAAATGTCCCAGTTAGTTCGGGCTATATAATACACCGTTTGTATCTCTGCAGAAGGGTAAGACGCCCCTCACGAGTGTCCTGTATATGACATTAAACAATTTGATGGTGAGGCTCCAGTAATGCTGGAGCTTTTGGGAATATGGAGTACCTCTTCATTGCCATCACTCCCTGGTCCACTCTGGCCCGGATTGGTAGCATCTGATATGATCCTATCTATAGGTTAAATAGAACGAAACTGTACTTATGCTAAACTGAATGGTTAGAAATAGAACTGTTTATATTTATAAAAATGGATTTGGCATTAAATAACCTACAATGGTTGATATGCCATAAAACCAAACTAAACCACACGCTGTAATCGAAAATGAAATTGCAATATATATATATGTATATATATATATATATAAGGCTGTATTTAATTTTGGACTGCTACATATTCGTAATTTGGTTTAGAAAAATTTAGATTGTAATAATTTATTAATGGGTGTGTGAGTGGTTGTTTGTGTTCCTGTGTAATAAAATTGCATCATCATCGTCATCATTATGTTGCACCATCAGCACGGATATCCCTGGCAATTTCTCGCCACCTTTCTCTAGCGTACATTGCTTCCGGCAAGTCTTCAGGGCCACATCCCGTATTGGCACAGAGCTACTGTATGTATGTTCGACCTTTACGTCCTTTGCTCGTCCATGTGAAGGGGTCCACCGGAGTACATTACTTATGAGTTCGTCCTTACTTCTCCAGCAGTGTTCCACCGGTCTAGTTCGTTTAACTTTGATAGTTTTCGTGATGGGAGGTAAGCGACTGTATAGCTGCTGCTTTGTTGGGTGCTGCCTCCTGGACTTGTTCAATATTGCTCGCAGCATTCTTGTGTAGTTGTCGTTTAGCTTTTTCTCTAACTAATTAGCGTCCATGTAGTGCATCCAGACAGCAGTATCGACACGACTGCTGCTTGGAAGAAACTGCGTTTTATTTTATCGGTCAGGTCTAAAAATAAAATAGCGACAGCTCTATACGCAAAAATTAAATAGCAACACCTCAGTAATCCCCCGTCATTTGCAACACTTTTGTAGAAAAAATTACAATTACTGAAAATGAAATTGCAGCACCTTTTAAAAAAAAAGTTTCTTCACAACAGTAACCAAAAACTAATATTGCAACTCGTCTGTAAGAAAAATGAAATTACCCAACCCCACAAAAAAAGAGAATATTGCAACACATTTGTAACATTGTGACACCTCTGTAAAAAATGAAATTACATCTCCATAAAAACAAAATAATAGCAACACCTCTGTAACAAAAAAGAAATTCCTCCATCTTTGAAACCAAAAATAAAATCCCAACACTGCTATAACCGAAAATAAGATTGCAACTCTGTAACAAAAATAAAACTGCATAAATATATTTTTGGACTGCAACATAAACTTATTTTTGTGACAAAATTTTAATGCTGTCGACTCTGGTATTCTATGGTGGAATCTTTACCGATGTAGGAAATACACACGTAGAAAATTGACTTTGTGACGCATCAAGTTCGTGCCGGGGGGTTAGGTAAATATATTCACAAGAATGCTACGTACTGTTTTGGACAAATTCTGAAAGAAGCCGCGGCTAAAAATAGCAGCTGTACGACCACTTACCTCCCATCACACAAACAATCCAAGTAATTCATTTTGCTTTGGTTTATGGCATATCAACCACAGTTGGTTATTTAATGCCAAATCCTGTTTATACATACATATTAGGTATATATGATTTGGTTTGGTTGGGTTTTATGGCATATCAACCATTGTAGGTTATTTAATGCCTAATCCTCTTTATACATATACATTACATATATAGGATTTGGTGGGTTGGGTTTTATGGCATATCAACGGTTGTAGGTTATTTAATGCCAAATCATTTTATACGTGTATATTAGATGTATATGATTTGGCTTGGTGGGGTTTTATCACATATCAACCATTGTAGGTTATTTAATGCTAAATCCTCTTTATACATATATATTAAATATGTATATGATTTTGTTTGGTTGGGGGTTTTGGCATATCAAGTGTTATAGGTTATTTAATGCAAAATTCTCTTTATACATATATACTTAATATATATTATTTGATTTTGTTGGGTTTTATGGCATATCAACTATTGTAGATTATTTAATGCTAAATCCTCTTCATATATTAGATATATACGATTTAATTAATGCCAAATCCTCTTTATACATATATATCAAATATATATGATTTGTAAACTTTTTGTTGATAACATTTTTGAATGAGTCTGATCTCATTTTTTGGCACACAATTGTAACATACACATACATTAATATTGAAATGTACATAGAATGTTCATAACATATATGCATAGAACATAGGAATCCCGAAACACGAAAAACACTTACGACTTCTTAGTTCAGGTACGAAACTTTTTATCACCTTTGAGTTTAAAGGTTCTTCGACACAAGTGGAGAGATACACATTCTTTCTATTCTGACTTTTCCATCTGCCCCCCCCCCCATCACGTGCAGCGACCGTGGCGCACAAATTCGTCTGGCCTCAGCGAGCCCTGAAAGTCGACCCTTCCCGTTCGGAGTCTAGTTCTCAACTACTGACTTTTTCAAATCTCCCAAAATCCTCCGCGCACGCTTCCGGTGCATGACATCATTCACATCTCTGGTCACATCCTCTCTCTGGGATTTTTATTTTGACATCTGTGAACGACACATCCTCCCCGCGCGCCGTCAACACATGTGCTCAAGTTTGCACCTAACTAACCCATGTGCTGAGCCGAAAGATTCTCAGTCTAACTAAACCAAATGCAAGATATATAAAACGAAATTCTTCGGCCATTATATTACACAAGTAGATAGTTTCAAGTATTGCTATTTAACACTTACAATCCTATTTCATATTACTCATTTGTTTGCACACAGTTAAATGGTTTCAAGTACTGCTTTTTAACATTAATTATTCAAATCAATATTACACATTCGTTTGCTTACAGTTAAATGATTCAATGTCTTGCTATGTCTTACTAACAATTCAGTTACACACCAGTCATTTGTTTTCACGCAGTTAAATGAAAAACAGTTCTACTTCAACCAATTCAACCCAACAAAAGGCACTAGTTTGCACTAAGTTTAAATGATAAACATTTCTATTCGACCCATAGATAGGACCCCATCAGATACTACCACTCCAGGCTACAGGGCATCGGGGAGTAATGGCAATGAAGTGGTACCCCACATTCCCCAAGGCTCCAGGGCTTGAGCCTCACCAACAGATTGTTTAGTGTTATATCTAGAACACTCGTTAGGGTATACGTTAGCACTGGAGATCGAACCGACAACCACAGAAAGCAGAAACAAAACTCTACAACTGGGCCACCGGTCCACATCGCACACAAGGGATGCCAAATTCACTAGTCATGGTATATTTGCAAACACTTAACTATATATATATATATATATATATTGGCAGCATTTCTTCATTGATACGTATTTCATTGAACATAATAGACATTTTTTGTCTACATATTTTTTTTATTAATCCTTTCCAATTGTCGTATTGATCTTATGATATTCGGCGGGAATTGGTTGATAAACCTTCCATAATTAGATATTTCCCAAGTACTTTCTGCCTAATTTTGGGCCATCATCAGGGGAGGATGTAATGTATTAAAAAAGTGATTAACAAAAAATATGTAGACAAAAAATGTGTATTATGTTCAATGAAATACACACACACACATATATATATATATACATATATATATATATTTGTTTATTTCGGCACCAAGTCATTATTTAAGCATCTTCAATTGAAAACTACAGAATTTTTTTTTTTGATTTTTAAGTGAAGACGTTCCTGAGTAAAGGTTGTGAAGGAACTGTCCCATACTAGCTCAAGTGGTTTCAACCATTTCGCTGGTTGTCTTCAGAGGTTGTGTTTGATTGTTTCTGTAAGCTGCTGTGAGTTTTTTTTTGTATTGAGTGATTTTTTATAATATATAGTTATAATATATATATATATATATATATATATATATATATATATATATATATATATATATATATATAATGATCATATTTAATCAGACCTGACCGATAAAATGAAACGCAGTTTCTTCAAGGCAGCGATATTGCTATATGGATGCACTACTTGGACGCTAACTAAACAGCTGAAGAAGCTAAACGCCAATTACTCAAGAATGTTGCGAGCAATATAAAACAAGTCCTGGCGGCAACACCCCACAAAACACCAACTATACGGCCACTTAACACCCATCACGACAACTATCCAAGTTAGACGAACCAGACATGCAGGACACTGCTGGAGAAGCAAGGACGAGCTCATAAGTGACGCTCCTATGGACCACCGCATATGGCCAAGCAAAAACAGGACGACCAGCTCGAACAAACATATAGCAGCTATGTGAGGATTCGGGATGTAGCCCTGAAAACCTGCTAGAGGCGATGAATGATAAGGAGAAGTGGCGAGAGAGGGTCTGGGATATCCGTGCTAGCGGCACGACATGATGATGATGATGATATATAATGAAAAATAATATATTATTTTTTTCATTCGGTGACATTTTGGTGTCGATATGAAAACAAGATCTTCGTATCACGAGGAACGTTAGCACAACCATTGGCTATGCAAATAACAGCAGGAACTTTTTTTCATTATCTACGCGTTGTAGTGGATGAAGGCGTTGATTGGTACCCTTCAAGGGTGGTATTTCAAGAGGCTCAATTACCAGAGTTGAATTACAATCATAGTTTGAGTTATTCATAGCAAGAAATCCCAGTCGCCCCGGCTTTTTCTTCTTTTTTTAATGCATCTCTTGGCATTTGAATGAATTTCAACCACCACAGAAATATGTCTCTCCAAAGAATGGCAAAGGGAATTCGTTGATTATTTGATTGTTTGATTTCAACGTCATGTCAAGATTATTTTATGCCAAGTGGTTTGGGAATCACGTTCGTTTTACTTCATATTTTTCTATTGTTTTACCTAAAGTATTTTGTCCACAGTCCTATCAATTATTTGCAAACCTACCGGTTCATTGTCTAATGAGTAAAGTGTTCACCAATGGTCCAGAAGACCGGAGTTCAATCCCAGGTCGAGTCGTAGACTCTTGAATATTCAGTATGTCATTGTTATACATCTTATGAGATGACTGACTTTTATGATTTCAGGTTCAAATGAACAGCTACAGCAGCAATTGGAATAAACCCTACTAAATCCCGATTGTCACAGCTGGTGAATTTCAAAAATGCAATCTGATACTTTAGAAGGATGATATGCAATAAAATTCTGTTTTAAACTTGGAAAAAATGATGCCCCAGAAACGTATGGAATGCTTCACCATCTTGCATGAATCGAGCATCGGTTTTTGAGTGGCATAATTTATTCAAGGAAGGCAAAGAATCTATGAGGGATGATGAGAGGTGTGGGAGGAGTAAAATAGTCAATAGACCAGAGTCGATTGGTCAAACGGTTAAGGTTATGATTACTATGTTGAGGTTTTAAGGGAGTTCATGAAGAGATTTCATCGGAAGAGGCCAGCACTCTTCAAATCGACTCAGTAACATTTGCACCAGTCCACAACTCCATCGTTGTCTAATTCAGCTAATTCAGTTTAGTACATGTACAGATACCGCTTACACACAGTTGAATGTAAAAACAGTTCTTCATTAAATAATTCAGTTTAGTGTAAGTCGAGTTTCAATGTCAAAAACAGTTCCATTTCAAACAATTCAGTTTAGCTTAAGTACGCAGTTTAAATGTAAGTACACATTTTATTTGTCAAAATCATTTCTATTTCAAGCAATTCAGTTTAGTCAAACAGCTCTAATTGAAACAATTCAGTTTAGCATAAATATGCAGTTAGTTCTATTTAACCTATGGAGAGGACCCTTACAGGTGCTACCACTCCAGGCCATAGTGGACCTGGGAGTGATGGTAAAGAAAGGGTACTCAGCATTCCCCACCATTCCAGGATGATTGAAACTTCATCATCTGATTGCTTAGTTATATTAATCAGCAATATAGTTTATCCAGCCCAGTCAGCTAAGGGGGTGTAGAATACACCAACTGTATCTCTGTGTTATATAATTGCAGAAGGATATTTTTTTAATATTATCATTTTTCGTAGGTTATATCTTATAATTCAGTTTAGTTAGGCTGAGAACTATTCAGCTTAGTGCACATGCAGGTACACACATTGAACGCAGGTGTTCACGCTCGTGTACGGAGGATGTGACAATCACAGATGTCATAATAAAAACTCCAGATGGGATATGGGACTGGGTTGTAAATGACGTCATGCCCGGAAGCGATGGGCTGGGAATTTTGGTGATTTTTGAAAAAGCAGTTAGTTGAGATTCAGACCTGGACGAGTCCAGTTGCGTCTACGGGATGTGCCGCGCGTTTGTTGGGTCAGTTAGATGAGATCCGAAGCTGGGCGAGGCCAGTTGAGATCTGACGCTGGACGAAGCGAGTTGATTTTTGAGCTGGGCGAGGCCAGTCCGGTTGGGACTATGGTATGCGCCGCGCGTTGTTGGGTCAGATGGAACAGTCAGCATAGTAAAAATTGTGTCCCTCTCTCCTCGTGTCGAAAACCTAAAAGTCCAGAAGGTAATAAAAGTTTCATACCTGAACTAAAGAGAGTCGTCAGTGTTTCACGTATTTCGGGATTCCTCTGCATATGAACGTTTTACAGAGTACCCCTTCATTACCATTACTCCGAGGTCCACTCTGACTTGGAGTTCTAGCACCTGAAATGGTCTTATTTATGGGTCGAGTGGAACCGTTTGACATTTAAACTGAGTGCAAATAAATGACTTAAGCTCAATAGAATTGCTTGAAATAGAACTGTTTGGTCATCGAACTGTGTAAAGAAATAACTGACGTTTGATTTAGTGTTTAGTGATACATACCAATACTTTGATGAATTTAACTTTGCTGACTAAATTGAATTGTTAGAAATAGAACTGTTTGATCATTTAAGTGTGTTTATCTACAAAATGTGTTTACAAATCATATATTTGATATATGTATTAGAATAGGATTTTGCATTTAATAAACAACATTGGCTGATATGCCGTAAAGCCAAGGGGGTGTCCTTGTGGTGTAATGGGTAAAGCGATGGACTGCGGAATCGTAGTACGCGAGTTCGTACTCCAGTCGCGCTATTATGTTCACTTTCGGGCAAATACCCTTGGGAAAGGTATGAACCCCCTTATCCTCCCAGCTATAGGTTAAATAGTACCACTACTGTTTTTCTTGGAGAATGTCTTTGGCATTAAATAACCTAATAAGAGTTGATATGCCATTAAACAACGAAACCAAACCTTAAATCTATTTCTATTTTTGATAAATTCTCTTTTTATTTCGTTTCGAGTTCGGAGCTCACCGATGGACAGAATTGAATAGAATCTTAGTCGAGATAGTGAGAGATCTGCGCTTAGTTTTATGTTGCGATGTGTCACACGACCTCCCCCCTATCTACCCCTGGCCGGAATGAACAAGAAAGAATTATTCCGCTCCCATCCTCTTGTGGAGCTGATTCTTGGTTTGAATAGTTTACACCAAAACCAACGACTGCCAAATCTTTCCAGAGAAGAATATACACAACAAGGGGTAGGATCGTTTTGAGAGGCGAAACTGTGCAATTGGCAACGAAAAATTGCCACGTTGATACCGTTTTCAGTGGGAAATACCAACTCCAAACTGAACTGCGGGCATGTGAGCACACGTAATTTTTCTTTCCTCCTCAGGATATATCAAGAAAGAAATTTCTTTTTACCACCATATTCTAATACTGTCACTGACAGTACTCGTTCATGATCAGGTCCTCTAATAGTAATTATTACTTCCATCCAGCAATCCAATTTTGTTATATCTGGGAATCCATAATTTTTTGGCGGGGGGGGGATTGTAATGGAGTCGAGGTTGTTAAATATTCTTTTATTTTATTCCTTTTTATTAAATCAAAATTAAAATACTTTATTTATTTTATTAAATTAAAATTCTTTCCCGTCTTTGTTTTTTTAATATTTTTTTTTTTTTTTTTTTTATCTATTTATTTATTTTTTTTTTTTTGGCTTCTCTATTTCTGAAATAAATGTTTTATTGAATGTCTTCATAGTTAATGCGACTGATGAATTATTAACGAAAAGCCAGGCAACGATATTCGGCACCAGATTATGTTAAAATAAAAATCATGTTATCGTGAAATGAGCATTGTCATAAATATTTATGAATGTCCTTCGAGAAAAGAAACAAAAAAAAAAAAATATCAGCTCATCTAATTCATGCTGATAATATATTTCAGCTTTTGTCTGACTTTTACTGAATCTTGCTTTGTACGGTACAAGTGCACACAGGGGGAAATGTAGGTAGGAGGACTGTATTTCGTTAGTCTTCCAAAAGAGGAGTGTCTGCCTGTTTACTAGCTTTGTCAATCAGCACTTACAGTCAAGGTCAATTCTTGATGTCTGGGATACCCTTAAAACGGACTATCGATGAAAGTAGCTAATTTAGGCACGTTCTCTTCCCGTAAAACTCCACAATTAAGTTAACCTTACATTTTCTGCCTTAGCAGAAGGGAGATGGGGTGGGTAGGGTTGGTTTGGGTTGGTTGGGTTTTATGGCATATCAACCCTTGAAGGTTATTTAATACCAAATACTATATATATATATATATGTGTGTGTGTGTGTGTGTGTGTGTGTGTGTGTATCAAATATATATATATATATTTAATACACACACACACACACACACACACACACATATATATATATATATATATATATATATATATATATATATATATATATACGTAGTGCCTTCAATAAGTTTCCAGACTTTTTTTGTACAGGAATTTAAAATTGTCGTAGACTCTTGAAAATTCACTATGTTATTGCTATATATCTTTTGAGATGACAGACCAATTTTTATGTATTCACGTTCAAATGAACAGCTACATCAGAAATTGGAATACACCCTACTAAAGCCTGATTGTCACAGCTGGTGAATTTCAAAAATGCAATCTGGACGTCAGGACACTTTAAAAGAACGATATGCAATAAAATTCTGTTTTAAACTTGGAAAAATGCCACAGAAACGTATGCAATGTTTCAGACTGGTTTTGGAGCATCTTGCATGAATCGAGCATCAGTTTTTGAGTGGCATAAGAGATTCAAGGAAGGCAGTGACTCTGTGAGGGATGATGAGAGGTGTGGGAGGAGTAAGGAAGTCAATACACCAAAGTTGATTGGCCAAAAGGTTAGGGTTAGGGTTACTATGTTGAGGTTTTAAGGGAGTTCAGGAAGAGATTCCTAAGGAAGAAGCCAGCACTCTTCAAATCGGCTCAGCGGCATTTCCATCAGGACAGTGCACCAGTCCAAAACTCCATCGTTGTCACAGAATATTTGACCAAGATGGGCATCAAGACAGTTCCTCAGCCTCTCTATGTTACAGACCTTGCTCCCTGTGACTTTTGGTTATTCCCTAAGCTCAGAGGCTGTCTTTATGAGACAATTGAGAAGATGAAAGAGGCTGTGACGAAGGGCATTGACACGCTCACACAAGAGGACTTGCATGGGGCCTTCCATAAGTCGTTGGAACGGTAGAACAAGTGCATTGCAGCTGGAGGAGATTACTTGGAAGGGAACTAGAGTTTCATGTGTATACTATCAATAAAAGTGCCCATACAAAAAAAGTCTGGAAACTTATTTTAGGATCCTCGTATATATATATATATATGCAGGGTGGAACGATAAAATTTTCACCCTAGATAAGACGACATGATTCCATTTCCGTTTAATGAAAACCGGTTTTCTTTTTTTGTTGCAGACCATCTACTAGTTGGCCAGTTGTGTACAAATCCCAAGAGCGATAGGAGCCTTCTATCATGTCTGAAAGTGACACAATGTTCAACGAGCGAGATCGGAGATGCGCTGCTGTACAACTCATGCTCTTTACCGATCCAAGTTATGAAAACAGGACCATTGCCAGCACCCTCAAAATGAAAATCCAGGCATGCCTAGGGTGATGAAAACAAAGTTTTCGGCTACGGTTATGGTCTTTGGTGTGGTTTCAAGTGAGGGCCACATCCTACCACCCCACATCTTCGAAGTCGGCTTGAAAGTCAACACCAAAGTGTACCTAGATGTGCTGAAAAGTGTGGTGATCCCCTGGTGCAATCAGGTGGCCGGTGGCAGACCCTGGGTGTGGCAGCAGGACTCGGCACTGGCCCACAAGTCCAAAGAGACCCAGACTTGGCATCAGAAGGAGTGCTACGATTTTGTTCCCTTCTCTCACTGCCCCCCCTTCTCCCTCACCCTGAACCCGCTGGACTACTTCGTTTGGTCATACGTCGAGAACATCACCAACATGACCTCCCACAACACCAAAACCAGCCTGATCACCGCCATCCGCCGAGTATTCGCCGAGCTCCCGCCGGCGCTTGTGGACAAGACATGCTCCCAGTTCCGGATCCGTATTGAGGCGGTGATTGAGGCTGAAGGCGGCTACATTGAATAGATGTCAGCTCTGCTACAAAATCAAGTTACCTGAATTGATTTTTTAATAAAAGTTTTAAAATAAAGCTGTAGTGTTGTTTTCTTTAGGACAACAATTTTATCGTTTCACCTTGTATATATATATGATTTGGTTTGGTTGGCTTTTATGGCATATCAACCGTGGTTAGCTATTAAATGACAAATCCTCTTTATCCATAAATATTAAATATATATTTTTAGTTTAGTTGGGTTTTATGACATATCAACCATTGTAGGTTATTTAATGCGAAAACCTGTTTATATGTATCTTACATATATACGATTTTTAAACATGTTTTCTTGAAAATATTTCAATATGATCCTGAGCACAATTTTTTATGCGTTTATATGACTTCAAGTATTCCTATGTAGCAGTGACAATATAGCATCAGTCATTTGTTTGCATATATATATATATATATGTATAGTCATCCACAGGCAGATCTGTTTCGTTCTATCAGAACTCATCACTGTGGCTAGACAGTAGATTCCCGTAGCTGGAATCGAAACCCGGTTGACTCAAACACCAAGCCAAAGCCTCTAACCATTCAGCCAAGAGGAGCTATTCGCTGTGAAGTAAATTTTAAACGGTTATGAATCACAATTACAATTGTTTACATACATTTGTTCAACGGCTGCCTCAATTCCTATACGAAGAGGTTTGTAATGAACGCTAATGGCAACACGTTTACTTCTTCGCCAGAGAAACCAACCCTACGGGTGTAGGGGGTATATATCTCTACAGTCATAGAGTATATATCTCTATAATCATCCACACACACATATATATATATATATATATATATATATATATATATATATATATATATATATATATATATATATATATATATATATATATATATATATATATATATATATATATATATATATATATATATATATATATATATATATATATATATATATATATATATATATATATATATATATATATATATATATATATCAGAATTTTTTAAAATGGGTTACAATTAATTTCTTGAACACTAGTATTGCTAGGGGTGTCCTCGTGGTGTAATAGTTAAAGCGACCGGCTGTAGAAGCGTAGTAAGCAAGTTCGAACTCCAGTCGCGCTATTACGTTCACTTTCAGGTAAGTACCCTTGGGAAAGTTATGAATCCCCTTATCCTCCCAGCTATGGGTTAAATAGTACCACTACTGTTCTGCAAGAATAGCATCGGCATTAAATAACCTACAAAGGTTGATATGCCATTAAACAGCCAAACCAAACGAGTATTGCTATTATTTCTACACAGTTAAATGGTTACCTTTATTGCTATCTAACACTAATAATTCTATTGAATATTAAGGTACACACTAAAGTGGTTACAAGTATTGTTATTCAACACTAATTATTCTATTCAGCATTATTCATTCTTTTGAACACAGTAAATGGTTTCACGTATTGTTATATATCAGTAACAATTCAAACAAACATCTGTCATTTGTTTAGACACATTTAAATGATCAAATAGTTCTATTTTTAACAATTCAGTTTAATATAAGATATTTTTTGCGCTCAGTTCAAATATCAAACTGTTCTATTTCACCCACAGATAGGAGCCTATCAGGTGTTACTATTTCGGGCCTGAGTGGACCTGGGAGCAATTGCAGTGAAGGGGTATTCTGCATTCCCCAAAGCTCCGGCATTATTGGAGCTTCACCATCAAATTGTTTAATGTCATATCTAGGACATTCGTTGAGATTTGGTGGGGGCGCTTATCCCTCTGCAGAGATGCAGTTGGAGTATTCTCCAGCCAACGGAGCTAAAGGAGAGATCTGGTAAATATACGAGGTCATCGAAATATATGAAGACAAATATTTAGATGAGAACATGTACATTGCAGAGCAATTTATATGATAAAAGGATGATGTCTACACGTCTAGAGTTTCATAGGTGCTTTTACCAATGGAAAACTCTGTGGAAAAAGTGTGTTGAACCGGTGTCATTGTTTCTGAATGATTTTTACACTCAGTTACGTGATATCAAGCATTGCCATTGAATATAAATAATTTTGTACGATTTCGGATATTCCTATCTAATGTTAACAATCATATGGTTTTACAGAATTATTTCTATTGGATAATAGTCATTCCTTTCCATATTGGTATATGGTTTCAAATAACTAATAATAACATGCCCAGTCGGCTGGGGCTATAGGATACACCGACTTCACCTCTACGGAGCAGTAAGATCTCCCTCAATGAGTGTCCTGTATATGACACTAAACAATCTGTTGGTGAGGTTCCATTGATGCTGGAGCTTTGAGAAATGCGGAGCATTCGTTCATTGCCATTGCTCTCAGGTTCATTCTGGCCCGGAGTGGTAACACCTGATAGGGCCCTATCGATGGGTTAAATAGAACTAACTGAAAGCTTATGCTAAACTGAATTGTTTGAATTAGAACTGTTTGACTAAACTAAATAGCTTGAAATAGAGATGTTTTTGACAAATAAACTGTACTTACATTTACACTGCGTGCTTATGCTAAACAGAATTGTTTGAAATGGAACTGTTTTTGACATTAAAACTGTACTTGAAATAAACGGAATTATTTAATATAGAACTGTTTTGACATTTAAATGTATGTAAACAAAATCTATACCTATACTAAACTAAAATAGCTGAATCAGAACCTTTTGGATAAACTGAATAGGTTGAAATAAATTTTTTTGACAATGAAACTGTGCACTCATGCTAAACTGAATTGTTTGAAATAGAACTATTTGCATAAAAATTGATTTTGCGTTAAACAACCTAGAAGCGTTGATATGCCATAAAACCCAACCAGCCAACCATTTGTATAAAAATGTATTTGGCATTAAATAACTTACAAAGGTTCCTATGCCATAAAACCCGACCAACCAACTAATAATAACGATGATCCTTAGTCATCAATTATAGCTTTAAATAACTATTCTTAATACAGATAATTTACAGTTATATGAGAGGAAGTATTCCTATCTAATACTAATAATTTTTAAACGGATGTATTTGACTCATAAATATATTATAAATACTATTACTCTAGATCAGAGTGGACCTGAGAGTCATGTCAATAAATTGGTATTTCATACACACAAGATCTACAAATTTGTCATGTCACCATCAGATTCAGTTAGGTGTCATACACAGGAACCTCACTTTTTTTTTAGCGGTAATCACTTTGGGGCGGGACTAAACCACTGTATTCTGAGCTCTCCTCCCACTCTGGCCGACAATATTGATATACTATTTTGGAACAAAAACATTTCAGTCATTGTTTGTTTTTTTTTTTCATGGTAAACACATTGCCATTCTCAGTAATTTCTGAACACATCTCAAATACTATTCAAAGTAGTATCCATACGATCATAAATCTTCAAGAACTGTGTGCAATAACATTTTTTCCGGCTTTCGTGATAACTAACTCCATGGGCCTCATGTGGCCCACAAACAATTTTTCTATGTCATGTGGCTGAACAATCTTCGTTACGAATATTTTCCTAAAAAGTAAAAATTTGTCTCTCGCCCCTGATTATGTCTTTCCCCTGAGGTTTGATTTGGTTTGATTTGGTTTGATTTGGTTTAATGGCACATCAACCATTGTAGGTTATTAATGCCAAATCCATTTTAAACATATAAACAGTTCTATTTTAAACAATTCAGTTTAATATAAGTACACAGTTTAATTTAAAAAAAACAGATCTATTTCACACATTTCAATTTAGCATACAAAAACAGCTCCAGTTTTTAAAGGCTCAGTTTAACATAATTATGCAGTTTAAATGTCAAAACAGTTCTATTTCAAGCAATTCAGTTTTGCATAAGTCCACAATTGAGTTTCATTTAACCCATTGATAGGACCCTATCATTCTAGGCCAGAGTGGACCTGGGAGCAATGGCAATGATGGCGTACTCTGCATTCCCTAAAGCTCCAGCATTACTGGAACCTCACCATCAGATTGTTTAGTGTCTTAGGCAGGACACTCGTTGGGGTGGGGAGAGGCTAACTCCTCTGCAAGGATGCAGTCAGTGTATTCTACAGCCCCAGAGGTGGTTTGGATATATATATATATATATATATATATATATATATATATATATATATTCACTTTCCTTTTAAGATCAAAAGAAATAATCCGATTTTATATGTATTTTAGAAAATATTCTTAATTGTTGTAGTCACACAGTTAAAAAAAAAGTGCACAGAATCGCCTCGTCAGGGATGTTCTTGGGGTCCTTACAAGTTTCGGGTCTTCCAACATCATACTTACTCTCCCAAGCGACCTTACCGAAACTATTGTTCCAGCCGGCGATCCTGCAGTAAAAATACGCCCAGCATGCAAAATCACACAGTTCACACCTCAAAAGAAAAAAAATTTAAATGCTACTGCTAATGAGTTTTTAAAATGGTATTGGCCAATGAGAAACGACTTACGTCACTTCCCTCCCAAATTATAAAGGTAAACATACTGCAAACTGTCTTTATTCTATAACTTGTATTATGTGTATTTTAGAAAATATTCTTGATAAATACGTTAGTGAAAGCTTTGAATTGTTTTAAAGATCTCTTGCGGTGATAAAATAAGTGAGCTGATTGAAAATCATCTCACACAACAGAAAATAAACACTTCTTTCGTTTTGTTTCATAATGTGAGACGGAGTTGGTTTGACAAACCCTACTGGCGCATTTAAAGCTTTGCAAATAACTCCAAGCTTAGAGGGTCTACTCGAGATGAAAAACAACTGACATACAAAATAAGAGGAAGTTTATTTTGTTTCTTACAATGTTTATTATCCCATTTACAGGGTGTGACAGAAATACCTCCAATATTTTCAACTGTATACTGTGTGGTGCAATGAACTTAGGCAAGTGGTAATGGTAGATCCATCTTACTTAATATTTTTATATTCTTTTTCAGATATAATCAGTTACGATCATTACTTGGACGATCATGTTGAACCTTTTTTTAAGACTGGTGAGTTGCATTCTAAAATTCACTTGTCTTAAAAAGTGCACCTGTGTGTGTGTGTGTGTGTGTGTGTGTGTGTGTGTGTGTGTGTGTGTGTGTGTGATGGTTAGCAAGCTGAATTAATAGATCATTGTTAGTGAGGTTGATTCTCACTGAGTGCCCACATACTTTTGGCTTTGTGTCATATCGAAACGAAACCCAGTAAATATAGCACACACACACACACACACACACACACACACACACACACACACACACACACACACACTCTCTCTCTCTCTCTCTCTATATATATATATATATATATATATATTGTAACAGTGTTAGTTGTCACAAAATCACTTTGTGGGTTTGCGTCGAATCAAGTGCGATATAATATGGAGAGTGCAGGGGTCGCAGGCTAAATTCCATAGAATTAAATATATAAATCTAATACATATTAATCTCATATATATTTATGTATTATATATATATATATATATATATATGTGTGTGTGTGTGTGTGTGTGTGTGTGTGTGTGTGTTAGCCGACCGCAGCCGAGGACAACCCGAAGGTTCCCTTTTCAATAGCTACTACACCCAGGCGTACTCCTTTTCCTGGATGCTCCACTTACTCTTGATCTGTACTTTATAATGCTGTTTGTTAAGCAAGACGGCATCAAGTACCATTTTTTAGTCTTTGATAAAACTCGACTTTGGATTGAACCCCGGCCACCAGAGCCATTGGCGAACACTCTAACCATAATGCAACCCCGTCTTTTTTATTCTTTTTTTATTAGTTCTATAATTGGTAGAAGTTGGAGTTATCGACTCAGCTTTGCTTAGATGTATGGCACAAGGTCAAATTCATAAAGCACCCAATGAAACTTACAAGTAATGGTTTGCTAGTCAAGCTTGCTAAGCATTACTCTACGGGCGGCGCCTATAACTGGTGGAAATCTCTCCTTCCATCTCACGAAATAGCCCCTTTTGAATCCCTGGGTTTGAAACCAGTGAATTACCCACACACAGAATTAGTATTAGTACGATTGTCAGTATATCTATTTTTGGCCAAACATTTTTGGCTGTGAAAACGAATCGACTTTTACATGAATATTTCCGGTATACCACCCTTTGCTGTAACCAAGCAGTTTATTGACATGGCGTACAGTAACGGTTAATTTCGGACTTGCAATATCTATGTTGGTGCCATGTTCTCGCGGGCCTGACAAGTCCGAACGTGTAATAAACATGTCCGACTTGGTTGTATCTGGATACGGCTCATACCACTATGAGCTGAGTATTTACGAAGCATAAGAGACTCGGTGACGTGAACGTTACCGGCGCGGAAAATGGAATCGGTGAACCGAATGGAAATTCTGGATGAGACTGTTATTACAGCGCATGAATGCCCCTTGAAAAAGCTTGAAGCCGCTACTTGTTTCCCTGGATAAAGATAAAATAAGTGGGCTCAGTAACCTTGCTGGGTAAACAGTCTACGAAAAAAAAAAACAAATTAAATTTAAAACCAGATGGACAAGGGCCTTGTATTTCCGCCTCACGTAAAAACTTAATTACTTTTGTTCTCTAGTTTCTTTGTTTTAATGGTATATCAACCTTTGGGGACTACTTAATGCTGAAGCCTTCCTTATAAAAGAAGGCTTGACGGTAACTACACAAGAATGCTGCGAGCAATATTGAACAGGTCCTGGAGGCAGCACCCCACAAAGCAGCAACCGTACGGCCACCTACCATCCATCACGAAAACTATCCAAATTAGACGAACCAGACATGCAGGACACTGCTGGAGAAGTAGGGACGTGCTCATTAGCGATGTACTCCTATGGACCCCGTCACATGGCCGTGCAAAAGAAGGGCGACCAGCTCGAATCTACTTACTGCAGCTCTGTGAGGATACGGGGTGTAGCCCTGAGGACCTGCCGAAAGCGATGAACGATAGGGAAGGGTGGCGAGAGAGGGTCAGGGATATCCGTGCTGAGAGCACGACAAGATGAGATGATGACTGATACAATTTAATCCAAAATTGGAGCCAAAGTGAAGGCAGAATTAGATATAATAGTTGTTGTTGATGGTTGTCTGGTTTGACGAAATATAATGTGTGTGTATGTGTGTGTGTGTGTGTGAGTATTAGGTGATTTTGTGGAGTAATGCTATCGTTATAAGAAATGGACACGGCGACCCTTGTTCAAATCCTGGACGAAGCAGTTTGCATTTCACATAGCTCTAATACTCTTGGGATAGGTAGAAATGCAAACGTTCCCCCTCCAGTAATAGAAAAATAGTAGAGAACAATGGGCTCTTTGAACTTGACATGGCAACTGGTCTACGCAGCTTAAAAATTGACCTCGGTTCGCACCCTACTTGTGCGACGGGGATGATATATATATATATATATATATATATATATATATATATATATATATATATATATATATATATGTATATATATATATATAATCCATGAACTGATGATTATATAGTCGAGAAACTGAAATTTATCAAGCATCATTAAATATATATATATATATATATATATATATATATATATTTCCCTTTAACTGATGATCATATAGTCGAGAAACTGAAGGTTATCAAACACTATTAACTACTTATATATATATATATATATATATATATATATATATATATATATATATATATATATATATATATATAGTATTCTTGGTCCAGTTAAACCGGAGTTGGGAGTAATTCCATCAGGACAAGAAATTATTCATGAATGAATATTTAAATTTTCCTGTTAAAGAGCTCAATGTACCAATAATACAGAGCAATAAATTCTTTAAGAAAAAACAACGAAACCAATCACAAAGGATTATAAATTTATTTCCATCCTGTTACGCATTTTTGAAATTTCCAAAAATACGAAAAAAAATTAACAGGACTTCTTCAGATCTTTTTAATAAAAAACTAGAATAGACACATAAGAGTGGGAGGGGATAGAAGAGTGTGAGGGAATAGAAGAGTGGGAGGGGATAGAAGAGTTACCTCTTCATTAAGCCACTTCCGTTTTAAATTTAAATTTCGGTTAGCAATGTAGTAAATTTATTTTTAAAAAATTTTTTTAAATTAATATTTTAAAAAAATTACATTTAGACTTAAATTACAGATATTTTTAATTAGATTTAAATTTTAAATAATAATCTCACGTAAAGATGCAGTAATAGATATATTAAAACAAAAACAAATATTTAATTTACTTAAATATTTTAAAATTTCGAAAATATTTAGAAGGCATTAATCAGTGTTTTTGGAAATTTCAAAAATGCATAACAGGATGGAAATAAATTTATAATCCTTTGTGATTGGTTTCGTTGCTTTTTCTTAAAGATATATATATATATATATATATATATATATATATATATATATATATATATATATATATATATATATATATAACTACTTACATATATATATATATATACAATTTCAAATGCCTGTACAAAAAAGTCCGGAAACTTTTTGAAGGCACCTCGTGTATATATATATATATATATATATATAGCTTAAAGTAATTTGAAAATCGGTAGAAGTATATTAACTAAATTTTATTTACAATTTTTATTTGGAGTCGCCTGATGAATATTTTTGCCGAAAGGGAATTGAATTTGTTGATATTATCCCCCCTTTTATGAATCCATATTCACAGACACACACACACACACACACACACACACACACACATATATATATATATATATACGTACAAAGTGCTTAATATTAGAGAAAGAGAATATGTAGATATAAGTTTATACAACGTAGACACGGGGTTATTTATACATAATTATTTGTAAGGTAAGTTGAGTTATGGAACAAACCAAAGAAATGGAACGCCATTTGAGAATAGAACTCCTTAATAATTTCATGTCAATCGAGCTTGCTAATCCTTATACTACGTGAGATGTGACATACATATATATATATATATATATATACTATTTTGCTCTACTTAGTATTGAGCACTTTTTGCCTTGTAGCTTAGCAGCCCGAACGGTGGTTTTTTTCTTTTGACCAACCAATTGCGTGACTTTTGATTTTTTTCAGTTGCTATGACAAGGTTGGCCTTTTCTTTTTTTCCAATATATATTTTTCCCCTTGACAGTGATTCGTTGTATATTTTTATCTTCAAACCACTTGCCGGGTTTTTTTTTTACCGTAAGGGCTATTATTTAATATATGACATTGGCCCAGCGGTTAGAGTGTTCGCCAATGGCCCGGGAGACCTGGGTTCAATCCCAGGTCGAGTCATACCAAAGACTTTAAAAATGGTACTTGATACCACCTTGCTTAACACTCAGCATTATAAGGTACGGTTCAAGGGTAAAGTGGAGCAATCCTGGGAATGGAGTAGCCCCCTCCCCTACACCTTGGTGTAGTAGCTATCGAAAAGGGAGCCTTCGGGTCACCCTCGACTATGGTCGCTAACTTTACTTTTATATATATATATATATATATATATATATATTGTACTTAACTTTGGGTGGTCTAGTCGGCTGGGGTTGTAAAAAACAATGAGGGGTAACACTCCCGCAACGAGTGTCCTGTATATGACACTAAACAATATGATGATACTGGAGCTTTACGGAATGCAGAGTACTCCTTTATTGCCATCACTCCCGGGCCCATCCTGGCCGGACTGGTTGCACCTGATAGGGTCATATCTCCAGGTTAAATAGAACTAAACAGTCTACTTATGCTAAACTGAAATGCTTGAAATAGAACTGTTTAAAAATTTTAAGCGTGACTAAACAAAAACCTATACTCATGCTAAACTGAACTGTTTCAATTGAACTGTTTTTAAGATTTAAACTGTTTACTTATACTAAACTGAATAGTTTGAAATAGAACTGTTTTTTAATATTTAAACTGTGTACTTTAGCTAAACTGAATTGCTTGAAATAGAACTGTTTATGTATAAAAATGGATTAGGTATTAAATAAGTTCCAGTGGTTGATATGCCACAAAACTAAACCTAACCAAATTGACTTAAGTCGGCATCAAATGAACCGAAAAGGGTTGAGATGCCGTAAAAAACAATCAACCAATCTAACGTTGGATATATATATATATATATATTTATCCATGTGAGATGTTAATCTACGAACACAAATGATTATTCAAAACAAATGAGGATGGAAACGCCCTTTTCTCCCACATGTTAAAGCTTAGGGTGGCCTGGGAAACATTGAATGTGTGTTTACACATTCAATGTTTCCCAGGCCACCCTAATCGAACATATACACTGCGAAAAATCCCGAAGACTACTAGAATCTGCGGTCATTTCCAAAACAACCCATATATATATATATATATATATATATGTGTGTGTGTGTGTGCATTACCATCGATGGTAACCATTAACCCAACTGAATCTTTGCAAATAAACGGCAGGTGGTCAATTTGTTTTTACATATATGTACACACACACACACGCCCCCCACACACATATATATATGTATATATAACCAAATAGTGAGAACATAAAGAATGCCCACGAGTATTTTCTTTTATATCAAAGATAGGAACTGAATTGCCGGATATCCTAGATAAAAAAAATGGTGGAAAGAAGGAAAGAAATAACGTATGTCGTTGAACATAAGAAAAAGACAGAATAACGCGTTACTACATAATCGATAATTCCTGTTAGAATTTCTTGATTTAGATCAATATTCACCAGACACGAGTTATAATGATCACCGATTTGATTTCTACTTTGCTCAGTAGAATCGATTTTGGACATTTCCACCTACAAGACAATAATTATGGGAGAGTGATTAGACTTAAACGCTTACTTATCCCTCTTCTCTTCTTTGTAAACCGTGCCTGTTGATCAGTCCATAATACAAAATTGTAAGATTTAAACATAGCCACAACAAAAGCAATGGTAGTAATACTCGATTTATCTAAGAGTCGAAATAAAATCCATTCGTCACCAGGGTTTTAAGTTTCGATCCTTGTTAAAAACACGAGATTTTAAATTCTGATTTTTAAAGTTGCAATAAACATTGTCATTATCAAATCGTGCTATCAGCACAGACACCCTGTCTTTCTTTTCCTCTCTTTCACACTCCATCTC
This sequence comes from Sepioteuthis lessoniana, assembly GCA_963585895.1. Taxonomy (NCBI): domain Eukaryota; kingdom Metazoa; phylum Mollusca; class Cephalopoda; order Myopsida; family Loliginidae; genus Sepioteuthis; species Sepioteuthis lessoniana. Next base: position 59,338,891 of record OY757938.1, on the reverse strand, counting down.
GATCATCCATAACTCCTGACAGGTCATCTACATGGTACCCAGTGTCCACACAGAGCTGATGTAAGTCTTTGCCGGTCAGACAACCCTAGCGTGTCTATGTTAGCAATCTTAAGAGAACGTCGCCAATAAGTTTGTCCTTACTCCCCCAGCAATGCTCGGCACGTCATGTTCGTTTCACAGGGATGATTTGTGATATGGGAGGTAAGTGGCCATACAGATGCTGCCGCTTCCAGGAATTGTTCAAAACATCACGTAAAATTCTTGTGTAGTTCTAATCTATTTCTTTTTAATCCATACGTTTCATTAGTGTGCACGTGGTCCATCCACACAGTAGTACCGATAAGGTCTCAACTTGAAAGAAATACCGATTTATATAAGATCGAAAACTTGTCAATAGCTAACCAAACCTTTCCTATGCATATGTTGACTCTGCTTTCCGTAGATGAGATATCGCTACCGAGGTATATGAGATTGATCCTTCTCGTTTAAAACATAGAAATTCTGTACTATCTGCGTAGGCTATATATCAGGGATTTGGTTTGCGTGGAAGTATTTACGAGAAGCGCTAGATCATCGTCGTGGTGTGCATTCATCATAATTTCTTTGGGATATCACCTATACCGTCAAAAAAAATTTTACACTGAAGTCTTCTCAACCCTATTTTTCCAACATTGGGTAATACTTAAAGCGAAAATTGATTGGCCCAGCCTACACTACAACACGTAAATAAATTAATATTCGATTTATCTGAGAGTCGAAACAGAATTCATTCGTCACCAGGGTTTTAAGTTTCGATCCTAGTTAAAAACATGAGATTTTGAATTCTGATGTGGTTTACATGAGATTTTAAATTCTGGTGTGGTTTACGTGAGATTTTAAATTCTGGTGTGGTTTACTCAAGCGCTTACTTGCATACATAAATAATTAAAAAGGGAATTTTCTTCGAAACCAACGATATTAGGATTTTATTACAACCCTTGGAAAAATGTAGGAAACTTGCGCGCTTAGAGAATGTGTAATCTTTTTTTTTTTTATTCAGCAGAAAATAAACATTGTCTTTAAATTTCATTTTTAGTTTTTTAGTGTTATTCCATTTTAGTCAGCTCATTGGCCGAGTGGGTAGAGTGTTTGTCAATGGTCTGGGAGACCTGGGTTCCATCCCAGGTCGAACCATTCCAAAGACTTCAAAAATGTTACTTGATACCTCCTTGCTTAACGCTCAGTCATATAAGATACGTATCAAGGGTAAAGTGGGGCAATCCAGGGAAAGGAGTAACGCCCTCCCCTACACCTTGGTGTAGTAGCTGTTGAAAAGGGAGCCTTCTGGTCACCCTCGACTACGGTCGCCAACTTTACTTACAAAATTAAAGTATTGGCTCATTGGTGTTGTGGGTAGATTGCTCGCCAATGGTCCGGGAGACCTGGGTTCAATCCCAGGTCGCGCCATACCAAAAACTTTTAAAATGGCACTTGATACGTCCTTGCTTAACACTCAGCAATATAAAGTGCGTATAGAAGGTAAAGTGGAGCAGTCCAGGAAAAGGAGTAGCGCCCTCCCCTACACCCCGGTGTAGTAGCTATTGAAAAGGGAGCCTTCTGGTCGCCCTCGACTGGTGTCGCCAACTTTACTTTTATTCTATTTTATCCTTCATTACTTTAACTTCAGCATAAATTAGATCGTTTACTTTGGTGATGTTATCTGTTGGGATAATTTTTAACGATTCATTTACTTTTTCCAGTCTTCGTTCCTTAGAAATAATAGTCCAATCCACCCGCGAAGTCCAACCCCTCCTCAACGTGGCAACGGGTTGTGACAGAGCTATGCTGTCGGGAATTTCTGTTCCTGGTTGGGCTACCCAAGGACTTGGGACCCTTCCCTCAATCAAATCCCAAAGTATTTTTTTCAATGAGCAACATATAACTTGCTCGGAAGGAAGCCGGTTCAACCCGACCAGAGTGAAAGCCGATGTAAGTACAAGTAAGTAAGGGATAATAATCCCACCTTTTCAGCATAACTTTTTATAATTATATCAAGACTGTTTCCGTGACTGTGGGATACACCGACTCGGCAGAGGGGTGAAACTCCTCGAACAAGTGTCCTGGATATGACACTAAACAATCTAAGGGTGAGGCTCCAGTAATGCTGGAACTTTGAAGAATGTAGAGTACCTCTTCATTGCCATCGCTCCCAGGTCTACTCTGGTCTGGAGTGGTAGCACCTGATAGGGTCTCATCTATGGGTCAAATAGAACTGACATTTAAACTGAATGCAAACAAATGACGAGCTAAACTGAATTACTTGAAATAGAATTGTTTTATCAATTAAATGGTTGTAAACCAATGACTGATGCTCAAGTGAATTGCCAGTGGTGCATAATAATACCTCAAAAATTTAATTATATGCAAGTAAATCATTAATGGTAAATAAAATTATTCGTATTTGGTAGAATTAAGTGAAACCATTTAACTGTGTGCAAAAAAAAAAAAAGCTCAGAATCATTTAAATCTACAAAATTATATATTTACTATATATATATGAAAAGGATTTGGCATAAAATGACCTACAATGGTTGATGTGCCATAAAACCCAACCAAACCAAATCATATATATTCAATATATATGTATAAAGAGGATTTGGGATTAAATGACCTACAATGGTTGATATGCCATAAAACCCAACCAAACCAAATCAGGGTGTGTCCTCGTGGTGTAATAGATAAGCGATGGACTGCGGAATCGTAGTACGCGAGTTCGTACTCCAGTCGCGCTATTACGTTCACTTTCGGGCAAATACCCTTGGGAAAGGTATGAACCCCCTTATCCTGCCAGCTATGGGTTAAATAGTACCACTACTGTTCTTCTTGGAGAATGGCTTTGGCATTGGATAACCTAAAAAGAGTTGATATGCCATTAAACAAAACAAAAAAAACAAAAACAAAACAAATCATATGTATTTAATATATATGTATAAAGAGGATTTGGCATTAAATGACCTTCAATATATACAGGATATGCCAGAAAACTAAATTAAACCAAATCATTTAATACATGTATCATCATTATCATCATGTCGTGCCACCAGCACGGATATATGGTTTGAGTGTGGGTCATGGTTATCTTTCGATGCCTGTTTTTATTCTCATCTATAGAAGCCACTCTTATAGATGAGCAGCAGTAGTTCCCCGATCGAACTGACAATCCTGAGCATTTAGCCGTGAGACTCATACGTCCAGGACCAGGTTAGGCATTGCGTTTGGCCGAATATATATTGAATATATATGATTAGGTTTGGTTAGGTTTTATGGAATATCAAGCTTTGTAGGTTATTTAATTCCAAACCCACTTCATACATATACATTAAATATATATGATTTGGTTTGGTTTGGTTTGGTTTGGTTTTATGGCATATCAACTCTTGAAGGTCATATAATGCCATATCCTTTTTATACATATGAATTAAACATATGATTTTTAAACACCTTTTGTAGATAAGATTTTTAAACAAGAGTCCCATAGGACCAACGGTTTATGCTGTAAAGAAAGAAGTCTGCAGAAAAAGAAATACTCAAACTCGAAGGTAAGGGAAGATAATATAGCAGTCGTTTATTATTCAGCTATTATCGCTGCAACTCGAAAAGTTCATTTTAGTTGCGTCCTTCTTCTCCCTTCCTCTTGGGGGTGTCGGCGGTGTGGGTGAGAGTTGGCTGTTTGACACACGCCTGACAGATAGGTCGTAGCAGACAGGGTAAGACAGGTCGGGCCCTCGGAACCTTTAACGCACCCATTTTGACAACTGCCTTCAACTCTGCCAAAATCTCGTTCCTTGTTTTCTTATATAGAGATTTTGGAGAACAAATCGAAGATCCTCGAATGTTCGATGTCACCAGTGAAACTCGTGATAATACATCTGTGATTATTTCAAAATCCCGTCTAACTTTGCAGGTCATTCTGCACACAGAAAGCGCTAGTCTCATGACACCTTCACTGATTGACGACAGCACTCGTCCGTAATATTACACAAGCCTGAGCTCGTTTTTCTGCACACAGTTAAATGGTTTCATTTAATTTCAAACAATCGAGTTTAGCATGAGTACAATCTTTGGTTTACACACAGTTAGTCAGTGGTTTAAATACATATTTTTGTTTATACACAGTTAAATTATCAAACAGTTATATTTCAAACAATTCTGTTTAACATCAGTACATAGATTTTTATTTAAACACAGTTAAATGTAAAGCAGTTTATTTCAAGCAATTCAGTTTAGTGTAATTACAAAGTATGGTTCGATTTGAGCCACCGATAAGAGCCTATCAGGTGCTACCACTCCGGGCCTGAGTGGACCTGTGAGCATTGACAATGAAAGGGGACTCGTCATTCCCCAAAACCCAAGAATTAATGGAACCTTACTATCAGATTTTTAAGTGTCATATCCCGGACGATTGTTGGGGGAGCCTTATCTGTCTGCAGAGACGCAGTCTGTGTATCTTCCTACCCCAGCCGACAAGGCCAGTCCCTGTGGTGTAGCTGGGCTTAACTGCATTCTTGTAATAAGTGAGTTCGAACTCTATTCACGTTATTACATTTATTTTCGGACAAATACCGTTGGAAAAAGTTTGGACCCCCCACCTTAGCCCCCATATATGGGTCAAATTGTATCACTGCTGTTCTTCTATAAGGATAGGCTTGGTATTAAATAACTCACGAAGGTTGATATGCCATTATACAAAGAAACGAAATCAAATTATATATATATATATATATATATATCATCATGATGTCGTGACGCCAGCACGGATATCCTTGACCCTCTCTCGCCACTCCTCCCTTTCGTTCATTGCTTCTGGCAGATCCTCGGGGCTACATCCCGTATCCTCACAGAGCTACTGTATGTATGTTCGAGCTGTTCGCCCTGCTTTTGCACGGCCATGTGTAGGGGTTCATAGGAGAACATCACTTATGAGCTCGTCCCTGCTTCTCCAGCAGTATCCTGCATGTCTGGTTCGTCTAACTTGGATAGTTTTCGTGATGGGAGGTAGGTGGCCGTACAGCTGCTGCTTTGTGGGGTGTTTCCGCCAGGACCTGTTCAAAATTTCTCGCAGCATTCTTGTGTAGTTGCCGTCAAGCTTTTTCTCCATCCGTTTCGTTAGCGTCCATGTAGTGCATCTATATAGTAGTATCGACATGAGCGCTGCTTGTAAGAAACTGGGTTTCATTTAATCGGTCAGTTCTGACTTCCATATATATATATATATATAATTATGATCAAAATTTAAAGGTAAAACCTGAAAAATATTTACAACACTCTATACCCAAAAATATTGATATATGAGAAATTAGAATTAAAATATTTGTCACTCTAGAACTGATCATACGCCTACTATTTCCATCACCTTCGAAGAAATGTCTTGAATTGTTATTCACAAGGGAAAGTTTAATTGCGTAGCGGCTAACGTGCTGGACTGTGGCCGCGTAGTATGGGAGTTCGAACTCCAGTCGTGCTAGTACGTTCACTTTGGGACAAATATCTTTGGGGAATAATATGAACCACCTTATCTTCCTAGCTGTTGTTTGAATAATATCACTGCAGTTCTTCTACAAGAATGGCTTTAGCATTACATAATCCAGTACGCTTTATATGCCATTAACAAAGAAACAGAGCTGAAACCTAAGATGTAGCAGTCCAGGACGTTAGCCGCTTCACCATGGCGATTTTTCTCTATACTTTTTCTTTTCGTTGAATATTTTTTGTTTTTCTAAATATTTTTGTTCTAATTTACTTGGCTTTTAGAATTAATATCTCGACAATAATTCGTGACATTTCTAGACAGTCAATTTTTAATGTTTTTCGTTTGTTTGTGTGATTTTTTTCGTTTTGTTATCTTTTTTTTATTTATTTTATTTTTATTTTTGTTGATATTATTGTTTTCCCTTTATAACGGTTTCATATCATTTTGTGTAAACAAATGACAACGCCCGAAGGAAATATATAGCTGAAGAATGAAGCATTTATTTTAAACGGTGACATAATATACAATATTATATCACAGAAAATACTTCCAATTGCATGTTTCCCTTAAAATGAGTTCAAAAATCTGAAGCTTAAGTTAATTTAATCAATATATATATATATATATATATATATATACGAGGATCCTTAAATAAGTTTCCAGACTTTTTTCGTATGGGCACTTTTATTGATAGTACACACATGAAACTCTTGTTATATACTCACATAGTAAATATGCTTATATACACATATACATATATATGCTGGATACACACCGACGCAATGAACAACAGACGCAGGAAGTGACAAAGACGCAGGAAGACTTCTTTACAAATATATTTACCTCTCACTTTATTTGTAAGGGTACAAAAGGGTTGCTCAGGGTTTGCGTGTGAGATGGAGTTGGAGACCGAACATAACTGAAATATTTTGACCCCAAACTTATGGCCGTCACGTTGTGTCTTTCTTGTTCTCTAGGGCTGCTCAACCGGAGGCCCAGGGCCCACTCTGCTGGATGCTGGTTTTCTTTACTGCATCTTATCAGCATCTTCTCTGGACCCCAAACTCCATCGGGGTTCTCGAGGGCCCCCTCGGTCGGGTGTGGCTTTCCCTACCACATCTCACCTCCAACTGTCTGGAACTCTACTGGCAACTCCACTGGCCCCCTGGGCGTTGAACTCAACTGCAACCGGAACTCAATTGAGTTATTGAATCGTTCGACACCCAATCGATCTTTGAAATCGAATGTTTAATCGTCATCAAGCGGAAATAACTGTCATGCAGTTCAGAGGTCACTCTCTTCCGGTGCATCAGTCTATGAGTGTACCATGGGAATTTTTGTAGCTCGTCCCATTTCATCAGCAAATTTCCGCCCACGCGATTTCCTCACATAACTGCCATTGGAATGTCTCACTTCCTTCCGGTGCATCACCTTGAATGGCATTTTGCTCGGGCCGAAGGTCAAAATATAACTTTTTTCGTATGGGCACTTTTATTGATAGTATACACATGAAACTCTAGTCCCCTTCGAAGTAATCTCCTCCGGCTGCAATTCACTTATTGTACTTATGATACTTATTGTATCGTTCCAAAATCTTCTTCAAGGCCCCATGGAAGTCCTCTTGTGTGAGCGTGTCAATGACCTTCGTCACAGCCTCTTTCATCTCCTCAATTGTCTCATAACGACAGCCTCTGAGCTTAGGGAATAAACAAAAGTCACAGAGAGCAAGGTCTGGACTATAGGGAGGCTGAGGAACTGTGTTGATGCCCATCTTGGTCAAATAGTCCGTGACAACGATGGAGTTGTGGGCTGGTGCATTGTCCTGCTGGAAATGCCACTGAACCGATTTGAAGAGTAGTGGCCTCTTCTAACAGGATCTCTTCCTGAACTCCCTTAAAACCTCAACATAGTAACCCTAACCCTAACTCTTTAGACAATCAACTCTGGTGTATTGACTTCCTTACTCCTCCCACACCTCTCATCATCTCTCACAGACTCCCTGCCTTCCTTGAATCTCTTATGCCACTCAAAAACTGATGCTCGATTCATGCAAGATGGTCGAAAAGCAGTGTGAAGCATTCCATACGTTTCTGTAGCATCCTTTTTTTCCAAGTTTAAAACAGAATTTAATGCATATCGTTCTTCTAAATTGTCCTCCCGTCCAGATTGCATTTTTGAAATTCCCCAGCTGTGACAATCAGACTTTAGTAGGGTGTATTCCAATTGCTGTTGTAGCTGTTCCTTTGAACCTGAAATCATAAACATTGGTCTGTCATCTCATAAGATGTATAGCAATAACATAGTGAATTTTCAAGAGTCTACGACAATTTTAAATGCCTGTATAAAAAATGTCTGGAAACCTATTGAAGGCACTACGTATTTACCCACATACTTCGCTCGGGTCAGAATTAGACAAAAAGGGGCGACAAATCTGGGAATAAAAATAATCATTATTTAACTCTTTTGAGAGTTTTTTTTTACATCGGTGTTAATATATCGCTATTTTCATATATTCATTCCCAAATTTTCCGATTCAATTACCTTATTGTCTTAAGAATTCTTAATAATTATATCCAAAATAATCAAAATAAAAATAATTTTTTTATATTAATATACCACTGATATCCAGTTCACATTATTATTATTATCATTTACTCCTTTAGACCTTTTCACATCAGTGTTAGCTGGAGTTTGAGTGAGAGCAAGTCTCCTTAAATCTCCAGGACTTTTCTCAGTATTCTGACCGATCTTAAGAATACAGCAGTTTGGATGGTTCCCACTCGTCCACTTATTTCTATGTCTTGCAGTCCCTTTACTAATTCTTTGGCGATTGTTCCGTGTGTGCCAATTACTACAGGTAACATCGTCACCTTGATGTACCGTATATTTTTTATTCTCTGGTAATTATCTCTTTCTTTCACTGCGCTGTCCTCAGGGATCGCAGAATCAACTAATCGACAGGTTCTCTTTTTTTTTCTTTTTTTTTTTTTTGTTGTTGTTGTTGTTGTTGAAAATCTCTTGGTCTGGTTGTCTGGCTGAGATTAAGTGCTCTGTATGAATCTCAGAATAGATGAGAATTTTGTGCGTCTCATTCCCCAAGACGGATTCAGGGGCGGTGCATATACCTCTTGTTTGGTTGGTCAAATTTTAATCTCTTGTATAATTCCCAGTGAATCACCTTTCCCGCCCAGTCATGTCGAGTCTTAAACTCATTTTGCTGCATTCGATTATTATTATTATTATTATTATCATTATTATTTACTCCTTGAGAGTTTTTTACATTAGTTTCAGCTGATGGTCTTTCACTGGAGTTTGAGTGACAGCAAGTCTCCTTAAGTCTCTAGGACTCTTCTCAGTATTCTGGCTGTTTTCAATAATGCTGTTGTTTGGATGGTCTCCACTCGGCCGCCAACTTCCAAATCCCCCAGGCCCTTAAATAATCCTTTAGTTACCGTGCCAAAAGTACCAATTACAATTGATATAATTGTCACCTTCATGTTCCATAGTTTTTTCAATTCTCTAGTAAGGTCGAGGTACTTATCTCTCTTTTCACATTCTTTCAGTTTTATTCTGTGGTCAGCCGGGACAGCAAAGTCGACAATTTTGCAGATTTTCCTTTTTTTGTTGTTGATTATTATAAGGTCTGGTCTTCGGGCCGAGTTTTGGTGATCCATTTTATTGTTATTATTATTAACTCCTTGAAAGTTTTTTTTACATCAGTTTTAACTGGTGTTATTTCACTGGAGTTTGAATGACAGCAAGTTTCCTCAAGTCCCCAGGACTCTTCTTAGTATTCTGGAAGTTCTCAATTTAGGCAGTAGTTTGGATGGTCTCCACTCATCCTCTTATTTCCATGTCCAAGACCAGAGCCCAGAGTGCCGTGACGTCAAGTAGCTGCCTTCGGCCGGTCTCAGCTGGTCTCAGTTGGTCACCGCTGGTTATAAAATATTTATGACGTCCACGTAAATTCTCGTGGTCACACTTCCTCTAGCCAGTCGTGCATATGTTTCACGCGGATTAACCTCCTTCTTGCATGCCACACACACAATTTACGCGGCGATTCCCCTGGGGAACAACCTGCGTTATGTATACTGTAGGAAACAGGTGCACTTCCTGTTATTCTTCCAAAGCAACTTATGCTATATTTCCGCCCGGGCATCTACCTTCTGTTTACTTTAGGCAACAGGTGTATTTCCCGTTATTCTGTTCCTAACCAGCGATTTTTTTCTAGCATACCACCCACTCAATTTACGCGGTACGTCAAAGGGATCTTCATGTCAATATCTAACAGTTTGTTCATAATTATATCTTTAAACGAATTGGAGTTCATTTGTTTGCACACTGTTAAATGGTTTCAAGTATTGCTATTTGAGACTAGTAATTCTATTTATCAAGTATTCCTATCTAATATGAACTATTCTGCACACGACTCCATGGGTTCAAAGAATGATGATAAAAATGATAATCCTTAGTGTATGATTGAACAGTTCTATCTTACCCATAGATGGTACCCTGACAGGTTCAACCATTGTAGGACAGTGGACCTGGGAGTAGTGGTAATGAAGGGATACCTCAATCTCTCCTCGTGGTATAATGGTTAAAGCGATGAACTGCGGAATCGTAGTACGCGAGTTCGTACTCCAGTCGCGCTATTATGTTCACTTTCGGGCAAATACCCTTGGGAAAGGTATGAACCCCCTTATTCTCCCTCCAGCTATGGGTAAATAGTAGGACAGACTAGGTTCTTCAGCCTTGTTGAGGCAACTAGTCTAGGAGAAGGAAAACTCTGAATTCAAACCTGTTAAACTCCGCTTAAAAATTGACCTTGTGTCATATCCTGCCCGAGCGGAGGGGTTGGTAAATAGTACCTCAATCTCTCCGAAAGCTGAAGGACTAGAACCTTATCATCAGATGCAATTTAGCGTCATTAACAGGACACTCGTAAAGGGAGGGGGAGGCCTTACCTCTCTCTAGAGGTACAGTCAATGTATTCTACACCTGCAGCTGACTGGGCTAATTTCAATTATAAGTTGTTGTAGTACTAGTTGTTGTTGTAATAGTAGTATACGTCTTCTTTTTTATCTACCACCACGACTACTGCTACTAGGAAACCTAGATTTTTTTGCACACAATTTAAAGATTCAGCTCCTAAATACCAACCATAGAAGGACATTTGTCAATATACAGTTCATTATGTCCCTGTCTGTTGAGGATTTGTGAGTCGAATTAAGAGAGAAAAGAAACCAGACCATCTTCTGAATAACTCCAACTACGTCTTCATATACTCGTGTACGCATACTTGCGTATGTGTGCGTATGTGTGTATGCTTGAAAATCACGGAATTCAAGTCTATATTATTGTTTTGTCATGTAACATTCGTTTCAATGGCCGACGTCCGCCATATTGAAGACGCGGCAAACGTTTCAGAATTTAATAGCGACTTCTGCAAACCAGAAATTTGATTAGAGGAGTCACTGTTGGACGGAAAGCTGTTGGCAAATTTGATTAACGCTGTTTCTGACTGTAAACCATCTAGTTTGTCAAGTCGACACACCTGGGAGAAGAAAATCAAATTACAAGAAATGTTCTATTGGTTGTAATGGGGGCGGTATTGATGGTAGTCGGGAAGGACTCTACTTAAATCAGATTAATTATTTCCTGTAAAATTATATTTTTTATCGCAGGCTTTGAAGAATATTCCACAGATCCAGAAAAGATTATACATGTGCGTGTGTATATAAAAATATCTGTGTACTAAAATGTATGCATTTGTGAGATTCGGTGTGTGCGTGTGTAAGTATATACAAGCGCAGAGATTTATATGCGTGTGCGCATATATATATATATATATAAAAGTGTGTCTGATTGATTGATTGGTTGGGTTTTATGGCATATCAACCTTTGTAGGTTATTTAACGCCTAATCTATTTTTATGTAAATAATCAGTTCTATTTCAAACAATTCAGTTTATCATGAGTACATAGTTTAATTGTCAAAAACATTTCTATTCCAAACTATTCAGTTTATTCTAGCAGTTATTTATAACAATTCAGTTTAGTGTAAGTACAGTTTCAATGTCAAAACTTCAATTTCAAACAATTCAGTTTAGCATAGGCATGCCATTTAAATGTAAGTACAGTTTAATTGCGAAAAAGCACGGTTTAGTTCTATTTAACCCATCGATAAGACCCATATTAGATGCTACCACTCTGGGCCATAGTGGACTTGAGAGTGATGGCAATAAAAGGGTACTCTCCATTCCCCAAAGCTCCAGCATTGCTGGAACCTCACCATCAGATTGTTTAGTCTCTTACTCCTCTACTGTGTATTCTACCAGTCTGTGTATTCTACAGCCCCGGCCGACTGGGCAAAAAAGTGTGTCTGTTAGCATGTATATATATATATATATATATACATACATATAGATTCATACGCACATTCATGAATATATCTATATATATGTGTGTGAGTGTTTATGTGTAGGTATAAGTATATATATATATATATATATATACCTTTAAGAAAAATAAAAACCGGTCACATTAGGATTATGAATTTATTTCCATCCTGTTATGGGTATTGATATGAATCAATAACACCAAAAGTATCAGGACTTCTTCAGATCTAATGGATAAAATAATTACAGTAAGAATAGACACAGAAGGGAAGGGTGAGAGGGGGTAGAAGAGAGGTGATGAGTTTTCCCCCATTTCCCTACTTCCGGTCTTTCTTTTTCATTACCGGTTGGAATCACAATAAAGTAACTGGACTTATATTCAAAACTCACTTTCTACAGTGAATTAAGAGTGGCTTCTATAGAAGAGAATAAAACAGCCATCGAAAGATAACCATGACCCACACTCAAACCGCATACACAAACCGCATCGCTCTTCGCGCGGGTAAAAAAGGGGCGCGTCCTGCTGAGGTTGTGGCCCTGGCCCCAGTGTTCGAAAAATCAGCTACAGAGCTCAAACAATCAAAACTACTAAAATGCAAGCATACACTACAAATAGCTACATTTAACGTAAGAACCTTAAATAGAATAGGACAACTCCCAGAGCTAATCGCATCGGCCGAAGAACATAAGATAGACATAATATGCATACAAGAACACAAATACACGCACACCGAAGATATCAAATATCACGAAACTGGCAATGGCTGGTCGCTCGTCACTGTATCCGCATGGAAAAACTCTGTCAATGCCGCAGTAGGAGAGGTAGGATTACTTATAGGACCTAGAGCATTAAAAACGCTTAATAGCGTTGAGAAAATACAACCTAGAATGATGGCAGCTACTTTTAACGGCAACCCCAGAGCAACAATCATCTCATGCTACAGCCCTACCAATGTTAGTGAAGAAACTGAACTAGTCACCTTCTACGATGAGTTATCCTCATTAGTGCGTAGCATCCCGAAACACAACATGTTAGTCATTGGCGGAGACATGAATGCCCAAATCGGGAAAAACGGAAACAACAACTACAGCCTCCACAACACGTCAAATAGGAATGGGCAACATCTAACAGATTTCATGATAGAAAATAGATTAGCATGCCTCAATACAAACTACCAAAAAAGGGAAGGCAAACTATGGACATACACATACGCAAACAATACTAAAGCTCAGATAGACTACGTCCTTATAAACAAGAAATGGAAAAATAGTGCATTGAATTGCGAGGCATACTCCTCTTTTGAGGGTGTGTCCACCGATCACCGAATAGTCACGGCGAAAATACGGTTAAGCCTACGAAAAAACGACAAACGAACTGCGACCACCAAACACTATGACTGGGCCCTATTGAACAACAAAGATATAAGAGATAAATACGTATTAGAATTAAGAAACAAATTCGAAACACTACAAGAAAAGATGGAAAAAAGTACACCAAACGATGAATATGAAAATTTCGTCAATGCACACCTCGAGGCAGCAGCAAAATACATTCCAACAAAACTTAAAACTAAATATAGAGTCCCATGGGAAACTTTAGCGGTGAGAGAAAAACGTGCACTAGTGAAAACAGCCTCCAAAAACTATCGAAAAAATCCAACAAACACAAATGCCTTAAAACTAAAAACGGCACAATATCAATTAGCAGGCATATATATATATAAAGGAACAGACAGAATACATTCAAAATCAGATAGATAAGATTAGAGATTCGGTGGAAGATAGACAATCTAGAATAGCCTGGCAAACAATAAACGAAGTGAGCAGAAGAAAGAACACAGCCAAAGCAAAACTGAAAGCAGCAAACCAACAAGAAAGAATAAAACTGTGGAAACAGCACTTCGAAAACTTACTTGGAAACCCACCAAAAATAACCAATCACCAGAATAATTAGCAAACAATTAGACATTAAACTAGGACCGTTCACACAAGAAGAACTCGACTCGGTTCTCAGAAAAATTAAAAATAGGAAAGCTGCAGGGCTGGACGAAATTCCCCCGGAAGTATGGAAGACCAGACAATTCGACGACATACTGCTCCGACACTGCAACGCAGTATACAATCAAAATCCGATAGATAGATGGATGAAAGGATGCATACTCCCCTTCCCTAAAAAGGGGGACCTTGGATTAGCCAAAAACTACCGAGGCATAACACTTACATCCATAGCAGCCAAAATCTACAATGCCCTACTACGAAACCGCATAGAACCCGAAATCGACAACATACTTAGAAAAAACCAAAATGGCTTCCGAAGAAATAGATCCACGACCTCACAAATATTAACCATCCGTAGAATCCTTGAAGGTGTACGGGCAAAGAACCTACAAGCGACATTAATATTTGTCGACTTTACCAAGGCTTTCGATTCCATTCACAGAGGAAAGATGGAACAAATCCTACTAGCGTACGGCATACCTAAAGAAACCGTAGCAGCAATAACGATTCTCTATAGAAACACTAAAGTAAAAGTACGATCACCGGATGGAGACACAGAATACTTTGACATTGTAGCAGGAGTACTACAAGGGAACACGCTGGCCCCGTACCTCTTTATCATTTGTCTAGACTACGTACTTAGAACATCGATTGACAAAATCAAAGAGAATGGCTTCGAACTGACGAAGAAAAGAAGCAGAAGGTACCCCGCAACAACAATTACCGACGCCGACTACGCCGATGACATAGCGATACTGGCAAATACACCTGACCAAGCCGAAACACTTCTGCATAGTTTGGAACGAGCAGCAGTAAGCATAGGCCTTTATGTTAATGCACACAAAACGGAATATATGTGCTATAACCAAACGGGGGACATCTCCACTCTAGAAGGAACCCCTCTTAAACTAGTAGACAAATTCACTTACCTAGGAAGCAGCGTCGAATCAACCGAAAAGGACATCGAAACGAGGTTAACGAAAGCATGGACAGCTATCAATAGGCTATCGATTATATGGAAATCAGACCTAACCGATAAAATGAAACGCAGTTTCTTCCAGGCAGCGGTCACATCGATACTGCTATATGGCTGCACTACATGGACGCTAACAAAACGGCTGGAGAAGAAGCTAGATGGCAATTACACAAGAATGCTGCGTGCAATCCTGAACAAGTCCTGGCAGCAACACCCCACAAGACACCAACTGTACGGCCACCTGCCCCCTATCACGAAAACTATTCAAGTTAGGCGAACCAGACATGCAGGACACTGCTGGAGAAGCAGAGATGAACTCATAAGAGCTGTACTCTTATGGATCCCCACACATGGCCGCGCAAAAGCAGGACGACCAGCACGAACGTACATTCAGCAGCTATGTGAGGATAAGGGTTGTTGTCCTGAAGACATACCTAGGGCGATGAACGATAGGGAGGAGTGGCGAGAGAGGGTCAGGGATATCCGTGCTACCAGTGCGATGATGATGATGATGATGATGATCATCATAATTTAGTGAATTACAACATTTCTTAATAACCTTACGTATATACATATATATATATATATATATATATATACGTACTGATATTAATTGATTTTCTTGTTTAGGCGGGATTCGATCCCAGCTTGAAGGGGGCGTCCTCGAAGTGTAATAGTTAAAGCAGTGGACAGCGGGATTGTAGTAAGCGAGTTCGAACTCTTGTTGCGCTATAACGTTCACTTTCGGACAAAATACCCTTGTGAAAGGCATGAACCCTCTTATCCCCCAGCAAAGGTTAAATAGTACCAGAACTGTTTTTCGAGAAGGATGGGTTTGACATTAAATAACCCATGAAGGTTATTATGCCATTAAAATAAAAAAACAAAAAACAAATCAAACCCTGCTTGATGCGTCCAGCCACACTTAAGAGATGTGATACAACAAAACGGTCTGTCTGTAGATGACAATATATATATATATATATATATATATACTCACACACACACACATATATATATATATACATATATATAAAGTACAAACACATGCACACATATGTTTGTATGTACCTACTCCTCCACACAGGCAGGATGTGACACAAGGTCAGTTTTCAACTGTGTTTAACAGGTTTGAACTCTTGGTTTTCTTTCTCCTAGACTGGTTGCCAATCCAAGACTATAGAAGCCAATTCTGCCCGACAATTTACCCATAGCTAGAGGTTGAAAAATTATTATCATACCTTTTCTACGGTATTAGTATAACGTGAAAAGGAATCATCCTTGTCCAGAATTTGAACTTGTGTGGCCGCATCCATTTCCTATGGCGGTAACCACTACGCCACAGGCACCTCATAGTTCTTTTTGTAATACACCTAATTCATTGAATACCTCCCCCATAAATATATATATATATATATGTAATGTAACTGGAAGAAAAGGTAGTCACGTTTAAATTGTCATAATAAATTTCTTCGGCTGGGGCTGTAAAATACACTGACTGTATCTTTGCAAAGGGGTAAGATCCCCCCTCATCGTGGGGTTCCAGTAATGCTGGAGCTTTGGGGAATGCATTATACCCCTTCATTACCATCGTTCCCAGGTTCCCTCTGCCCAGATTGGTGGCACCTGATAGGGTCTTATTAAGTGTCAAATAGAAAGTACTGATGCTAAACTGAATTGCTTGAAATAGAACTGTTTTTGATATAGAAACTGTACTTACGCTAAAACTGAATAGTTTGGAATTGAACTGTTTCGACATTTAACTGTATGTGAAGAAAAGGTATGCTTATACACAACTGAATTGTTTGAATTAGAACTGTTTGACTAAACTGATTAGCTTGAAAGAGAAAAAGTTTTGACAATGAAACTGTGTACTTATGCTAAACTGAATTGTTCGAAATAGAACAGATTATTTGTATAAAAATGGATTTAGCATTAAATAACCTACAAAGTTTGATATGCAATAAAAACCAAACAATCAAAAAATATAATTTTTTTTCGTTAAATAATATAATCATCGTCTTTTCAGATGACATATATGTTTAATTTAAGAGTGAAAACAGTATACACATATAGAGTCATCCACAAACTGACTGTTTCGTTATATCACAACTCTTCAGTGTGGCAAGTCGTGTAGGACACTTGAAGCTGGAATCGAAACCGGCCCAACTTTTACATTAGACTTAGTATCAGACCGCTCGGTCAACAAGCGTACCACGTCGGCAAGGGAATTATAAGGTATTATATAGCAGCAGCAGCAGCAGCATTCGTTTGTTTACATTTTATACCTTACCGGATATGTATATATATATGTATATAATGTATGGGTGAAAAAGAAAAGGTGTCAAAACATTAGAAATATCAAGAACACAGAAAAAGGGTTTTCCGGTAGCCGACCCAACCCAAGGTGAACACGTGATGGGTTTGCATTTTTTAGGTATATTGTTATTGATAGAATTGAAGAATTAGGTAAATTGCTATCATATATCGTGGTGTAATGGTTATCGTCGCAGGATATGGACACGGCGAAATCCTGGACCTGACTGACTGCATTTCACATAGCACTAATACCCTTGGGAAAGGTATGAATCCAAATATTCTCCCTCCAGCTATGGGTAAATAGTAGGGCAGACTAGGTTCTTCAGCTTTGGTTAGGCAACTAGTCTAGGAGAAGGAAAACTGTGAATTCAAACCTGTTAAACTCTGCTTAAAAATTGACCTTGTGCCATATCCTGCCCGAGCGGAGGGGTTAGTAAATATAATCATATATTTTTCTATTTACTCCTTTTACAAGCGTTAAGACCTTTCCCCCCCAAAAAAACTTTATTCGTATATAGAAGATATGTATATTGCATACATGAATAATCTACACCCATAGTCTACGGACGCCTACTTGATATATATATATATATATATATATATGTGTGTGGAAGTGAATATTGGAAAAATTCCGACACTATGGAGAAAACTGATAAACAAAGTAGTCTAAAGGTGATGAATATATTAAGGAAGAAAGTCGACGTTGAAGATGCTGAAGATGGATGTTTAATAAAATCATCCTCATCATCATCATCATCATCTCGCGCCACCAACACTGATCTCCCGAAACCCCTCCCTCCACCCTTCTCTATCGTCCATCGCTCCCGGTAGGTCTTCAAGGCTACATCCGGTATCGGTACAGAGCTGGTGTATGTAGAGTCAAGCTGGTCGTCCTGCCTTTGCTCGTCTACGTAAAGGGGTCTACAGGAGTACATCACTTGTGAGTTCGTCCCTACTTCTCCAGCAGTGTCTCGCATGTCTGGTTCGTCTAACTTGGATAGTTTTCGTGATGGGTGTTAAGTGGCCGCACAGCTGCTGCTTTGTAGTGTGCTGCCTCCAGTACTTGCTTGATA
>OY757938.1:59243119-59315619 GCA_963585895.1 Sepioteuthis lessoniana | reverse complement strand
TATATATGATTTGGTTTGGTTGGGTTGGGTTTTATGGCATATCAACCATTGAAGCTTATTAAATGCCAAATCTTCTTTATACATATATATTAAATATATATGATTTGTGGACATATTTTGTTAATAACGTTTGTAAACAAGCCAAAACTCATTGTTTGTTAAATGATTCCAAGTATCTTATGTGTCATTAGCAATTCAATTAAACATTAGTCATTTGTTTTCACGACATTAAATGATCAAACAATTCTATTCCTAACAATTCAATTTAGCTTGTCATTTGCTTACATTCAGTTTAAATGTCAAACAGTTCTATTTGACCAATAGATAGGACCCTATCAGGTGCTACCGTTCCCTGTCACATTGAATCTGGGAGCAATAGCAATGAAAGGGGACTTCACATTTCCCGAAGCTCCAGGACTACAGCCTCACTATCAGATGTTTAGTTTCACACCGTGGACTACAATTGACTATTATTAAATAGAAATAGTTACTTGAAACCATAAATATATTAGTATTAAATAGGAATACTTGAAACCATACAAATATATGCAAATTATTTCTATTAGATTAAAATACTTGATAGGATATGACTAAATTATTTGTATTTGATAGGAATACTTGATATTAATGTGTTTAAAATACTCTTGATAATGAATAACTACATGAATATAACCACTCAATGAACATTATTTTCTAACTTCTAGGCACAAAAGAAACCTAGACGGATTGAAAAGCCCTATATAATTAACCTATTAGAAATCCGAGGTCTCTCAGATCAGATTGACGTTTGACAGGGAGAATGGTCTGAGATAAATTGATATTGATCAGTTGTTTTTTAATTTAAATCAGGGAGGCCTATCTGAAAATGAAAAGAAAGAAAAAAAAAGAAAATTCATTATTTCCTTGACAGACTTGGTAGTTGCGTATTCAATTCGGAACGTTTTGTCAATGGATACTGACCTTTGGCGATACTTGAAAATTTATCCAATAATATCAATAAAGTGAATAGACGTTATTAGTTCGTTGTGTCGACTTTGAAAGTTTTACCATTGTCCGTATATCGACATTGTCACCGACTGGAACGCCACCTTTGAATAAAATCGTAACTATACGATCGATAACACCCTCGCCTAATATTGTGTAACTCGATGAAGAACAACAATGTGGGTTTTCAAGAGATATTCAGTCTTCCACTTTTGTTTCATATCCTTTCTTTGCACTCACGGCACTTTTTCAAAACGCCTAATTGTTGACATCTCATTACTCTCAGAATAGCAACATTGTCGCCATCTTTTCTCCAAAACTATTACTACGGAAATAATTCTTCTTTTTTTAATTTTTTTTTTTCGTCCAAGCCGAGTTGACCTGTACTAAAGCTGAAGGAACAATGAATCCGTTCGGCAGTCTACTGTTCCTGATTCACCATATAAATAGATAGACGAGGGAGCTTCGGGAGATGTATTGGCTAACAAAACTATATGAATGAGTTCGAGTCTCACTGGGTACCCCATTCATTCGGCCTTTTATCGCATCTACTACGTCGAAATATGCAAGGCGAATATAAGGGAAATTTCCGGCTTTTCAATATTATCGACTTTCTCTCGCCATTCGTCCCAATAGTTCAGCGCTCCTGGCAGGTCATTTAGACAGCATCCAGTGTCCGCATAGAGCTGATGTGTGTAGATCTTGACTTGTTGGTTAACACTGGCGGGTTCATGTGTCAGAGTACTCCGCTTGTGATTTTGACCTGTTTCAATCCCAGGTTGAGTCATACCAAAGACTTTAAAAATGGTACTTGATACCACCTTGCTTAACACTCAGCATTATAAGGTACGGTTCAAGGGTAAAGTGGAGCAATCCTGGGAATGGAGTAGCGCCCTCCCCTACACCTTGGTGTAGTAGCTATCGAAAAGGGAGCCTTCGGGTCACCCTCGACTATGGTCGCTAACTTTACTTTACTTACTGTATATCTTATTCGTCTTATTTAGATGACTTGTGAGATGAAAGGCAACGGGTCATATAACTGCAGTTTTGCGCCGTGCCACTTCCAGGATTTGTCCAATACAGCACGTTTCTTATACCGGGAAGGTCTGGACTGCTATAGACAGGTTATCGATCATATGAAAATCCGATCTCTCTGATAGAATAAAACGGGATTTATTCCAAGCAGTGGTCGTATCAGTACAACTGTATGGATGCACTTAGAGAATAAGTATGCTATGTGCAGTTTTGATTAAATACTGGAAGCGGCACCCCACAAAATAGCTGCTGTACAATCCTTTACCTTCCATCTGATTAACCCTTTAAGATAGACGAACAAGACATGCTGATCTCTGCTAGGAAAGTAAGGACGCACTCATAAGTGATGTTTTCAGAAATTTCAGACAATTACTAAACAGCCTTCATCTCCTGTTTCAAAAATATAAATGCTGGAAACAAAAATCTACTCCACATCGTTATCTGGCGGCAACACCCCACAAAGCACCAACTATACGGCCACCTACCTCCCATCATGAAAACTATCCAAGTTAGACGAACCAGACATTTAGAACACTGCTGGAGAAGCAAGGACGAGCTCATAAGTGATGTACTCCTATGGACCCCTACATATGGCCAAGCAAAAGCAGGACGACCAGCTCGAACATACATACAGCAGCTCTATGAGGATACGGGATGTAGCCCTGAAGATCTGCCAAAGGCGATGAACGATAGGGAGAAGTGGCGAGAGAGGGTCAGGGATATCCGTGCTAGCGGCACGAGATGATGATGATGATATATTAGTGTGTGTATGTACGTATACCGTGTGTGTGTCTGTATGTGGTTGGTTGGGCGGTTGTTTTGTTTTACAGCTTATCAACCTTTTTCGGCTCATTTAACACTGAATAAAGTCATTTTGAAAAAGTTTCAAACAATTCAGTTTAGTATGAGTACAGGTTTTTTTTTTTTTTTTTTTTTTTTTTTTTTGTTTACACATAGTTAAATGTCAAAACAGTTCGATTCAAAACAATTTAGTTTAGCATAAGTACACAGTTTAAATGTAAAAAAAAAAATTCTATTTCAAACAATACAGTCTAACATAAGTCCACAGTTTAAACAGGCAGTTAAATGTAAAAACAGTTTTATTTCAAACAATTCAGTTAAGCATAAAAACGCAGTTTGAATGTCAAAACGGTTCTATTTCAAACAATTCAGTTTAGCATAAGTACACAGTTTAGTTCTATTTGACCCATGGAGAGGAATCTATCTGGTGCTACCACTCCGGGCCAGAGTGTACCAAGGAGCGATGGCAATAAATGAATACTCCGCATTCCCCAAAGCTCCAGTATTACTGAAACTTCACTATCAGATTATTTAGTGTCATGTCCAGTACACTCGTTAGGGGTGTCTTACCCCTTTGCAGAGATGCAGTCGGTGTATTCTGTAGCCCCAAACAACTGGGCCAGTGTGTGTGTGTGTGTGTGTGTGTGTGTGTGTGTGTGTGTGCAGAGTTTATGTATGTGCGTGTGCAGAGTCTGTGTGTTTATTTACCAACCCCTCCGAACAAGCAGGAGGTGACACAAGATCAATTTTTAAGAGGAGTTTAAAAGGATTGAATTAAGAGTTTTCTTTCTCCAAAACCGCTCGCCATACCAAGGTTAAACAGCATAGTCTGCCCTACTATTTACTCTAATATTTGAATGCATACTTTTCCCAAGGGTATTAGTGTTATGCGAAATGCAAACAGCCTCATCCAGGTTTTGATCTCGGGCCGCCGTGTTCATTTCGTACGTTGATTACCATTGCACTACGAGCGCCTTCCAAAACAATTTTATACATTGAAATAAATTTACCAGCTTCTGAAAGCTTGTGATTTGTTTTCGATGAACATCTTAACCCACGATAGTTGATATGCTATTAAACCAAGAAACCAAACTAAACCTTTGAGTCCAATTTCATTTTTAATTAAGGGGTCTCCAGGGAAAATATTTGAAAGAGGCTGTGACCAAGGTCATTGACACGCTCACACAAGAGGACTTCCATAAGGCCTTCCAGAAATTGTTGGAACGGTACAACAAGTGCATTGCAGCCGGAAAAGATTACTTCGAAGTGGACTAGAGTTTCATGTGTGTACTATCAATAAAAGTTCTCATACGAAAAAAGTCTGGAAACTTATTTAATGATCCTTGTGTGTATATATATATATATATATATATATGGAAGTGAATATTGGAAAAGAATCCGACTGTATGGAAAAAATTGATAAACAAAGTAGTCCAAAGGTGAAGATATATTAAGGAAGAAAGTCAACGTTGAAGATGCTGAAGATGGATGTTTAATAAAATCATCATTATCATCATCATCTTGTTCCACCAACACTGATCTCCCTGAACCTCTCCCGCTACCCTTCTCTATCGTCCATCGCTCCCGGTAGGTCTTCAAAGCTACATTCCGTATCGGCACAGAGCTGGTGTATGTAGGTTCAAGCTGGTCGTCCTGCCTTTGCTCGTCTACGTGAAGGGGTCTACAAGAGTATGTCACTTATGAATTTGTCCCTACTTCTCCAGCAGTGTCCCACATGTCTGGTTTGTCTAACTTGGATAGTTTTCGTGATGGGTGTTAAGTGGCCGTACTGCTGTTGCTTCGTGGGGTGCTGGCTCCATGACTTCTTTAATATTGCTCACAGCATTCTTGTGTAATTGCCGTCAAGCTCTTTCTCCACGTGTTTAGTTAGCGTCCATGTAGTGCATCCATACAGCAGTATCGATACGACCGCTGCTTGGGAAAATATTTGATAAGCCCTGGTCTGGACTTAGAACTTCATCATGTACAATATTCAAAGAATAATAGTGGAAAACAATGTTCTTTAACAATGGATATCTCATTATTTCTTCCGAATTATACAGGAAGCAAGTCATTATAAGTGATCTAGATGTTATCTAATGTGGTATTATTACTGCACATAATTAAATGCAATTCAATCATTAGGGGCCGTGCCTATTCACGCGATATTAAGGACTGCATAAAGAGATGTCTTAAATGTACCGAGATAGCGAATTTTCAAAAGAATTGGCTTCATCTCTTCATTCACGGCCCAAGGAGTTTGATTTCTCGGTTAACGTATATCTGGATCTTGCCCTTCTTAATGCAATAAGATTTTGGCCTGCCACATCTCTCTAGAAAGTAATAAAACTATGTAAGCGTGATAATTATGCAACCTCCCACCTCGCCGGATTTGACACAAGGTCATTTTATTTTTAGGAAGGGCACACACGAATATAGACACGCGTGGCCGGCAAAAAATACTTTATCCCGTCGGCATTTTAGGTACCTCAGACGCCAAGCGATGAATTCACTAGCAGAAATCGGTTAAACAGTTTAATAACTTTTTCGAAGTACAAACGACTGGCTTTTCAGACGGATAAGACCAACAAAAAAGGGTATTCCAGATATAGCGCGAAATTACATTGGGTGGTGAGGCTCCAGTTCTGCAGCCTTAGGGAATGTCCACAAGTGTCCTTCTAAACAAAGGATTCTCAAACTTTTTATTTGATGAACCCTTTTGTAATCAAATAGTTGTGACTTAATTTATTGATTTAGTGGGTAGAGTTTTTTTTAATAGCCTGGAAGACTGGAGTTCAATGCTAGGTCGAGGCATACCAAAAACTCAAAAATGTGTACTTGATACCTCCTTCCTTAACACTGAGCATTATAAGGTAAGGATCAAGGGTAAAGTGGAGCAAGCCAATGAAAGTAGCCGTGCCCTCACCGACACCTCGGTGTTGTAGCTATTTAAAATGAAGCCTTCGGAACACCTTTGACAACGGTCGCCGACTTTACTTCTCAATAAACATCATTGAATAGGGAAAGAGCTAACAAATAGGTTTATTACCTTTTGGTACACGGGAATATGATAAATAGAATCAAACAAATAGTTCTTCAACAACAGAAATAAATATTCTGTAAGCAAGACTATCTACTACTGCTAACCTCGTCTAGTCTCTGTCTTTGATTAGACGAGTCCAACTTTCTTGAAGGGGATATATCTTCCCTTACAACAAATTATATACAACATAAATATTTCTAGCTACTACTGCTAACCTCATCTAGTCTATGTCTTTGATTAGACGAGTCCAACTTTCTTGAAGGGGATATATCTTCCCTTACAACAAAGTATATACAACATGAATATTTCTAGCTACTACTGCTAACCTCATCTAGTCTATGTCTTTGATTAGACGAGTCCAACTTTCTTGAAGGGGATATATCTTCCCTTACAACAAATTATATACAACATAAATATTTCTAGCTTCTACTGCTAACCTCATCTAGTCTATGTCTTTGATTAGACGAGTCCAACTTTCTTGAAGGGGATATATCTTCCCTTACAACAAATTATATACAACATAAATATTTTGCACAGATTAACATTTCCTTACTTAGTTGAACTATCAATATTTCAACAGCCAATGTATAAAACAGTTCAAAATGACTTTAAATATTATCTCAAATATATTTGACCCATAGATGGGATGCTAACAAGTACTACTAGATTGGATTTTGGTGTAATGAAAAGAAATTGACTCCAACTAGTCAGATCTTAAACATCATTATAAGATGCAATTTAGTGTAATACCCAGGTGGTAATAATTCCCATAACTGATGATACTTTAACTACAAATAGAATAAATAAAAGATGCTATTAATTTAATTCAGAAAAATATTGTTATATAATTAAGGAATGTGTCGCCTTGCCTGACCGTTTCGGTTCCAGTTCCATAGATAAGACCAGATAATGTACGTGTGTGTGTGTGTGTGCGTGAGACAGGTTGAGCCAACTCCACACATATTCATTTCTCAGGGAATAGGGTTCAAAAGCTGCCCCCAACCCCATTAATGTAACAGGTTTGAATTCAGAGTTTTCCTTCTCCTAAACTGGTTGCCATACCAAGGTCAGAGAGCAGTCTACTTGGCTCTTTACCCATAACTCGAGAGAGAATAGTAGGATGCTTAATTTTCACAGTGGTATTACTGCTATGTGAAAAGCAAACAATATCGTCCAGAATTGGAAGTCAGGTTACAATGTCCTTTTTCTGTGATAACCATTACAAGAGTTCCTCAAATAATATTGAAGAACTGGCCTTAAAGAATCTAGAAAAGGTTAACAATTAGGTTTATTACCTTTTGGTACAAGGGAATATGATGAATAGAATCAAACACTTAGTTCTTCAACAACAGGAATGGATACGAGTAATAATGGTACTATTTACCAACCCCTCCGCTCGGGCAGGATATGACACAAGGTCAATTTTTAAGCAGAGTTTAACAGGTTTGAATTCAGAGTTTTCCTTCTCCTATACTAGTTGCCTCAACAAGGCTGAAGAACCTAGTCCGTCCTACTATTTACCCATAGCTGGAGGGAGAATAAGGGGGTTCATACCTTTCCCAAGGGTATTTGCCCGAAAGTGAACATAATAGCGCGACTGGAGTACGAACTCGCGTACTACGATTCCGCAGTTCATCGCTTTAACCATTACACCACGAGGACACCCCGAGTAATAATGGTAAATGAGATTAGCTACTACCGCTAACCTTGTCTAGTTTGTATCTTTTATGCCTTTCGTTAGACATGTCTAACTTTCTTGTAGGGAGATATATCCTCCCTTACAACACCAATTTAATGGTGTAATTGTTATCGTCGCAGGATAAGGACACGACGACATGAGTTCAAATCCTGGACCTGACTGATTGCATTTCACATCGCACTAATACTCTTGGGAAAGGTATGAATCCAAATATTCTCCCTCCAGCTATGGGTAAATAGTAGGGCAGACTAGGTTCTTCAGCCTTGGTGAGGCAACTAGTCTCGGAGAAGGAAAACTCTGAATTCAAACCTGTTAAACTCTGTTTAAAAATTGACCTTGTGTCATATCCTGCCCGAGCGGAGGGGTTGGTAAATATGATTACAACACCAATTTAATTCCTATGACCCCAAATAAATTAACGGTCTTTAGGCGAGGCCTAGAATATACTGACTGTATTCTCTTGTTGAGGGGTTAGATTCCCTCCACCAAAAAAGGAATCCTGGGTATAATGCTAAATTAAATCTAATGATGAGGCTCCAGTTCTGGAGCTCTGGGGAGCATAGAGTCACCCATTGCCGTTACTTCCGTGTTAAGTGATAGCTGCTAGAATCCTTTCTTTGGATGAAATAAATCTGTTCAAAATTATTTGTATTAGATAGGAATACTTTAAACAATATGACAGCGTGCAAAGTTATTTGTATAAAGATCACCGTTGACTTTTAGTATCTCGTTAAACAACAGATATTTATGTTTTTGCAGAAAGGATTGAAGTTAAGTCGTTTGATTTAAAATATGATTAAAATGAATTCTGGAAAATAACTTCTGAATTTAATGAATTATATTTTGCTAGAAGTACCTTAAGATGTAAAACGCACTCCATACTGATATTACTCACGGATCCATCCTGACACGGAAATTTTTAAACAGATCTTTTTGATCAAAAAATGGGTCTATCAAAGGTGTCAACCTTTGATAGACCCATTTTTTGATCAAAAAGATCTGTTTAAAAATTTTTTGGAAAACTTGATACCACCCAACTGAGCCAAAATTTCTTTATAGAGAATAGGTATTTGGTTTGGTTTCATTGTTTAATGACATATCAACTGTTACAGGTCAATTAATGCCAAAGCTATTCTTCTAGAAGAACAGTAGTGGTACTTTTTAACCCATACTTGGGATGATAAAAGATTCAAACCTTTCCGTAAGGTATTTGCTCGAAAGTGAATGTAATAACGCGACTGGAGTACGAACTCGCTTACTACGATTTCGCAATCCGGCGCTTTAACTAATATACCAGGAGGATACGCACACCAAAAAGGGTATTTGAAGTTATAATTGTTTACTAAGTATTAATATTGTTCCAAGTTACTTGAAACCATTTTACAAAGAAAATTAGTATATATATATATATATATATATATATATATATATATATATATATATATATATATATATATATATATATATATATATATATATATATATATATATATATATATATATATATATATATATATATATATATATATATATTGTTACTATGAATTATTATGAAATTATTTCTTAATAGGATGGCCTAATTGACTGAAGCTGTAGAATACACCACTTGCATTTATGCAGAAGGGTAAGACCCTCCCCCCGCCCAACGAATGTCCTGGAGTACCCGTTCTTGCCATCGCTCCCAGGTCCACTCTGCCTGTATTGATAGCACCTAATAGGGTCTTATCTATGGGTCAAATAGAACTAGACTGTATACTTATGCTAAACTGAATTGTTTGAAATAGATATGTTTTGACATTTAAACTGCGTATTATGCTAAACTGAATTGTTTGAAATTATCATCATCATCATCATCATCATCATCATCATGTCGCACTGGTAGCACGGATATCCTTGACCCTCTCTCGCCACTCCTCCCTATCGTTCATCGCCCTAGGCAGGTCTTCAGTACAGCATCCCGTATCCTCACACAGCTGCTGAATGTATGTTCGTGCAGGTCGTCTTGCTTTTGCACGGCCATGTGTGGGGGTCCATAAGAGTACATCTCTTATGAGTTCGTCCCTGCTTCTCCAGCAGTGTCCTGTATGTCTGGTTCGTCTAACTTGAGTAGTTTTCGTGATAGGAGGTAGCTTTTGGCGTTAAATAACCTGCAATGGTTGACATGCCATAAAACCAAAGCAAACCAAACCAAACCAAATTACCAATCGTCGCTTTAGTATTCGTTTTCAAACTTCTCAGAGATTTGCAGACAACAATATTTCACTAATAAGAAAGCAGTTGGTAATTTCAGTTTTCCACAGACTTTTCATTCAATTTCATCATCATCATTATGTCACGCCATCAGCACAGATATCCCTGACCCTTCCTCGCCACCCCTCCCTATCGTCCATTGCTTCCGGCAGGTCTTCTGGGATACATCCCGTATCGGCACAGGGTTGCTGTTTTTTGGTTCTATCTGGTCGTCCTGCCTTTGATGGTCTATATGATGGGGTCTACAGGAGTACATCACTTATGAATTCGTCTTTACTTCTCCAGCAGTGTTTTGCATGTCTGGTTCGTCTAACTTTGAGAGTTTTCCTGATGGGTGGTAGGTGGCCTTACAGCTGCTGCTTTGTGGGGTGCTGCTTTCATGACTTGTTCAATACAGTTAGCAGCATTCTTGTGTAGTGGCCGTCAAGATTTTTCAATTCATCGATTTGTAGTTTGGTATTTTATTTAATCATTTACATTTTTATCTCCCCCCACCAACACGCATATATATATATATATATATATATATATATATATATATATATATATATTCAGATTTTGAATTCTCTTAATACTAATAGGAACGTAGACAAAAGATTTGGTTGATGACCGTTAGACAGAATGGCACAAGAAGTTAACCAAGTCTTCGTCTGCTTTTTAAGCCACAAGCTGGCAGTTGTGTTTACCATAGTTTGGCATAAGGACACCACAGTGACAGTCCTAAACGAGTATCGAACGTACAACAGAAAAGTGTTTATCTACTAGACGTTTCTTTTAACCCAGAACATACCTCAAGCGCTCACCTAGATTTAATTCTACTCAGAACGGTTGACTGGTTTATTTTAATCGCAAGAGAACGGGCAAACTTTGCTGGTCTCTGGTACGATAGACTTTCAAACAACTGAAGCGGTTCTCAAAGCGCATCACTCTGTCTTTTTCCATCTGACTGGTGATGCTAGAATTGTAACGCTTGTAAAACTGACCTAACCCATTTTCTAAGTAGGTTTCTGTACAAGAAAAACACTTTTAAGATTGTATACGCTTCTCTGTCAAAGAGACAATATTCCAATCTACTGTATAAAGTGTCTCCTGGCGTTTCTGTAGAGCCAAATGGTGCAACCATACAATTGCACTGATACGGCTACAGCTTGGATGAATTACTGCTTTATAGTATTATTTAGGGTACCCACTAGGTTTTCATTGTACCAATGCTAAAAGTATATAAATATTCTACGGCGCGAAGAAAATTTTACATTGAGTGTATATCATAAATTCTAAAAGGTAGTTTGATTTCGTTGGGTTTTATGGCATATCAACCATTGCTGGTTATTTAATGCCAAATCCTCTTTATATGTATATATGTGCCCATGGTATAATGGTTATCGTCGTTGTAAAAGGACACGGCGACACAAGTTCAAATCCTGGACGAGACTGATTGCATTTCACATAGCACTAATACCCTTGGGAAAGGTATGAATCCAAATATTCTCCCTCCATATATGGGTAAATAGTAGGGCAGACTAGGTTCTTCAGCTTTGGTGAGGCAACTAGTCTAGGAGAAGTAAAACTCTAAATTTAAACTTCGCTTAAAAATTGACCTTGTGTCATATCCTTCCCGAGCGGAGGGGTTGGTAGATATGTATATATTAAACATATATGATTTTGTCTAGTTGGGTTTTATGGCATATCAACCATCATAGGTTATTTAATGCCAAATCCTCTTTATACATATATATTAAATATATATGATTTGGTTTGGTTAAGTTTTATGGCATATTATATTGTAAGTCCGCCCCTACTTCTCCAGCAGTGTCCCGCATGTTTGATTCCTCTTACTTGGATAGTTTTCGTGATGGGTGGTAAGTGATCCTACAGCTGCTGTTAGTGGGGTGCTGCCCCCAGGACTTGTTAATATTCCTCGCAGAATTCTTGTGTAATTGCCGTCAAACTTTTTCTCAATACGCTTAGTTAGTGTTCGTGTTGTGCATCCATATAGCAGTATCGACACGACTACTGCTTGGAAAAAACTGCATATTATTTTATCGGTCACCACTGACTTCCATATGACCGATAGCCTATCGATAGCGGTACATACCTTTGCTAGTCGCGCGTTGGTGTCATTTTCGGTTGATGAGACCCTGCATCCTTGGTAGGTGAACTTGTCTACTAGTTTCAGATAACCACCGTTTAAGGTAGAGATGTCGCCTCTTTGATTAAAACACATGTATTCCGTCTTGTCTGTGTAACAAGTGACATACTCCTGTGGACCCCTTCTCGTGGACGAGCAAAGGCAGGATGACCAGCAAGAACCTATATACAAGAGCTTTGTGATGATACAGGATGTTGCCTTGAAGACCTACCGGGAGCGATGGATGATATAGAAGGGTAGCGGAAGAGGGGTCAGGGATATCCATACTGACGGCACGACATGATGATGATGATGATATTGTTCGTTATTTTATGCTAAATCCTGTTTATATATATATATATATATATATATATACAATTTAACATTCACAATTTAACATCAGTCATTTGTTTGTTTGGGTTTATGACATATCAACCCTTGAAGATTATTTAATGCCAAATCCATTTTTATACAAATAAGCAGTTCTATTTCAAACAATTTAGTACACAGTTTATTTGTCAAAAACATTTCTATTTCAATCTATTCAACTAATCAAACAGTTCTAATTCAAACGATTTAATATAGAATAAGTATAGATTTTTTTACACACTGTTAAATGTTAAAACTGTTCTATTTCAAATAATTCAGTTTAGAATGCAAAATTTCCATTGCAAATAATTCAGTTTCGCATAAATACACAGTTTAGTTCTGTTTGACCTATAGATATGACCCTATTAGGTACTACCACTACGTAACAGGGTGAGCCTGTGAGCGATGGTAATGAAGGGTACTCCACATTCCCCAAAGCTCCAGCAACATCTGATAACTTAGTGTCATATCCAGGGCACGCATGGGGGGTCTTACCCTCGATGCATTCTACAGCCCTAGTCAACAAGACAATCATTTATTCTATTTGACCGATAAACAGGTGCTACCACTCCGGGCCAGAGTTGAAACTGGGAGTAATTGCAAATAAGGCATACTCCTCATTTCCTTAATCTCCATGGCTGCAAACTTCACAATCGGATGGCTTAATGTCATATCAAGGACACTCATTGGTGGGGCCTTAACCCTCTACAATCGGTGTATTCTACAGCCGACTGGTCTTGTTTTTGATGAGGATCTTTTTTTTATCGTTTCTTGTCAGAGAACATGGATACCAGAGCAAGCTATAGAGAGGGATGATATTTTCAGTTCGGTAAATGACGAAAGACGAAAAAAAAATCACTAAAGAATAGAAAGAATAAAAATCCCCTAGTAGGATTTTTTGGGTTATTTTTCTTTTGCTTTTGTCAATTTAGCCCAATTTACACAGAGCCGGTTGGTATTTGCTAATATAAAGCGCCTTTTGGATGGACAATGAAAACCAAATCCGTGCCCTTAATCATTGTTATATAACATATACCATGGATTTTTGGTTCGTTCCTAGTGACCCCGTGTGCTTTGACAAGCTATCACGCTGTGATGAGTAAACAGAGATATGACAAGCACATCAGGACACTCGGGTTCAACAGGTGTGTAGCCGGAAGGAGACTACATGATGAGAACCAC
The DNA here is from genome assembly GCA_963585895.1 of Sepioteuthis lessoniana. NCBI lineage: Eukaryota > Metazoa > Mollusca > Cephalopoda > Myopsida > Loliginidae > Sepioteuthis > Sepioteuthis lessoniana. The sequence continues at coordinate 59,302,128 of OY757938.1, read as the reverse complement.
GCGGTCAGATTTAGACAGAGGCAGAGAATCAGAGTTGAGCGTGGGTCAGGCAGCTGAATAGAGGTGTCTCGGCTTGCAAGGGGGTGCACGCGTTGGAACCCTCTAGCTCCTGGAAGAAGATATGGGAAGAAGTCTTCTCTCTGAGTATGTGTCTCTCTATCTATCAGCAAAAACTAACAGTGGGCCCTTTCGAGAATAAAACGAGAGAAATATTTTTATAAAGAAGTGTGTTTCGTTCGTCATTATCTTTGATTATGTTCCTCATTGATCGTAAAGACAAAGCTGATTATACATCATCATCATTTCACGCTATCAGCACAGATATTTCTGACCCTCTCTCGCCACACCTCCCTATTGTCCATTGTATCCGGCATGACCTCAAGGCTATATCCCATATCGTCACAGAGCTGCTGTATGAAGCTTCGAGCTGGACGTCCTGCTTTTGCTCGTCCATGTGAAGGGGTCCACAGGAATACATTACTTATGAGCTCGTCCCTACTTCTCCAGCAGTGTCCCGCATGTCTGGTTCGTCTAATTTTGATAGTTTTCGTGATGGGTGGTTGGTGGCCGTATAGCTGCTGCTTTGTGGGGTGTTGTCTACAGGACTTGTTCAATATTGCTCGCAGCATTCTCGTGTAATTGCTGTCAAGCTTTTTCTCCAAACGTTTAGTTAGCGTGTGACCCGCGACTAGCAAAAGCATGAAGAGCTATCGATAGTGCCCTTAATAATATCATAACAATTAAAAATTCAAAGATATATATATATATATATATATATATATATATATATATATATATATATATAGCCATAATGATATCAATCACAACAGTAATACGATATATATACAGGCGGATTCTGTCGTTTCAGATGCGAACGGGTTTATTAATTTCTGGCTTCGGTCCATGGCGACACGAGGAGAGAGACACAATTCTTAAAAGTCTTTGCTAACTATACTATGCTGGCCCCACCCCAACGGGCGGCGCATCTTGTAATTTTTTAGATCTCACTTCATCTCTGCCGGTCGAGATCCAAAAAACTCAAACGCCGCCGCAACGGTAGAAAACTCAACTGACGTCTTTTCAAAATCCTCAAATTCTCAGGACCATCTCTTCTGGGCCTGACGTCATCCACACTCCAGCCTCTTTTCTTGTCTGGGGGTTTATTATGACAAATGGTGATTGTCATATCATTTCCGCATGAGCGTAAAAGTGCTCTAAATGACTCTGCACCTGGACTAAGAGACTCGAACAGTTCAAAGCCTTACCAAACTGAATGATAAAATATAATTAACGAAAAATGATTAATATAAATAAATCATTCCTTAATTATATAACATATATATATATATATATATGTGTGTGTGAGTGTGAGAGAGAGAGAGAGAGAGAGAGAGAGAGAGTGTGTGTGTGTAAGCGTGTGTTTGTGTGTGTGTGTATCCATGGTCATCATAAAGTCGCGCTGCTTGGCAGGTTTCAAATCCATGTGAAGGGACCCTTGGAGATCGTCACTTATTAGTTTGTCCTTGCTTCTCCAGCAGTATCCTGCAAGCTTTCTTCGTCTCACTTAAATGGTTTTAGACATGGGAGGTATGAAGCCGTACAGTAATTGTTTCGTGGGCTGATGCTTCCCAAATTTTTTTTACTATAGCCCGAAGCATTCTTCTAGCTTTTCTTAACGGGTTTTGTCAACGTCCATATGGTGCATCTGTACGGTAGTATTGACGCAGCCGTTGCTCGGTGCATATAACTTCACTTTCGGTACATGAGACCCTGCTACCGAGGTACATGGACTTGTCAACTAATTTCAAAGGTTTACCATTCAGAGTATGTATTATAAAATCTTATTTTTTGATATCAGTGCTAAACCCACTCGTAAACTATCAAACTTCTATTAAAAAGTTATCACAATTCATTTAAAAACAAATTTTAAACGTAACAGTCAATTTCACGAGTATTTACCATCAACACACGCTTGAGGAAGTTATTTGCCGAGGTCGAATCAAATTGACAGACGTGCATACACACGTACACGAGTATATATATATATATATATATATAATTTAGGATAGCGTAGACAAAGAGTCAACGACTCTTGCGGATTGTCAGTTTTTCCCCTATGTGATCTGCAGACCAAGAATTTTTCCTGTGGTGGGCATCCTTTTATATATTGTTGTGAGAGGCATGATGGGGAGGATGATCTAGTTTATGCGGCTTCCTGGGAGGGGTGATATATTTTATGCTGTAGGGTTATTTACGAAGCCATAACCACCTTCTCAGAACAAAAAAAACTTCAAAATCAACGAGAGCTTTTTAAAAAATGTAGGCACGAAAATAAATTCCTACTGAACTACTTGAAATCTAACGATTCTAGAGATTAAAATAATAAAAAGACAAAAATAAATTCAAATTTATGATAATAAGTAAAGTTGGCGACCTTAGTCGAGGGCGACCCGAAGGCTCACTTTCAAAAACTAACACACTGAGGTGTAGGGGTGGTGCTACTCCATTCCCTGGATTGCTCCATTTTACCCCCAATCCATACTTAATAATGCTGAGTGCTAAGCAAGGCGGCACCAAGTACCATTTTTTGAGTCTTTGGTACGACTCGACCTGTGATTGAACCTTGGTCTTCTGGGTTATTATCGAACACTCTAGCAAATGTAGGTTATAAGATGATATAGACGAAACAATCATTTACATAATAAGAAGATGTAGCAAATAAGAGCAAAGAAAGTCTAATGTTGTATACTGACCTTCGACCCGGCCAAACATGCCATTCCAAAGTGATGCACCGGAAGGAAGTGACACATTCCAATGGCCAGTAATCGAAAGAAATCGCGTAGGCGGATTTGGCTGACGAAATGGGACAAAATACACTCATAGACTGATACACCGAAAGAGAGTGACCTCTGAACTGCATGACAGTTATTTCCGCTTGATGACGATCAAAGGAAGGCAGATAGTTGGAGATCAGACGAGAAAGAGACGAGATGTGGTAGGGAAAGCCACACCCGGCCGAAGGGGCCCTAGGGACCCCCGATGGTGTTTGGAGACCCGTTGGTGACCAGATGCGGTAGAGAAAGCCCGCACCCAGCAGTGGGCCTCTGGGCCTCCGGTTGAGCATCTGGAGAACGAGAAAGACAACGCTGATTGCCATAAGAGAGGGGGGTCAATATGTTGCAGTTCTATTCGGTCTTCAACTCCCTCTGACACGCAAACCTTACAATAAAGTGAGAGGTATATTTAGAAGTTTTGTTTCGTCTTTATTATTGTGTTATTATGTTTATGCAAGTATATGCATGTGAGAATACAACACTAAGACAAGACACAACTGGGTGGGAAGAGTGATTCACTGGAAATTGTCCATTAAATTAAAATTTGACCATGTCAACCAGTGTTATATCCAAAAACCAGAATACGTCTTGGAGAATGAGACATAAAATTCTTAGATATAAACAGATCAATTTATCCTGGCCAGACGATCAGGCCTAGAAACAGTAATAAAAAAAAGGTAATCTGGCGAATAGCAAACTGTGCCGTACCGGCGGACAACAGAGTAAAAATACAAAAAACAAAAAAAAACAAAAAAAAGAGAGATAAATACCTAGACCTTGCTAGAGAACTGAAAAAACAATGGAACACGAAGTGATACTAATTGTAATACCAGTGATACCAATTGTAATACCAGTGATACTAATTGTAATAGGTGCACTCGGAATAATCCCCAAAGGTTTTCTAAAAGAACTCGAAGACTTAGAAATCAGAAGACAAGTAGAAATCATTCAGAGTACAGTATTATTAAGATCAGCAAGAATACTGAGAAAAGTCCTGGAGACATGAGAAGACTTGCTGTCACTCAAACTCCAGAAGAAGACCATCAGATAATACTCTCAAAAAGTAAAACAATTATAACAATCGTATCATCCTCTCCTGGCCACTCCTTCTATCAATCAACAAGAAAAATGAATTTTTTATCTTGTTGATTTTGCCGATCCAAGGGACAACAAGGGGAAAATGAAAGAAAGCGAAGATAGTGTTATGATGCTAACAAAGGAAAGACACGGGGAACGCAAAAAGGTTGATAGAAAAACATATATATTCAAGCAACAGAAAAAAGATACTAGTGCACCTGGTTAAACAGTAGTTAGTTGATAGGAAGCTGAGAGTCCAGTGTGGTAGTGACTATCCGTCCACTATGCAAATTGAATCACACATGATTGTGTCACACTGATTGGTACACTCCAGTCTGAAGTTCTCCATATTTACCAACCCCTCCGCTTGGGCAGGATATGACACAAGATCAATTTTTTTAAGCGGAGTTTAACAGTTTTGAATTCAGAGTTTTCCTTCTCCTAGACTAGTTGCCTCACAAAGGCTGAAGAACCTAGTCTGCCCTACTATTTACCCATAGCTGGAGGGAGAATAATTGGATTCATACCTTTCCCAAAGGTATTAGTGCTATGTGAAATGCAATCAGTCTCGGCCAGGATTTGAACTCGTGTTGCCGTCTGAAGTTCTCTTTGATGTGAATTTATAGAGGAGGGCCAGTCCATTATGTAAGGGGTACAACAGTTATTTAATGCCAATGTTAGTTAAATGAATTATGGTCTTTAGTTATAGGGGGTACAAAAATGTAGCTTACAGAGGCTTGTTGCAAAACGGTTATTGTCTTAGGAAGTGGAACCAGAGACCTAAATCCAAGTCTCAGAAGAAGCCATTTGCATTTCATTTTGATTCTCAAACCCTTCGGAAAGGCATAAGTTCATTTCTTCTCCTTTCAGTTATGAAGGACAGACTGGGCTTTTTGGCTTTAGTATGGCAACCAGTTGAGGAGAATAAAAACTCTGAATTTAAACTAGCTGTACTCTACTGAAAAACTGACCTTGAGTCATACCCTTTTCATAGAGAAGTCAGGTAAATGCACAAAACAATGTATCTTGTTAATAAATTTAAATTTATTTTTGGTGAATTCTGTAGATCATTGTCATTGATAATTTTGACGATTCTTCATTTTCTTAGTTGATTCTAACTTAATTAAGACATTGGAGATAAGTTTTTTGAGTGGTTGTATAGGTGTTGGTTTTATGGCATGTTAACCTTTATTGGGTTATTGGTGTGATGCTGACCAAATAAAGACACAGGGAACACAAAAGGTTTGATAGAAAAACATATATATTCAAGTAACAGAAAAATGATACAAGTTAACCTGGCTGAACAGTAGTTAATCGGTAGAAAGCTGAGAGTCCAATGTGGCAGTGACTATCTGTCCACTATGCAAATGGAATCACACGTGATTGTGTCAAACTGATTGGTGCACTTCATCTGATGCTCTTGTTGATGTGTATTTATGGAGGAGGGTGAGTCCATTTTGTAGGGAGTACAAAAAATAGATAGATAGATAGATAGATAGATAGATAGATGGTGTTGTAATGCTAATCAAGAAAAGACACGGGGAACACAAAAGGTTTGATAGAAAAAAATATATATTCAAGTAACAGAAACAAGATACAAGTGAACCTGGTTAAACAGTTGTTAGTTGATAGGAAGCTGAAAGTCCAATGGGGTAGTGACTATCCGTCCACAACGTTAATGGTATCACATATGATTGTGTCACGCTGATTTGGTTAACTTTATTTGTTCTCCGTCCCACCACGGTGCAAGGCCTTTTTTAAAGTGGGTCCGGACGCAGGGTCGCAGCTCACACTCGTCCGGCAAAATTCAAAAATACCTTTGGCCCCGTTGGCACTCCCCCAATGGGGGCGCCTTAGACGCCAGGAAACAAAACAGCAAACAATTGGGAAAAAACAATTGGTGAACCCCGTCTAACGCTCTAGTTGGAGGGCGAGTTCATTTTGTAGGGAGTACGACAGATAGACAAATACTTGGACCTTGCTTGAGAGCTAAAGAGGTAGTGTAATATGAAGTTGATGGTGATATAAATTGTAATTGTTACCCTTGGAGTTGTTCCCTAACTCTTGGAAAAAAGTGGAAGAATTCGGAATCAGAGGAACAATCGAGAACATACAAACCGCAACGGTGTGAAGAATACTGAGAAGAGTCCTGGAGACCTGAGGAGACTTGCTGTCACTGAGACTCCTGGAAAAGACTAGGCATCACTGGAGTGATAAACTCACTAGGAATGTTATAAAAATACAAGCCAACCAAGTAATGATGATTCTTAAGAAAGGTTGGTTTTCTCATGTCTGGACACAGAAAAAAGGGGGTGTCTTCCTGGCGTATGGTTAAAGCGATGGACTACGGAATCGTAGTAAGCGAGTTCGAACTCCAATTGAGCTATTACGTTTACTGTCGGACAAAGGGAAAGGGAAAGGTATGAGCCCCATTATCCTCCCAGCAAAAACCTACTAAGTATTCGTTCAGAAATCTTTGGTTAAATGTATATACATATAGACAGATTTGGCGTTATAAAAACTACAAAGATTGATACGCTATAAAACCCAACCAACCAACCAACCAACAACTGAAAAAATGGGCCATGGGAAATCAAAGATATGCTCAACAATCACTCTCCAAATAAGCTGAACAACTGCATAAATGCTGATCAAAGATAAACGAAACAATCTAGAATTAATTTTAAAAAGTTATAATGGAAAAAAAAATGGGATTATTATCCCAAAGGAATCAAAACTGGAAAAGGGTAAATGAATTATGATAAAATATCCCAACAGATATCACCGACCTAGACGATCTAATTACAAAAAAAGCAAAAGAAAGAAAAAGAAAAAAAAAAGAAAAAGAAAAAAGAAAAAGTAAAAGAAAAAAAGAAAAAGAAAATAAAAGAAGAAAAAAAAGAAAAAGAAAAAAGAAAAAGAAAAAAAGCAAAAGAAAAAAGAGCAAAAGAAAAAAGCAAAAGAAAAAAAAACAAAAGAAAAAAAAGAAAAAAAGAAAAAGAAAAAAAGAAAAAGAAAAAACGCAAAAGAAAAAAAGAAAAAAAGCAAATGAAAAAAAAGCAAAAGAAAAAGAAGAAAAAGAAAAAAAGAAAAAGAAAAAAAGTAAAAGAAAAAAGAAAAAGAAGAAAAAGAAAAAAAGAAAAAGAAAAAAGAAAAAGAAAAAAAGTAAAAGAAAAAAGAAAAAGAAGAAAAAGAAAAAAAGAAAAAGAAAAAAGAAAAAGAAAAAAAAGAAAAAGAAAAAAGAAAAAGAAGAAAAAGAAAAAAAAGCAAAAGAAAAAGAAGAAAAAGAAAAAAAGAAAAAGAAAAAGAAGAAAAAGAAAAAAAAGAAAAAGAAAAAAAGAAAAAGAAAAAAGAGCAAAAGAAAAAAAGAAAAAGAAAAAAAAACAAAAGAAAAAAAGAAAAAGAAAAAACGCAAAAGAAAAAAAGAAAAAAAGCAAATGAAAAAAAAGCAAAAGAAAAAGAAGAAAAAGAAAAAAAGAAAAAGAAAAAAAAGTAAAAGAAAAAAGAAAAAGAAGAAAAAGAAAAAAAGAAAAAGAAGAAAGAAAAAGAAAAAAAAGAAAAAGAAGAAAAAGAAAAAAAGAAAAAGAAAAAAAGAAAAAGAAAAAAAGAAAAAGAAAAAAAAGAAAAAGAAAAAAAGCAAAAGAAAAAAAAGCAAATTCCATTCCTACGTCCTGACTATATTCTAACGGAGTGTATTGGAGTTTCCAGTTCTTTTTCATTTTTTGCTAATAGTTTGATGTCATCCATGTACATTAGGTGATTAATTTTTTCCTGCGATCTACTAAGTTTGTATCCAGCTGTGCATTTTCCGAGTATGTAGTTAAGTGGCATCATGGCAATTATGAATAGTAACGGTGATAGAACATCTCCTTGGAAAATACCTCTTAGGATCTTTGTTTCAGCAAAGCTCCTTCCTCTTGCTGTCAATTCCACTCTCCAGGTTTTCATAGTTTTGGCAATAATGTTTATGACTTCATGTGATGTTTTGTACATTTTGAGGCTGTTTATTATCCACCTATGCAGAACCATATCATATGCCTTTTTGTAGTCAATCCGGGCCATAGCTAAATGTTTCCGTCTGGTCTTGCACTCATTTAGGATATATTGATCTATTATTATTATTTACTCATCAGTTTTCACATCAGTTTTAGCTGATGGCTTTTCACTGGAGTTTGAGTGACAGCAAGTCTCCTCAAGTCTCCAGGACATTTCTCAGTATTCTGGCTGTTCCTAGTAATGCTGTAGTTTGGACGGTCTCTACTTGTCCTCTAACTTCCAAATCCTCCAGTCTCTTTGATAATCCTTTAGTTACTGTACCAAAAGCACCAATCACAAATGGTATAATTGTCACCTTCATGTTCCATAGTTTTTTCAATTCCCTCGCAAGGTCGAGGTACTTATCCTTCTTTTCACATTCTTTCAGTTTTATTCTTCGGTAAGCCGATAAAGAGAAGGGTCTGGGTGCAGCTGTCTGTAAAGAAGGTCATGATGACTGTCTTCTTGAAGATAAAAGGAACTATGGCGAGTGATTTCCTCGAATAAAGTGCAACTGTTAACATTATCACGTACTGCCAACTCCATTTAATTGGCAAAGTTCTTCTTATTTAATAAATGACCCTCCGATATATATATATATATATAATTATATATATATATATATATATATATATTGTCATCAACTGATGAACTGTTTCGTTCTATCACAACTCTTCAGAGCAGCAAGACGCAAGATGCTTTAAGTCGAAATCGAAATCCGACTGATGTAAAGTCAACCGGATATCTTACCTAAGAGTCATCGTCATTCTCAGTCAGTGAAGGAATTTTTACGTATATATTTTTACATATACGTCATCGGATATCAGAGTCTATATACATATATAAATGTAAGTAGATAAAATGAGAATACGAAAAGTGCATAAAACGTCGCCAAAACATAGGTAATTGAGAAACACATCCTGTTTCATTGGCAATCCCAGAATATCAAAACCTATCTTCCTCCTTGTGTGAGCGGCATCATCCGGTCATCCATCCCCCCGTTGATCGAGTCGGGTGATATCAACAAATTCTGATTAATTGCTGTTTTTAGTCCAAGATCAAACATATCTTGTTACACCTAACCCACTAGATAAGATGTTGAACTTCAGCAACTCATCTTTCTTACGGCTGCTGGCCTTTTCCTTTGATAACTTATCTATTCGCTTGTGTGTAACGGTTATCTTCGTAAAGAGGCCTGGGCATTCTAACTTCAAATTCTGAACGAGACTGCTTGCATTTAACATGATATCCTTGAGATAAGCGTGAAACCAACTGTTCCTCTTTCTGCTATAGGTAAATGGTATATGTACATTTTTACCTCTCACCAGACAGGATTTGACACAAAGTCTTTTTATAGTCGGGGTTTTAAGAAAGACAAAGGCAGGCACGAGCCAGACTGGTGCCCTGCTGTTCTATGCTGGTGCAATGTGAACCAGGTGAGCCTGTTGGACTTGTAACGTTAGTCCGGCTTGCGTACCTGTTCATTAAACTAGACCAGAATGTCCTGTGCTATAATTTGCAAGTCACAGAGAGTTTACCCACCTGAAGGTGGCCCAGCTGAGGCCGAGAACCACCAGGCCAAAAGCTCTGACCTGATGAGCGCTTTGGGTAAATAGGAGGTCAGGCTGCTTTCCTTAATTTTCGTACGGCGAAAGGTCTGGGAGAAGGGAACCTTTTAATTCAACCCAATTGTAGACATAGGGAAAGGTGGAACTGTTCAATCCCTTAGCAGGGTTTACTGTTATTATTATTATTAATATTATTATTATTTGAAAAAAAGCTTTTGTGAACACGCTATTTTAATTTGATAGGAATACTTGAAAAAAACTGATAATGAACAGCAATGTTTGAAACCATTTAACTGTGTGCAAAAAAGATTAATATTGAACAGAATTATTAGTGTTGGATAGCAACACTTGAAACCATTTAAATGTGTGCAAACAAATGTTTGATGTTAAATTTGATAGGTTCGGTTTGGTTTCGTTTCGTTTTATGCCGCATCAACCATTGTAGGTTATTAATGTCAAATCCATTTTATACATATAAGCATTTCTATTTCAAACGATTCAGTTTAGCATAGGAACACAATTTAAATGTCAAAAACAGTTCTATTTCAAGCTATTCAGTTTGGCATGAGTACGCAGTTTAAACGTCAAAACTGTTCTATTTCAAGCAATTCAATTAAGAACACAGTTTAGTTTTATTTGAACCATTGATAGGACCCTATCAGTTTCTATCACTCCGGGCCAGAGCGGACCTGGGAGCAAAGGCAGTAGAGGGGTACTCCGCATTCCCCAAAGCTCTAGCAATATTGGAGGCTCACCTCATATTGTCTATTGTCATATCCAAGACACTCGTGGAGAGGTAGGTTTGAAATAAAATGAGGAATATTAAATAGAAATATTTAAACCCATTTGTGGAAACTGAGTTCAAGCACGTTTGTTAATAAAGTTAACGAGGAATTATTCGATTGGAACTCATATATATGTTTAAATAAGATTTGGCATTAAATAACCACTAAGGGTTGATATGCCATTAAACCAAATTAACCTCTTCTCTATGTCCTCGCTTTGAAGCCCCAGCTCCGTAGGCTTAGGGATGAAGAGACAAATCCGACCCTGCGCGGTATCCTTTTTGCTGACCCTCTTACGACAAGGGTTTCTGCGTTGATATCTGATGATATCACAGTGTTTGTATCCCGCCGCCTGGATATAAAGGCTTTGAAGAAGGCGGTTGGCGAGTACTAGCGGATAGAAGGAGCCAAGGACAATTGTGATAAAAGCGAAGGTTTGCGGCTCGGTGCTTGTAGGAGTAGCGATACCCTTCCAGGGCCCTTCCACTCGAGTGACGGACCCATCCGAATCCTCGGGGTGTTGTTCGGGCTCGACCTCTAACTGGAGGGAAATTGGTCGGAAGTACATGCTAAGGTGAATGCTCAGGTGGGAATCTGGCTTTCAAGGAAATTGTCCTTAAAGGGCAGGGCGGAGGCGTGCGCCGTGTACGTCTTCCCCTTGATCCTTTACCGATTGGCTGTACTTCCTCTGTTTAAGGCTCGTCGGCTGGTGCTTCAACAATCCCTGTCCAGATTGCTCTAGGCAGGCGGAAGGCTGATGGTCCGTAGAGAGGTCTGCATCCAACGTACGCGCACTCACTACAGGCGTAGCGCCTTCATGACGAAACTCGGTTTTATATGTCTTTTTTAGATTATACCTACTCTGGCATCATTCGTCCACAGTGTTGGTTGCTTGCTTGCTTTGTTTTACGGCGTATCAAATCGTTTTGGGTCATTTAATGTTGAATTTCAAACCATTCAGTTTAGCATAAGTATAGTTTTTGTTTACAAACTGTTACGAGAATAATTGATTAAGTTTCCAGATTTTTTTATATGGGCACTTTTATTGATAGTACAAACATGAAACTCTAGTCCCCTTCCAAGTAATCTCCTCCAACTGCAATTCACTTGTACCATTCAAACAACTTCTGGAAGGCCCCATGCAAATCCTCTTGTGTGAGCATGTCTATGAACTTCGTCACTGCCTCTTTCATCTCAATTTTCTCATAACGACATGCTCTGAGCTTAGGGAATAACCAAAAGTCACAGGGAGCAAGGTCTGGACTGTAGGGACGGTGAGGAACTGTCTTGATACCCATCTTGGACAAATAATCTGTGACAAGGATGGAGTTGTGGACTGGTATACTGTCCTGGTGGAAATGCCACTGACCTGATCTGAAGAGTGCTGCCTCTTCCGACGGAATCTCTTCCTGAACTCCCTTAAAACCTCAACATAGTAAAACTAACCCTAACTCTAACCCTTTGGCCAATCAACTCTGGTGGATTGACTATTTTACTCCTCCTACACCTCTCATCATCCCTCATAGACTCTTTGCCTTCCTTGAATATCTTATTCCACTCAAAAACCGATGCTCAATTCATGCAAGATGGTCGTAATCAGTGTGAAGCATTCCATACGTTTCTGTGGCATTTTTTCCAAGTTTAGAACACAATTTTATTGCATATCTTTCTTCTAAAGTGTCCTGACGTCCAGATATCATTTTTGAAATTCACAAGCAGTGACAATCAGGCTTTAGTAGGGTGTATTCCAATTCCTGTTGTAGCTGTTCATTTGAACCTAAAATCATAAAAATTGGTCAGTCATCTCATAAGATGTATAGCAATAACATAGTAAATTTACAAGAGTCTACGACAATTTTAAATGCCTGTACAAAAAAGTCTGGAAACTTATTGAAGGCACCACGTAAATGTCAAAACAGTTCAGTTAAATGTCAAAGCAGTTCTATTTCAAACAATTCAATTTAGCATAAGTACACAGTCTAGTTCTATTTGACCCATAAATAACACCCTATCAGATGTTACCATTCTGGGCCCGAGTGGACCTGGGAGTGATGACAATGAAAGAGTACTCTGCATTCCCCAAAGCTCCAGCAGTACTGAAACCTCACCATCAGATAGTTTAGTGTCATATCTAGGGCACTCGCTAGGGTGTCCTACCCTTCAGCAGAGATGCAGTCGGTGTATTGATTTTATTTTATTTCATCTATATATATATATATATATATATATATATATTCGTAATTCTTTACTTCCATCTGATTTCACACAACCTGATTTTCACTCTCTGAGAATATATCACTTCTCAAAGAGTTCAGTTCGAAAAGAAATTAAAAATAACGTCAAAAGAGACAGTCGCTCGAGGTGTCGTCGTTTTTTTTTTTTTTGTTTTTGTTTTTTTTTCAATCTACTTCCAACGTTTTCTTCGACTCTGCATCACACAAGTATTAGCAGTTAAATATTTCATGTTTGAAAACAAAACAAGAAAAAAGAAAAAAAAGAAGAAAAAAAAGAAAAAGAAAAGAGAAATAACCTGACTTGACATCGATCCATTTTTTGAAGATTAATTTCTTTTGACTTGATAAATTATAGACCAAGCTTCTTCTGAAATTAACACCAAAACAACACTTCGTTCGTCCTGAAGATCGATTTTTAGAAATAATCTCAAAACTGAAAACGCAAATTATTCATATTAATTTTGCATGATTCTAAAGACCTCGAACGTATTTCAGATTTCCACGAGTTAATTTTACAACCAAAAAAGTAATCAGCGAGAATGCGTCACATCAAAGAAAAATTATATAAATCACATGTATCCATAATAGTTAGAGTGTTTGCCAATCGCCCGGGAGACCAGGTTTCAATTGTTGTATATTAACCTACGACCCGGCCGGGCTGTCAAAATAGAAAATGCACCGGTGTAAATAACAGGTGCATCCGGTCGAGGAATAATCAGGATATTATAGCCTTGACCGTGGACAGGTTGAATGAATGCAAGAAGAGGGTGGCCGTTGAATTATTATATAACTCGGTGAAGACAGTTAGTTTGGAGACTAGACCAGTTAGAGATAAGTTGTGGTAGAGAAAAACAGCACTCAGAGAGGCAGGGCCCCTGGCCCCCGATTGAGCAACCCAGGAGAACGAGAAAGAAACGCTGATGGCCATAAGAGTGGGGGTCAATATGTTGCAGTTCTGTTCGGTCTCCAACTCCCTCTCACACACAACCCTTTCAAATAAAGTGAGAGGTATATTTTTCTAAGAACTGTGTCGTCGTCCTTATTGTGTCGTCGTTATGATTCTGCATGCATATGTAGATGTATATGTATTATGTGTTTGTATAGTTGGCCATGGTGGTGACTATACAACACAATCCCAAGTTGTACTTGATGACTCCTCGCTTAACACTCAGCATTATGAGGTACAGATCAAGGGTAAGTGGAGCAATCCCGGAAAAAGAAGTTGCGCACTTTGGTGTAGTAGCTATTCAAAAGGGAGCCTTTGAGGCACCCCCGATTACCCTATTTACCAACCCCTCCGCTTGGCCAGGATATGACACAAGGTCAATTTTTAAGCGGAGTTTAGGTTTTAATTCAGAGTTTTCCTTCTCCTAGACTAGTTGCCTAACCAAGGTTGAAGAACCTAGTCTGTCCTACTATTTACCCATAGCTGGAGGGAGAATAATTGGATTCATACCTTTCCCAAGGGTATTAGTGCTCTGTGAAATGCAATCAGTCTCGTCCAGTATTTGAACTCGTGTAGCCGTGTTCATTTCCTACGACGATAACAATTACACCACGGGCACCTCCAAGGCACCCCCGATTACAGTCGGCCAACTTGTGCAACCGTTCGCACAAGTTAGATGCGACATTAGGTCAATTTTTAAGGGGAGATTAAAAAGGTTAGAATTCTACTTCTAGACCAAGACTAAAGATCCCAGTCTACCCGACTATTTAACCCATAGGTGGAGGGAGAATAACTAGATTCATACCAACAGTATTAGAGCTATGTGAAATGCAATTCGAACTGGGTTCTCCGTGTCCCTTTCCTATGATGATCGCCATTTCAATACAAATCCCGCCTCACATCTTTGCCCAGTCAGCTGGGGCAGAAGAATACACCGACTGCACCTCCGCAGAGGGATAAGACCCCTCCAAACGAGTTTCCTGGATATGACATTAAACAATCTGATGGTAAGGTTCCAGTGATGTGGGCTTTGGAGTATGCGGAGCACCCCTTCATTGCCATCTTTCCCCGGACCAATCTGGCCCGGAATGATATCACCTGATAGGGCCCTATCTATGGTTTAAATAGAATTAACAGCATACTTATGCTAAACTGAATTGTTTGAATTAGAACTGTTTTAGTAAACTGAATAGCTTGAAATAGAAATGTTTTTGACAATTAAACTGTACTTATATTTATATCATGTGCTTATGCTAAACTGAATTGTTTGAAATGGAACTGTTTTTGACATTGAAACTGTATTTACACTAAACTGGATTGCTTAATGTAGAACTGTTTTGACATTCAACTCTGCGTAAAGAAAATCTGTACTCATACTAAAATGAATTGTTTGGATTAGAATTATTTGAATGAACTGAATAGTTTGAAATAGAAATGTTTTTGACAATTAAACTGTGTACTCATGCTAAACTGAATTGTTTGAAATAGAACTGACTTTTTTCATAAAAATGGATTTGGCGTAAAATAACCAAGAAAGTTTGATATGCCATAAAAACCAACCAATCACCATATATGTTTGGGTCCAGTTTGTGTTGCTTAGTATACCCTGACTGTAACTGCTGATTTTTTACTTGAATTTTATGGCATATCAACCTTTGTAGGATATTTAAAGCCAAATCCTGTTTATACGTATATTAATTATATATAATTTGTTAGCAAATACAGTAAAATGATTAAACAATTTTATTTTGAACAATTCGATTTTATGCAAATCATTTGTTTGCTCAGTTAAATTTGATCCATTGATAGGACCCTATCAGGTGCAACCACTCGTGGTCAGAGCAGATCTGGGAGCAATAACAATAAAGGGGTACTCAGTATTTCCCAAATCTCCCAGATTGTCGCCTCATCTCAGATTGTTTAGTATCTAGGGTACTCGTTGTGGAGTTATAGTACCTGTTAAGGTCCTATCTATGAGGTGAATAGAATTAAACTGTGTACTTTAGCTAAACTAAATTGCTTGAAAAAGAACTGTATTTCATATTGAAACTGTATAGTTATGCTAAACTAAATTGTTTGAATAAGGACTGTTTGACTAAACTGAATAGCTTGAAATAGAAATGTTTTGCCTATTAAACTATGTAGTCATGCAAAAATGAATTGTTTGAAATCATCATCATGATCATGACGTGCGGCTAGCACGGATGTCCCTGACCCTCTCTCTCCTCGTCTCCCTATCATTCATCGCCTTCGGTAGGTCTCCTGGGTTACATCCCGTATAATCACATAGCTGCTGTATGAATGTTCGAGCTGGTCGTCCTGCTTTTGATTGGCCATATGCGGGGGTCCACAGGAGCATATCACTTACGATCTCGTCCTTGCTTCTCCAGCAGTGTCCGTCATGTCTGGTTCGTCTAGCTTGTATAGTTTTCGTGATAGGTGGTAGGTGACTGCCAGGACCTGTTCAATATTGTTTGCAACATTCTTGTATAATTGCCGTCGAGCTTCTTCTCCAACCGTTTAGTCAGCGTCCAGGTAGTGCATCCATACAGCAGTATCGACACGACCGCCGCCTGGAAGAAACTGCGTTTCATTTTATCGGTCAGGTTTAATAACCAACAAAGGTTGATATGCCATAAAACTAAAACAAACAAACAAACATCTAACCTGGAGAATTAGTACCTGCAAGGGTCCCATCAAATAGATAAGTTTGTAAATTATACGTATTTGATAGGATCGTGTGCGAAAAAACACTAAAGAAACAAATATATGTGTCAACTTAAAATCAGTCATCTATCTGAACGATCAAGTATTAGAATATATTTACCACATGCATGATACCACAGAAAGTCAATTTTTAAGAAGACTAAAGCTGATTTGGATTCAGAGTTTTCCTGAATTGCATATCGTTCTTCTAAATTATCAGATTGCATTTTTGAAATTCACCAGCTGTAACATTCAGGCTTTAGTAGGGTGTATTCCAATTGCTGTTGTAGCTGTTCATTTAAAGATGAAATCATAAAAATTGGTCAGTAATCTCATAAGATGTCTAGCAATAAGATAGTGAATGTTCAAGAGTCTACGACAATTTTAAATGCCTGTACAAAAAAAGTCTGGAAACTTATTGAAGGCACTATGTAAAACTAGACCACAGGGTCTAGCGCTATACGATGAAGACAATGTTGCTGCTTGCCTACCCGGAAGTGGCCCAGCCGACACTAGAAGCCTTTCGGCGGCGAGTCTGCCATTGGTTTTAATAAATCGACCGGCACAAATACCAGTCGGCCTAACTGTGCCAGGTGTAGTAGCTATTGAAGAGGGAACCTTTGGGTCGCCCCCGACTACGTTTACCAATTTATTTATTATAGCAGTACATGAAACCAATTGGGTGCAAACAGTAGCAATACTTGTGCGCAAACGAAGTTCTACATTTTTAATAAAATCCCCGATAATTTTTCACCGACAAATCATATTCGTATATCCGTTTCACTGGGTAAAAACAAATGACTGATTCAATATTCAATTTTTATTTTTATATAACAATAATGGAAACTATCTATTTACAAATCATATATATATATATATATATATATATATATATATATATATATATATATAACCAAGGAATTAATCAGATTTGACATTAAATAACCTCCAAGGATTGATATGCCATAAAACTTGACCAACCAACCAACCAACCAACCAACCAAACAAACAAACAAACAAATAGATGCACAAAGGGCGTATTCTTTTCGAATTAACGGCATTTCTATTGAAACATTTTTCCTTGCAGCCATGAAGGAGACATTTCGCTGAAATTGAAAAATTTTCAATCTAACATTAACCAAATCTATTCGGGTCTTATTTAAAATCCTGTTTCATAAAATTACAACAAATCACATGGGATTGTCAGATACACTCGGTTATATATATATATATATATATATATATATATATATATATATATATATATATATATATATATATGGGGGGTGCCCGTGTTTTAATGTTCACCGTCGAAGGAAATGGACACAGTCACCGAGTAGATCCGAGTTCAAAACCTGGACAAGGCTGTCTACATATCCCAATACTTAGCAAAAAGTATGAATCCAACTATGAGTAAATAGTTGGGCTGACGGGGCTTTATAATATTGGTATGACAACTAATTTAGGAGAAGGAAATCTCTGAATTCAAATCAGTTAAACTCTGCTTTAAAATTGACTGTATGTCGCATCCTACTCGTGCGAAGGAGTCCGGTATCTATCTGTCTATCTATCTATATATGTATCTGTGTGTGTAAAAGTATTTCAATAAATGTGGAGGTTATTGGGGAAAACTATTTCATATTACAGTATATTTTTTGTTAATGTTATTATTTCACAAACATCCAATACAATAAAATGAATGTTTGAGTAAAAAATTAATCAAATAACTCTGTATTAGGATATGGATATACTGATTATATATATATATATATATATATATATATATATATTTACCAACCTCTCTGCTCGGGCAGGATGTGATACAAGGTCAGTTTTTAAGCGGAGTTTAACAGGTTTGAGTTCAGAGTTTTCTTTCTCCTAGACAGGTTGCCTAACCAAGGCTAAAGAACTGAGTCTGACCTACTATTTACCAATAACTAGAAGGAAAATAATTGGATTCATACCTTTTCCGAGGTTATTAGTGCTTTATGAAATGCAATCAGCCTCGTCCTGGATTTGAACTCATGTCGCCTTGTCCATTTCCTACGATGATAACCATTACAACACAGGCACCTCTTGATATATATATATATATATATATATGTGTGTGTGTGTGTGTGTGTGTGTGTGTTTGGTAATGGCAATCGTTGTATAAAATTGACTCGGTGACTGAGTTGATCTGAGTTCAAACCTGGACAAGGGTGTCTATATATCCCAACACTTTAAACATAGAATTAAATAAGTACTGGTTTGCGGCACGGTTATACCATGACTTAAAGCAGTGCCAGCCATGAAGAGTATTCGCAGTGATTAGTAGTGTCGTGGTAGAGGGTGCGCTTGCACGTTGCGTATTGCTTTATTGTTTGATTTAAAAGCCGCATAGAAGAACATGCAATGTAGAATCTTATTTGCGATAAGCAACGAAAAACATCTGTTGTACGAAAGGCAAAAGCGCAGTTGATCATTTATGGTTCAGGAAATATCGGTCGGGTTTCAAGAACCGCGACGATCAAGGCCATGTAGGCCTAAAAGTGTGGACTCCGAGGCTATGTTCCAATCGAGCTAGCAACACACAGTGAATATAAGGTGAGCTCAGTATCCCACTGCCCAGTGTGGCTTGACACCTTCACAACCTACTGAATTTGTTATATAACATATGACATGGATTTTCGGTTCGTTCCAAGTGACCTCATGTGCTTTGGCAAGCTGTCACATTTTCATTAGTTAACAGGAAGATGACAGGGCGTCAGGGCACTCAGGTCGAACAGGTGTGTAACCGGAAGGAGACCACGTGATGAGAATCACGCGGTCAGATTTGAACAGAGTGCAGAGAATCGCAGTCGAGCGAGGGACACGCAGCCGATCAAAGGTGTCTCGGTTTGCAAGGGGGTGCAAGAGTTGGCACCCCCTGGGGCTCGGAAGAGGATATAGGAAGAAGTCCTCTTTCTGAGTATATGTCTCTCCATCTATCTCTCAAACCAACAATAAACTGTGGGCACCTTAGAGAAAAAAAAATGAGAGATATATTTTTATAAAGAAGTGTTTCGTTCGTTCATTGAAGTTCGTAAATTATGTTTGATTACTATACAACAAATTGTGCCTCACGTTACTAAAATATTGCAAAACTTTTGACTTATCCTTATTTAAAGTCAGGAATAATTTTTATATCCTCCGTTGGGAAAATTGAAATCTTTATCCTTGTTCATTCACTTTCCAGTCGGTGCTCGTAAACTTTAAACTGTTACCATTTACTCTCGCGTTAAACAAAATACAACAATGCAAATGGATTCTAAAGTTGAAAGGTTGGAACGAACGTGTTTTTATGGCGCCTACCTGTGTTTGTCGTGATCGTTAGAATTAGCTCAAGCCAAAAAAAGGCGCCTGTGTCAGCCATTTGCCTCACTAGATATTGATTTTTCCGCAGAATTATGGTGGAGACATTTCGCTGAAATTGAAAAATTTTCAATCTAACATTAGCCAGGTCTATTCGGGTTTCATTTAAAATTCTGTTTACTAAAATTACTACAAATCACATACGATTGTCAGATACACACGGGCATATATATATATATATATGTGTGTGTGTGTGTGTGTGTGTGTGTGTGTGGTGCCCGTGTTGAAACGGCTATCATCTATGGAAATGGACACGGCAACTGAGTTGATCTGACTTCAAATCCTGGACAAGACTGTCTCCATTTCCTTTTAGTAAATTAAGTTGGCGACCATAGTTGAGGGTTACCGGAAAGCTCCCTTTTCAATAGCTACTACACCGAAGTGTAGGGGAGGGCACTACTCCTTCCCCTGGATTGCTCCATTTTACCCTTGATACGTACCTATATTGCTGAGTGTTTAGCAAGGATTCATCAAGTACCATTTTAAATGTTTTCGGAATGACTTGACCTGGGATTGAACCCCAGTCTCCCAGACCATTGGCGAACACTAGTTTGCGAAAAGTATGAATCCAGCGATGGGTAGATAGTAGGACGGACTGGATTTATAATCTTGGTATGGCAACTGATCCAGGAGAAGGAAAACTCTAAATTCATACCTGTTAAACTCTGCTTTAAAATTGACCTTAAGTCGCACCCTACTTGTGCACAGGAGTCAGGTATCTATCTATCTATCTATCTGTGTGTGTGTGTTTGTGAGTGTGTAAAAGTATTTCAATAAATGTGGAGGTTATGGATGAAAATTATCTTATATCGCAGTATATTTGTTTTTGTGAATGTACTTATTTTACAAACATCCAATACTATGAGAATTAATCTTTTTTTTTTTTCACCTGGAGAAGGCCAGAGGTGAAATTTGGCCGAAACGTAGAGAAAGAAGAAACAACACAAAAACTACCAATATGAGGACAAAAAGTCCGCAATAAATAAAAATTAATTCTCAGATTAAGAAGCCTCACCTCAAAACGATTCCAATTAAAGACAATCCAATACTATACAATGAATGCTGGAAACAAAAATCAAATAACTCTGTATTAGAATATGGATATACTGATAATATATATATATATATATATATATATATATATATATATATATAAGAGGTTTATGGTTATTACTAGCTGACTTGGTGAGTTAATGGAGGATCAAACGTTGCAGTATTGTTAAATAGAGCCAAATAACAATGATAGAGCATTTACATATAGAAATTTATATACATGTATATATATATATATATATATATATATATGTATATATGTAACTTGGTGACCTTAGTCACGGCTGACCCGAAGACTTCATTTCAATAGCTACTACACTGAGGAGTAGAGGAGGGCGCTACTCCATTACCTTGAATTGCTCCACTTTGGATGGCTCCACTTTACCCTTGATCCATACCTTATAATGCTGAGTGTTAAGCAAGACGGTATCAAGTACCATTTTGAGGGGTCTTTGGTATGGCTCGACCTGGGATTGAACCCTGGTCTCCCGGACCATTGGCGAAATCAATAGAAATTTATATATATATAAAAATACATACATATATACATTTACCCTTGATCTATACCTTTTTATACTGAGTGCTATGCTTGGAGACATCAAAATAATTTTTGAGTCTTTGGTTTGACTCGAACTGG
Source organism: Sepioteuthis lessoniana (assembly GCA_963585895.1). NCBI lineage: Eukaryota > Metazoa > Mollusca > Cephalopoda > Myopsida > Loliginidae > Sepioteuthis > Sepioteuthis lessoniana. The sequence goes on along the minus strand of OY757938.1, from coordinate 59,280,860 downwards.
ATATTGAACCTCGGTCTCCCGGACCATTGGCGAACACTCAAACCATTATAAAAATGTGCCAGTTATATATACATATATATACCAGAGGTCAAAGGAAGGAAAAAATAAAAGGGAACAAATTAGCATAACTTATATATATACAAGTATAGGCGCGCACACACACAGCATTTACATAGATCAGAGGTCTTCACCGACAAGGAACTCCGATGAAACATTTAGAGACACAAAATCAAGAATTAAACAAAATCAAAACGACCTATCAAAACAAGCTTTTCGATAAGAAGGACACTTTCAACTGGACTTAACCATTTAAATCACCCAAAAAGAGTGTAACAGTTCCAAACACGTATAAAGCACAAATATATGAAATAATCGAATCCTAAACACATCTGAAATCATTTGCAGACCTGTATCTTTTAAAATATTTACTTTTCTCACGTTCGACTAACAACAACAACAAAAACAACAGTATATATATATATATATATGTGTGTGTGTGTGTGTGTGTGTGTGTACTCCCCCACGGGGGGGTAGCCCTCTAGCAAAAGAATTTACGGCTGCCACTGGCATAATGTAAAGCTCTTCGAACGAATTAAGCACTCTGGTATCCGGTAAGGTATAAATATAAACAAACGAAAGCTACTACTTTATGCCTTATAATTCCCGAGCTGACGTGGTTCGTCTGATGGCTGAGCGGAATGATACTAAGTTTAACGTAAAGTTAAGCGGATTTCGATCCCAGCTTCAAGCGTCTTCCGTGTAAAGCCACACTGATGAGTTGTAATACAACGAAACAGTTTGTCTGTGGATGACTATATATATATATATATACCCAAGCACGCGCAAAATGCGATAGAAGGTCCATCTTTAACAGAGGTTTAGAATTCACAGTTTTTCTTCTCCTATAACCGGTTGGTGGTGTAATGGTTATCGTCGCAGAAATGGACACGGTGACATGAGTTCAAATCCTGGACGAGACTGATTGCATTTCACATAGCACTAATACCCTTGGGAAAGGTATGAATCCAATTATTCTCCCTCCAGCTATGGGTAAATAGTAGGACAGACTAGGTTCTTCAGCCTTTGTGAGGCAACTAGTCTAGGAGAAGGAAAACTGTGAATTCAAACCTGTTAAACTCTGCTTAAAAACTGACCTTGTGTCATATCCTGCCCGAGTGGAGGGGTTGGTAAATATGATAACCGGTTGCCAAACCAAGGCTCAAAAGCCAGTCTGTCCTGCTATTCCTCCATAGCTAGAGGGATGATGATTGGATTCATACCTTTCCCAGGATTATTAGTGCCATGTAAACGCAATCAGGTCCGTCCAGGTTTGAACTTGTGCCGAAATTTCTTTTTAGGTACATGTGTGTGGGTGTTATTATACAATGCGTTATAATCCCCAAGCTGACGTAGGTTGCCAAAATGGCTGAGCGGTAAGATATCAATATTAGCGAAAAGTTTGGCAACTTTCGATCCTAGCTTGAAGAGTCCCGCGTGTCTTGCCACACTGATAAGTTGTGATACAACGAAACAGTCTTGTCTGTTGATGACAATACATGCGCCTCCCACCCGGGGGTTGAGCACTCTAGCGAAGGGATTAACGCCTGCAACACATGTAATACTAAGTTCTTCTAATGAACTGAGCACCCCGGTATCCGATAGCGCAATTTGTCATCATCATCATCATCATCATGTCACGCTACCTGCACGGTTATTCCTGACCCTCTCTCGCAACACCTCCCTATCGTCCATTGCTTTCGGCAGAACCTCTGGGCTACATCCTTTATCGGCACAGAGCTGCTGTATGTAGGTTCGACCAGGACTTTCGGACTTTGCTCGTCCATGTGAAGGGGTCCACAGGAGTACATCGCTCACGAGTTCGTCCCTACTTCTCCAGCAGTGTCCCGCTTGTCTGTTTCGTCTAATTTTGATCATTTTCGTGATGAGAAGTAGGTGGCCCTATAGCTGCTGCTTTGTGAGGTGCTGTTTCCAGGTTCAATATTGCTCTCGGCAATCTTGTGTAATTGTCGGCAAGCTTTTTCTCCATCCGTTTAGTCAGCATCCATTTAGCAGTATCGACACGATCGCTGCTTGGAAGAAATTGCGTTTCATTTTATTCGCCAGGTCTGACTTCTATATGACCAATAGCCTATCGTTAGCTGTCCATGCCTTTGCTAGTCACGAGTTGATGTCTGTCTCGGTTGATGAGACACTGCTCCCAGGGTAGGTGAACTTGTCAACTAGTTTCAGTTTAGTGTGGAGATGTTGCATGTTTAATTACAGCACTTATATTCCGTCTTGTGTGCATTGACATGGAAGCCGATGCCTGCAGTAGCTCGTTCCAGACTATGTAACAGGGTTTCACCTTGGGTGGGTGCATTTGTCAGAAGCGCCATATCATCGGCGTTGTCGACGTCAGTAATTGTTTTTGCGGGGTATCTTCTGTTTCTTTCTTTTGTTAGCTTGAAACCGTTTTCTTTGATTTTATCGATCGATGTTCTAAGTACCTAGTCAAGACAGATGATAAATAGGTATGAGGCTAGTGTGTCTTCCTGTAGTTCTCCTGCTACTATGTCGAAGCAGTCTGCGTCTCCATCCAGAGAGTGCGGTATAATTCTCGGTATAATTCTCGAGCTGACGTAGATTGCTGTAATGGCTGAACTGTAAGATACTAAGTCTAACGTAAAGTTTAGCAGGTTTCGATCTCAACTTAAAGCGTCATGCGTGTCTAGCCACACTGAAAAGTTGTGTTACAACGAAACAGTCTGTCTGTAGATGACTATATATATATATACATGTATATTTATATATATAGAGTATGTATATATACGTGCGTGTGGTGGCTTATATATGTATATTTATTTATATTTTATATGCTCTGGTCGTCAGTCTGTCATAGCCTGTCTGTCTGTCTTTCTTGATTCTTTTTCTTTATATATGAGCGTGGATGGATATATACATATATATATATATATATATATATATATATATATATATATATATATATATTTCACCACGCACACTAGCTCGCACTCACACACATATATATATATATATATATAAAGGTGTGTCTCTGAATTATTTGTGCAAATAAATACTTTCCTTGGAATTTATTACCCGGACCGATAACAATGATTTCAATGAATTTCTACTCTACCGGTAATAAAAAGATTCCACCTGAATTCATCCAATGAAATAAAAATATTTTTCAAAAATTTTTCTTTTCTTTCCCTACACATTGTTTTTTTTTTTTTGTTTTCTTTTTTCGCGTCACTGTTTTTGACAAGCTAATCCTGCATTTTCCCTGCTTTTTTTAAAAACTGTCATTCTAGAAACGACTCCAGTCAATATCAGCCATTTTTCGTCTCAATACAAAAAAAAAAAAAAAGAAAAAGAAATTTACAAAAGGATTGATTCGTAGAAGACATTGCTTCAGATAGTTTTTGACTTTTATGAATATTTCAAAAGATTTTTCATTGGCCATAGATATTCAGAGTATTTTGAGGACACGCAAGAAAAAGAAAACTCATTTGTATGTGACGAATGATATATCAATCTCTCAAGGTCATTAAAATCACTTTCAGCAGTGCCAAAAGTTGCTGTTAAATCTTATTTAGAAACCCCGTTAGATAAATTTCGAAGAAGACTATTTTAGAAAGTTCCGAAAGTTGAAATTTAAGTTGAACTAAGCTTACTTTGCAAAAGAGTAATTATTTTCAGACCGATTAGTTGATTTTAACAGCATATCAAGCTGTCTGGGGTTACGCGTTATACTTTCATTAAAAAAAAAATTTAGTAAACTTGTTTCTTTAGAGATTTTTTTTTACATACAGTAAAGGAAATCAAGTATTCCAATTAAATTTTAATAATCTTAAGCTGACCAGCACATTGAAATAATGGTTAGAGTGTTAGCCAATGGTCCGGAAGACTGGGGTTCAATCCCTAGTCGAGACATACCAAAGACTCTAAAAATGGTACTTGAGACCTCCTTAATTAACTCTCAGCATTTTAAGGTACAAATAATCTGCAAGGGTTAATATGCCATAAAACCCAATCAAACAACCAACCAACGAATATATATATACATATATGTATAAAGAAGTTTTGGTATCAAATAGCCTACAACTGTTGATATGCCATAAAACCAAACCAAATCAAATCTTATATATTTAATATATATGAATAAATATGATTTGGCATTAAAAACCCTACAATTGTAGATTCGCCATAAAATGCAAACAAACCAAATCATATATATTTAATCTTTCTGATCACGTCATGCTGCGACACGGATCTCTCTGACTCTCTCTTGCCACTCCTCCCTATAGTCTATCGCTCTCGGCAGGTCTTCAGGGCTACATCCCGTATCGGCATAGAGCCGCTGTATGTAGGTTCTAGCTGGTCGTCCTGCCTTTGTTCGTCCATGTGAAGGGGTCCACAGGAGTACTTATGAGTTCGTCCTTACTTCTCCATCAGTGTCCCGCATGTCTGGTTCGTCTAACTTGGATACTTTTCGTGATGGGTAGTAGGTGACCGTACAGCTGCTTCTTTGTGGGGTGCTGCCTCCAGGACTTGTTCAATACAGTTCGCAGCATTTTTTGTGTGATTGCCGTCAAGCCTTTTCTTCATACGTTTTGTTAGCGTCCACGTGGCGCATTCATATAGCAGTATCGACACAACCCCTGAAAGAGGATTAGGCATTAAATAACCTACAAAGGTTGATATGCCATGAAACCAGACCAACCAGCAACAATGGTCTACATGTTCACACAAGATTTTACCCGGATGGGATGACCCACTTCCATCCCCACTTAACAAAGAAGAAATCTTGAAGTCCAGAACACTCGAGTACCCATATCGTTGACAATAACCAAAAAGGATCTAAGTTCCCCCTCCCTCACACTCTACTAACCGTGATTTTGGATAGTTTTTGAACTGCCTGCATCCACAGTTGCGACATCTCACTTGCCAACTAGGGAAAAAAACATATAATTCTATACTTCAATGTAAGTCATCGCACATTTTCCATCCTTTTAAATCCTCTTGACTTATTACAAAAAGAAACTGTTGTATAGTGGCTCGTACCTCGTCACTTCTGGTATCTCGGAGAAATAGAAGACGTCGTGTTTCTTAGGCATGTTTCGTAAAGATCTTGGTCAGTAGTAAGACCAACTTCGGACGTAAAACCAAAAACGCGAGACTTATAATATTTGAAGTACTGTACAACTTGAGTTAATAAATAGTTAACTCTATTTCACTGTGTATCTCTTCCTTACCACGATACAACAAAAATCCTCTTCAGCTACACGCTAACGCTTTTCTATGGATTGTACTTTCTTAGTAATTTCTGTATAATTCAATCAATCTTGTTCATGCAATAAATATATTGTTATTTGTTCGTTGTGAATTGTTTTACATTATTTAGCACAAGGAAATATTAAGCTGTGTACATTTTCTCTGCTATAAGAGTCCGAACTGTTTTCCTTTTTTGCTCAAATAATTGAGGCAGTACTCAGATCCAACAAATGTACGCCATCCTTCAAGTCGTCAGTAACGAAGCCCCTTCAACACAAACTACAATGATGATTGTTGAACTGACGTCAATTCTTTGTATGTTAGTTCAAATAATTCCCAGAACATACACACACATACACACACACACATATACATATACAATTATTTAAATTTAACCTTAAAAGCGTTTTTAATCAATAAAATCAGTGCACTATGAACGACAATAAATTCTTTCAATTCTGGTGACGTGAGGAGACTCACTTTCACTTAGCCTCCACTTGGCGTAAAAAACTCTCAAAAGAGTACAATAAAACCCGGACAAAAACTCAAGACTGAGTTTTACATAGCCGGTCCTCAGGTAACCTGGTATCGATTTGTCAGGAAGTGATTGTCAAAAGTTATATATATATATATATATATATATATATATAAGTGATGTACTCCTCTGGACCCCTTCACATGGCAGAGCAAAAGCAGGGCGACCAGCTCGAACCTACATACAGCAGCTCGGTGGGGATAGGGATGTAAGCCTGAGGACCTGCCGGAAACGATGAACGATAGGGCGAGGCGGCGAGAAAGGGTCAGGGATATCCCTGCTGATATATATATATATATATATATATATATATATCAGCACAGATATTCCCGACCCTTTTTCTCGCCTCTCCCTATCGTTCATCGCTTATATATGTAGTGCCTTCAATAAGTTTCCAGACTTTTTCTGTAGAGGCATTTAAAATTGTCGTAGACTTTTGCAAATTCAGTATGTTATTGCTATACATCTTATGAGATGATTGACCAATTTCTATTATTTCAGGTTCAAATCAACAGCAACAGTAGCAATTGGAATACACCATACTAAAGTCTGATTGTCACAGCTGGTGAATTTCAAAAATGCAATCTGACACTTTAGAAGAACGATATGCAATAAGATTCTGTTTGAAATTTGGAAAAAATGCCTCAGAAGCGTATGGAATGCTTCAGACTGCTTTTAGAGCATCCTGCATGAGTCGAGCATCAATTTTTGAGTGGCATAAGAGATTCAATGAAGGCAGAGTGTCTGTGAGGGATGATGAGAGGTGTGGGAGGAATATGGAAATCAATACACCAGAGTTGATTGGCCAAAGGGTTAGGCTTAGGGTTACTATGTTGAGGTTTTAAGGGAGTTCAGGAAGATATTCTTCAAAATGGGTCAGTGCCATTTCCACCAGGACAATACACCAGTTCCCAACTCCATCCTTGTCACAGACTATTTGACTAAGATGGGCATCAAGACAATTCCTCAGCCTCCCTATAGTCCAGACCTTGCTCCCTGTAACTTTTGGTTATTCCCTAAGTTCAGAGGCTGTCGTTATGAGACAATTGGGGAGACGAAGGTCATTGTCACGGTAACACAAGAGGACTTCGATGGGGCCTTCTAGAAGTTGTTGGCAGGGTACAACAAGTACATTGCAGTCGGAGGAGATTACTTGAAAGTGGACTCGAGTTTCATGTGCACACTATCAATAAAAGTACCCATACGAAAAAAAATCCGAAAATTTATTTAATTAACCTCGTACATATATATATATATATATATATATATATATATATATAATCACGTGTTTTAGACTTTATATGTTCTTCAGATGATTAATACCGGCAATGGTATTCTTTATTCCCCGCTTTTACAGCAAAGGTTCTTTTGATTGTTCTGTGATCTTTTTTAATTCCAGGATTTGTGTCTGTAAATGTCTTTCCGGAGTTAATGATCCTTGACGACCTCTGACCTTCGCAAAGGTGTTTTTGGTGCATATAAAGGTATGCTTATTTTTGTTTATATATATATATATATATATACCCTCCCACTCTTATGTGTCTACTCTAGTTTTTTTATCAAAAAAAATCTGAAGTCCTGTTAATTTTTTTCTTGTTTTTGGAAATTTCAAAAATGCGTAACAGGACAGAAATAAATTTATAATCCTATGTGACTGGTTTCGTTGTTTTTTCTTAAAGTATTTATATATATATATATATATATATATATATATATATATATATATATATATAAGTATGTACCTTGTATATGTATGTGTGTATGTATATTCGTATGTATTTTTGCATATATGATCGTATACATGGAAATTTTGAAGAACAGACTCTCTGAATCATCTATAACTACCAATAACTGGCCTTGTGCCAAACTAGACTAAGATGACCGAATGATATATTAACGCACTCCTAAGAACCTTAGTAATCAATAAATCGCTTATTTCATCGTGCATGGACGTCTTTTTCCCCGTTTCAAAAATCTACGACGAGTAATCCGTACAAGCGGACTCTCTCTCTCTCTCTCTCTCTCTCTCTCTCTCTCTCTCTCTCTCTCTCTAACGCTCGCTCGCTCGCTCGCTTGCTCTCTCGCTTGCCCGCTCGCTCGTTCGCTCTTTCTCTCGGAACCAGAATATTGGATTAATGTCTAACGAAAAAGAAACACAAGCGAGCACTCACTTCAATAAACATCAAATGAAATGTTTTCCCGGACACCACCAACTCGCATCCTCCCTTACCTCTGCTAAAAGAGAGCGGCGCCAAATAAAGTGCAGTTTTTAGACTCTTTTGGCGTTTGAAGATGAACTGAACTGGCCCTTCCGTCTCTGGACTGAATGACGTAAGGGCATCTTATTATCTGACGTAGGCCTTCCTTCCCTCCTTCCTTCTTTCTTTCATTCATTCCGGCATCCCATTGCAACGAGATTGTTCTAGAAAGTAAGTTTTTCTTTTTTCAGATGAGCAACCTCGCATAAAAACATTGAGGTTTTGTTTGCATCTAAATCGAGAAATGTGGGTAAAAAATATGGTATTAGCATACTCAGAAGATATTCATTTTCATTGATTCATGCATTTATTTGAACCTGAACAGGTCCTGGACGCAACACCCCACAAACTAGCAACTGTACGGCCACCAACCACCCATCACGACAACTATTCAAATTAGACGAACCAGACATGCTCGAGAAGTCGGGACGAGCTCATAAGTGACGTAATCCTATGGACCCCTTCACATGGCCGAGCAAAAGCAGGGCAACCAGCTTGAACCTACACACAGCAGCTCTGTGAGGATACGGTATGTAGCCCTGAGGACCTGCCGGAAGCAATGAACAATAAGGGGTGTTGCGAGAGAGGGTCAGGGATATCCGTGCTGATTGCTCGACAAGATGATGATGATTTGAACCTGTCAAGGGTTATTTTATGCCTATAAGTTTGGAAATTGTGGTCATTACATCTTCAGAAGATAGTAGCCTTGAGGACCTGCCGGAAGCGATAAACGATTGGGAGGGATGGCGAGAGAGGGTCATGGATATCCGTGCTGATGATGACACTTTAATATTTATATTTTTTTCTGGAGTTGAACCCTAAGTGTTTTTTTGTTTTATTTTGTTTTATTTGGTTTGGTTTGTTTGGTTTGCACACGGTCCTATCGAACACGATTGATTTTTAAACAAATCTATTCGACGAATAGATGAAACCGTAACGGGTACTAATTCCCCAGATCTAAGTGGACATGGGAGTAATGATGAGTGCTCCACACGCTCCAGATATCCAGAACTGGAGTCTCATCATCAGATGCTGTTAAGTGCCACGCATAATACACTTTTCTTGGCAGAGATCTTACCTCACTGCATGGCATACAGTGAGCGTAATCTCAGCCTTGCCTCGGAATAATTCAATTCTGAGGAAGCAATTATTGAACATATTGCCGAAAAAATTAGAAATAATGCCTAGTTGTCCCTCCGTGTGCTTTTATGACAGGTTCAATTCTTTCAGGCATCGATTTCACTAATTTAAAACAATATCCTTTATCAAAAGGGTTCCAAATTTCCCACATGCCACTTCATAGATCTTTCCATTGTTTCAACTGACCCTTCTCTGAGCTTTAATGACTATCTTAATTCTTTCAGACATCGATTTCACTAATTTAAAACAATATTTTTTAACAAAGTGGTTCCAACTTTCCAAATGCCAGTTAATAGATCCTTTTTTCATTGTTTAATCTGACCCTCCTCTATGAGTTTTTATGACAGTCTTAATTCTTTCAGGCATGGATTTCACTAATTTAAAACAATATTCTTTATCAAAGAGGTTTCAACCTTCCAAACTCCAGTTAATATATCTTCTTTCCATTGTTTAATATCACCCTCCACTATGAGCTTTTATGACATTCTTATTTCGTTCAAACATGGATTTCACTAATTTAAACCAATATTCTTTTTCAAAGTGGTCCTAACTTACCTGAATAACATTTAATTGAAATTCTTTTGTTTATAGATCCTTTCCATGGACCATTTTTTAAAAATTACCATAAATTTTCCAATGGATTTAAGTCAGGAATATTCTCTGACCATATCATTGACTTCTTTATATGCTTTTCCTGAAAAAAAGTTTTGATTCCTTTTGTTCTGTGACCAGCTTCCTGAAAAATTACTTCATCATTCCTTAACCATTTTTCTCTCAATAAAATTAGAAAATTACACTAAGATTTCATTTGACACATGCACATCAATTGTGAAGGTAATGAGTACCATCTTAATCTTTTAATTGACATATACCCCCCCATCATGAATGACTTTGGAAATTGCCTTGCTTTCTTCAGACAGTCGTTTTTAAGTATCTCAATCTTCATTTTCTTCTGCTTATGGTTTAGTGCTGGATTTAATTGTATTTCCGTCACAAACATTGACTCCTGTTACGACCCATTTATTTTTCGTTTGTTTTCTCTTAAATTTTCGATTTGCTGGGAAAAATGACCGAGAATTATGTGTACATAAAGTTGTAATTGGATAAGTTGAGATGAACCAACTTAAAAATAAGGTTTGAAGAAGAGTAAAAATGAACGACTGATTATATGAGGAGGAAGAAGTAGATACTCTAATGATGAAAATAAAAGAGCATAAGATCGACATTTTTGAAGACAACAGTACACATGTGGCCAATGGTTCACATACAGAGCGACAGTTTTGTGGCCAATGGCTCACAGACAGAGCGACATTTTGGTGTCCAATAGCTCACAGAGTGACATTTTTGTGGCCAAGGGCTCACATGCTGAGATACATTTTTATGGTCAATGGCTCACAGGTAGCGCAACAGTTTTGTGGTGAAAGGCTCACAAAGCGACATTTTTGTGGCCAATGGTTCACAGAGTGACATTTTTGTGGCCAAGGGCTCACATGCTGAGATACATTTTTATGGTCAATGGCTCACAGGTAGTGCAACAGTTTTGTGGTGAAAGGCTCACAAAGCGGCATTTTTGTGGCCAATGGTTCCCAGAGTGACATTTTTGTGGCCAAGGGCTCACATGCTGAGAGACATTTTTGTGGCCAATGGCTCACAGGCAGAGCGATAGTTTTGTGGTGAATGGCTCACAAAGCGACATTTTTGTGGCCAATAGCTCACAGGCAGAGCGACATTGATGTGGTCAATGGCTCGGAGAGCGACATTTTTGTGGTCAATGACTCACGGACAGATCGACATTTTTTTGGCCAATGGCACAGAGACAGAAGGACATTTTTGTGGCCAATGGCTCAAAGGCAGAGCGAAATTTTTGTGCCCAATGGTTCACAGACAGAGCGACATTTTTGTGGCTAATGGTTCACAACAGAATGATATTTTTGTGGCCAATGAATCACGGGCAAAGATTTATTTCTGTCGTTAGCATAAGCTTAATATGAGGCATTTTCTTGGCTGCTTACTAATAAATTCAATGTTTATACGTAGAAGCATCTCCCAACGCAGAGGACCCAATGAAGTGTAGCATTATGTATTTTTTTTTCAAAATATTATTAAAAATGAGTGCTCAATGGTTTTCCTGCTATTGTAATATGCTGATCAAATCATGCTTTATTTTTATATATGATTAATTGACTTGTTTTAACGTAACTTTTATCATGCTAATTTTCTTAAACAAATTGTTCACTCTAAAAGGGTTAAAAAAAACATTCGCCAGTTTTCAGTTTTCTATCCTGTCTTTTGTGATCTATCGAAATGTTTCCATTTTCTGACCACATCATTTCTTTTTGGTTTGGTTGGCTTTTATGGCATATCAACTATTGTAGGTTATTTAATGCCAAATCTTTATACATACATATCAAATATATATGATTTGGTTTGGTTTGGTTTTATGGCATATCAACCATTTTAGGCTATTTAATGCCAAATCCTCTTTATACATATGTATTAAATATATATGATTTGGTTGGGTTAGGTTTTTAAACATATCACCCATTGTAGGTTATTTAATGCCAAATCCTCTTTATACATATATATTAAATATATATGATTTGGTTTGGTTAGGTTTTATGGGATATCAATCATTGTAGATTATCTGATGCTAAATTCTCTTTAAACATACACACACACACACACACACACACACACATATATATATATATATATATATATATATATATATATATACAAATGTATTTACAAATCATAAATATTTCATATATATACATATATATATATGAAATATTTATGATTTGTAAACACATTTTGTTGGTAACATTCTTAAACGAGCCTATGTTCATTTTTTACACATAGTTAAATGGTTTCAAATATTTTTATCTATTTAGTATTATCATTTTTAAGCACGCAATGAAATAGATATACATATACGATTTGTAAGTGAATAGTTTGTAAATAGTTTAATTTTTAGATGAGTCAGAACTTAATTATTTGCCCATTGGTATTGTTATTGTTTCTACACAGTTAAATGATTTCAATTATTGCTATATAATTCTACTAATTCTATTCAATATTAGTCGTTTGTTGGCAGACAGTGAAGTAGTTACAAATATTGCTATTAAACACTACTGATTCATTTGCACATAGTCGAATCGTTTCTAGAATTGTTATGTATTACCAATAATTTAATTAGGCACACGGTTAATAAGTTTCAAGTATTGCTAATCAATACTAATAATTCTATTCAGCATAACTTATTTGTTTGCACATAGTTAATTGGTTCCAAGTATTGTTATATATGCTAACAATTCAATTAAGTATCGGTTATTTGTTTGCACAGAGTTAATTGGTTCCAAGTATTGCTATGAACCCTTATTGATTCAGTTAGATATCAGTCATTTGTTTACTGGCAACTAAATGGTCACAGTTCTATTACGAAGAATTCTGAGGGATTTAAACCTATTTCTGGTCGACTAGTCACAAAGAAAAATGCGACAGATGCGAAGACTGACATAAAATCTAACTGATATCTTATGGTGAGAGTATTTGGCCACGGACCAGCTTATTTACAATCAGGGCTGCAGACCTGAAAAATAAACAAAACTCATTACTTTCTAGATGTGCTTTCTGTGTAAATTTTTATTACCATCCCTCCCTATACCTCTGTTTTGAGTGCTTATGCTTATTTCAAGTACCCCACTCTCGCCGAAAAAGGTTTCATGATCGTCATTTAAAAGCAGTGTCATTTGAAGATTTCAAGTACTAATCTAAAATATTATAGCCGTCATACACTTTTTTCTTTCTTTCGTTCACTTCAATCAGTTTATTAAAAACCTGGCGAAAAAGTATGCAATCAACACACTTATAGGATGTTTAATCAACTTTTTCTAGTGTAGCAAGTAAATAATCGATATGACACAAAATGATTTTTTGTTGATTAGCTGAACGTTCTGGCTTCATGAAATATATATCAAACAAAGTAGATTAAATTGTCTATCTATTAATACGATTATAACTACCTACTTACTTTCGTTCTTGCGACTTGATAAGTGTCACGTTAAACTTGGTGGAGGTAGAGAGATTAAATTAAATACCACACCTTTGCATATATATGTGCTTCAGTATACAGTTCTTTAAACGAATAGCATGATAAATAACTATAAAAGACGAATGAAACGAAATTTCACAAAGAACATTTACTTTCCGACCTTCCTCATCTTATACGCCATTCTTTATATATATATATATATATATATATATGTGTGTGTGTGTGTGTGTGTGTGTGTGTGTGTGTGTGTGTGTGTGTGTGTGTGTGTGTGTGTGTGTGTTAGTGTGTATGTATATAGACACAAACCTCCCCCCAAAACTCCACTAACTCAAACTAATGTATGATATAGATTTACAGGTCGATTTCGATAACGTTTCTCGAAAAATAAAATTACCCCTAATACCTACATTGGTCATACAACAACCACCCTCTCTCGTCGCCTTACCAACCACTTTTCCGACATAAGTGCCATAAAACAGCATATAATGATAAAGCGTAAAAAAGACGCTGACAAACATAAATCCCCAGACACAAAAAAGATCCAAATTAACAATACAAAAATCATATCTAAAAATAACAATAAAAAACATTAACAAATCCTCGAAGCAATAACTATGAAAAAAAATTTAAAAACCTTCTATGAAAAAAAATAGCATTCACCACAAGTATAAACATTTTAACCGTAATCAATAACTAACAACTCATCCTAACAGAATGAACCGACCCCATCTATGATTTATAAAAAAAAAAGTCACTCTGAATAAATATAAAACTCACTGCAAATAACATAACACGTAATACCTACATTGGTCATACAACAACCACACTCACTCTCGTCGCCTTACCAACCACCTTTTCGACATAAGTGCCATAAAAACAGCATATAATGATTAAGCATAACAAAAACACTGACAAGCTTAAATCCCTATGTATAATAAAGATCCTGATTAACAATACAAAAATCATATGCAAAAATAACAATAAAAAAACATTTACAAATCCTCGAAGCAATAACTATAAAAATTTTTTAAAAAACTACTGTAAATAAAATAGCATTCACCACAAGTATAAACATATTAAACGTATTCAATAACTAATTACTCATCCTAACAGAATGAACCAACCCCATTAATGATTTATATAAAAAATGTCACTCTGAATAAATATAAAACTCACTGCAATAAACAATCTAACACGACCCCCAAAGATAGCCAGCAAAATGGTCAAAAACGCTTGGGCTAATATAGGGTTCTTTCTTTACCAACTTAACCAAGAAGTAAGAAGACTAGTGATTTACGAAGCTTTTTGCCTCGATGTGGCACAAGGCCGAATGAATGGGGCTCCCAATGAGACTAGAAGTAAGAAGAATAGTCAGAAGACTTGTACGTGTTCACTTGAAATTTTTAAAAAAGAAACAATCTGTGGTATTCAACCAAACCTGTTTATGTATATATATATATATATATACAAGGATACATAGCGTATATGTATGTAAAAAATATATTGTAATTCTAAGCTTTATGATTGATTAACGGTATGTCGGCCCATTTAAATCTGGGCTTGATGAAGGCCATAAAGAAATTCCAATTATTTCAGAAAATTTTTTCAGGTTGGCTTCGGTGTTAAGCAAATCATAGATTCTTTGTCGTTTCTTTTCTTGTTCACTCATATTGGGCTGAATTTTAATTAAAAACTGCTTGAATAACAGCTAATCATGAAAATTTAGAGTTACTGGACAAATCAGGTTAAAAAAGAATTTTTAAATATCCTTCCATATTTTGCTTTCACATCCTGTCAGAATGAAATTTTAACATATTTGATTCATGTTCAGAATATAGACTAAGTCTTACCAAAAAGAAAAAAACAAACAAAAAACGAAACCTTTTTTTTTCTCTGTTTTCTTGTTTTTTTTATACTCACTGTACATACGATGAAAAAGAACATACGGAAAAAAAAATCATTTTTTCTACCGAAACTTCCACGGTTTATACGTAAAATATAAATCAAGAAGACCAAAATATCTTTCCTAAGTGCATTTTATTTTTTTTAAGTGTCTTGGGTACGTAAGACGTTAAACCGCATCAGACAGAGGGGCATAAATCATGGAGTACAAAAGAATTGCAATAAACGTTCATTACCCCTATTCACCGAACCCCCTCTCTCTTTTATCCATCTATTCATCTATCTCTATATATATATATATATATCATCATCATCATGTCGTGCCGCTAGCACGGATATCCCTGACCCTCTCTCGCCACTTCTCCCTATCGTTCATCGCCTCTGGGAGGTCTTCAGGGTTACATCCCGTATCCTCACATAGCTACTGAATGTATGTTCGAGCTGGTCGTCCTGCTTTTGCTCGGCCATATGTGGGGGTCCATAGGAGTACATTACTAATGAGCTCGTCCCTACTTCTCCAGCAGTGTCCTGCATGTTTGGTTCGTCTAACTTGGATAGTTTTCGTGATGGGACGCAGGTGGCCGTATAGTTGGTGTCTTGTGGGGTGTTTCCGCCAGGACTTGTTCAATATTGCTCGCAGCATTCTTGTGTAATTGCCGTCTAGCTTCCTCTCCAGCCATTTAGTTAGCGTCCGTGTGGTGCATCCATACAGCAGTATCGACACGACAGCTGCCTGGAAGAAACTGCGTTTCATTTTATCGGTCAGGTCTGATTTCCATATGATCGATAGTCTATTGATAGCTGTCCATGCCTTTGTTAGCCGCGTGTCGATGTCTTTTTCGGTTGATGAGACTATTCATATATATGTATGTATATAATTACACATATATGAATATAAAATCGTATATAAAAACAGCAGAGAAGTATGATACTAAGTCTAAGGTAAAGTTGAGAGGGTTTCGATCCCAGCTTCAAGTGTCTTACGTGTCTAGCCACACTGAAATGTTGTGATACAATGAAACAATCTGTCTGTGGATGATAATATATTAATGTTTATTTTTAGAGCATTGATTGATATCAATGCTTTTTTAACTGAATGGAAATAAATATATCATCTTAATGTTTCCGATTGTTGGTTTTTTATTTTTTGAAAAAATAATTTGCACTGTAGATTTTATTTACATAGACCTCTTGACCGGGACTATTTGAATTTAATATTCTGTATTTGAATATTTAGATTATCCTGCTTGGAATTGTTCCCAACAGTGGAGTTACTGTATTTAATACTGTCTGGCCCGGAGTGGTATCACCTGATAAGGGTTCTATCTATGGGTCAAATAGAACTTAATCGCGATTTTGAACAATATGTCTTTGACAATTAAACTTTGTACTAACACTAAACTAAATTCTTTGAAATAGAACTGTTTTGACATTTAAACTGCGTACTTATGCTAAACTAAATTCTTTAAAATATAACTGTTTTGACATTTAAACTGCGTATTTATGCTAAACTGAACTATCTGAAATAATAGTGTCTTTACTGTGTATTGCCCAGTCGACTGGTGCTATAGAATACACCGACTGCATCTCTGCAGAGGGGTAAGGCCCACCCCCAACGAGTGTCCTGGATATGACACTAAACCATCTGATAGTGGGATTACAGTGATGCTGGAGCTTTGTGGCTCGGAGTGGTAGCCTCTGATAAGGTCCTATCTATGGGTCAAGTAGAATTAAACTGCGTACTTATGCTAAACTGATATGTTTGAAAAAGAACTGTTTTGATATTTAAACGGTGTACTTATGCTAAACTCAATTGTTTGAAATAGAACTGTTTTGGCATTTAACTGTATACAAAAACTATACTTATACGTACTAAACTAATTGTATTTAACTATGTGTACACAAAACTATACTTGTACTAAACTGAAGTGTTTGAATTAAAAGTTTGGCTAGTCTGAATAGCTTGACAACGGAATGTTTTTTGACAATTTAACTTTGTACTTATACTAAATTGATTTGTTTGAAATAGAACTGATTTTTTGTATAAAAATGGATTTGGCATTAAATAATCTTCAAGGGTTGATATGACGTAAAACCCAAACAACCAGCCTATGCATGTATATATATAAATATGCATATATATGTAAAAATTTACATATATATATATATATATATATATATATATATATATATATATAAAGAATATATATGTTTATATACATATATATGCACAATCATCTATATATATATATATATATATATATATATACGTGTGTGTGTATTTATATGTATATGAAAATACATATGTACATACAAGTGTATATATTGTTGTGTATATATATGTATATACAAATTTGTTTATATACATGTATATATGTGCACACACACACACACACACCTGGACAAAAATATAAGACCACCCCCAAAAACGAAGAAAAAGATATTGTTTGCAATTTTTAATAAGCCATAAAGACAATTAAATTTTAAATATGATGAAACCTCAATTCGTTTTTTATATGTATATTAGCATTTATATTGAATTTTAAAATTTTGTTTCGACATAAATATAAGATCAATGAGCAGAACTATAGAATATAAAGGCAAATTTTTTATCTAATATTTTGTAGATCCGCTGTTAGCTTTGATAACCTCAAAAAATCAGCTACGCTCACTATCAACTACTTTCTGAAGTTGAACTGAAGGTATTTTTCTCATGTGTCTAAGATTGCGTTTGTGAATTCAGAAATTGCTGAGTAATGTTGATCTCTTTCATAAACCTTTGTAAGTAGCAATCCCCACAAATTTTCTCTGGGATTGAGTTCTGGAGAGCACGCTGGGTAGTCAAGAAGTTTTATTTTTTGTTCAAGCAAGTACTTCTTTTTTTATTGATGCTCTGTCGATAACAGCATTATCTTGCTGAAA
The DNA here is from genome assembly GCA_963585895.1 of Sepioteuthis lessoniana. Lineage (NCBI taxonomy): Eukaryota > Metazoa > Mollusca > Cephalopoda > Myopsida > Loliginidae > Sepioteuthis > Sepioteuthis lessoniana. The sequence continues at coordinate 59,262,754 of OY757938.1, read as the reverse complement.
AGTCTATTCTTCTCCGCATGGATGACACCCTTCTTGAGCGAGAGATAAATCATTTAGCATCTTCACATAAACTGCCGCTTTTTGTCGAACACAAACAAATTGTAATTTAAATTTTCCTGAAGATGAGAATCCCCCTCCACCGATCATAAAAGTTCCTTCTCCACTATGCCTTGTTGAAGAGGAATTCTTTTCTGGAAAATTGTTTGTGTGCAAGTACTTCTGAAAGCCATCTGGCCCGTCTAAATTGAATTACTTTTCGTCTGGAAAAACAACTTTTCGACATTCTTTAACACACATGGTTTGATATTGACAAGCATATTCCAGTCGTTTCTCTTTGTGCTTCATAATTAATCTTGGAGGATGAATTTTTTTCTTATACTTAATTTTTTTATTTAAATGCCTTCTAGTTGTTCCAGTTGTGCAATTGAGCATCCACGAGAGATTTCAATATTTTTGATGTTTTAGTTCATTTATGCATTTTATACATGTATATTTACGTACATATATGTATATATATGAATATATATGTTTTGATATATATATATATATATATATATATATATATATATATATATATATATATTCACATATATGCATGTACGAGCATAGGAATATGTCTATGTATATATAGATGTATATATATATGTATATGTGTGCATTTATATATATATATATATATATAAGTATATTCATATATATGTATATACATGTATGTGGTGCCTTCAATAGGTATCCAGACTTTTGTTGTACAGGCATTTAAAATTATCGTAGACTCCTGAAAATTCAGTATGTTATTGCTATATATCTTATGAGATGACTGATTTCATGATTTCAGGTTCAAAAGAATAGCTACAGCAGCAAGTGGAATACACCCTACTAAAGCCTGATTGTCACCGCTGGTGAATTTCAAAAATGCAATCTGGACGTGAGGACACTTTAGAAGAACGATATGCAATAAAATTGTTTTAAACTTGGAAAAAAATGCCACAGAAATGTATTCAATGCTTCAGACAGCTTTTCGACCATCTTGCATAAATCGAGCATCAGTTTTTGAGTGGCATAAGAGATTCAAGGAAGGCAGGGAGTCTTTGAGGGATGATTGACACGCTCACACAAGAGGACTTCCATGGGGCCTTCCAGAAGTTGTTGGAACGGTAAAACAAGTGCATTGCAGCCGGAGGAGATTACTTCGAAGGGGACTAGAGTTTCATGTGTGTATCATCAATAAAAGTGCCCATACGAAAAAGTCTGGAAACTTATTTAATGATCCTCGTACATGTGTCTTTATATATCTATCTATCTATCTATCTATCTATCTATCTACCAACCTATAAACAGATCTAATTTAATCTACGATGGATTAAACTGTTTTTACGCTTTGCTAGCATAATTTCTGCTGTCCGTTCAATACGACACACCAGCAATTCCCATTACATTTAGGAATAGTGAGAACCAATGAAACTCATCCTTGAAAATATCGTATCTGTTGAAGCATTTAATTATGGAAATGACTATTCCCACTAAAATGTGCATTTATAATTGTAGACGTCAATATATGATATATCCTTCAATCACTATCCCCATGCGAAAATTAACTTCCATAAAAATATTTGCCGTCTATATTGTTTTTTTTTGTTGGTTTTTTTTTTGGGGTTGCTGTTTTGTGGTATATCACCTCTCGTAGCTTATTCAACTGAAAATGCTGTTTATATATATATATATACAAATTTTGATGAATATAATAGATATTTTCTGTCTACATATTTTCTTGTTGATCCTTTCATATTGCCGTGTTGATTTTATAGTATTCGGCGGGAATTGATTGATATATTTTCCATAATTGTTTATTTCCCAAGTATATATATATATATATATATATATATAATCAGCATTTTCAATTGAATTAGCTACAATATATATATATATATATATATATATATATATATATATATATATATATATATAGCCGATGGCGTATAAAAATGTAAACAAACGGCTGCTGATGTTACTACATAATTCCCTTAGTCAAACGTGGTACGCTTGTTGTCCGAGCGGTCAGAGAGTTAATCTAACGTAAAGTTGGATGGGTTTCGATCCCGGCTTCGAACGTCCTACGTGTCTAGCCGCACTGAAGAGTTCTGATAGAAAGAAGCTGTATGTCTGTGGATGACAATATATATAAATAAATATTTTATATTGAATAAGCTACAATATACATATATATATATATATGTATTTATATTTATATATGGAATAGTGGATAAACCAACACTGACAACGAATTCGACACTGACATTTAGTTTCTGGACACAGAGTTTGACTCGTCTGAGGTTATTTTATACATAGAGGTTCGGGAATGGCATATATTTATTTATTAGTTATTTTTAGTTGTTTTTTTCTTTAGAGATATTTTAAATAAAGTTACATGCTGTCAAATATTCCTTTACCTAAAACAACCCTTAACATGGACTAGCAGAGGCAGGACGACCAGCTAAAACCGATATACAACAGCTCAGTGCCGATACAGGATGTAGCCTTAAAGGCCAACCGGGAGCGATGGACGATAGAGATGTGTGGCAAGAGAGGGTCAGGGAAATCTGTAATGGCGGCAGGATGATGATGAAAATAAATAACTTCCACTCAGTCGTATGGTTTCAAATATTTGGATCCATTGTCAATGTTGGTTTATCTAGTTTTCCTCTTTTTTATCATCTTGTCAGATTTACCAAAGTTCACCAGATGTAGACACAGAATACTTCGACATTGTAGCAGGTGTACTACAAAGAGACACGCTAGCCCCATACCTCTTTATCATCTGTCTAGACTACGTGCTTAGGACATCGATTGATAAAATAAGACAAAACGGCTTCGAGCTGACAAAGAAAAGAAGCAGAAGGCACCCTGCAAAAACAATCACCGACGCCGACTACGCCGATGACATAGCGATACTGGCAAATACAGCCAACCAAGCCAAAACACTACTGAATAGTTTTGGAACGAGCCGCCGCAGGCAGTGGCCTCCATGTCAATGAACACAAAACGGAAAATATGTGCCAATAATCAAAAGGGCGACATCACCACACTAGACGGAACCCCTCTGAAACTAGTGGACAAATTCACCTACCTAAGAAGCAGCGTCTCATGAAGAACCAAAAAAGACATCAACACGCGGCTAACGAAGACATGGACAACTATCGATAGGCTATCGATCATGTGGAAATCAGACCTGACTGATAAAATGAAACGCAGTTTCTTCTAGGCAGCGTTCGTATCGATACTGCTGTATGGATGCACTACATGGACGCTAACTAAACGGCTGGAGATGAATGTTGACAGCAATTACACAAGAATGCTTCGAGCAATATTTAACAAGTCCTGGCGGCAACACCCCAAAAGGCACCCACTATACGGCCACCTGCCTCCTATCACGACAACTATCCAAGTTAGACAAAACAGACATGCAGGACACTGCTTGAGAAGCCGGGACGAGCTCATAAGTGATGTACTCCTATGGACCCCCACATATGGCCAGGCAAAAGCAGAACGACCAGCTCGAACATACATTCAGCAGCTATGGGAGGATACGGGATGTAGCCTTGAAGACCTACCAGAGGCGATGAACGATAGGGAGAAGTGGCGAGAGAGGGTCAGGGATATCTGTGCTAGCGGCACGACATGATGATGATGATTATATATATATATATATATATATATATAAGACCCAAGTAAATACACTCCAGGAAAAAGGCACAAAAACCCTTATGAAAAAAATTCCGACCAAACAAGATTCATTTATACTAGAAACAGGAGTGAGTTCAAGTCTCATTGAGTACCTCATTTAAAATGCCTTGTGCCACACATGTTCTCTGATGAAAGTAACAAGCTGGAAACGTACACATATATATAACACGTATGTAAGAACAAAATAAATAAATTCAAAAAATACAAATCTCTTCGTGGATCTTTCTATTTTAAATATATCCTTATTCTTTCTTTGGACTTACAACAACTATCTTTAAATATATATATATATATATATATATATAAACAGGATTTGGCATAAAATCATATTTACCAACACCTCCGCTCGGGAAGGATATGACACAAGGTCAATTTTTAAGCGGAGTTTAACAGGTTTGAATTCAGAGTTTTCCTTCTCCTAGACTAGTTGCCTCACCAAGGCTGAAGAACCTAGTCTGTCCTATTATTTACCCATAACTGGAGGGAGAATATTTGGATTCATACCTTTCCCAAGGGTATTAGTACTATGTGAAAGGCAATCAGTCAGGTCTAGGATTTGAGCTCGTGTCGCCGTGTCCATATCCTGCGATGATAACCATTACACCACGGGCACCTCCAAAATAAAATAACTTTCAATGTTTGATATATCATAAAAACCAACCAAACAAACAAACAAACAAACAAACAAACAAAGCGGGGTGGGGGCTTTAAAAACGGAGATTTTAAAATCGTTTTTTTTTTCTAGAAAAAGGATTTAAAAGATTGGTTTAAAAAAAAGAAAATCTGTCCGTTCCTTCTTTTTATATCCAATTAACGAGAAATAAAATAAAAATACTACCAAATTTAAAAAAATAAATGAACTATTATTCGTCTTTCATCTTTAAATTTATTTTTTTAATTCTAAATTTTAAAATTCAATCAGTCGTTCAATATTTAAGTTTGTGACCACTTAATATTTTCATTTCTTTTTTTAATCTCCGCATTTTCTTTGGCAACACACAACAAAACTATATTCGTTTATTATTTGATTTAATTTAATTCTTCCATGTCTGAACATATCGAAAAATAAAAATTATTTTATCGTGAAATTATGAATTTAGCATATAAACATGAGACAAAATTAAGAAAATAACATTTTTTTTCTCTTTTTGACTCAAACCCCCCACCCCCACCGCCGAACAACAACAACGATTTATCTTTTCTTTTTCTAGCAGATTTGATTACATTAGTTTAATGCATAAAGAATATACAAAAAGACGTCTGTTTTTACTCAAACTCCTGTTATTTGTTCCGCTGTTTGCTTGTATTATTTATAATTAATTTTACATTAACCTTTATTTCATAGTACCTGAAAGATTCCTCTGTTACAATATTGAATTATATCTTGTTACGATCTCCTTTCTGAAAATTCGCCTCAACATGCACAGAGGGGGTGTCTTCGTGGTGTAATGGTTAAAGCGCTGAACTGCGGAATCGTAGTAAGCGAGTTCGAACTCCAGTAACAATATTACATTCGCATTTGTGACAAATACCCATCTTCTTTAAAAGTATGAACCCCCTTATCTTCCCATCTCTGGGTTGAATAGTACCTTTACTGTCCTTCTAGAAGGATAGATTGGGCATTAAATAACATAAGAAGGTTGATGTGCCATTAAACAACAAACAACATTCACACCATTCGGTCCTGTCTCGCTTAGAATACGCTGACTGATGACCCCCTCCCAAAAGGGAATATCTTCGCTATGACAGCAAAAAGCATCTTCATTGCCATTAGTCCCGGGTTAACACTCACACGGAGTGATAAGACATGTTAGGGTTACACACACACACACACATATATATATATATATATATATATATATATATATATATATATATATATATATATATTCAGAAATTATTTGTATACGATGTTAAAAAAATCTTAAGATACGATTACACAAATGTAAACATGAAAGTACAATGAACGTGATTCCCTAACCTCTAGATTTAAACTAACCCTTTATGTGTTGATGTGCCGTTTGAATCTATTTGTCAGTCCATCCACAACCTCCTGTTATTCGTTTTGTTTTTGCTTGTTTTATGTGTAATTTATATCAGCATTAACCCTTTCGTCACAGTACCAGTAAAAAACTTCTCCACTAAAATTTTACGCAACATTTTTTATGAATTGGAAGATGCGTGGTTAGCGTTACAATTATTGCAATAGGAAATGGGATCAGCGATCCGTGTTCAAATCTTGTTTGAGGCAGTTTGCGTTTCACTTCGCGCTAACATCATTGAGGAAAGCATGAGTCAAATCGTCCAACCCCCACAGTAAATAGTCGAGCAGATTCTGGTTCTTTTGTCTAAGTTAGGCAACCAGACGAGGAGAAAGAAAATTTTTTTTAATTTAATCCAGCTATACATTACTTCAAAATTCATCTAGTGTCAGATCCTACGCATGGTGGAGAGGTTAGCAAAATTGCATACAATTTGTTTCGAATTAGCCTCAACATTTGTCCCCTCTTCGTAAAAAGTTCATTTTCCTTATAACAACCCTCCGAATTTTTGCGGGGTTGGGGGTGTTGTGTAAGTCTCTGAGTGTAAAGTTTGGGTTTTGCAGCAGTCGGTGTCTTTTATTAGATTGTTTTTTAGTGAAAATACATGATGTTATTTAAAATGAATAAATGAAGAATGAATTCTTTAGATATTTGTCATAAATGTTCTTTTAGGTAAACAAATCGTTTAAAAACGTGGTCCCTAAAAACAACAGCAAAGGAGGCCATCTCAGAACATTTCCCTCTGACAACCAATTTCTCTATTTCTTAACTCGTCTTAATCTCTGTACAATTCAGAATTTCTACAAATACCTGTCTCTTGTTTATTTACTTTCATAGAGGTTTCTATAAGCATTCACATACGCGTGCGTAATAGCATTCTCATTGAACACAAAGCTGCTGTCAGTTTGATGACTGCTAAGCGTTGACATGCCAAGTTGCTAGGGCTGTTCAAGACCAAGTATTAAAGAAAAAGAAAAAGAAGAGGAAGAAGAGAGACTTAAAAGAAGAAGAAGAAGAAGAAGAAGAAGAAGAAAAGAGACTTAAAGGAAGAAGAAGAAGAAGAAGAAGAAGAAAAGAGACTTAAAGGAAGAAGAAGAAGAAGAAGAAGAAGAAGAAGAAGAAGAAGAAGAAGAACTCAAAGGAAGCAGAAGAGAGACTTAAAAGAAGAAGAAGAAGAAGAAGAAGAAGAAGAAGAAAAGAGACTTAAAAGAAGAAGAAGAAGAAGAAGAAGAAGAAGAAGAAGAAGAAGTTGAAATAAAAAGAAGAGCTACTTAAAGGAAGAAGAAGAAGAAGAAGAAGAAGAAGAAGAAGAAGAAGAGGGGGTACTTAAAGGAAGAAGAAGAGGGACTTAAAAGAAGAAGAAGAAGAAGAAGAAGAAGAAGAAGAAGAAGAACTTGAAATAAAAAGAAGAGCTACTTAAAGGAAGAAGAAGAAGAAGAGGTGTACTTAAAGGAAGAAGAAGAGCGACTTAAAAGAAGAAGAATAAGAAGAAGAAGAAGTACTTAAAGGAAGCAGAAGAAAGACTCAAAAGAAGAAGAAGAAGAAGAAGAAGAAGAAGAAGAAGAAGAAGAAGAAGAAGAAGGGATACTTAAAGGAAGCAGAAGAGAGACTTAAAAGAAGAAGAAGAAGAAGAAGAAGAAGAAGAAGAAGAAGAAGAAGAAGAAGAAGGGATACTTAAAGGAAGCAGAAGAGAGACTTAAAAGAAGAAGAAGAAGAAGAAGAAGAAGAAGAAGAAGAAGAAGAAGAAGAAGAAGAAGAAGAAGAAGGGATACTTAAAGGTTGCAGAAGAGGGACTAAGAAGAAGAAGTAGAAGAAGAAGAGGTACTCAAAGGAAGCAGAAGAGAGACTTAAAAGAATAGAGACTTAAAAGAAGAAGAAGAAGAAGAAGAAGAAGAAGAAGAAGAAGAAGAAGGGATACTTAAAGGATGCAGAAGAGGGACTAAGAAGAAGAAGAAGTAGAAGAAGAAGAGGTACTCAAAGGAAGCAGAAGAGAGACTTAAAAGAAGAAGAAGAAGAAGAAGAAGAAGAAGAAGAAGAAGAAGAAGAAGAAGAAGAAGAAGAAGATCCTCTTGGAATAGATACTTCCATTCTTTTAAGGAAAAAAAATATACAGAAAAAAATCACGTAATGAAAAGAAATCGATCTCCAAAAAGAAAAGGTCAGGTACGCCATTTTCGTCTGACAAAAAAAAAATGACAATTTTCAGATTTCATCTTGTAAGATTGCTGTTGTTCTTACACGAAGAAAATAAAAAAAAGAAGGTGAATTTCTATGCTTATCTCCGGAGGGTGTTCTTTTCCGGAACTCTCTTCTCTACATAAACAAAAAAAAACCTCTTACTGCAATATTTACCTGGTTTATTTACATTTAAGAGAAATGCTTCTCCTTTATCTTTTTCGCTAGAGAAGAAAAACGACTTATATGCTTAATCGTATATTTTTGTAATGTATATTCACCAGGAACCGCCTCAACTCATAGATACACGATGACATCATCATAAAAATCGTATCTCCTAATCGCTATTGTCATAGAAATATTTCTTATATATTTCTAATCGAGAATACTATTATAAAGTGTCTATATTTCCAGAATACTTAATGACTATTGCAAAATCTTATATCTCTTGTAATATTGACTGTATCCCCTGCAGAGGAAAGACACCGATCCACAAGTGTCATGAGTATAATGCTAAACTGTATTTAAGGGTGAGGTTCATGTTCTGGAGATCTTCGGAAAAGGAGTACTGTTTCATCGCATTTACTCCCAGGTCCACTATGACGCAGAGTGGCAGTATCCTATTTATTGGCCAAATAGATCTGTTTAAAAATGATTTATTTTGAGAATTAATTTTTATTTATTGCGGACTTTTTGTCCTCATATTGGTAGTTTTTGTGTTGTTTCTTCTTTCACTACGTTTCGGCCAAATTTCACCGCTGGCCTTCTTCGGGTGATTTACCGCGATCTCGGATAGGAATCCTGAGGCTTGTAACCGTATCCCTAGTAATTACTGCCTTCCATAGTTGTCTATCGCACCACTATGGAAGGCAGTAATTACTGGGGATACGGTTACAAGCCTCAGGATTCCTATCTGAGATCGCGGTAAATCACCTGAAGAAGGCCAGAGGTGAAATATGGCCGAAACGTAGTGAAAGAAGAAACAACACAAAAAACTACCTAGATGAGGACAAAAAAGTCGCAATAAATAAAAAATTAATTCTCAGATTAAGAAGTCTCATCTCAAAATGATTCCAATTAAAGACATGATTTATTTTGGTTTGGTTTGGTTTGGTTTTATGGCATATCAACCATTGTAAGTTATTAAATGCCAAATCTTCTTTATATATATATATATATATATATATATATATATATATATATATGATTTGGTTTGGTTGGGTTTTATGGCATATCAACCATTGTAAGTTATTTAATGCCAAATCCGGTTTATTCATAAATATTAAGTATATATGATTTATATACATAAGTATATCTATAAGTGTATATATAGTATATATAAATATATATATACATATATATACATAAGTACATCTATAAGTGTATATATAGTATATATAAATATATATATATATATATATAAGTATATATACATAAGTATATATATATATATATATATATATATGTATAATTATATATGATTTATATACATAAGTCAACAAAGTTAAATAGTTCCAAATTCATTAACAATTTGATCAAACATCAAATATTCGTTTACACACCGTTAAGTGATCAAACAGTTCTATTTCAAATAATCCACTTTAGCTTAAATCAACAAAGTTAAATGTTTCCAGGTATTGCTATATATCACTAACAATACAATAAAAAATCAGTCACTTGTTTATACATAAGTAAATGATCAAACAATTTCGTAAACAATTCAATTTAGCAAAAGTCATTTGTTTGCACTTAGTTTAAAAGTCAAACAGTTCTATTTGACCTATAAACATGACCCCTTCAGGTGCTACCACTCCGGGACTGAGTAGACCAGGGAGCGATGTCAGTGAGCGGGTACTCTGTATACCTAAAGCTCCAGCATTACTGAAATCTAGCCATCAAATTGTTTAGTGTCATTTCTAGGACACTCGTTGTGTAATATAATGGCCGAAGGATTTCGTTTTATATATCTTGCCTTTGGGTTTAGTTAGGCAGAGAACCTTTTGGCACAGTGCATGGGTTAGTTAGGTGCAAACATGTGCGCAGGTGTTCACGCGCGTGCGTGGTGGATGTGTCATTCAGAGATGTCAAAATAAAAATCCCAGACAGGAATATGACCAGGGGATGTGAATGGCGTCATGCACTGGAAGCGCGCGCGGAGGATTTTCAGGATTTTGAAAAAAGTCAGTGAGTTGAGTTCTACTTCAGGAGAAGACGGTTGACTTTCGCTTGCTCGCCGTGGCCTAGTGTCGGGTGCGCACGTGGTTTGGGGCAGATGGAAAAGTCAGGTGCATCTCTCTCCTTATGTCGAAAAACCTTTTAACTCAAAGGTAATAAAAAAGTTTCGTACCTGAACTAAGAAGTCGTAAGTGTTTTTGTGTTTCGGGATTCCGAAAAACTGTGGGAACAGCATTTCAAAAATCTACTAGGAAGCCCGCCGAAAATAACGGATGAACCGATCAACAGAATTATCAGTAAGCAATTAGACATTAAACTAGGGCCAAAGAAGAACTCGACTCGGTTCTTAAAAGAATTAAAAATAGGAAAGCTGCAGGGCTGGACGAGATCCCCCCAGAAGTATGGAAGACTAGACAATTCGACGATATACTGCTCCGGCAATGCAACGCAGTCTATAGTCAAAATAGGATAGAAAGATGGATGAAGGGATGCATCCTTCCTTTCCCTAAAAAAGGCGACCTCGGATTAGCCAGGAACTACCGAGGGATAACACTTACATCCATAGCAGCCAAAATCTACAATGCCCTACTACGAAACCGCATAGAACCCAAAATAGACAACATCCTTAGGAAAAACCAAAATGGCTTCCGGAGAAATAGATTCACAACCTCACAAATATTGACTATCCGTAGAATCCTTGAAGGCGTTCGGGCAAAAAACCTTCAGGCGACATTACTATTTGTCGACTTTACCAAGGCCTTCGATTCCATCCACAGAGGGAAAATGGAACTAATCCTACCAGCATACGGCCTACCAAAAGAAAGCGTAGCAGCAATAATGATCCCCTACAGAAACACAAAAGTGAAAGTATGTTCACCAGATGGAGACACGGAATACTTCGACATTGTTGCAGGAGTACTACAAGGAGACACGCTAGCCCCATACCTCTTTATCATCTGTCTAGACTACGTGCTTAGAACATTGATCGACAAAATCAGAGAAAATGGCTTCGAGCTGACTTAGAAAAGAAGCAAAAGGTACCCCGCAAAAACAATCACAGACGCCGACTACGCTGATGACTTAACGTTACTGGCGAATACACCTAATCAAGCAGAGACACTACTGCATAGTTTGGAACGAGCCGCAGCAGGCATTGGCCTCCATGTCAATGCGCACAAAACTGAATATATGTGTTACAACCAAACGGGCAACATTACCACACTAGACGGAGCCTCTCTGAGGCAAGTGGATAAATTCACCTACCAAGGAAGTAGCGTCTCATCAACAGAAAACGACATCGACACACGACTGACGAAAGCATGGACGGCTATAGATAGGCTCTCAATCATATGGAAATCAGACCTGACCGATGAAATGAAGCGCAGTTTCTTCCAGGCAGCAGTTGTATCGATACTGCTATATGGATGCACTACATGGACGCTAACTAAACGGCTGGAGAAGAAACTTGACGGCAACTACACAAGAATGTTGAGAGCAATATTGAACAAGTCCTGGCGACAACACCCCACGAGACGCCAACTGTACGGCCACTTGCCTCCCATCACGAAAACTAGACGAGCCAGACACGCCGGACACTGCTGGAGAAGCAAGGACGAGCTCGTAAGTGACGTACTCCTATGGACCCCCACATATGGCCAAGCAAAAGCAGGACTACCAGCCCAAACTTACATACAGCAGCTATGTGAGGACACGGGATGTAACCCAGAAGACCTGCCGGAGGCGATGAATGATAGGGAGAAGTGGCGAGAGATGGTCAAGGATATCCGTGCTGGCGGCACATGATGATGATGATGATGATGTTATATATGATGAGTTTATGAACATTATATGTACGTTTCACATATTTATGTATGGGTATGTTACAGTTGGATGAGGATCTTACCCCTCTGCATAAATATAGTCGGTCTATTCGACAGCCCCAGCAGACTGGGCTATGTTTAAAAATGATTCATATGCCATAGAAATACTTAATACTATATAACTGTAAATCATTTGTATTAAGAATAGTTGCTGAAATATACAATCGTTTACTAAGGATTATCATTATGTTGCGTTCTGGTTAGTGAACGCTTGTAGTATTAAATAAAGGACAAACCACGATATGAGAGGAAATAGGGATATATTCTCAGGAAAAAGTATATACAATAGAGAGACTATTAGTAGACAAGAACATAGGATTAGTGAACGCTTGTAATATTAAATAAAGGACAAACCACGATATGAGAGGAAATAGAGTTATATTCTCAGGAAAAAGTATATACAATAGAGAGACTATTAGTAGACAAGAACATAGGATTAGTGAATACAGAATAAGGATATAGTCCAACGATAGTATTGGCTTCCGTTATACGAAGAGGCTCTTCACCTTCGAGTCTGCCCTGCTATATATGGCAGATGGACTAGTTCATTGTGTGGAGAAAGGTGGGTGATACCCGACACATTATTAGTTACTTGAAACGATAGGACTATTTGCAAAGAATTACTAACATTCATATAATTATTAGTATTAGATAGGAATACTTGAAACCCTACAATTGCATGTGAATTATTTGATATCGTATAACTGTCTGCATAAACTATGGAGAAACATTCATAGTGTAATATAGATATACAAGGAATTCATTTCTCTAACCTAATCTCGGCAAAAGATAATTTTTGTCAGGTTGGCATGCCGTTAAAGATATACTATTGTGTGCAAATTTATATTCGATAGGAATACTTAGTAACATATAACTGTGTGCCAACAAATGGTGAAGACAGTTATTTACTTAGCTTAGCTAAGTTGTGGTACAAGGCCAAAAGAGTCAGACTCTTTGTTAGATTTCGAACTCACAAAGAATGGTCAGCTAATCCCTGTTGCTAACCATTATGCCCCCTGTGGTGCTCTTAAAATAAAGAAATAAAATCAATAGAACCTTGAAAATATCGTCAGATATATTTACAACAAAACATTTTCAAATGTATGAAATTTTGATATTAAATGTGTTGATATGCCGTTAAACAAATAAAAAAAAACTTTTTACATGTGTATCGAATTTCGGCATTTAGTAATTCATAAGGAGTTGATATGCCGTTAAACAAATAAACTAAATGCTGTGGGAGCCTTACCCATCTCACCATAATGGACTCTTCTCACCTTTATAAGTACTGAGAGATTTCGCTGCCAGCCGAATAATACCGGAGTTAGCCGAAACAGTACGAGACGTATTACCTTTTCTCTGTATCTCTATCTTTCTTGTGCAATCTGTTTACCTAATATTGTAACATGGGACCAACGTGTTGTGCCTTAAAGAAAGAAGTCCGCAGAAAAAGAAATACTCAAACTCGAAGGTAAGGGAAGAAAATATAGCAGTCGTTTATTATTCACTTAGGGCTATGATCGTTGCAACTCGAAAAGTTCATTTTAGTTATGTTCTTCTTCTCCCTTCCTCTTGGTGGTGTCGGCGGTGTGGGTGATAGCTGACTGTTGACACACGCCTGACAGGTCATAGCAGACTGGGGTAGGACTGGGCGGGGCCTCGGAACCTTTAACGCACCCGTTTTGACTACTGCCTTTAACTCTGCCAAAATCTCGCTACTTGTTTTCTTATATAGAGATTTTGGGGAACAAATCGAAGATTCCCGAATGTACAATGTCACCAGTGAAACTGTCGTGAAACACATGATAGTTCATCTTTGATTATTTTAAAATTACGTCTAACTTTGCAGGTCATTTTGCCCGCACGCGCTTGTCTCGTGACACCTTTACTGATTGACGACAGCGCCCGTCCGTAATATTACAATATCCGTGTCTGCGTTTTTATTAGTGACTCTTTCTGGAGCCACAACACTAAACCTAATTTTTTTCGTTCGGAAAGGGAAAAAAAGAATATCTTTATTTTGGAAGAATTTACTCAGCAATTTAAAACATGTAATGTAGAAATCGTAGTAGATGAACACCAAACGATAAAATTATCATATACACAGACTCCAAATCAGTCCTACTAGCACTACAGAACAGAGATACATCATCCCCCTTGATTACAAAGCTCCTAAACAAACTAAACACCCTCTCTAAAAATAATAACATCATATTCACCTGGATACCAAGTCACATTGGCATCCAAGGAAATGAAAAAGGAGACAAAGCTGCAAAAAAAGCTCTTCAAATTGATATGTGCAAATCAAAAATCCCATATACAGATCTAAAACCAACCATAAAGAAATTTATATCAGACAAATGGCAGAAATCATGGGACAATCAGACCCAAAACAAACTCCATGAAATACAAGAAGCTATCGGAGAGTGGCCAACAGGCTACAGAAGTATCAGAAGAGAAGAAGTAATACTTGCCAGATTGCGTATTGGGCACACCCACATTACCCATTCACACCGGTTAAAAGGGGAGGGTGCCCCAGTGTGCCCATCATGCAAAGTACAACTCACAACCAAACATATCCTTCTAAATTGTAACAACCTTAAACATATCCGCACTAAGTACTATCAAGCAAGAAACCCGAGGGACATCTTTAAGAATACAAACCCTGAAAACATTTTTAATTTTCTAAAAAAAAAAGCAACTTTTTCAGCAAGATATAACCAAACATCTCTATAGAACCACTACTTTAATGACTGAAATTCAAAATAACCTTTTTGGCATTAAATGACCCACAGGGGTTGATATGCCGTTAAACAAAACTCAAACTCAAATTCAAACCCAAACGATAAATAGGAAATTTAAATAATACGTATTTCAACAAATTCCCTGCGTCAATAAAATATCTTTTATTTTTCCTTTTTTGTCCTTTCAAAAGAAGCTTCTATAGCAAGGAAAAAAAATCTGGATTATAAAAGCCATTGTTATTTCTTGAAAACATCAGAAAAAAAAAATGAAATTAAAAATATCATCGCTACAATCACTAAATGCTCAAAGCAGTTCGTTTTCAAATATCTGTCTGAATATTCTGAGATACGATACTCTACAACCAATTGCTTCAGACGTCTTTGTCTCTTCCATCAAGATCATAGCAAATTCATTCTAAAAGCTAATTTGGCCCAATACACTGACAATACCCTCTGCAGATGAGTAAGAACCCCTCCCAACACACACCAAAGAAAAGGTGTTTCTTGAGTATAGCACTAAACTGCATCTAATGGTGAGGCTCCATTTCCGGAGATCTAGGGATATGGAGTCACCTCATCATTGACATCTTTCTAAGGCTCACTCGGATCTGTTTGGGTCTCATCCGTGTGTCAAAATAATTCGTATTTTGATAGGATCATGTACCAAAAAAGAAACACTTTAAAAAACTACACAAAAAGATATTTATGAACGCGATTCCCTTATCTCTAGGCATGAAATAACCCTAAACTGTTTGGCATGCCATAAAACCTATCTGATGATATATTACTGTAGAAAAGTGAGTAATTAATAAATGATATACTGAGATATTGAGATGAAAATGCAAGGTTCGACAGATATACCAGCCACATCTTAAATTATCATCTCTCTTGCCAAGTAAACTTAGGCAAATGGTAATTGTAGCTCCACCAAGCTAATATATTACCATAATTATTATTTCATCAACAGAGCGCAGCAGAAATACCTCCCACATTGTAAGCTGTCGCCTGTGTGGTGTAAATGAAATTAGACAATGTCTTACAATTAGCTAATGTCTTACAACAGGGCACAACCAAAATATCTTTTAAACTGTCACCTGTGTGGTGTAAGTAAAGTTAGGAAAGTGGTAATGGTAGCTCCATCTAGCTAATATCTTACCTTATTATTATCCCATCTACAGGGTACAACCATAATACCTTCCACCTTTTAAACTGTCACCTGTGTGGTGTAAGTGAAATTAGGCAAGTGGTAATAGTACCTCCATCTAGCTAATGTCTTACCATGCTTATTATCCCATCTACAGAGTACAACCAAAATACCTTTTTAACTGTCACATGTGTGGTGTTAATGAAATTTAGCAAGTGGTAATGGTAGCTCCATCTAGCTAGTGTTTTATCATTTTGTTTTTAGATAGGATCAGACAAGATCATGGTTTGCACCAGTGCATTATGTAAGTTTACTGTTGGAATTTTTTTAAAGAATGGTGGATCTGAAATTGCTACCCAGAGTTTTTCATGTTCATTTTATGTTAGATTGGAATGTTGCTGTTCTGAGTAGAATTGTCAACCTATAGCAGTATTGATTTTCTATGGGAAAAGGATTAATAGGAAGGGAGAAAATGTTGATAGATAGATAGATAGATAGATAGATAATGTAGAAAAAAGAAAAAGAAAAAGAAAAGAAAGAGAGAGAGAGAGAGAGAGAGAGTGTGTGTGTGTGTGATAGTTAAGAGGAAATGATAGATAGATAGATAGATAGATAGTGAGGAAAAAAGAAAAAGGGAATGAAGGAGAGAGAGAAAGAGAAAGAAAGAGAGAGAGAGTGTGTGTGTGTGAAAGTTAAGGTGAAATGATAGATAGATAGATAAGGTGGAATAAAGAAAAAGGGAAAGAAAGAGAAAGAGAGAGAGAGAGAGAAAGAGAGAGAATGAAAGCCTGTGAGAGTTAAGGGGAAAAGATAGATTGATAGATAGATAATGCGGAAAAAAGAAAAGAAAAGAGAGAGAGAGAGAGAGAGAGAGAGAGAGAGAGTGCGTGTGTGCGTGTGTGCGCGCTATAGTTAAGGAGAAAAGATAGATAGATAGATAGATAGATAGATAGATAGATAGCGTCGGAAAGAGAAAGAAATAAGACAGTGAATGAGTACCTTTTTTTTTTTAATTTTTGTCCTTTATATATATATATATATATATATATATATGTATATTTCATTTTACAGATGATAAAACTTGATAACGGTAAATGATACAACACGTAGATCAAAACCTGTTCAGATTTCAAAATAAGGCGTGTATCGACATTATTAGGATTCCATATCAACGCAACATATACCTTCATTGGATTTAAACAGCGTCCTATACTCTTGGGTACATACGAAATTACAGACAGTGAAGACAAACCTTCGATAAATTATTCTACTCTGAAAGCTTTCAAAATTATATCAGAGTATCTCCTTCTCCTTCGCAAGCATATGATCTACCCAGATCAAGATAAGCATCGTTGTATTTCTATTTTCCATTTGCATATAAGTGCACCTATATATATATATATATATAGGTGGAGTCACTTTCATAGCAATTGCTAATCTCTATATATATATTTAGTAATTCCAATGAAAGTGACTCCACACACCCCAGATCTTCAGAATTGGATCTTCACAAACGGATGAAATTTGATATCATAACCAGGGAATTTAACACACACACACATATATATATATATATACTAATCTAATATCTACCAGCATTCACGGTACCAGAAAAAACAAAAAAAAACCCGCCAGGAACAAGAGATAACAGTATCTCGAATCACCGCCCGGGGGAAAAAAGAAAAAATTATAGGTCAAAAAGAAAGAAAAGGCCAACCTCGTCCGACCTCTTGAAAAAAAATCAATCAAGGGATACGCAGTCAGTGGTCAAAAGAAAACTAAAAACCTTCCGCGAATCCTGCAATGCTACAATTACTAAAGTCGAAGTTAGGCTTCCTGAAGATCCGATAAGGTGAAACTTTAGTAGGAGATTTTCGACTCGCGATTTAAGTTAATTTTATATATATATATATAATTCTATTTTCTACCAATGAGGTTAACGTTATGTGGATTCATAACACCTATTTGGGAAGACGTAGCCCCGGTGGTGGCCGTGTCCTCTGTAGGGAATACGCACCTTCAAGACACATTAGGTCAAGTGGTCGCGCATTGTCACAATGACTAATTAATTCGGCATCGCTTATATATGACATCAACCGGTGGCCCAGTGTTTGAGTTTCGGCTCCTGCATACTGTGGTTGTTGGTTCGATCTCCAGTGGTGGAGATCACGGTGTGCACTGCTGATGAGACCCAAAAAGGTCGAAACAGCTGTTCAGTGTTCCGCATGTCGCATGTAGGTGTTTGCCGGATTTTCTAATCATGATAATTCTAATATAACATTAATTCCTCCATTTAAATATTATATATATATGTATATATATATATATAAACATTAATTCTATATCCTGTTGTTAGTTACTGCTGTCAGAAGTATCAACATAATTTTGACTGAAATAAAGTCGCTTTGGATCCAAAGTTGTTTGGAAAAGCATAAACCCCCTTATTCTTTCAATCATGGGTTTAATAGTACCACATCTGTTCTACTATAAGGATGGCTTTGGCATTAAATAACCCATGAAGTTTTATAGGCCATTAAATAAAGAAACCAAACCACACCAAACCTGTATTGATTTAGCCATTATTGACTGATAATAGAATACTGCTTTTAAAATATATATATATATATATATACCAACCCCTCCGCTCGGGCAATATATGACACAAGGTCAACTTTTTAAACGGAGTTTAACAGGTTTGAATTCAGAGTTTTCATTCTCCTAGACTAGTTGCCTCACCAAGGCTGAAGAACCAAGTCTGTGTTACTATTTACTCATAGCTGGAGGGAGAATAATTGGATTCATACCTTTCCCAAGGGTATTAGTGCTATGTGAAATGCAATCAGTCTCGTGTTACCGTGTTCATTTCCTACGACGATAACCATTACACCACGGGCACCTCCACCTTATATATAGGTTCTAGCTGGTCGTCCTGCTTTTGCTCGTCCCTGTGAAGGGGTCCACAGGAGTATGTCGCTTATGAGTTCGTCCTTACTTCTCCAGCAGCGACCCGCATTTCTGCTTCGTTTCTACTCACATCTCTACTTTCGCATGTCTGGTATAAAGCTCTTTCAAGGCAACAAATCACATTCGTTTCTACTCGCTTGTAACTTTTGTGAGTCTAGTACAGCTCAGGCTTTTCTCTACCACTCAGCCCTGGGCTGTTTGGTGCAAACCTAGCGTCCAGAGCGTCGTTACATCTTGTTGCTCTTAGGCCGGTCTTCTTTCTCCGCTCGTGTTCCTCGGCGTCGAAATCTTCCCTAGTTTATATAATTTCCCGGACGCCCACGCAATTCTTATGGACACACTTCCTGCCACCGCATTGTGCGTGGACACGCTTCTTATTGCAACTTACGGGGCACTTCCGCAGAGGAAACACCCGTGTTATGTTTACTTTAGGAAACAGGTTTATGCCACCCCTGCAATTTATGCAGCCTGTCAAATGTTGTCTTTCTGTCTATATTCAACAAAAACATGAAAAGGTTCCAAAATAAGGGGTGTATCAACAGAACTCAGATTTCGTATCAATACACTATACATCCTCTTGGTGTGTTAAAACAGAACTGTATTCTCACAGGGTGTTGTAGATAGCTCTGTGGTATAAATATAACTCCGTCACAGTTATAAGATTTCAATTATTCCTATCAAATATGAATTATTTTCAAACAGATCTATTTGACCCCTTGATGGGACCCTAACAGGTCCTACCACTCTGAGTCAGAGTGGACATGAGAGTA
>OY757938.1:59155619-59238119 GCA_963585895.1 Sepioteuthis lessoniana | reverse complement strand
GTGTGTGTGTGTGTGTGTGCACGCGTGCGTTCATATTTGTGTGTTGTGTGTGTGTGTGTGTGTGTGTGTGATACTTTGGGAGGAAATTATAGGTAGTTATAGTGTAGAAGAGCGGGAGAGTGAGAGAGAGAGAGAGAATGTGTGTGTTATAAATATGAGGAAAAAGATAGCGTGAAGAAGAGGTAGAGCGAAAGAAAGAAGGAGAGAGAGAGAGAGAGAGAGAGAGAGAGAGAATGTGCATGAGATCGTGTGTGTGTGTGTGTGTATGTGTAATAGTTAAGGGAAAAAAGATCGGTAGAGTGGAAAAGTGAAAAAGAAATATTGAATGAAAAAGAGAGATAATGGGTGTGTTTGTGATAGATAATGTGGAAAAGTGAAAGAAAGAAAGAAAGAAAGAGTGAGCGTATCTGTGTATGTGTGAGATAGTATGCAAAAGAGCGAGAGGGGGGAAGAGAGTACGTGTAGCTGATTTTGTTTTTGATTTTTGTTGCATTTTGTTTTTAAGTCAAGTGTTTTAAAGCGGAAACGGACACGGTCGTTAGTAAATCATTCAAAGTGATCTTTGCGCATGCGTGAGGGCTCGTTATCGCGTTACTAACCAATCCTCCAAAGCAGTGTTTATTTACGGCAATGTCTGGCTCGTTGGTCGCGTACTGTCGTTTAATAATTTTTTTTTTTCACTTTTTTTGTTCTTTTGTATGTTCTATTATGACTGGTAGTCTCAGTCTGTGGTAAGAATGGACAGGAAGAAAAGTCTTGGAAAAAAGAAAAGAAAAGACTATCGCAGAACAAAACAAGAAAGAAAACAGAATCTTACAGCCAATGGACTTACAGCAAAGAAACGTTTTCTGGATATTCGACAATGGGGAACGAAAAGAAAAGAATAGACAAAAATGAAGCAAGATAGACCGTCTCTTAAACAAAACCTAGAACATTCAAACAAAAAAATAAAAGATTCAACTGACTTCTTTTTACCAAAAAGATGAATAAATAAATGAATAAATAAATTTCTTCAAATTTTTATTTTCAGGCATCAATAATGAACAAAAAATATTTTAGTCTATGTTTGGCCAGACGGGTATTAGTTTCTATAGTTTACAATCTATTTCCCTCATAGCACATACTTAGGTAGCAATATATCATCAACTGAAAGCGATGTCAAGCATTTGTATAGGTAAAGTATAAACTAATTCCTTCTGCTCTCTTTCGCTGTCCATGTATATATATATATATATGACGAATTGAGCACTCCAGTCAGCGTTAATGTTAACAAAGGAAAATTAATACATATGTGTTAAAATCCCTTCGCGTACGCTGAGATTGCTTGTGACGTGAGGTAAGTTATCAGGCTGACATAAAGTTAGCTGGGTTTCGATCCCAACATGAAGCATTTCGAGTGCCCTGCCAAACTGATGATTTATGATACAACGAAACAGTCTGTCTATGGATGACAATATATATATATATATATATATATACGCCCGTAGTGTAACGGTTAATGTCGTGGAAAATGGACATGGTCACCCGAAATCAAATCTTTGATGAGATTATTTGCACTTCACATAGCAGTTATACACTTGGCAAAGTTCTGAATCAAGGGAACACTGGAATTTTAAAACTTGGTTTGGCAACCAGTGTAGGAAAAGGACAACTATAAATTCAAACCTGTATTTCTCCGCTTCGCCCGAGTTACAAGAGTCTCGACCGACAGCCGAGGTTAAAAAAGCCTAGAATCGTAGATTCCGAGGCCGTGACCGAAACCATGGAGACCAATCCGACAAGTAGCTCTTGGAGACTATCAGGTGATCTCGGTACCTTACAGTCCAGTGTAATTGGTCAGTTTCACGATCTTGGCAAAAATATCCAAAGCTGTTTTATTGTGCCTCTTATTACCAAAATATTACAAAAACTTTGACTCTAATATTTTTCTTGAAGCTCACACCTCGATCGCCATAACTCATCAACTGAAAAGCTAATCAATACACATGTGAGCAAAGCATGGACTGCAATTGAAAGGTTACGACCATATGGAAATCTGATCTGAAATTTAGTCATGATAAGTAGTGTACAGACAATTTTGACGAAAAGGAAGTATTACTCTATATATCACACACACAAAAGCAAGAAGCAGGCCATATCACACAGAAATATTAATAATAAAAATACAAAACAGCAAATGTAGGTTATGTGGAGAAAGAGACGAAACGATCAATTACATAATTAGCGAATGCTGCAAATTAGCACAGAAAGAGTATAAGACTAGACACGATTGGGTGGGCAAAGTGATCCACTAGGAACTGTGCGAGAAATTGAAAGTTGCCCATACGAATAAAAGGTATATGCACAACCCAGAATCTGTCCTAAAGAATGAAACACACAAACTCTTCTTGGATTTTGACATAAAATACTCCACATTCCACAATGCTTCCAAACTAGTACCTCATCATCAGATAGTCTAGTCTCAAACACAGGACATTCGTTGCAGAGAGGTTTTACCACACTACATGTTGTATATTGACCTCCGACCCGACCGGCCAGTCAAAATAGGAAATGAACCTGGGTAAATAACAGGTGCAAACGGTCGAGGAATATCAGGATATTATAACCTTGACCATGGACGGGTTGAATGAGTGCGATTGAGACACCCACAAGAAGAATGGACGTCAAATTATTATACAACCCGGGTGAAAACAGGAAGATGAGTTAGTTGGAGATCAGACCAGTTTGGAGATCAGACCAATTGGAGATAAGATGCGGTAGAGAAAACTAGCACCAAGAGAGTTTGGGCCCCCGGCCCCTGGTTGAGCAGCCAAAGAGAACGGGAAAGAAACGCTATTATGGCCAGAAGAGTGGGGGTCAATATGTTGCAGTTCTGTTTGGTCTCCAACTCCCTCTCACACACAACCCTTTCAATAAAGTGAGAGGTATATTTTTCTAAAGAACTGTCGCTCGTCTTTATTGTGTCGTTATGATTCTGCATGGATATGTGTTTGTATAATGGAGCATGGCTATACAACATGCAGAGATGTAGTCGTCGTATCCGAAAGGCCCAGCCGACTAAGCTTTTATGAAACCATTTTGTTCAGCTATTAAATAAAAATATTTTCCATCTTACCTGTTATTAGTTTATTTAGAGCTAAATAAAAACTATTTTGGGTCTTATATCTTATTTGTTTATTAACAGCCAAATAAAAACTGTTTGGGGTCTTATCTGTTATTTGTTTATTTACTGCTGAATAAAAACTGTTTTGGATCTTATCTGTTATTTGTTTATTTACTGCTAAATAAAAATGGTTTTGGGTCTTATCTGTTATTTGTTTATTTATTGCTAAATAAAAACGGTTTTGGGTCTTATCTGTTATTTGTTTATTTACTGCTAAATAAAAACGGTTTTGGGTCTTATCTGTTATTTGTTTATTTACTGCAAAATAAAAACGGTGTTGGGTCTTATCTGTTATTTGTTTATTTACTGCTAAATAAAAACGGTTTGGGGTCTTATCTGTTATTTGTTTATTTACTGCTAAATAAAAAAAATGATGTACGCCATTTCTATATCTTTTTGCCTTGGATAATAAAATGTTTATTTATTTTTTCATGTTGATAAAGATAGGTCCTTATTATCATCAAAGAATTATTAATTTCAAATCTTCTGAAGACTGATGATTAATGAATTTTTGGAATTGTCTTCGCAAAGAAAAAAAAAGAGGAAATTCTGAAAATTGGATGGACAGGGTGGAACGATAAAATTGTCGCTTTAGAAAAGATGACATGATTCCATTTCCGTTAAATGAAAACCGGTTTTCTTTCTTTTCTTTGTAGCAGACCCCATCAACGGATGAACGTCGTTGGCTTAACAATCACTAAGTTAATTAGACGAGATATACAATTCAGCTAGAAGACGGTATAGTGCCAAAGAAAGCTTTGGAAAATGGATGATTGTAGAGTTATAAGAAGAAATGTAATATTTTATCAAAAAAATCTGGAATCCTTTCCTTGGCTATTTAAAAAGAAATATATAAAAACATATAATGAAAACTTTGTTTTCGTATTTTAGCAATAAAATCAAATAGGGATTTTCTTAAACTGTTAGAACTATTGTGTGGATTATAGGTGGATTTTAACGAAATGTTTGGTGAAAAATCTATATTGGAACCATGCAAGGATACTGCGTGAACTAAATTTGGAATCTACACCAAAAAATAAAAAAAATAGAAAAAATAAACGATAAAAAAATCCGGCACCGCGGCCAATTAGCTCCGATCTCACAGACCATCCTTCTAAGACGAACAAGAAATTCGCAACACTGTTTGTGAAGTAAATACGAACTAATCAGCGACACTCTCCTGTGGTGGTCTCCTACACATGGACACAGGTGTTCGTTGACCATCAAAAAGTTACATTCATCAACTTTGTACAAACGCTGGATGCCCTCTGGAAGATTTATCAAGTGCGATGGACGATAGGGACCGATGACAGGAGGGATTCAAGAGAATCGGAGCCATTCTTACAATTTGATGATGATGATGATGATGATGATGATGAAGGCAAAAAAGTTATTTAAATTTTTACATCGACCAAATATATTTAAAAGCGGAAGTGACGTCACGCAAAGCTTAGAAACGTGACGTCAGAGTACGAATGTATCCCCGAAATAAGATCTTTTTACCATTCATCATTTATAGAATCGTTTAATTTAACCCTATTCGCAATAAAAAGTTTGGTTTGAAGAACGTTCGCACGCAAAAACGGAACTCATTCCAGAAAAATATGTGAAATATTGCCGAAGGAGACGGCAATTGGATCCACTGTTTATAGTTTCAAATTTTTTACATGAAATCAATAGTCGTGTGTCTTTTCATTTCCCCGAGGACTGACCTTCTTTATGAACCACTGCGCCCGAAACATTTTCTTTACCGGAGAGCCAGTTTATTTTCACTCAGGCTCATCGTGGCAAATTCATGTTTATCTCATTTGAAATATTTTTTGATGAAAACATACTTCTTGGTACACCTCACATGTTCTTTTCTTTATTTTACATGATTTGCGCTTCTCAATCACCAAAAATTTAATGACAGACCTCTGTTCAAGCTTGGAGCTGTCTGTTTAGTTAGCACCATTTTGAATAGCCTTAAACAAATATTTTTGTGCGATTAGAATAATTTTTGCTATAAACCAATTTGAAACAATTCAGAGTTTATATCGATAGAAAAAAATTTTTTTTTTAAAGTAAGTTTTCTTTTTTTTTTCAAAAAATGCACTTATTTATTGAATATCCCTCGTATATATAATCGGTGCCTCCTCAGCCCTAAAAATTGGCTGTATATATTGAATGGGCTTTTTATGTATAATGGATGCCTCTTTATCAAAAAAAAAATTAATTTTTCATTGAGTGACCCTCGTGAATATATATATATATATATATATATATATTATCTTTTTTGTTGGTCAAAACAGAGAAAAACGTAGATATTTTAAAATAAATATGTCCTCAAAGAGATTTATTTTTTTATTTCGCTCTTATACGTATTTCGAGCTTCTTGCTGTCGTCAGAGAGTCTTTTGTGATTTTAGCAGTGTCGTTTTTGGTTTATCTAGTGGTGACCGCTTTGATATTGTTGCTGGTCCTTTTTTAATTCTGCAATAGATTTTCGTTTCTGCTGGAGTTGGTTCTCCATCTCCTTTTTTTCATCTTTTTCCTTTTCAAAAGTGTGTTTTGTGTGTTTTAGTGGGTGTACTTCTCCCACCCCAATCAAATGTTCTTTGATATTTGATATGCCATGAAGTTTATTGGTTGTCTACTCAGGGTCATTGTGTGTATGTGTGTGCATGTGTGTTGGGGAAGTTTTTTCTCTGTATGTGTATAGTGTGGCTCTGTTCAATGTTATGTAATATTTGCCTAGCGGGTAGAGTGTTCGCCAATGGTCCGGGAGACATGGGTTCAATCCTAGGTCGCGTCATACCAATGACTTTAAAAATGGTACTTGATACCTTCTTGCTTAACACTCAGTAATATAAGTATCGAGGGTAAAGTGAAGCAATCCAGGGAAAGGAGTAGCGCCCTCTCCAACATTTCAGTGTAGTAGCTATTGAAAATGGAGCCTTCTGGTCGCCCTCGACTAAAGGGAGACAAGTTTACTTTTTTACTTACTTCCTTATCTGTATGTTTTTGTATAGTTGATACACCATATTCCTTTTAATATATATATATAGTCATCCACAGACAGATTGTTTCGTTGTATAATAACTCTTCGGTGTGGCTAGACACGCAAGATTCTCGCATCTGGGATCGAAACCTTGTTGACTCAAACGCCAATCCAAGATTATACCACTCAGCCACGAGGAAACTAGCGTGAGCAAAGGAATTTTAAACGCTTATGTGTCACTATTCTTTTCTTTACCTCTATCCGCTAAACAACTACCGAGAGCTAAATTCATTCGAAGAGCCTTGCTTGACGCTAGTGGCAACCATTACTTCCTTCACTTGAGAGTTCGACCTCACAGGGGTAGGGGAGCATATATATTGTCATCCACAGACAGACTGTTTCTTTGTATCACAGCTCTTCAATGTGGCTAGACACGCTATATTCTCGAAGCTGGGATCGAAACCCGGCTGACTCAAACGCCATATATATATATATATATATATATATATATATAGGAATATTTGTCTGTTGTTCATGTCATCCCCACAACGTTTAGTATTTCTCAGTAGTTTGTATCGAAAGGCACGAGCCTGAGACAGGTCCACAAAGGAAGAAAAAGGTACGAACAAAAAGCTTCAGGCTATGCCGCTTATCAAGAGAGATGTGTGACGCTTCAAAAAATGACAGCGGATGTAGTCACTTACTTTTGAGATGTGGACGACTGGCGAAATTCCCTTAACTAAACTAAAAGTACTGCAAAGTTTTCGTGACTTTTCTTGTCTCTCCTCGGCGGATTCTCATAGCAGACTGACTGTACTTGTATTTATGAAAAGATGAATATTTTCCACTTCAAGGCCTTGGGTCACCTATAGACTGGATATAAAAATATTACTAGACTGTATGTCTGCGGGTCACCTTAAAACTGAAGTCTTTTAAATCGCTGCACATCTTTATCTGACCATCTCAACTTTGACTGCGAGAAGTGAATGGGTGATTTACGTACAAAGTAGATACTGCCACACACACACACACTCAATACGCCCTCGTGGATATGTCCTGGCCTCTATATGGATATACACATGAATACGTACACACACGCTCACTCACATACACATATACACACACACAAATATATACGCACATACTTATAGTTGGTTGGTTGGTTGGGTTTTATGGTATATCAACCTTTGGAGGTTATTTAACGCCAAATCCTTTTTTTTTCAAATAATCAGTTCTATTTCAAACAATTCAGTTTAGCATGAGTTCACAGTGTAATTGTCAAAAATATTTCTATTTCAAGCTATTCAGTTTAGTCAAACAGTTCTAATTCAGCTAATTCAGTTTAGTATAAGTATAGATTTTGTTTACACAGTTAAATGTCAAAACAGTTCTATATTAAACAATTCAGTTTAGTGTAAGTAGAGTTTCAATGTCAAAAACACTTCCATTTCAAGCAATTCAATTTATCATAAGCACGCAGTTTAATTGTCAAAAACATTTCTATTTCAAGCTACTCAGTTTAGTCAAACGGTTCTAAATAAAACAATTTAGTTTAGCATAAGTATGCAGTTTAGTTCTATTTAACCTATAGATATGGCCCCCTCAGGTGCTACCATTCCGGGCCAGAGAGGACCAGGGAGCAATGGCAATGAAGGGGTGCACCGCTACAGCATCACTGGAACCTCAGCATCAGATTGCTTAGTGTCATATCCAGGACTATCATTGGGTAGTTCAAACCCTTCTGTAGAGTTGCAGTCGGTGCATTCTACCGTCTCAGCTAACTGGGCAAGCACAAACTTAAAGTCAACTAACAACCATATACACATGTACACCCAGGCACATGTACGTACATACATACAGACATACATACATGTACTTATGCCAACTCGTATGCGTACCGTGATATGCAAAAACATATATATATATATATATATATATGTACTCATATATCTAACTCTATATACTACCACACCAAAGGTCCATAGTATCATATATAATTGGTGACTCCTCAGTTAAAAAAAATTGCCCTTATTTACTGAATGAATCTCGTATACATAATGGGTGCCTCGTCAGTCAAACAAATTGCCTTTATGTATTGAACGACTCTCGTGCAAAGGTGAGAGTCAGAGGTCTCTGAACAGATTAGAATGTTAATTGATAGACTAGACGATGCTTATCTGTCTCTCAGAATAAAAGAAATACGCTGTCGGCTTTCGTCTGTCTTCTTTGAAAGCAACTGTTGTGTCTGAATGAGAGTGTGATGTGAAAGCGCAGATACACCAGACAATGAAAGGTTACCGGCCGTAGAATGCGTTTGCCAAGAAGTAAGTCTCGTTGGTAATGTCACTGTTGATGTTTAAATGCTTTCACTTTCACTTTCACTTTTGTCTGAGAGTCTCAAATCTCAAGCACTTGACCTATCTCCATGACAACTGTGGAGAAACCATCAATGGATATAAAATTGCATGGGAAGAGTTAATACATCGATAGAAATAGTGAAGTTTACGGCTCTTATTTCTTGATCATCATTATTATAGTCCTGTTCATAGCACGGATTCCCTTGAGTCTCTCTCGCTATCCGTCCCTATCAATAATCGCACTTGGTAAGTCTTCTAGATGATATCCTGCATCCTTAGAGAACTAATGAATATAAGTTTCTACTGATCGGCCTACACTTACGGGTTCATGCAAGCGAACGTCACTTATAAGTTCATTGATGCATATCTTACTTCGGTGGTTTTTGAGATGGGCGGTAAGTAGCCGTACAGCAGCTGCTTTGAGGTGTGGTGTTTTAGGGATTTGCTCAAAAGAGCATGCAGTATCCTAGTGTAGTTCTTATCTAACTTTTCTTCCTGGCGTTTCGTTTAAGACCAAATGGTGCAATCATACAATAATACTGACACAGCTACATCTTGAAAGAATTCGCATTTTATTTTAACTGAGAGATTATATTTCCATATAGTCGTTAACATGTTAATTGCAGTCCATGTGCAGATGCTGACATCGCTTTCCGTCGATGAGATGTTACTAGCAAAGGGTATGAACTGGTCAAGAAATCTCAAACGCTTGACATTTATGGAGGAGATGGCACACTCTTGTTTAAAACACATGAAACCCGTTTTATCTGATCTCACGTAGGGACCAATGCACTTTTGCAGCTTATTCTTCGCTATGTTTACTTGTAAAATCTAAGATAGGCTCGACTTTTATACACATTGCATAATTCTTGCTATAGAACGACACTATAAGCTCTGAGGATTCCAGCACCTCCTATGTCTTTCAGACGCCCTGATTACACTAACTGTACTTCCTGCATAAGTATAATACCTCCTCCAACAAACATTCTCTTTGGTATAACATTAAACTGCATATGATGGTGAGGCTTCAGTTCCAGAGATTTGTGAAATGTAAATTAACGTGTCATCACCATTACTCCTTGGTCCACTCTGATCTTGAGTGGTTTTAACTATCAGGGTCCTATCTAAGGGTCAAATACATCTATTTAAAATGGTTGGTTTGTAGGATACTTCAGCAGGGTCTTGATGAACAACGAGGAACACGTATAAGTAGAAACATATTTTTATTCTTCGACGGTAACGTTTGTGTGGAGTAGGAGAGTAATCGGAGAGAGTTCATGCACACTAAGGAGCTGTCGGGAGTTGGAACTGCCAGCGGGAACTGACTTCAGTCAAGATTCTCGACATCATATAGTCTTAAAAATCCCACGCAAACGACACACAATGCTTGTTTATCATTGGTCACAACTTACACCCACGCAATGCTTACTTTCAATTGGCCATGGTTTACACACACGCAATGCTTGTTCTTCATTGGTCACAGTTAACACCCGTGCATTGCTTGTTTTCCGGTAATGACTTGGTTGATTTTATATACGGCCGGAAATATCAACAATTGTCGGTTATTTAATGCCAAAACCATTTTTGTAAAATTAAACTGTTCTATTTCAAACAATTCCGTTTAGTATAAGCACATTGTTTAATTTTATTTGACCCATAGGTACCACTCTGAGCCATAGGTGACCTGGAAACGGTGGCAATGAAGGAGCACTCCGCATTTCCCAAAGCTCCAGCCTTACTAGAACCTCACCATCAGATTGTTTAGTGTCATATCTAGGATACTCATTGGGGGAGTTTTACCCTTCTGCAGGGGTACAATCAGTGTATTCTGCAGCCCCAGCCGACTGGGCCAAAAGTGATCGATAGAAAAGACTAAACCTTATATGATTAATTGACGGTCTTTGTCTAAAACTGTCCACTGATGTCACATCTTTGAAAGACATGTCTTATTTACCGAATATAACTATTTTTGACAGCTGTTTTTTTTTCTCTGTTTCTTGGCGTCGATTTTTTTCTTACTTTCTTAATTGTGCGGTCTCATTCGTTTTCTTGGTGACCGACAACTGCATTGATTCGTCGTCTAGATCATCCCCGTGTTGAGGAGGGCGGCTGTACCACCATATAAGTGCTATCAGCTTAGTCCAGGATTTGAACATGTTTCGCCGTATCCATTTCCCACGACGATAACCATCAAACCACGGGTATGTAAGCATGTTCGCGCGAGTGTATGTGTTCAGGTTTGTGTAATCAGGGTATAACATCGTTAAGTGAGGTGGTAGAGACCTGAAACGAGAGAAATCTGAGAATAATCTTAATTGTTGGAAAATAATCGACAGATTTTAGAGGCATCACTTGAGTACACTGATTTTAGAAGAATGGTAAAATACTTGTCAAAATGGACAAGCTAGGGAATATTTTTTTCCTCTGAATGATCAACCCCGTCTGACTTATTTGGCAATCGGCTATTGGCGATTTCTGTCGTTTGGTTCTAAGAACACAACGTGGCTGGACAAGCCTAGGTTCGATCCTTTAAGGAAGTGGCGACCCGCCGGTGGTCGACTGGGTGACAGGAGGCGTGTATGTAGATGAGAGCGTATGTTTTAGGGGTTTGTGTAAACAGGGGCGTAATGTATATGTATCTTTTTATGTATACACGACCATCCATGTACATATATGCTACCTATTTTATAAATGTCCGTGTTGTAATGGATATCGTCGAAGGAAATGGACACATCGATACGAGTTCTAATCCTGGACCAGATTGTTTATATTTCACATAATGCTAATACCTTTGGGAAAGGTATGAATCGAATAGTTGGAGAGAGTGGGTTCTGTAGCCTTGCTTAAGCAACAAGTCTCTAAGTAAAACTCTGAACTCAAATCTGTTAAACTCCGCTAACAAAATGACCTTGTGTCACATTCTGCCCGTGCAGAAGAGTTGGTAAATATATAAACGTCACTTATGCTCACTCATTCCATATTTGATTGTGTTGTATAGTCATGATCATGACCAACTATACAAACACATAATACATATACATCTACATATGCATGCAGAACACAACGACACAATGAAGACGACGAATGACACAGTTCTTAGAAAAATATACCTCTCACTTTATTTGAAAGGTTTGTGTGTGAGAGGGAGTTGGAGAACGAACAAAACTGGAACATATTGACCCTCACTCTATTGGCCATTACCGCGTTTCTTTCTCGTTTTCCTGGGCTGCTCAACCGGAGGCCTGGGTGACCACTCTGTCGGCTTTCTCTACTGCATCTTGTCACTAACAGGTTTGGTCTCCAAACCTCCTGTCTTCCTGTCTCACCGAGTTATATAATAGTTCAACCCCCACATTCTTCTTGTGGGCTTCACAAATTGCACTCATTCAACCCATCCACGGTCAAGGTTATAATATCCTGATCGACCAGATGCACCTGTTATTTACATAGGTGCATTTCCTATTTTGACAGCCCGGGCGGGTCGTTGGTCAATATAAAACAATTGATACGATTTCGTTTTATTATATGTATGCAAATAATTATTGTATATAGGTATATATATACAATAATTATTTGCATACATATAATAAAATATATATATCCTGACCAAGCCGAAACTCTTCTGCATAGTTTGGAACGAGCAGCAGCAAGCATAGGCCTCTATGTTAATGCACACAAAACGGAATATATGTGCTATAACCAAACGGGGGACATCTCCACTCTAGAAGGAACCCCACTTAAACTAGTAGACAAATTCACGTACCTAGGAAGCAGCGTCGAATCAACCGAAAAGGACATCGAAACGAGGCTAACGAAAGCATGGACAGCAATCAATAGGCTATTGATTATATGGAAATCAGACCTAACCGATAAAATGAAACGCAGCTTCTTCCAGGCAGCGGTCACATCGATACTGCTATATGGATGCACTACATGGATGCTAACAAAACGGCTGGAGAAGAAACTGGATGGCAATTACACAAGAATGCTGCGTGCAATCCTGAACAAGTCCTGGCAGCAGCACCCCACAAGACACCAACTGTACGGCCACCTACCCCCTATCACGAAAACTATTCAAGTTAGACGAACCAGACATGCAGGACACTGTTGGAGAAGCAGAGATGAACTCATAAGAGATGTACTCTTATGGATCCCCACACATGGCCGCGCAAAAGCAGGACGACCAGCTCGAACGTACATTCAGCAGCTATGTGAGGATACAGGATGTTGTCCTGAAGACCTACCTAGGGCGATGAACGATAGGGAGGAGTGGCGAGAGAGGGTCAGGGATATCCGTGCTACCAGCGCGATATGATGATGATGATGATATAATCATGTTCAAACAATAACAATACTTAATTGTGTGCAAACAAATGATTAATATTATATAGAATTATTAGTGTTAGATAAGAATTCATGAAACTATATAATCATGTTCAAACAATAACAATACTTAATTGTGTGCAAACAAATGATTAATATTATATAGAATTATTAGTGTTAGATAAGAATTCATGAAACTATATAAACTATGAAGATAGGTATATATATACGTACACCTGAGTCCTCTGGATGAAATTGGAAACGACAAAGTACAGCCAAAATGATGGTCAGATTAACCAGTGGTCGTTGAGTTGACTATTGGATTGAGTTGCCGGCCTGGGCCGGGGTGGGCAGTGTTGAACTGGGTTGCGCTGTGTTTTTCTTTCGATTATCTTGTAGCTGTGCGAATCTAGACTTTACTTATTCAGATCGAAGAGCCAAATGCTACACGCCTCCATCAGGATTAAACAGAAAGAATGAATAAAAAAGTCAATTAGCAGCCGACTTATCTTTTCTTGAAGACAAATACGTGAGATTGAGGACGTTTGGCTGCCGATACTGCGGACGATTTTGCTAGAATTTAACTCAGACGTACATAGAAGCATTAAAAATGTCTTACTGCTTCTAATTAAGACGTTTAATTTCGACGACATTAGCTAGTATAAATGAAACGGTGGTTTCTCCACCAGTTCAATTAATTATATATATATATATATATAGAACGATAATTCTAATAATGATAAGTGCCCGCTGGATGTGTTGAAAAGTCACGATTTTCAGATAATCGTTTGCAAAGGCCGCCTGTGGTGTCAGAAGCGGTTGCTTATCACTAACAACATGCCTTTCTCCATCCTCACCTTGCTACGAATACAATCATCTGAGTAGTAGTTTAATCACGCGAACAATAACAGTATTCATAAAAGTTTGCTTCATGCTACGATCTCACCATTCGGAAATGTTTGCCAAAAACCTCCGAACAGATTCCTTCTATTGATTCGATGCTTCAGCTAACACTTGGTTGAGCTTCTTCGAGAATGATATTGTATCATAAAGGGGAGATAGTCAGATCAGATTTAATAAATCTATGGACAGAGAGACAGTTCTGCAGAGGTGTGAAAATTTCATCAATTCTCTCCTGTAAGAAGGTTGGCCCGAGGGACGTTCATATATTAGCCACTAATCCTAGTATCAAACACTAAAGCACAAACACACACACACACACAAATATATATATATATATATATATATATATATATATGCGTGTATGTGGGTGAGTGCGTATGTGTGGACGTGTATGAATAGAAAGAAAAATACTGAGAGGATGGATCTATTCGTACATGATAATAAGCCACCGTTAAACGTTCCGTTTTTTTTGTTTTTTTTTTCTTAAACCATCTTCAGGGCGATGTTTC
Source organism: Sepioteuthis lessoniana (assembly GCA_963585895.1). NCBI lineage: Eukaryota > Metazoa > Mollusca > Cephalopoda > Myopsida > Loliginidae > Sepioteuthis > Sepioteuthis lessoniana. The sequence goes on along the minus strand of OY757938.1, from coordinate 59,223,885 downwards.
GAAGTCGATGTATCATCCGAAAATTGTTCTCATTTGAAAAAATTAAAAATGAAAAAGATGAAATATTTCTTGGCATTCTACTATTGTTCATCAAGTTGTTACAGGATGTGTTGACGTAATTAATGTTCGAATAAAAATAAATCAGGATGTGACATATATGGAATTATTTTTAAATTAAAAAAAGATTTCATGAAAATTAAGAATTTTAAAAATTGTCGAACAAAACTTCAATGTGTCATCTTGAGAATTCTTTTTAAAAGGCCACGTTTAAATTTTTTGAAATTATTTCTTCATCTTTATCTTAAATAAAATTTTGTATGTATATATATTGTTATCCACAGACAGACTGTTTCATTGTATCACAACTTTTGAGTGTGGCTAAACACGTAGGACGCTTGAAGCCGGCCGAAATTTACGTTAGACTTAGTATTAGACCGCTCAGCCAACAAGCGTACCACATCAGCTAGGGAATTATAAGGTATTAAGTAGTAGCGTTCGTTTGTTCACATTTTATACCTTACTGGATATCAGAGTGCTAAATTCGTTCGAAGAGCTTTGCATTATGCGAGCAGAAACCGTAAAATCCTTCGCCAGAGTGCTCAACCCCCATATATGTGCTTTAATCAAACATCTCCACACTAAACGGTAGCTCTCTGAAACTAGTTGACATGTTTACCTACCTAGGAAGCAGTGTCGCATCAAACGAGACCGAGATCAACACGCGACTAGTAAAAGCATGGACAGCTAACGAAAGTCTTTCGGTCACATGGAAGTCAGACCTGACCGATATAATAAAAGCAGAGGTCGTGTCGATACTGCTATATGGATGCATCACATGGACGTTAACAAAACGTATGGACAAAAACTTGACAGCAATTACATAAGAATGCTGCGAGCAGTATTAAACAAGTCCTGGAGACAGCACCCCAAAAAGAAGCAGCTATACGGCCACCTACCACCCATAACGAAAACAATCAAAATTAGACTAACCAGACATACGTGACACTGCTGGAGAAGTAAGGACGAGCTCATAAGTGATGTACTCCTATGGACCCCTTCACATGAACGAAAATGAAAAATGTTATCTACAAACTATGCGTTTACCAATCATATATACGAGGGGCATACGATAAGTTTCGGGACTTCGGGCACGTTTATTGATAGTACACACATGAAACTCGAGTAACCTTCCAAGTAATCTCCTCCGGTTGCAATGCACTTGTACAGTTCCAACAACTTCTGGAAGGCCCCATGGAAGTCCGCTTGTGTGAGCGTGTCAATGACCTTCCTCACAGCCTCTTTCATCTCCTCAATTGTCTCATAACGACAGCCTCTGAGCTTATGGAATAACCAAAAGTCACAGGGAGCAAGGTCTGTACTCTAGAGAGGTTGAGGCAGTGTCTTGATGCCCATCTTGGTCAGATAGTCTGTGACGAGGATGGAGTTGTGGACTGGTGAATTGTCCTTGCTGGAAATGCCACTGATCTGATCTGAAGAGTGCTGCCTCTTCCGACGGAATCTCTTCCTGAACTCCCTTAAAACCTCAACATAGTAATCCTAACCCTAACTCTAACCCTTTGGCAAATCAACTCTGGTGTATTGACTTCCTTCCTCCTCCCGCACCTCTCATCATCCCTAACAGACTCCCTGCCTTCCTTGAATCTCTTATGCCACTCAAAAACTCATGCTCGATTAATTCAGCAAGACGGTCGAAAAGTAGTCTGAAGCATTCCATACGTTTCTGTGCCATCATTTTTTCCAAAAAAACAGAATTTTATTGCATATCGTTCTTCTAAAGTGTCAGATTGCATTTTTGAAATTCACCATCTGTGACAATCAGGCTTTAGTAGGGTGTATTCCAATTGCTGCTGTAGCTGTTCATTTGTAGCTGAAATCCTAAAAATTGGTCAGTCATCTCATAAGATGTATAGCAATTACATACTGAATCTTCAAGAGTTTACGAAAATTTTAAATGCCCATACGAAAAAAGTCTGGAAACTTATCGCATGCGTTTCGTATTATATATATATGTGTGTGTATAAAAACGATCAGGCATTAAATTACCTTCTAGGGTTGATAGGCCATTAAACCCAACCATCCAACCAGCCAACAAATGGTGTTAAATTGTTACAATTACAAACAATACATCAAACTACGGAGCACCCCTTAATTGCCATTACTCCCGGGTCCACTCTTTGATTGTATGCACACAAGTTAAGAGGAGTAAATAGAATTATTCATGTTAGATAGAAATACTGTAGTTAAACAAGAGCAGTAGCCCAGTCTCCAGACAGTTGGGTAGCCTTAGTTGACAAAAAACTGTCACACGCGACTAGTAGCCCTTCCTCAGTACACCTCTGGTCAACTTGTTCGTTCTGTCAGTCAAAAAAGCAGTTTGCAAAGAACAACAACAACACGCTCCTGCTTCTGGCATGTTCTTTCATGCAAGTTCCGGCATATAAAAATTTACATGCGAGGTAGATTTCTTCTTGTGAGAGATGAGTCGACCCACTACAACTTCTGCCTCCAGAAATGGACATATTTTCTAGTGCTTGACAAGCAAGGCATAGTCTTACGCGCTTTGATCTCTCTCGCTACAAATACTTGAAACCATTTAACTGTATAAAAAAATCAAGCTCTTGTTCGTTTAAGAATGTTATCTACAAAAGGTGTTGACAAATCATATATATATATATATATATAAACAGGATTTGGCACTAAATAGCCCTCAAGGGTTGATATGCCATAGAACCGAACGAAACAAACAAACCAATACAAATAGTCTTTAAAGAAATTCATCTGAATCATAAATGTAACTCTAAAACTGGGTGGAACTGGGTGTACTGGCAACAAGCATGACTTTACCTTCTTAGAGCTAAAAGACTAGATTTTACTGATCGTTTTTAAGTATCTGTAATGTATATATATATATATATGATGCTAACTAAACGGCTTGAAAAGAAGCTAGACTGCAATTACACAAGAATGCTGCAAGCAATATTGAAGAAGTCCTAACGGCAACATCCCACAAGGCAACAACTATACGGCCACCTGCCTCCCATCACGAAAACTATAAAAGTTAGACGAACCAGACATGCAGGACACTGCTGGAGAAGCAGGGACGAGCTCATAAGTGATGTACAACTATGGACCCCCTCGTATGGCCGGACAAAAGCAGGACGACCAGCTTGAACATACATTCAGCAGCTATGTGAGGATACGGGATGTGGCCCTGAAGACCTGCCAGAGGTGATGAACGAAAGGGAGAAGTGGCGAGAGAGGGTCAGGGATATCCGTGTTAGCGGCATGACATGATGATATATATATATATATATATATATAAACATTTATAAAATCAGATTGCGGTTTTACAAATAGTCCAGTGTCGTCAGATTGTAAATGAATTTATTACCAAAAGCGAAATATATTTACATCGCAAGATGATGTATATCGGGGGAGAACAAGTGAAAACAACACTTATTGTATATGAATACAAGCTAATATAAACTTTCTGTAAAACTACAATAGTCAAAATTGTTGCGTGAGAGAGAGAGAGAGAGAGAGAGAGGTTAAGAGAGAGAGAGAGAAAGAGACTAATTAAGAGGGAGCCGCTACGATTTACACCACGTTGAAATAGATATGATCAGAGCATTACTTCTTCGTACTTCATTCACAGGAGGCTGATACAGGGCCAGCTTCCCAACCCGGGGCCACCTGCTGCCCCTTCTGGTTAACGCCCTGACAGCGTGACTTGACTACTCTGCTGACTGCTCTCTACGAACGATCGCCAACTCTGACTGTCCGCTGGGGTTGAAAAACTTCCATCATTATATATTTTTCGGCCGTCCACACATTCCTTCTTCCGGCGACCGACCTACGTAATTCATGTGGCATTTCCACTGTCCCTTGTTTACCTTACGAAAAAGCTGCATATACTGTTTGTGAACTACACACTAACTGGCCTGTCAAAATTTTTTATGTAACAAAGGTAGGTAATCAATGCGAAATTTAAAGAGCATGTACACTTAAACTCCGTAATAGATTCACATTCTCATCACAGGTAGTCCCAGTGGCGTAATGGCTTAAGTGTTGGACTGTAGCCTCAAAGTAAGTGAGTTAGAATTTCTATCGTGCTGCTAAGATCACATTCAACCTAATACCCCTGGAAAAAGTATGGCCTCCTGAATTATCCTCCCAGCTATGTGTGACACGATAGGTGGCATTCGTTTCTGTGGGTGTGGGTCAGGGAATCCCTTGGTCTGTTTTCGCACGAAACCCACACAAAGGGCTTGTGCGCGAGATCTCTCACGATACGGGAAGTGAACGAGGGAAGGAAGGTCCCAGAGAAGATAGAAGTAAGTACACAGTCAGTAAAAGTGAGCAGCAGAGACCAGTTGACAGAACAGTTCAGTCAGGAGATGAGAGTCGGGTAGAGAGGAGACCAGTCAACAGAAGTCAAAAAAGGTGGCTGCTTGGGCCTGTTGACCTACAGATGCCGGATTGACCAACGCGAAGAAGATGAGTCAGCATTCCTAGTGGCTTTGTGGAAATTTCGCGCAAATACACGCCCACAATAGCCTGTAAATGCACAGAAGTGTCACAGACTTACCCCCTCTTACGCTTGGAGCTAACCTAAGTTCGTGATTGTTTGTTCTTCTTTTTCTTCCACCCTCTCGTGTTCGTGTATTTTTGTGTTGGTAAAGGAATGTGAAATACCTCCAGCCGGAGATGAGAAAAACTACTAGATGATTTTAATGGCCATCAGTAGTTTGGTTGGTTGAGATAGTGAGGGTCGACCGGCGGTGTATTGTCACATCTGGGTTAAATAGCCTCACAATTGGATGACTATAGTACTAGATAACCCATTAAGGATGATATGCCATTAAACAAAAATTTGCCAAATGAGTGAATCTGAGAGTAATGGAAATGTCGACATAACTATTTCACCATTTTGTTTCACTGGTCCAATCGGCTGGTGGGGTAGAATACACTGAACGCATCTCAGCAGAGGGGTAAGACCCCCGCCTTCAACGAGTCTCCTGGATATGACAGTAAACAATCCGATGATGAAGTTCCAGTGATACCAGAGCTTTTGGGGGATACGGAACACCCCTTAATTGCCATTACTCCCGGGTCCTCTCTTTGATTGCATGCACACAAGTTTAGAAGAGTAAACAGAATTATTCATGTTAGATAGAAATACTGTAGTTAAACAAGAGCAGTAGCCAAGTCCCTAGACAACTGGGTAGCCTTAGTTGACAAAAAAGTATCACACGCGACTAGCAGCCCTTCCTCAGTACACCTCTGGTCAACTTGTTCGTTCTGTCAGTCAAAAAGGCAGTTTGCAAAGAACAACAACAACACGCTCCTGCGTGTAATGATAGCACCAGATAGGTCCTATCTATGGGTCAAATAGAACTAAACACTGCAGTCATGCTAAACAGACTTAGTTGAAATAGAACTGTTTTTACATTTAATTGTGTGTAAAGAAAAAACTGTACTTATGCTAAACGGAATTGTTTAAAATAGCACTGTTTTGACATTTAAACAGTGAATTTATGCTAAAATGAATTGCTTGAAATAGAACTGGTTATACGTATAAAAATGGATTTAGCATTAAATAACCTACAATGGGTGATGTGCCATAAAACCAAACCAAACTCATGATCTCATAATCTACTCAAGGTATTGATGTTTTTCGAATACCACCAGATACAATTTATAGTCATACGAGGGGCATACGATAAGTTTCCGGACTTTTTTTTGTATGGGTACTTTTATTGATAGTACACACATGAAACTTTAGTCCCCTTCCAAGTATCTCATCTTGCAGCAATGCACTTGTTGTACCGTTCCAACAACTTCGCAAAGCCCCATCGAAGTCCTCTTGTTTGAACGTGTCAATGACCTTCCTCACAGCCTCTTTCATCTCCTCAATTGTCTCATAACGACAGCCTCTTAGCTTAGGGAATAGCCAAAAGTCACAGGGAGCAAGGTCTGAACTATAGGGAAGGTGAGGAACAGTGTTGATGCCCATCTTGGTCAAATAGTCTGTGACAAGGATGGAGTTGTGGACTGGTGCATCGTCCTGGTGGAAATGCGACTGACCCGATTTGAAGAGTGTTGGCCTCTTTCAACGGAATCTCTTCCTGAACTCCCTTAAAACCTCAACGTAGTAAAACTAACCTTAAATTATCGCCAATCAAGTCTGGTGTATTGACTTCCATACTCCTCCCATACCCCTCATCATCCCTCACAGACTCCGTGCCTTCCTTGAATCTCTTATGATACTCAAAAACTGATGCTCGATTCATTCAGCAAGATGCTCCAAAAGCAGTCTGAAGTATTCTATACGTTTCTGTGCCATCATTTTTTCCAAGTTTAAAACAGAATTTTATTGCATATCGTTCTTCTAAAGTGTCAGATTTTTTAAATTCACCATCTGTGACAATCAGGCTTTAGTAGGGTGTATTCCAATTGCTGCTGTAGCTGTTCATTTGTAGCTGAAATCATAAAAATTGGTCGATCATCTCATAACATGTATAGCAATAACATACTGAAATTTCAAGAGTCTACAATAATTTTAAATGCTCATACGAAAAAAGACTGGAAACTTATCGTATGCAACTCGTACTCAAGATCTAGAGTCACCATGTATATATATATATATATATATATAAAACATCACCTCAAAATAAATTTCATGGGTATGACTTCATATTGCATCCAATGATTAAGCTAGAGTTATTCTGATAACTAATACACACACTCACGCCCCATTTACACACCTATATATATATATATATGTATAAATATTTACCAACCTCTTCGCAGGATGTGACACAAGGTTAGTTTTAAGCAGAGTTTAACAGATTTGAATTCAGAGTTTTCCTTCTATTTGTCGTACCTCCCACCGACCGGACGAGTGTGACACAAGGCCTTTTTTTAAGGTTGGTCTCGCCCAGGACTCTCGCTCAGACGCGCTCGGAGGCTCCAAAAATGCCGCGGACCCCGTCGCCATTCCATTAAAAAGAAGCACCAAAGGCTCTTAGCGATAAACCTAGCCCTTCCAGAGAGGGTTAGAGCCTCTGGGACAGCCCTCCAAGGCCATATATTGGTCACTGCCACGCAGCCTTGACCTAGTGAGATGACACACCCAACCAGAACTGCGGAAGTCAACACGGTCGGTTGAAGCGTGTCCCATCACAAACGTAAATCATAAAATTTTAGATGACGTCGTAACCGGGTTTTCCTAGACTGGTTGCCTAACCAAGGTTAAAGAACTTCGCCTGCCCAACTATCTACTCATTATTGGTACGTAAAATCTTGGACGAGACTGGATTTCACATTGCGCTAATGCCCTTGAGAAAGGTATGAATGCAATTATTCTCTCTCCAGCTATGGGTAAAATAGCAGGGTAGACTGTGATCTTTATCCTTAGTATGACAACGAATCTAGGGGAAAGAAAACTGCTCGTACAGAGAGGTTGTGTTGATAGATAGATAGATAGATAGGAACAGAGTTAGTGAGAAAGAGAGAGAGAGAGAGAGAGAGAGAGAGAGAGAGAGAGAGAGAGAAGGGTGTATATGAAGATAGATAGATAGATAGATACGCAAAGACTTAGGTTGAAAGATTGATAGGTAGATAGGAATTGTTGGGAGATAGATAGATAGATAGATAGATAGATAGATAGATAGATAGTATGGCCCATAGACAACTACATCATGAACAAAAACAATAAAAAAAAGTAGGAACACAATAAAAGAGAGGATGAAAGAAAACATTATATATATAGTGAGTGAAAGAGAGGAAGAGAGAGAGAAAGAAAGATTGAGAGAGAGAGAAAAAGGGAGAGAGGGAGAAATAAAAAAAGGGAGAGAGAGAGCTCAGTGAAACGAAAGAAAAGAGGGAAGATGTCTTTACTAAAGAAGTCACAACAAGTTGTCAAAGAGAAAATCAAAACTAGAAGAGAAAAAAGAGACTAGGGGAGAGCATTGGAGAGACAGACAGACAGACAGACAGAGCATTGGACAAAGAGAGAGCATTGGAGAGAGAGAGAAAGAAAGAAAGAAAGATAGAAGTAATGGTGTAAAAAGAGACGAGAGGAGAACATTGGAGAGAGAGAGAAAGAGAGGAAGAGAGAAAAAGAGAGAAAGAAAGGGAGAGAAAGCATTGGACAGAGAGAGAAAGAGAAAGAGAGAAAAAGAAAGAAAGAAAGGGAGATAGAGCATTGGACAGAGAGAGAGAGAGAGAGAGAGAGAGTAAGAGATAGAGAAAAATATAAAGAGAGAAAAAATGATGGAGGAAACAGAGACTAAAGGGGAACATCGGAAAGAAAGAAAGAAAGAAAGAAAGAAAGAAAGAAAGAAAGTGAGAGAGCACTGGACAGAAAGAGAAGGAGAGAGAGCATTGGAGAGAGCGAGAGAGAGAGGGAGAGAGAATAAGAAAAAGAAAAAGAAAGAGAGAAAGAAATGATGGTGGAAAAAGAGACTAGAGGAGAGCATTGGAGAGAGAAAGAGAGAGAGAAAGAAAGAAAGAAAGAAAGAAAGAAAGAAAAAGAGAGAGAGAGAAAGAAATGATGGTGGAAAAAGAGAAAAGAGAGAGAAAGAGATGGAGAGAGGGTGGAGAAAAAGAGATAGAGAGAAGACGTCTTTCTTACTTACAGAAGTCTGAAAATGATATCAGAAAAACAGACGCGAAATTTAGATTAGAAAAAAAAAGCAGACTGAAAGAGAGCATTGAAGAGAGACAGAGAGAGACAGAGAGAGAGAGAAAAAGAAATAAGGAAGGAATGCGATAGTCACATACGATTCTGCTCGGTGTAAAATGAGAATCAGTTGTAGACCTTCTCTTGTTTTTGTTTCCGAAAATGGAGAAGTGCAGTCTTGGTGATATTTTTGCTCTTTCTTTTAAAGAGCCTGGTGTCGAATTTTTCCTAAATTGTAGCTCGAGATAAAATTTCAAATCTGCTTTTGTAGATAGTTAAGTGCAGGAAAGAACAAAGAATTGTAAGATCATTGAATGGTTGCGTACTGTAATATAAAAAAGTTATATATATATATATATATATATATATATATATATATATATATATATATATACTAGGTTCATTGGATAGACAAGGCTAATTTTGTCTTAGGAATTAGCAATAGAAAGCATTCTTTGCAATTGCATCTTTTTCAAGGAAATCAATTGCCATTATCATCTTTACTAAACGATACGCCCAAAACTTTTTCTTTACCGGAAATTCTATTCAACTAAGGCTCGTATTGGCAAACACATTTTAAGCCAATTTTGTAAACTTGTCTTTTCCGAAACATAATCCCCAGAACACATCACACATTCTTTTGTAAATTCCACATATACCAAAGACTAGAAGACAGACCTCTGTTCTAGCCTGACGCACTCTAATTTTCATCCATCTTTAATAGCTTCAAAACAAATATTTTGGAGATATTTCAATATTTTTTGCTGTAAACTTATTCCGAACAATGCAAAGTTAACATTTATGGAAAATCGAAAAACAAATTATTTTACATTTTTAAAAAATTCTCTAAATTCATTAAATATCCTGACATATATGTATTACTCTGGTACCCGGTAAGGTATAAAAATGTAAATGAACGAAGGCTACCCCTAAATACCTTATAATTCCCTTGTTGACATTGTACGCTTGTTAGCTTAGTGGTCTGATGCTAAGTCTAACGTAAAGCTATGCAGGTTTCGATCCCAGCTTCAAGCCTCCTACGTGTCTAGCCACACGGAGGAGTTGTGATACAACGAAACAGTCTGTCTCTGGATGACAAGATAGATAGATAGATAGATACGGATGTATGTATGAATTTTTCGATGGTACTATTTACCAACCCCTCCACTCGGGCAGGATATGACACAAGGTTAATTTTTAAGCGGAGTTTAACAGGTTTGAATTCAGAGTTTTCCTTCTCCTAGACTAGTTGCCTCACCAAGGCTGAAGAACCTAGTCAGTCCTACTATTTACCCATAGCTGGAGGGAGAATAAGGGGGTTCATACCTTTCCCAAGGGTATTTGCCCGAAAGTGAACGTAATAGCGCGACTGGAGTACGAACTCGCGTACTACGATTCCGCAGTTCATCGCTTTAACCATTACACCACGAGGACACCCCAATTTTTCGATGGTATATATGTCTTGACGGCAACTACACAAGAATGCTGCGAGTAATATTGAACAGGTCCTGGTGGCAACACCCAACAAAGCAGCAGCTGTACGGCCACCTACCACCCACAACGAAAACTATACAAGTTAGACGAACCAGACATGCAGGACAATGCTGGAGAAGTAGGGACGAGCTCATAAGTGATGTACTCCTATGGACCCCTTCACATGGCCAAGCTAAAGCGGGACCACAAGCTCGAACCTACATAGAGGTGCTCTGTGAGGATACGGGGTGTAGCCCTGAGGACCTGCCGGATGCGATGAACGATAAGGAGGAGTGGCGAGAGAGGCTCAGGGATATCCGTGCTGATGGCACGACAATATGATGAGGATGATGATATATGTATGTATTACCGACTCTTCCGTTCGAGCAGGATGTTACATAACGGCAATTTTTATTTGGGGTTCATCGTATTAAAATTCAGAGTTTTCCTTATCTTAGATCGGTTGATATCATCATCATCATCATCATGTCGTGCTGGTAGCACGGATATCCCTGACCCTCTCTCACCACTCCTCCCTATCGTTAATCGCCTCAGGCAGGTGTTCTGGACAACATCCTGTATCCTCACATAGCTGCTGAATGTTTGTTCGAGCTGGTCGTCCTGCTTTTGCACGGCCATGTGTGGGGGTCCATAAGAGTACAGTTGGTGTCTTGTGGGGTGTTGCCGCCAGGACTTGTTCAAGATTGCTCGCAGCATTCTTGTGTAATTGCCGTCTAGCTTCTTCTCCAGCTGTTTTGTTAGAGTCCATGTAGTACATCCATATAGCAGTATCGATGTGACCGCTGCCTGGAAGAAACTGCGTTTTCGGTTGATATACCAATGCTGAAAAGTTCTGCCCTACTATTTTACCCATAGTAGTGCATCCTTATAGCAGTATCGACACGACCGCTGCCTGTAATTCTATATCCTGTGGTCACTGCTGTCAGAAGTATCAACATAATTTTGATAGAAATAAAGTCGCTTTGGATCCAAAGTTGTTTGGGAAAGCATAAACCCCCTTATTCTTTCAGTCATGGGTTAAATAGTGCCACATCTGTTCTAGGTTTAAGGTTTCTTTGTTTAATGGCATATCAACTCTTTTTAGGTTATTTAATGCCAAAGCCATTCTCCCAGAAGAACAGTAGTGGTACTATTTAACCCATAGCTGGGAGCATCTGTTCTACTATAAGGATGGCTTTGGCATTAAATAACCCATGGAGGTTGATATGCCATTAAATAAAGAAACCAAACCTGTATTGATTTAGCCATTATTGACTGATAATAGAATACTGCTTTTAATATATATATATATATATATATATATATATATATATTTACCAACCCCTCCGCTTGGGTAGTATATGACACAAGGTCAACTTTTTAAGCGGAGTTTAACAGGTATGAATTCAGAGTTTTCCTTCTCCTAGACTAGTTGCCTCACCAAGGCTGAAGAACCTAGTCTGTCCTACTATTTACCCATAGCTGGAGGAAGAATAATTGGATTCATACCTTTCCTAAGGGTACTAATTTTATACATAAAACAGTTCTATTTGAAGCAATTCAGTTTAGCATAAGTACACAGTTTAGTTTTATTTGACCCGTAGATAGGACCCAATCAGTTCTATTTCAAACAATTCAGTTTGGCATAAATGATTTTTTCGGATACAAGTTTAAATGTCAAACAGTTCTATTTGACCCAAAGATGATACCTCTCCGGTGCTACCACTCCGGGCCAGAGTGGACTTGGGAGCGATGGGCAATACAGGCGTACTCTGCATTCCCCAAAGCTCCAGGATTACTGGAACCGCACAATCAGATTGTTTAGACTTATATATCAGGAGATTCGTTGGTAGAGTCTTACTTCTTTGTAGAGATGCAGTCGGTGTATTCTACAGCCAACTGGGCAATTTATTTCTTTGTGTGAGTGGACGATTCTTTGGAAATATTCCGGCCGCGATAACAATCGGCTTCTGAGATGAACAAAATACTGTCTGTTTCATTTTTGTCTGATCATCAATAATGAGAAAATATCGAATAATAATCTCGGCTTTTACACGTAATTTCGTTCTTTTAATTCACTTTCTTTCTTTCTTTCTTTCTTTCTTTCTTTCTTTCTTTCTTTCCTGCTACTTTTTCAGATGTTTGACAGTTAGAGCTAAATCGATCCTGACAGACAGCGTGTTTCTGGTTTGAGCAAGGCACTACCACCCTACCACAAGGAACGTTTTAATTATCTGTCTAAGAAAAATACATTAAAGGTCTATCAATTTATAAAAATAATGTCGAAATTCTAGATAACATCCGCACTTTTTTTTCTTTTTTAATATTTAATTTTTTTATTTTATTTAGATGTTATTTATTTACTTCGCTTCGTATTTATTTATTGATTAAGCAATAAAAATGAAATTGGATTGCTTTCGAGAAATCACTCAACAAAAACATCTTTATTACCGGATGAGCAACGCACTGTTTCAATATCCGAAGTAGCAGGTACGATGAAACAGAGAGAGAGAGAGAGAGAGAGAGAGAGAGAGTGAGAGGGTGGGGAGAGAATGTATTTATGCCTAAAGGAGAGAGAGACAGAGACTTAGAGTGAGAGGATCGGAGAGAAAGAGAGAGTGTGTGAGAGAGAGAGAGAGAAGGAAACACAATAAGAGAAAGAGAGACAGCGAGAAAGATAAAGAGAGAGAGAAAAAGAGAGAGAATCAAACAGTCAGAGAGAGAGAGAGAGAGAGAAAGAGAGTCAGAGTCAGAGTCAGAGAGAAAGAGATTCAGAGAAGTAGAGACAGATAGAGAGAGAGAGAGAGAGAGAGAGAGAGAAAGAGATAGATAGATAGATAGAGAGAGAGAGAGAGAGAGAGAGACTGAGAAAAATTGATTGAAAGAGAGATTCAAAGAAAAAGAAATAGAGACGAAGAGAAAGTCAGAATGTTTAAGAGAGAGAGAGAGAGAAAGAGACGAAAAGTCAGAGAGAGAGAGAGAGAGAGAGAGAGACGGAAAGTCAGATATATATATATATATATAGAGAGAGAGAGAGAAACAGACAGACAGTAAATCACAGAGAGACGGAGTGTCAGAGGGAGAGAGAGAGAGAGAGAGAGTTAGATAGTCAGAGAAAACGAATCAGAGAGAGAGAGAGAGTCAGATAGGGTGGAAGAGAGAGAGAGTCAGATAGGGCGGAAGAGAGAGAGAGAGAGAGAGTTGTCTAGTATTTATACACTTGAATAATCACTGCAGCTGGAATCTTGATATTCTTACTCCTTGAATGAAAAAAAAAAACCCTTCGAAAAGTCTTTAAAAATATATCCGTCAGCGTCAAAAAGTTGATATAATCTCAGATGAAAAAATAAAAACAACAAAAATGAAAACAACAACAAAACCTTGAAAACTCATGGAAGTGAATGTCACTCATGCAAAAGAAATGTCTGTGGCAACTAATCGATTAACGATAACTATTTTTAAACTACTGACAATATACAAAGAAAATCACTTCGTTTGTTTGTTTGCTTGCTTGCTTGGGTGCATCTGGACCCGTGAACTTGAAAGCTGATAGGACTATGTTGATGAAATTTACCATGTAAACTCCTTTCACTGAAATAAGTATTTTAGTAGTACCAGGATGTAACCGGAACATTTTATTTTTGAATTGATCTCGAAGGTCTAATTCGCCTAGAAAGCAAATCAAACTGGTATCTGCAGAAGCACCCTCCTGTCAGCAGGAGGCTAACGGACAATTACCAAAACAAGATTCATTCTTATAGAAAGTAAATCGAATGAATCTTTGTTTAATCCTGTTTACCAACCCCTCCGCTCGGGCAGGTTATGACACAAGGTCAATTTTTAAGCGGAGTCTAACAGGTTTGAATTTAGAGTTTTCCTTCTCCTAGACTAGTTGCCTCACCAACTAGAACCTAGTCTGTCCTACTATTTACCCATAGCTGGAGGGAGAATAATTGGGTTCATACCTTTCCCAAGGGTATTACTACTATGTGAAATGCAATCAGTCTTGTCCCGGATTTGAACTCGCGTCGCCGTGTCTATTTCCTACGACGATAACCATTACACCACGGGCACCTCCTTTTTTTTTTTTTTTTTTTTTAAATCTTTGTTTAATAGAATGTTATTTAGAATATTTGTATCCCGGGCAACGCCAGATTCTTCTGCTGGTAAAACATGAATGAAAAAAAGGATATTATGTGTATGAGTTTTGTGGATGGGGCTTGATATCCAGTATTTTGTATAATTTTTTCGGTCTGTTGCTGTTAGTTATAACCGAACGTTTCGGCCGCTATATCCTCCGGCCTTCCCCAGGTGTCGCTTGTTTATCTGGGTATGGAAATGATTTAACCTGCGAAATCATTTTTAAAGTTGGACTGTTGATCAAGTAAGGCGTTCAAGAAATATGAAGATATTATTCAAATAATGACGTCACTGTTTTTCATGCCAAACAATCAGAGAGGCATCACGGGAAATTTAATGAAAAGTGTCATAAGATGAATTCGAAATGTTAAAATTCAATGTTAAAATTCAAATGGCCTCAGTTATTCATGACATTTTAAAAGTAATTTACTTTAAAAACAATTTGATTTGACCTTTTCAATTATTGGTTCCCAGATTGTGTTTATTTCTATACTTAATTCACCTACCTAGGAAGCAGCATCTCATCAACCAAAAAAGACATCGACACACAGCTAACGAACGCATTGACAGCTATTGATAGGCTTTCGATCATATGGAAATCAGACCTGACCGATAAAATGAAACGCAGTTTCTTCCAGGCTGCGGTCATGTATATGGAAGCACAACTTGGACGCTAACTAAACGGCTGGAGAAGAAGCTAGACGGCAATTACACAAGAATGTCGCGAGCAATATTGAACAAGTCCTGGCGGCAACACACCATAAGGTGCCAACTATACGGTCACCTGCCACCCATCACGAAAACTATCCAAGTTAGACGAACCAGACATGCAGGACACTGCTGGAGAAGCAAGGACGAGCTCATAAGTGATGTACTCCTATGGATTCCTACATATGGCCGGGCAAAAGCAGGGTGACCAGCTCGAACATACATACAGTAGCTATGTGAGGACGCGGGATGTAGCCCTGAAGACCTGCCAGAGGCGATGAACGATAGGGAGAAGTGGCGAGAGAGGGTCAGGGATATCCGTGTTAGCGGCACGACATGATGATGATGATGATGATGATGATTCTACTCAAAATGGCCCAACCTATATGCCGCTACTTTGAGACGTCTTCTTTTCCAGTGTTTTCCCCATCGACAATTTTAACATTATCCCATGAGAGTAGATGGTTTCTCATTTCTTTCCATATATGGTCAGCCATACCTGACTTTTCTATTTCCCCTCGCACAACTACATTTTGATATTCCTGTAGTCTTACAAGAACCATTAAATAAGTTCCCAGACTTTTTTCGTATGAGCACTTTTATTGATAGAACACCCGTGAAGCTCTTCGAAGTAATCTCCTCTGGCTGCAATGCACTTGTTGTAACGTCTGATTATTCTTTTTACACTCTTGAAGTGTTTAATGAACATTTTATTTTATTTTTCATGGTTATACATTTCGTTGGGCTTTATGATTTTTGTTGCTTTTTATAGCACGATCAAAGAACTAACGAGGTGCATACGATAAGTTTCCAGACTTTTTTCGTATGGGCACTTTTATCGATACTACACACATGAAACTCTAGTCCCCTTCCAAGTAATCTCCTCCGGCTGTAATGCACTTGTTGTACCGTTCCAATAACTTCTGGAAGGCCACATGGAAGTCCTCTTGTGTGAGCGTGTCAATGACCTTCGTCACAGTCTCTTTCATCTCCTCAATTGTCTCATAACGACAGCCTCTGAGCTTAGGGAATAAGCAAAAGTTACAGAGAGCAAGGTCTGGACTCTAGGGCAGCTGAGGAACTGTTTTGGTCAAATAGTCTGTGACTAGGATGGACTTGTTGACTTGTGCATTGTCCTGCTGGAAATGCCACTGACCCAGTTTGAAGAGTGTTGGCCTCTTCCAACGGAATCTCTTCCTGAACTCCCTTAAAACCTCAACATAGTAACCCTAACCCTAATCCTTTGGCCAATCAACTCTGGTGTATTGACTTCATTACTCCTTCCACACCTCTCATCCCTCACAGACTCCATGCCTTCCTTGAATCTCTTATGCCACTCAAAAACTCCTGCTCGATTCATGCAAGATAGTCTAAAAGTAGTCTGAAGCATTCCATACGTTTCTGTGGCATTTTTACCAAGTTTAAAACAGAATCTTATTGCATAGCGTTTTTCTAAAGTGTCAGATTGCATTTTTGAAATTCACCATCTGTGCCAATCAGGCTTTAGTAGGGTGTATTCCAATTGCTGTTGTAGGTGTTCATTTAAACCTGAAATTATAAACATTGGTCAGTCATCTCACAAAATGTATAGCAATAACATAATGAATTTTCAAGAGTCTACGACAATTTTAAATGCCCATATGAAAAAAGTCTTGAAATTTATCCTATGCGCCACGTACTCGCGGACAAGCGCTAGGAATATCCATTTGTTTATGATTCTCACAAACGTTTTGTTGAGACTTTTTGTAAAACGGCTTAAGACGTCCCCAAGGAACATTGAAAAGACGCTAAATACCCCACACTACCCTATGTGTCCTGCATTCTGGCTTTTCTTTTATTCTTTCCATTTAGACAACAACAGTATTTGTGCAATGGTGAAAAATCGATTTACCAACCAAAGATGCATCATCGCTCACTGTAACCACCGATTTTTTTTTCGACAAAAACGCACTTGCCATAATAAAACGATTTCACTTCGGCTGACAAACACAATATATATATATATATATATATATATATATATATATATATATATATATATATATATATATTGTGGGTAAAGTGCTGTCTTGCTTAACACTCGGCATTATAAGGTACAGATCAAGCGTAAACTGAAGCAATCCTGGGAAAGGAGAAGCGCCCTCCACTACACCTTAGTGTTGTAATTTTTGAAAAGGAGCCTTCGGGTTGCCCTTTCGTATTGTCGCCAACTTTCATCCTCATCATCATCATGTCGTGCTGCCAGCAGGGATCACCCTGACCCTCTCTCGCCACCCGTCTCTATCGTCCATCTCTATCGGCAGGTCTTTCAGGCTACATCCTGTATTGGCATTGAGCTGTTATATATAGGTTCTAGCTGGTCGTCCTGCATTTTTGCGTTCATGTAAAGTGGTCCACAGGAGTATGTCCTTACTTCTCCAGCAGTGACCCACATGCCAGGATCGTCAAACTTGGATAGTTTTCATGATGGGTGGTAGGTGGCCGTACAGCTGCTGTTTTGTGGGCTGTTGACTCCAGGACTAATTCAATATTGCTCGCAGTTTACTTATATATATATATGTGTGTGTGTGTGTGCGCGCGCGCAGCTATGCGCTCGTGGTGTAAGAGTTAGCGTTGTATGAAATGGAGACAGTGATGTGAGTTCTAATCCTTAACTAGGCAGTCATCATTTCACATAACGATCATATACTAAGGAAAGGTATACATACAACAATTCTGCTTCTTGCTATGGGTAAATAGTCGGGTTATCTTCGTTCTTCAGCCTTGGTATGGCAGCCAGTCTAGGAGAAGAAAAACTCTGAATTGAAATCTGTTTTACTCCACCAAAAAATTGATCTTTTCTCATATCCTGACCGGTGGAAAGTTTGGTAAATACACATATATAGATATGCATGCATGTGAGTGTATATGTATATATCTATATATATGTATATTTAGGCAGCATTTCTTCGTTAATGCAAATTTCATTAAACATAATAGACATTTTATGCCTACATATTCTCTTTTGGATCCGTTCGAATTCCCGTATTACTTTTATCGTATGCACCTTTCTGACACAAGTTCAATAGCTCAGCATTTAAAAAAACATTCATGCCCAACAACACAACTACGAAAAATTCTCACCGACAACACAACAATACTCGAACATCAAAATAATAAACAAAAACTTCAGATTCTCGAAGCACTATATATTAGAAGCCTGCAACCAGCACTTAATAGAATTAATTTTCAAACCCGTGCTAACGTACTTAAATGTCTTTAGCTACTGGCACTATTTACAGAATTACATTTAAAAGCAAGCGCCATAATCTCCAACAGCAAAGACGTCCTTACACAGTAGTAATTTGCTAAAACAAAAGTTACATCACTTTTGTAACAGATTCTCCCCTGATGATAGCCCAAAGTCGGGCAGAAAGTACTAGGGATACATACAACTATGGACAATACCTTAATCAGTTCCCCCCGAATACGATAAAAGTAATACAGGAATTCGAACGGATCCAAAAGAGAATATGTAGGCATAAAATGTCTATTATGTTTAATGAAATATATGCACTCAAATATATATATACATGTGTGTATATGTATATATACATATATGTGTATGTATGTATGTATGTATGTATGTGAGTGTGTATGTGTGTGTATGTGTGAGTGTGCATGCGTACTGAAGTGCAGTATGGAATGAAATTCTAAGGAAATATGGTTTTATAAGACACTTAGCTGCATCTGAACCCGAGGCTCCAGTGTGGAGTTTTGGGTAATGTAGAGAATCCTTTCATTGTAATTACTCCCAGGTCCACTCTGCCCTTTAAATGGTGGTTCCTTGTTATGTGCCCTTTTATGAGCCAAATAGACATTTACAATTATTTACAAAGGATTATCGTTTGTAATTTGAAACCAAACAGCTGGTGAGCAAATACTTCTTATTAAATAGGAATACTTGATAAATAGAATTACTAATCTTAGATAGCAATACTTGAACCCATTTCCCTGTGTCGAAACAAAGGATTGATAAAGTTTTAATTATTCATCAATTAAAACAACAAATATTATAAGTCTCACGCTGTAGGTGTTACCTCCGAAGTTGGTGTTACTACTGACCGAGATCTTGCAGAACCCCTCGTGCTTAAGAAACACGACGTCTTTTATACCTCCACGATACCAGAAGTTACGTGGTACGAGCCACTTTACAACAAATGTAAAATAGATTTTTAAGTGTTAGTTCAGAATACTTGAAACCATTCAACTGTGTGTAAATAAGCAAAAGTAAAGTTGGTGACTTTAGTCGAGGGTGACCAGAAGGTTCCCTTTTCAATAGCTACTATACCGATGTTTAGGGGAGGGTGGTACTCAATTCCTTGGATTGCTCCACTTTACCCTTGATCCTTACCTTTTAATGCTGATAGTTAAGCAAGTAGGCATCAAGTACCATTTTTTGAGCCTTTGGTATTTAATAGAATTATTAGTGCTAGCAATATTTGAAACCATATGACGGTGTACAAATGAATGAGGGCGCAGAAGGTGATGTAATTGTTGGTAAGCTTCACTAGCAAACCAACACGAATGAGTTGGTGAGCTCTAATAGTCGGTACATTTTACAGCCCCAACCGACTGGGCAAAAATCTAAAAAGGAAATGGCATCAATTGGAGAGGCTTAGAACTTTTCGAATAAAACTTGTAGATAGATAGATAGATAGATAGATAGATAGATGTGAACAGATTCAGACAGATAGATAATATAGAAAGACAGAAAGTGAGTTCACAAAGGTAGATATACCCAGATACACACACACACACACACATATATATATATATATATATATATATATATATATATATATATATATATATATATATATATAACCACCAAGATCAAAGGCGTTATGTTCCTTTTCAAATGCCAGTACAAAGAAATAACACTTAGTGAATGATGTACGATCAATTTCTTCTCGTTTTTGTAGTGGAGCGATTATTGAATATCACAGACACAAAAGCTTATCAAATACGAATCGCCTTTTTAATTAAATATATTATTATATTTATTGTGTTGTTCCGATTGTAGCATAACTTTTTCAAGTTGGAATAAGCGCTCTATTTATTTTTATTAGAGGAAATATCGTCAGTCGCAAATATCATTATCATCATCACTATTATTATTATTATTATTATTATTATTATTATTATTATTATTATTTACCAACCCCTCCGCTCGGGCAGGATATGACACAAAGTCAATTTTTAAGCTGAGTTTAACAGGTCTGAATTCACAGTTTTCCTTTTCTTAGACTAGTTGCCTCACCAAGGCTGAAGAACCTAGTCTGCCCTACTATTTACCCATAGCTGGAGGGAGAATAATTGGATTCATACCTTTCCCAAGGGTATTAATGTTATGTGTAATGCAATCAGTCTCGTCTAGGATTTGAACTCGTGTCGCTGTGTCCATTTCCTACAACGACAACCATTACACCACGGGTACCTCCATATTATTATTATTATTGCACATATTGCAAGTTTTTTTTTACATCAGCGTTTTCTAATGGTCTTTCACTGGAGTGAAAGTATAGGAATACTTGAAACAATACAACTGTATACAAATTATTTGTATTAAATAGAATACATGATATAATCAAACAGTAAAAAAATGCTAAGAAACAACCACAGAAAAATATGAATATAAATGTACAATGAACGTGATTCCCTAAACTCTACGCACAAAATAAATCTCGACGGTTTGTCATGCGGTTAAAATCAGTCAATCCGTTAGTCAGCTCTTTTAAATATTCTGACCGATTTATTTCCCGGGTCTCCATTTTTTTCTAATTTCTTTTCAGTGATCTCCCCAGTTTAATTTGTATATTTTAAAAGAACTATATACTCATATGCTGTTTCTATATAAAACAAAATAAAATAAAATTAATGAATTACTTTAATCAACAATATTTTTGGGTGCACGTTTTAAAGTTAATTTGAAGATGGTGATTCCAAAAATGACCCCAGTTTTCCAAGGTTAGCAACCGTTTTTGCTGTTTTGTAATTGCTCTATTTAAAAAAAAAAAAAGATAAATTTACGAACGACCCTTGGCTGATCGCAAAATTTACTTAATAAAAGTCATAGAAACCCACCAATTTTTAAAGTAGGCCAAGTAATTTATGTCAGCCACCTAAAATAAACTGTTTTTATAAGAAAAAAAATGTGTTTTTGAATCAAAGAAAATTTAAATAGATGTAACGAATTTTTAAGAGTTATTGCGAAAATTCAAATTAACTGATAAACTTGATCAGTAATAGACTTTAGTAAACCTGATAATTAAAGTTAAATAAAAAAAAATGAACCCCTAAAATCTTCTGTTTGATGGTCATAAACTTATCCCATCGCTTCTTTCTCTTCACTTCGATAGAAAACCAAGCACATTGAGAGCTTTTGGTTCTATAAAAGAAACTCCGACTAAAGACATTCCAAATGAATGCGTTCTATTGTGCATGATCCTATTTACCCAACCCCTCCGCTCGGGCAGGATATGACACAGGGTCAATTTTTAAGCGGAGTTTGACAGGTTTGAATTCACAGTTTTCCCTTCTCCTAGACTAGTTACCTCACCACAAGGCTGAAGAACCTAGTCTGTCCTACTATTTACCCCATAGCTGGAGGGAGAATAATTGGATTCATACCTTTCCCAAGGGTATTAGTGCTATGTGAAGTGCAATCAGTCTCGTCCAGGATTTGAACTCGTGTCGCCGTGGCCAATTTCTGCGACGATAACAATTACACCACCGGCACCTCCATTGTGCATGAGGAACATCGTGAAAATGGTTTCACCATAACATCAAGAAACTTTTTAAGGATGAAGAATTTGATAATTCAATGGATGACTTGGAATTACGAGCTTGGACATCGTTTATTGATGTGGTGTAAAATTTCTTAGTCAATCTCCAGGCCGAAAACTACAAGGAGTTTGGGGAAAGGTTATTAAAAAGTCTACATGATATAGGTGCTAAAATGAGTATAAGGATTTTTTTTTTTTTTACGTAGCCATCTAGATAAATTTCCGGATAATTGTGGTGATGTGAGAGATGAGCAAAGAGAACGAATCCATTAGGATATCAAAATAATGGAAGAGCTCTACCAGGGACGACGAGACAAACAAATGATGACTGACAACTGCTGGGATATCAAAAGAGACATAAATAACTTTGAACATGACAGACAATCAAGGAAAAGAACATTTTTATCGTAGATTTTATGTTCACGAAGGTTTTATTTCTGCTTCAAGTTTATTAAATAATTTGATGAAAATACTTGTTGGACTTGGCGTGTTTTTTTTTTAAACTTAGGATCTGATTGTAATCTCAAAAATAGTATATGTAAGGAGGTGCCCGTGGGGTAAGGAGGTGTTCGTGGTGTAATGGTTACCGTCCTAGGAAATGGACACGGCGACACGAGTTCAAATCCTGGACGAGACTGATTGCATTTCCCATAGCACTAATACCCTTGGGAAAGATATGAATCCAATTATTCTCCCACCAGCTACGGGTAAATAGTAGGGCAGACTAGGTTCTTCAGCCTTGGTGAGGCAACTAGTCTAGGAGAAGGAAAACTGTGAATTCAAACCAGTTAAACTCTGCTTAAAAATTGACCTTGTGTAATATCCTGCCCGAGCGGAGGGGTTGGTAAATATATATATATATATATATATATATATATATATATATATATATATATATATATATATATATATATATATATATATATAAAACAAATTAGAAATGCCTTTTTTCAAAAAGGAGGCTTTTCTGTAAAAAAAATGTTTACGAACCAAGAAAAAGTAAGGTCATTTTCAGATTCAGCACTCTAGGATAAGCTTCAGAAGATGTTTGGTGCCCTAACACCATTTCAAAAAAAAATTTTAAACTGTGTTATACAAACTGTTGTGTCCTTAAAAGAGATACATTCAAACAGGGTTGTATGTTAGTGGAAGGAACAGTCAACACGTTCGTAAAATAAAGAAAGGGTTCTATAGTAAGAGGGATGCAAAAAGACAGACAAGAAATAGTTAAAGCACGGTACTAATCCCCAAAAAAAGGCCAGGTATAATGCCCTGCTCAACATATTCGTAGTCACTGATACAATTAGTCTACATGGGAGAGAGGATGTCTTGGATATTCTGTACCATAGCCATGATATGGCTATGTGTGAAAAGTACATCGAATGTCCATAAAGATAGAACATAGGAATCTCGAAATTCGAAAAACACGTAAGGACTTCTCAGTTCAGGTACGAAACTTTTTATTACCTTTGAATTTAAAGGTTTTTCGACATAAGGAGAGAGAGGCACAATCTTTCTATTCTGGCTTTTTCATCTGCCCCTCCCTCATCTCATGCGACACCTGCCCAAGGCCTCCGCGAGCAAGTGAAAGCCAACCGTCCTCGTCCAGTGTCTAGTCTCAACTCTACTAACTGACTTTTTCAAAATCTCGATTTAACCATAGAATTTTGTAATAAATAGGTCCAAAAATATACGACTAAGACACGAACACGTGAAATAGACATCTTCATACGGATACGGAAAACGTTCACAAATGTTCATAACGCATCGGAATCCGAAAAACACGAA
This sequence comes from Sepioteuthis lessoniana, assembly GCA_963585895.1. NCBI lineage: Eukaryota > Metazoa > Mollusca > Cephalopoda > Myopsida > Loliginidae > Sepioteuthis > Sepioteuthis lessoniana. The sequence goes on along the minus strand of OY757938.1, from coordinate 59,200,242 downwards.
ACACTTACGACTCTCATTTTTTGGTTCAGGTACGAAACTTTTTATTACCTTTTTGAGTTTAACGGTTTTTCGACATGAGGAGAGAGAGACACAATTGCTTTCTATGCTGACTTTTCCATCTGACCCCAACCACGTGCGGCACCCCGCCGCAAACTCCTGGTCTGGCCTCAGCGAGCTTCGAAAATCCACTTGCTTCGTCCAAGCCCAAATCTCAACTCCCTTTTTTTTTTCAAATCCCCAAATTCTTAGCCCATCACTTCCAGGCATGACGTCATTCACGTCCCTCGTCTCATTTCCTATCTGGGTGTTCTATTGTGACATTTGTCAATTTTTAAGCGTAGTTTAAGAGGTTTGAATTTAGAGTTTTCCTTCTCTTAGACTAGTTGTCTCACCAAGGCTGAAGAACCCAGTCTGCCCTACTATTTACCCATAGCTCGAGGGAGAATAATTGGATTCCTATCGAATAAGAATAATTTTTAAACATATCAAACTTGGTCTTTTAGTTGGACGATAACAGGTACGGAGATATCGGGTTAGAGTGGACCTAGGAGTAATAGCAATGAAAAGGTACTCCACACTACCCAGATCTCTAGAAGTTGAGCCTCGCCATCAAATACAGTTTGGTTTCCAAAACAGCCAGGTTTTTTTTGGGGGGGAGGGGGGTTACAGTGAGCATATTCTTATCTCGATGATAGTGATAGTTAATAGTAAGGTTGAGTACAATAAAAGCTGAACGAAAGTCTCGTTTAAAAAATACAATTATTTGTAAAATAGAAGCCTCATTAAGATTGGCGAAAAATTAGTCATAATCTAATATTGGAGGTGCCTGTAGTGTAATGGTTATCGTCGTAGGAAATGGACACGGCGACACGAGTTCAAATCCTGGACGAGACTGATTGCATTTCACATAGCACTAATACCCTCGGGAAAGGTATGAATCCAATTATTCTCCCTCCAGCTATGGGTAAATACCAGGGAAGACTAGGTTCTTCAGCCTTGGCGAGGCAACTAGTCTAGGAGAAGGAAAACTCTGAATTCAAACCTGTTAAACTCCGCTTAAAAATTGACCTTGTGTCATATCCTGCCCGAGCGGAGGGGTTGGGTAAATAGGATAATCTAATATTGGAAAACTGAACCAAAAACCAAATTGTAATTTATATATAAAGAATTTACCTGAACAGTGGAGACTTTGAAGAAGAATACACACACACACACACACACACACACACACATATATATATATATAAGAATATAAATCTCTTTGTGGACCTGTCTTTGGCACTCGTTTTCAGCTTCTTGTTTTCTTTAAAGAATTTTAAAGGATTTTTCCGGTGTAGTATTTGGTTTACATAGTGGTCACTGTCTAGATAGAGTGGTTGTTTCTTTTGATTCCGTGTCAGTGTTCTCTCTCTCTCTCTCTCTCTCTCTCTCTCTCTCTCTCTCTCTCTCTCTCTTTTCTTGACATTTGATATGCTATAAAGCTTAGTTCTATACCATCTGTGATGATTTATTTAAAAATCTTTGAACAAGCCATTACATTTTCGTTTGATGAATACCCAGAAAAATTACACCCAAGATTCAGTTTTACAGGAGCCTTACCATCAGATTGTTTAATGTCATACCCAGGACACTCGTTGGTGGAGGGGGTCTTTCTTCTCTGAAGAGATGAAGTCTGTGTATTCTAAGGCCATAGCCGACTGGTGTTTTAACAGAATGAGTAGAAACAATTCAGAATTTTATGTTTAATGTTTCATGTTTTTTCTTTTCTTTTCAGACGTAGAAATGCCATTCCCTTGAAAACAAAAAGCGTTTAAACATCAAACATAGAATGTTTAGTTGTTTCGACACATGCAGTTGAAATTTGCAGTGATTTGAACGAGAATTGGTCAAGTTATTTGATTGCATAATGATATAACTTTTTCTAAAACACCTTGTGCATCACAAATAATAATATTTTTTCTAAAACACCTTGTACATCACAAATAATATTTTTTCTAAAACACCTTGTACATCACAAATAATAATATTTTTCTAAAACACCTTGTACATCACAAATAAAAATATTTTTCTAAAACGCCTTGTACATCTCAATTAATAATATTTTTTCTAAAACACATTGTACATCTCAAATAATAATATTTTTCTAAAACATCTTGTACGTATCAAATAATATTTTTTTCTAAAACACCTTGTACATCTCAAATAATATTTTTTTCTAAAACACCTTGTACATCACAAATAATATTTTTTTCTAAAACACCTTGTACATCACAAATGATATTTTTTCTAAAACACCTTGTACATCTCAAATAATATTTTTTTCTAAAACACCTTGTACATCACAAATAATATTTTTTCTAAAACACCTTGTACATCACAAATAATATTTTTTCTAAAACACCTTGTACATCACAAATAATAATATTTTTTCTAAAACACCTTGTACATCACAAATAATAATATTTTTTCTAAAACACCTTGTACATCACAAATAATATTTTTCTAAAACACCTTGTATATCACAAATAATAATATTTTTTCTAAAACACATTGTACATCTCAAATAATAATATTTTTTCTAAAACACCTTGTACATCAGAAATAATATTTTTTCTAAAACACCTTGTACATCACAAATAATATTTTTTCTGAAACACCTTGTACATCTCAAATAATATTTTTTTCTAAAACACCTTGTACATCACAAATAATAATATTTTTTCTAAAACACCTTGTACATTTCAAATAATAATATTTTTTCTAAAACACCTTGTACATCACAAATAATATTTTTTCTAAAACACCTTGTACATCATAAATAATAATATTTTTCAAAACCACCTTGTACATCTCAAATAATAATATTTTTTCTAAAACACCTTGTACATCACAAATAATGATATTTTTTCTAAAACACCTTGTACATCTCAAATGATAATAAAAGTTTTTGAAACAAACTAGGATAGCGTAGACACATAGTTAATGGTTCTCATTGCCAGCCAGTTTTTCGCCTGCGCGATCATCAAACCAAGTTAGAATGACGAGGTGGTTTTCCCTTCATAAACTGTTCAGCGGAGACAGGTGGGAAGAGTGATCAAATTCTTGGAAGGGATATCTTCTTTATACAGATTATGTTGGTGGCTAGATTATTTTCATTTTTAGAGTGTTTTATTTACTTATTTAGCCTATTAAGTTTCATTTATATTTTGGGGTGCGCACTTAGTGCACAGGGTATCATTAAAACTGGAATCGGAGACCAGAGTTCAAATACTGTAGTAGGCTGTATGCATTTTCTATTATGCTTTGGTGATAGGAAAAAGGCATGAATCCATTCGTTGTTCTTCCAGCTATGGGAAAATAGTAGGGAAGACTTAGTTCATTTGCTTTGTGGGGTTAGGTAATCATTATTTACTCTTTTAGAGTTTTTCACATCAGTGTTACCTGATGGTTTTTCACTGGAGTTTGAGTGACAGCAAGTCTAATCAAGTCTCCAGAACTCGTCTCAGGATTCTGGTCGCTTTGCTGTCATTTGTATAGTCTCTACCCGTCTGCCAACTTCCAAGTCCTCCAGGCCTTTTAATAATCCTTTAGTTATTGTGGCAAAAGCACCAATCACAATTGGTACACTCGTCACTTTCATGTTCCACAGCTTTTTCAATTCTCTAGCAAGTTCGAGGTACTTATCCTTCTTTTCACATTCCTTCAGATTTATTCTGAGGTCCGCCGGGACAGCAAAGTCGACAATTTTGCAAATTCTCTTTTTTTGTTGTTGATTATTATATGGTCTGGTCTTCTGGCCGGGATTAGGTGATCCGTTTGTATGTTAAAGTCCCATAGGAGTTTATGCGTGTCATTTTCAAGAATAGGTACTAAGTTGTGCATATACCATTTGTTAGTATGGTCAAATTTAAATTTCTTGCACATTTCCCAGTGGATCACCTTGCCGATCCAGTCGCGTCTTGCCTTATACTCCTTCTGTGCCAATTTGCTGCATTCGCTTATTATGTGATTGATCGTTTCGTATTATTATTATTATTATTATTATTATTATTATATACCATACATCTTAGTTGATGCATCGGGATGGGTCGCCAGTGATGTTTCCTTTGGGTTCATTGGGGGGTTTCGGGTCTTTCAACATCAGACCCCCTCACCCAAATGACCCAGTTGGCATCGATCTTACTCCAACTCCCATCCCGGCAGCTAACCTACGCATACACACAAGGAGAAAAAAAAATGACCTCAGGAAAGGCTTTTTGCCACAGCCAATCAGAGCTAAGCTCTACTGATGACTTCTAAATCTTTCCATTAAAAATCGGGAGGCCACTTTACTCTGCTTCTTTGCCACAATGACGTCGTTATTCGGCTATCTGTTCATTCCGGTATGTATCTATTCCTTTTTTTTCCCTTTTAAAATTTTTTTTTCAAATTTTATACTTAAAGAAAAAAAAAATTTTTAAATAAATAAAAAAAATTTTTTTTTTTAAATCTGTACATAACTAAAGAATTGCGATTAAAACAAACTCGTATATAAAATGACATACGTTTAGTTTTGTTTTAAAACTTATTTCCATTAAAAACTGTACATAAATATACAATTACAAACTAAATCAGATGCCCCGCATTACGATTCGTTAAAACTTCCTAATCAAACGGTTTACGAATGAGAAAAGACGAAAAAAAAAAAAATTAAAAAAAAACAACTTTTTTTAAATTAAAAAAAAATCTGTACATGAATATAAAATTGCCATTAAAACAACAAACTCCTATATAAAATTGACATACGTTTAGTTTTGTTTTAAAACTTATTATTATTATTATTATTATTATTCTTTGCAAGTTTTTTTCCTACCAAAGTTAGCTGGTAGCGCTTCACTGGAGTTTGAGTGACAGCAAGTCTTCCCAGGTGTCCAGGACTTTTCTCAGTATTCTGCCTGATCTTACTAATGCTGTAGTCTGGGTGGTCTCCTCATGTCTTTTTATATCCAAGTCTTCCAATCCTTTTACCAATCCTTTGGGTATTATTCCAAGTGCTCCAATTACTATTGGTATCACCGTCACTTTCATGTTCCATAGGATTTCCGTTCTCTAGCAAGGTCTTAGTAGTAATTTCTTTCTCCGCTTTCCTTCCGTTTTACCCAGTGATAAACCGAAACGGCAAAATCCACAATTCGACGGGTTCTTTTTTTTTTTTTTTTTACTATCACTAGGTGGGATAAACTAGCCGAGAATAGATAATCTGTTTATATTTCAAAATCTCAGAGAAGCTTGTGTGTCTCATTCTCCCAGACGGATTCTGGGTTATGCATATGCCACGTGGTCGTATGGTCGAATTTCAATTTCTTGCACACTTCCCGATGATCAACTTCTCCACCGAGTCGTCTCAAGTCTTAAACTCTCTTTGTGCTATTATTATTATTATTATTATTATTATTATTATTATTATTATAATCAATGAATTTGTATCTAAATGTAGACATGGAAACAAGTTCCGATGTAGCTACCTGATAGCAAACGACTCCAAAAACTAGTTAAAAAAAACAAATAAATAATAATAATAATAATAATAATAATAATAATAATAATAAAACCATGGAAAACTGGAGAGTCAAACTGACAGCGGGAAGAAATCTTTACAGGTGAAAATCCAGAGAGTGATTTTCCAGGGAGATGCCCTATCACCATTATTATTTGCAATTGCGATGATGCGACGCAATCACATACTTACGAAATGCACAGGCAGATACACACTTACAAAATCGCAAGAAAAGATCAACCACGTAATTTAAATGGACGTCATGAAACTGTTTGCCAAAAATTGAGAAAGAATTGGAAACCCTAAAACCAGCTGTGAGAATATACAGAAGATTAGTGATGGAATTTGACAGAGAAAAATGTGCCATGCTAATAATGAAAAGCAGGAAACGGCATACGACGGCAGGAATACAACTACCAAAATTAAAACAAAATCAGAACGCCCAGAGAAATGGAAACTTACAAATACTTGGAAATGTTAGAAGCAGACACCATTAAAAATGCAGAGATGAAAGAAAAAAAAAGAATACCTCGAAAGCAAACTACATAGCAGAAATCTCATCAAATGAATAAATACTTAGGCTGTCCCCCTCGTAAGCTATTCGGGACTATTCTTAGAGTGGACCAGAGAAGAACTTTAAAAAAATGAACCTGAGAACAAGAAAACTAATGGCCATGCATAGGGCCTTAAATCCCTGAGATGATGTAGACAGACTGTATGTGCCAAGAAAAAAGGGGGTTAAGATTTACCAACATTTAAGATAACATCAATGCATCGATAAAACGATGAGGAGACTACATAAAAAAGAGCAAACCTCATAAATAATACATAAGCATCAATATAAACAAAACAATCTCACACGAGAAACCATGGACATGACTAAGAAAGGGAAACCTTTAGAGAGAAACTGAATTTCTTCTAATAGCAGCACAAAACAACGCCATAAGGACTATGGCAAAGCAAAAATAGACAAGACACAATAAAATAGCAGATATAGGTCATGTGGTGAGACTAAACGATCAATCACATAATAAGACAGTAAATTAGTGCAAAGAGAGTATAAGATTGGGTGGGGAAGATGATCAACTGGGAAGTTTAGATTTGACAATACGAACAAATGGTATAAGTTAACCCAAAATCCGTCCTAGAAAATGAGACGCACAAACTTCTCTGGGATTTTGAGATACAAACAGATCATCTAATCTCGGCCAGACGACCAGGCCTAGTGATAGTCAACAAAGAAAAAAAGAACTTGCCGAATGGTGGACTTTGCCGTTCCGACTGACCACAGGGAAAAACTGAAGGAAAGGGAAAAGATAAATAAATACCTGAGCCTTTCAAGAGAACTGAAAAAAACTATGGAAAATGAAAGTGACGGTGATACCAGTAGTAATTGGCGTGCTCGGTACAGTCAGCAAACGTTACGCACAGGGACTGGAGGACTTGGGCATAAGAGGACAAGTGGAGACCATCCAATAAACAAATCACAAAATTAATACAATATAGCCACGGAAATCGCCACACAATATATATATATATATATAATTCATTTCCAAGGTGTCACCTGGTATTAGTGAGTGGGTGGCTGCATGCCAGTACATAAATGCTGAGTGTGGAGCATTAAAATCAAAAAATGATTTTAAAAATCTGACCGATGGAAAATTGAATATCGAATAACAGTAATGGAATTAGGGATGAGGAATACATCCTGGATTTTACCCATTTAGCTGGGGCTATAGGATACACCAACTGCACCTCTGCAGAGGGGTAAGACCCTCCCCTATGAGTGTCCTAAACAATCTGAGGGTGAGATTCCAGTGATGCTGGAACTTTGAGGAATGCGGAGCAGCCCTTCATTGCAATTGCTCCCAGGTCCACTTTAGCCCGGAGTGATAGCACCTGATTGGGCCTAATCTATGAGTTAGATAGAATTAACTGCGTAGTGATGCTAAATTGAATTGTTTGAGTTGGAACTGTTTGACTAAACTGAATAGCTTGAAAGAGAAATGTTTTTTGACAATTAAACTGTACTTACATTTAAGCTGCATGCTTATGCTAAACTGAATTTTTTGAAATGGAACTGTTTTTGACATTGAAACAATACTTACACCAAATTGAATTATTTAATATAGAACCGTTTTGGCGTTTAACTGTGTGTAAACAAAATCTGTACTTATACTAAACTAAATTAGCTGAATTAGAACTGTTTGAATAAACTGAATAGCTTGAAGTAGAAATGTTTTCTCAATTAAACTGTGTACTCAGGCTAAACTGAATTGCTTGAAATAGAATTTGGCGTTAAATAACCCACAAAGGTTGATATGTCATAAAACCTAACCAACCATACCAAATCAAACGTCCTGGATTTAAATTGTGTCAGACAGATCACCGTATAGTAATGGTTTGCACACTAATCTTATGGACCAGTGACTTAATAGTGAATTTAATCCTTATGGACACTTTCTACTTCCCTGAGGCTTGATTTAATAAAATTCCGCTCTTTCACTCAGCGGGAGTGTATCCCACCAAAAAATCTTCAACTAATAAAGTTTTTATCTTATCATCTAATGTTATTAGACTATTGTCTTCATTGTTATAATCACAACGTTTAGACCGATGCGTCCTTCTTCTGGTGTCGAACTTAGGAGCCTACACGGAACGGTAGTAGTTAGTTTTAATTCCGTTAAGCGGGTACAAATGTTAAGCTAGTCTAACTATTCCTTGCTATTTACTTGTTGTTGGGATTGAACCTGAAACCTCCAAATGATTTTACTTCGAAGCACTTTAACCAAACGCCTATATCTGTTACGCCATATGTCCTGCGTTCAATATATGTTGATTAAAGATCATAACGAAAGGTCAAAATGACTGCGAAGTGGAGAAAAAAATCTTCTGTTCGTCATTGATATAAACGCGATGGCCTGGGTGAACGAAATTCTCGCCAGGTGGCTTTTCTATGAATACTTTGTAATGACGACTGTAATATAGACGCCTGTATCATGAGTAGTTTTTTTTTTCTAAGAAGTCGGTAAAGGTTGTTTAAGTGCCCAGGTAGAATTTGTTTGTTATTTGCTGTGAGAAGACAAGGCCAAATGCAACACAAAGACGAACTTATTAACATTTTCTCCATTGCCAATGGTTCGGGAGACTGGGGTTCGATCACAGGTCGAGTCATACCAAAGACTTAAAAAATGGGTCTTGATACCTCCTTGCTTAACACTCAGCACTATAAGGGACGAATTTTGGGTAGAGGGGAGTAATCCAGGGAACGGAGTAACATCCTTCCCTAAGCATCGGTGTAAGTAAAAGTAAAGTTGGCGACCTTAGTCGGGGCAACCAGAAGGCTCCCTTTTCAATAGCTACTACACTGAGGTAAAGGGGAAGGCGTTACTCCTTTCCCTGGATTGCTCCAATTTACCGTTGATAGTACCTTATATCGCTGAGTGTTAAGCAAGGAGGTATCAAGTACTATTTTTAAAGTCTTTGGTGTGACGCGACCTGGGATTGAACCTAGGTCTCCCGGACCATTGGTGAACACTCTACCCACTAGGCCAATGAAACGGTGTAGTAGCTATTAAAAAGGGAGCCTTCGGATCGCCCTTGACTAAGGTCGCCAACTTAACATTTTTACTGTACCTTATTATTCCAGTCGTTTTTCGAGCTGTTATCTTTATGCTACATTTGACTAAACGTTTCGGCAGATCTCTTCATCGTTGGTTAAATATACTGCAACGAATGAGTACCCTAGATACGACTCTTCATACTTAATTACAATAACAATATTTTCAGAGCCAATATATTAATGTAGGTTTGGTTTGGTTTGGTTTGGTTTTATGGCATTTCAACCATTGTATGTTATTTAGTACCAAATCCTCTTTTTACATATAGATTAAAGATATATGGTTTCTTTTGGTTGGGTTGGGTTTTATGGCATATCAAACATTGTAGGGGGGTGTCCTCGTGGTGTAATGGTTAAAGCAATGGATTGCGGAATCGTAGTACGCGAGTTCGTACTCCAATCGCGCTATTACGTTCACTTTCGGGCAAATACCCTTGGGAAAGGTATGAGCCCCCTTATCCTTCCAGCTATGGGCTAAATAGTACCACTACTGTTCTTCTCGGAGAATGGATTTGGCATTAAATAACCTAAAAAGAGTTGATATGCCATTAAACAAAGAAACCAAACCAAACCTTGTAGGTTATTTAGTGCCAAATATATATGATTTGAAAACCCATTTTTCAATAATGTTTTTAAATGAACCGAACTGATTATTTGGCCCACAGTCAAATGATTTTAAGCAAATATTGCTGTTTAATACTAATTACTCAATTCAATAATATTCATTCGTTTGCACACAATAAGATTCCAATATTTTATGTATCACAAGCCAATTCAATTACACATCAGTCATTTCCTTACACAGTTAAATAATCAAACACTTCTATTTCCAACAATTCAATTTAGCATAAGTCATTTGTTTGCGCGACTGGAGTACGAACTTGCGTACTACGATTCCGTAGTCCATCGCCTTAACCATTACACCACGAGGACATTCCCTCATTTGTTTGGAATCAGTTTAAATATCAAACAGTTCTATCTAACCTATTGGTAGATAAACTTGTGCAGTCCTCGCCTTGCTCCTCATTATTCCGACGGAGGAGCCCGACAGAAGCCCCGTCCCTATACACAAACACCATAGCGACAGCGCTACCGAAAAGAAAAAGGTACATGTTATTTACAATTAAGAAAAGTTACTATGGGACAATGACAGTATATAATCTAGGGATCGCTCATCACCCTTCTACCACCCCACAAAAATATAAGTGGTGGGTTAATCAATCAAACTCTCTCCAATATACCTTTATGAAAACAAATCATGGAATTCTTTTAACTCACCTCCAAACAAAAACAAAAAAAATTAAATAAAATGATAAAAAAAAAAAACGAACAACGCAAAACAAGAAAAAAAAAGATCGAACACAATAAGTCAATATTAATAGTCCTTCGGCTTTTGGGGGGCGAACAATATGGCAGCACCCTTATTTCTGCACATTGACTAATTGCCTGTATTGACCCTTTTTTCTGTCTCATTAGACTTCACTCTCTTCCCTACACTTTGACTCTTCCTTCTATAACAGATTTCTCTTTTATTTCTGTACTCCCTTTCTTTCTCTATCATAAATCTTCTTCTTCTTCTTCTTCCTCTTCTTCTTCTTCTTCTTCTTCTTCTTCTTCTTCTTCTTCTCTCAACTTTTCTCTTCATCTCTAACACTTTTCTAACATTCTCTTGACCCCTCCTTTCCTCCCTCCCTTCCGCTCTCTTTTTTCTCTTTCTCTCTTTCTCTCTCTCTAGTCTTGTCCCGCGTCTCTCTCTTCCTCGTGCCTTTTGCCCTTATATCACAATTCTTCTGCCCCTTTTATTTTGATTTCTAGCCATCATTATCTTTATGATCTCTTCTTGCCCAGCACAAAATCAAGGATTTCCCGCCTTTTTTTCTTTAATTGATACAACAAATAAATTTTTGAAAGTACCGAAAGAAAAAAATACACTATGGATTTAGGATTAAGACAGAACTTTTTTCTTATGTTTTTTACTTCTTTTTTTTTTTTAATCAATAAGTTTCAAAAAAAGCCGTTTCCTTTCTTTTACTCCTTCGAGTAATTCCGTGGAGAAATATTATTTATTTATTCATTTACTTACCTCCAAACAAAATAAGGTTTTATAAACTTTTTTTCCTGAATTAACGATTTTCTAGCTACGATTCCGTGTTGTCAATACAAAGGCAAAAATTCCAAGCCCATACAAAATCTTTTCAAACCCACGTTGACAAACTGGCCGTTCAGTCTAGTGGTGGGTATGTGAACTACATCTTCTACTTTCTTGTCACATACTGCATACATACATCTACACACATATACACACATAAGCATACACACAGATACACATGTACCTACATCGACTCATCTGTCTACTGTGATATACATACACGCATATATATGCACACATATATATCTAGCCTTATACACAATGATGGCAAATGTCCATAGTGTCACAGGGTTCTAGACGATAATCTCAAAGCGAACAATAGGCAGCCCCAGGAAAACCAGATGGGGTGTGCTATATATATATATATATATATATATATCAAGTCACGTGGATTTCCCTGATTCCCTCCCTCTCCATCTGTCTCTATCACGCCCATCACGAGGAGGTGCTCGTGGTGTAATGGTTATCGTCGTTGGAAATGGACACGGTGACACGAATTCAAATCCTGGACGAGACTGATTGCATTTCACATAGCACTAATACCCTTGGGAAAGGTATGAATCTAATTATTCTCCCTCCAGCTATGGGTAAATAGTAGGGCAGACTAGGCTCTTCAGACTTGGTGAGGCAACTAGTCTAGGGGAAGGAAAACTCTGAATTCAAACCTGTTAAACTCCGCTTAAAAATTGACCTTGTGTCATATCCTGCCCGAGTGGAGGGGTTGGGAAAAGGAGGTGCCTGTGGTGTAATGGTTATCGTCGTAGGAAATGGACACGGTGACACGAGTTCACATCCTGGACGAGACTGATTGCATTTCACATAGCACTAATACCCTTGGGAAAGGTATGAATCCAATTATTCTCTCTCCAGCTATTGGTAAATAGTAGGATAGACTAGGTTCATCAGCCTTGGTGAGGCAACTAGTTTAGGGGAAGGAAAACTCTGAATTGAAACCTGTTAAACTCCGCTTAAAAATTGACCTTGTGTCATAACCCGCCCGAGTGGAGGAGTTGGTAAATATTATCATCCATCACGCCCGCCAGGTTTTCCAAACTACATCCCAAGTCCACACAGAGCTAATGTAGATAGGTTCTTGCTAGTTGACCAACATTAGCTTACTAACTTATCTTGGCCAGTGTTGGCCAACATTACCGACGTAATTCTATAGACCCATACATATAAACGTCATATTTAGGGGTTCAAAGAATCAATTCGCTTGTGAGATCATCCTTGTTTCTCCAGTAACGTTTTTTGTGATGGGAGGTAAGTGGGCATCTCAAAAAGCATCCCAGTAAGACCAACAAGTCATGCGTTACACTGCTGGAGAAGAAAAAATATACTCTTAATGTCCGTTACTTATATAAATATATACAGTGTATCATAAAAGTGAGTACACCCCTCACATTTCTGCAGATATTTAAGTATATCTCTTCATAGGACAACACTGACAAAATGATACTTTGACACAAAGTAATCTGTGTACAGCTTATATAACAGAGTTTATTTATTTTCCCCTCAAAATAACTCAAAATATAACCATTAAAAGCTAAACCCCTACCAAAAAAGTGAGTACACCTCTAAAAAACTACACCCCTAAATGTCCAAATTGAGTACTGCTTGTCATTTTCCCATCAAAATGCCATGTGACTCATTAGTGTTACTAGGCCCATGTGTTACTAGGCCCATGTGCATAGGGAGCAGGTGAGTTCAAATTTGTTGTGCAGCTCTCACACTCTCTCATACTGGTCACTGAAAGTTCCAACATGACACCACATGGCAAAGAACTTTCTGAGGATCTTAAAAGACGTATTGAAGATGGCCAAGGCTACAAGAAGATTGCCAACACCCTGAAACTGAGCTGCAGCACAGTGGCTAAGATCATCCAGCGTTTTAAAAGAGCGGAGTCCACTCAGAACAGGCCTCGGGTTGGTTGTCCAAAGAAGCTAAGCGCACGTGCTGAGCGTCACATCCAAATGCTTTCTTTGAAAGATCGGCGTAGGAGTCCTGTCAGCATTTCTGCAGAGATTGAAGAGGTGGGGGGCAGCCTGTTAGTGCTCAGACCATACATCGCACTCTACATCAAATTGGTGTGCATGGATGTCACACGAAGAGGAAGCCTCTTCTGAAGACGATACACAAGAAAGCCCGCAAACAGTTTCCTGCAGACATGTCAAAAAAGCACATGGATTACTGGAACAATGTCTTACGGTCTGATGAGATGAAGATTAATTTGTTTGGTTCCTATGGCTTCAAGCATGTGTGTCGGCGACCAGGTGAGGAGTACAAAGATAAGTGTGTCATGCCTACAGTCAAGCAAGGTGGTGGGAATGTCACGTTCTGGGGCAGCATAAGTGGTGCAGGTGTTGGAGAGTTACATTTCATTGAGGGAAACATGAACTCGAACATGTACTGTGAAATACTGCAGCAGAGCATGATTCCCTCCCTCCGGAAACTGGTGGAAGGTCAGTGTTCCAGCATGACAATGACCCCACACACACCTCCAAGACGACCACTGCCTTACTGAAGAGGCTGAGGGTAAAAGTGATTGACTGGCCAAGCATGCTCCAGACTTGAACCCAATAGAACATCTTTGGGGGATCCTCAAGCGGAAGGTGGAAGTGCGCAAAGTTTCAAATATCCGCAAGCTTCGCGACGTCGTCATCGAGGCGTGGAAGAGCATTCCAGTGGCTAACTGTGAAGCTCTGGTAAACTCCATGCCCAGGAGAGTAAAGGCAGTTCTGGATAATGATGGTGGCCACACAAAATATTGATAGTTGACATGGTGAATGTTAATTTTGACAACTTTTCCTAAGTGTTGTACTCACTTTTTCAGGCAAGGGTTTAGCTTTTAATGGTTAAATTTTGAGTTATTTTGAGGGGAAAATAAATCAACTCTGTTATATAAGCTGCACATAGATTACGTTTCATTGTGTCAAAGTCTCATTTTGTCAGTGTTGTCCCATGAAGAGATGTACTTAAATATCTGCCGAAATGTGAGGGGTGTACTTACTTTTATGATACACAGTATATATATATATATATATATATGTGTGTGTGTGTGTGTGTGTGTGTGTGTGTGTGTGTGTGTATTGATACAAATTTCGTTGAATATAATAGACATTTTCTGTCTACATATTTATAGAACAGTTTTAAAAGTAAATGCTACACACTGCAACGGCCCAGATGCTCTCCTTCTTGCATAGTAGGGATGTACATACAAAAGTTATATCACTGTTGTAATACTACCTCCCCTGATGATGGCCCAAGGTTTAGCAGAAAGTACTTGGGAAATAAACAATAATGGAAAATATATCAATCAATGCTCGCCGAATATCTTAAGATCAATACAGCTATTCGAAAGGATTAACAAAAAATATGTACGCAAAAGATATCTATTATATTCAATGAAATTTGCATTAATGCAGAAATGCTGCCAGAATATACACACACACACACACACACATATATATATATATATATATATATATATATATATATATATATATATATATATGTGTGTGTGTGTGTGTGTGTGTGTGTGTGTGTGTGTGTGTGTGTGTGAATGAATGAGCGAGAAGAGGAAGAAAGACAGGGAGCAAAGTTGTATGGATAACTAGCAGTTGCTCATGCAGCACGTCCCCCTTCATTTGTGATACACACACACACACACACACACACACACACACACATATATATATATATATATATATATATATATATATATATATATATATATATATATATTAGTAACGGAATTTAAGTGTATATTCTTTTTCGCTTTTGGAGTGGCTGAAAGCCATGTGAGAAATATTTTGAAAAGTTGAATATCTTGACAGGTGAAGCGATTGATTAATTTATCCGAATTTCTTGAACTTTTCGATAGCATTTTCTTTTCGCAAACTGAGCTTGCTTGACATATAAAACAAAGAAACACATGTTTGCTTTTTTTTTTTAAATCTAAATGTTTTCCATTCCTTTTAACTAAAAAAAGAAACCTGCAAAAGAATGGAATACAATAAATGGTATATTATCGCAGGAATATTTTTATGTTTATATCTGTGAGTGTTGATGTGTATATATATATATATATATGTGTGTATATATATATATATATATATGTGTATGTGTGTGTGTGTGTGTGTGTGTGTAAATATATGTGTATATGTGCTCGTGTGTGTGTGTGCATGCGTAAATATATGTGTATATATGCTCGTGTGTGTGTGTGTGTGTGTAAATATATGTGTATATGTGCTCTTGTGTGTGTGTGCATGTGTGTGTGTGTGTGCGTGTGCATATATTGTCAGGAGTTTAAACTCGCTCAATAATCTTAGAAATGGACATAGAAAAATGTACGAATGTAAGTTTTCAAAAATCTTGCAAACATGTTTTTAAAGGATATTTTTCGTGTGCTACAACTTTGTCCAAGTCAAAAGCTTTCACTTTATGTGATCGGAAATTTCACGTAGAAATATCCCCACTTGACTATTCTTGAAAAGCAATTAGAAATTCAATTAATTTTCTGATATTCATGCAATTACAAAGGATATATATAAATGGACAAAACATTCCATACCCAACTTTTGTAAGAGTTCATAGCTTTTCAATAGCTAAAATAGAAGGATATACTGGGCTTTCTGATCTTGTTGGTAAACAAAACGATCATTAAGATAGAAAGCCCTGAATCTAAATCCCAATCCCTGCAAACTAGCCTGCCGCGATGGGTCGCAAAATATGGAGTCAGGATCCCCAAATGTGTCCAATTATTATAATTATTATTATTATTATTATTGTTATTATTATTATTATTATTATTATTATTATTATTATTCACTCATTAGAGCTTTTCACATCAGCGTTAGGCGATGGTTTTTCACTGAAGTCTGAGTGACAGCAGGTCTCCTCAAGTCTCCAGGACTCTTCTCAGTATTCTGGCCGTTCTCAATAATGCTGTCGTTTGGATGGTCTCCACCCGTCCGCCAACTTCCAAGTCCTCTAGTCCCTTTAGCAATCATTTCGTTACTGTTCCAAACGCACCAATTACAATTGGTATAATTATCACCAGCATGTTCCACAGTTTTTTTAATTCCCTAACAAGGTTGAGGTACTTATCCTTCTTTTCACATTCTTTCAGTTTTATTCTGTGGTCAGCTGGGACAGCAAAATATTATTATTATTATTATTATTATTATTATTATTATTATTATTATTATTATTTTATGTCCATTAGTGCAGGTAACCCTTCCCTTGGATATCATTCATATCGCTATGAAGGGAGACGTACTGCATGAACAACTGTTAGTTATCCTTACAACTTTGCTCCCTGTCTTTCTTCCTCTCTCTCTCTCTCTCTCTCTCTCATTCACACACACACACACACACACACACATATATATATATGCGCGCGCGCGCGTGTGTGTGTGTGTGTGTGTGTGTGTGTGTGTGTATTTTGGCAGCATTTTTTCATTAATACAAATTTCGTTGAATATAATAGATATCTTTTGTCTACATATTTTTTGTTAATCCTTTTGTATTGCTGTATTGATCTTATGATATTCGGTGAGAATTGATTGATATATTTTCCATAATTGTTTATTTCCCAAGTACTTTCTGCCAAACTTTGGGCCATCAGGGGAGGATGTATTACAACAGTGATGTAACTTTTGTATGAGAGGCTCGAAAATGTTGATGATATATATACTAGTGCCATAAAACAATGAATAACTTCAACATAACATTGACAAATTAACCGAAATACAAAAACATCCATACCAATAATATTAAAATCATATATAAAAATTCCAACACCACTCACAAATCCTCGAAGTCATCGGTATTAAAAATGAAAATTCAAATAAATAAATTAGCATATATACATACATACACACACACACATATATATATATGAATATATATATATATGTACATAAATATGCATATACATACATATATATATATATACATACACATATGTATACATATATATATATATATATATATAATTGCACATTCATACATATATGTAAATGTGTGTATATATATATATATATATATGTGTGTGTGTGTGTGTGTGTGTGTACAGATATAAATACACTTTTATACATACTTATATACACAATAAATACACACACATATATACATATATGCATATATATACACATATTTATACACACACACACACACACACACACACACACACACACATATATATATATATATATATATATATATATATATATAGTCATCCACAGACTGTTTCGTTCTATCAGATTTCTTCAGTGTGGCTAGACACGCAGGACGCTCGAAGCCGGGAGCGAAACCCGTCCAACTTTACGTTAGACTAAGTCTCAGACCTCTCGGCCACCAAGCGGTTGGCTCAGGGAATTTTAAGGTATTTACTTTAGCAACAGCAGCAGCAGCCTTTGTTTACATTTTTATACCCTATCGGCTACCAGAGTGCTCAATTCTTTCGAAGAGCTTTGCGTTATAAGAGAGGAGGCCGACAATTCCTTTGCCAGAGTACTCAACCCCCATGGGGGAGCGTATATTGTCATCCACATCCCAGTTTGAAGCATCTCGTGTGTCTAGCCACACTGAAGAATTGTGATACAATGAAACAGTCTGTCTGTAGATGACAATACATATGTTCCCCACCCCCATGGGTTGGGGACACTAATGAGGAATTTGCCGGCTATCACATACGCTGAAACGCAATAGGTCTTATCCTGAATTGAGTAGTCTCGATCGCCGATAACGTATATGTAATTAGTTATGAGTAAAAAAAAAATTCCTCCGCTAACGCAGCAAATGACAATGGCTCTGGGGTAAGATATCCGACTGACGTAAAGTAATATCATCCCCTCAAAGACCTGATGATGGTTCGCTAGAACCGAAACGCCATAGTGTCGACTTTGCTTCTCAATCAATATCTCTTTCTACTTGGATTACCTTGGTATCAATTTTTCTTCATATATATATATATATATATATATATATATATATATATATATATTATCCAAAGACAAGTCAGCCAATGATGGGAACGATTCTGTTTTCGGATTTATTTTCTTCAATATCCATCTAATTCAAAATCCAAAAGAAACTTCAGTGTAAAATAGTTATTAATTAAAATACAAAGCAAATAATTCCATGTAAAAGAAAAACCTTTAAAAATTGCGCATGTTTTTGTAATAATATCATTTTCTTCTTCTTCTTCTTCTTCTTCTTCTTCTTCTTCTTCTTCTTCTTCTTCTTCTTCTTCTTCTTCTTCTTCTTCTTCTTCTTCTTCTTCTTCTTCTCCTTCTTCTTCTTCTTCTTCTTCTTCAATCATTTTCTTCTTCTTTTTTCTTCTTTTTCTTTTTTAAATCATTGTTCTTCTTTTTCTTCTTCTTTTTGTAAATCATTCTTCTTCTTCTTCTGAAGTCATTCGTCTTTTTTTTCTTCTCCTTAAATCATTCTTCTTCTTCTTCTTCTTCTTCATCTGAAATCATTCGTCTTCATCTTCTTAAATCATTTGTTGTTGTTGTTGTTGTTGTTGTTGTTCTTCTTCTTCTTCTTCTTCTTCTTATAAATCATTCTTCTTCTTCTTTTTCTGCTAAACTTTTTTCTTCTTTTTCTTCTTAAAATAATATCCTTTTTCTTCTTCTTCTTCTTTGTTCTCCACTTCACATGATTGATTCCAATTTACTAAGATTATCTTAATGCAGTCCAAAACAAGTGAATATGTCTTCAAGTCGAACGATGGCATTTGCGCCAATTTGTCTAAAACGGCAGAAAACGTTTTCATTCGACTCTCATTGAAAATAAATAATTCAATAGATGCTAGATAATTCTTAGATGCTAAGTTAACTTCGTACAACACAACACACATGAGGCAAACAGATCAAATTCATTTCTCTTTTCTATATAAATAATCATAAAATTTGCAGTGAGAGGGATACGCACTGGGTGTTGCACTGTTGTATGACTGAGTCAGACAAAGGTTCGTAAATAATTATTACGAAAGAACACATTCGACAAATGATAAAAACAATAAGAATGAAGATAGTCATTTCAGAATGTCAAACACTGAGGAAGGTTAAAGAACACACCAGCTGGAAATTGTATAGCAAAGCAACTTGATTCTAAAGTTCTCAATCAGGAATAAATTTACTCTAGGTTGAAAAACTTTTGGCTTGCTTTATTGAACATATAAACCTTGTCCAGTCGGCTTGGGCGGTAAAATACAACAAGGGGTAAGACCCCTTCCCAATGAGTGTCCTGAAGCCCACTTGACTGGGCCTATTGAATACACCGACGTCTTCTCTTCAAAGAGGTAAGTAACCCCAACGAGTATCCTGAATATGACACAAAACAATCTGATGGTGAGGTTCCTGTAATACTGGAGCTTTGGAGAATGTGGAGTACCCCTGCATTGCCATCGCCCCAGATCCACTCAGCCCGGAGTGGTAGCACCTGACAGGGTCCTAATTACAGGTCAAATAGAATTAAACTGCGTACTTATGCTAAACTGAATTGTTTGAAATGGAACTGTTTCTGACATTGAAACAGTACTTACTCTAAACTGAATTGTTTGAAATGGAACTGTTTTGATATTTAACTGTATATAAACAAAAATTATACTTATACTAAACAGAATTGTTTGAATTAGAATTGTTTGACAAAACTGAATAGCTTGACATAGTAATATTTTTGACAATTAAACGGTGTGCTCACGCTCAACTGAATTGTTTGAAATAGAACTGTTTTGTTGTTGGCATTAAATAACCTACACAGGTTGATATGCCATAAAACATAACCAAATATATAAACAGACATATAAAACTTCTTATGAGTAATTTAATGTCGAAACTGGGTCCAATTGTAAATGTTTTATAGTGATTCAAAATATCTTTATAATATTCAACAGCTTTTTTTGTCTGAATTTCTGAAACGAAGCGTAACTATTGGTTCCCTAAGCTTCTAAGTGACAATCATCTGGAAGTTGCAGGTTCAATCCTGACTGTAGGCGAGTAACAATACAGGAATACTTTTTTATCTTATCTTGGGAGGTGCCCGTGGTGTAATAGTTATCGTCGTATGAAATGGACACGGCGACACGAGTTCACATCCTGGACGAGACTAATTGAATTTCAAATAGCACTAATACCCTTGGGAAAGGTATGAATTCAATTATTCTCCCTCCAGCTATGGGTAAATAGTAGGGCAGACTGATTTTCTTCAGGCTTGGTAAGGCAACTGGTCTAGGAGAAAGAAAACTCTGAATTCAAACCTGTTAAACTCCGCTTTAAAATTGACTTTGTGTCATATCCTGCCCGAGCGGAGGGGTTGGTAAATATGATACAGGAATACTAAACACTTGTACCCGGTCATAGTTAACGAAATCAGAGAAAGCGATTAAATAAAGAACATGGTTCGAAGTTCCGTGTAGGCTCCAGAGTTTGACTAGAAACACCTGAAGAAGGCCGGATTACACATCGGTCGAAACGTGGTGAATAAAACCATAAAGATGAAGAAAATGGATTTTGTACTTGTCTTTCATTGGAATCATTTTGAGATGAGGCTTTTAATCTGAGAATTAATTTTTTATTTATTGCGGACTTTTCCCCCTCATCTTGGTAGTTTTTGTGCTGTTTCTTGTAAATCACCTGAAGAAGGCCAGAGGTGAAATTTGGCCGAAACGTAGTGAAAGAAGAAACAACACAAAAACTACCAAGATGAGGGGGAAAAGTCCGCAATAAATTAAAAAAAAAAAAATTAATTCTCAAAATGGATTTCTTATTACAATTGATTTTTATTTACCTATCACCATTTGTTTTCACAGTTGTTTTGTTTCAAGTATTCCGTTCTAACACCAATAATTTGCAATTAGTTATATGGTTTCAAGTATTCCTATCAAATACCAATAATTTGCAAATGGTTATTTGGTTTCAAATAACAAATAAAACTAATCCTTAGTAAACAATAATAGCTTAATAGGAACTATTTTTGGTTACGTTTGGTTTCCTTGTTTTAATGACATATCAACCGTCGTGGGTTATTTAATGCCAAAGTCGTCCTGTTAGAAGGACAATAGTGGTGCTATTTAACATGCTACCTATACCTGGCTAGTGACGTAATACATTTAATAATAAATGAAGTAATAGATAGAAACAATTATAAGAAGAAAACAATTCTAGCAAAATGATATTTACAGTAATGAGTATTACTGAAGAAACAGTTTTATCTGGGAAGAATTGTATCTACGAGGAAAAAGAACTTCTTATTACTGTGTAGCTATATATCTATGCAAAGGCAGCGGTCACATCGATACTGCTATATGGGTGCACTACATGGACGCTAACAAAACGGCTGGAGAAGAAGCTAGACGGCAATTACACAAGAATGCTGCGTGCAATCTTGAACAAGTCCTGGCGGCAATACCCCACAAGACACCAACTGTACGGCCACCTACCTCCTATCACGAAAACTATTCAAGTTAGACGAACCAGACATGCAGGACCCTGCTGGAGAAGCAGGGACGAACTCATAAGTGATGTACTCTTATGGACCCCCACACATGGCCGTGCAAAAGCTGGACGACCAGCACGAACATACATTCAGCAGCTATGTGAGGATACGGGATGTTGTCCTGAGGACCTGCCAAGAGCGATGAACGATAGGGAGGAGTGGCGAGAGAGGGTCAGGGATATTCGTGCTACCAGCGCGACATGATGATGATGATGACTTAAATATGTCTTAGGGATAAGATTCACTAAAATAGACAGTTATTGATTGTACATATTTATCACGCCCCCATCACGATTAGGATGTGACACCAGGTTAATTTTTAAGGAGGGTTTAACTGGTTTGAATTCAGAGTTTTCTTCATCCTACACCGGTTCTCCAAGAAAGGTTAAAGAAATCAGCGTATCCTACTATTTACTCATAACTGGAAGGAGGATAACTGGATTCATACCTTTCCCAAGGGTATTAGTGTTATGTGATATGCAAACAGCCTCGTCCAGGATTCAGAATTCGGGTCAACTTGCACATTTTCTTCGACGATAGACCGTGGTGTAATGGTTATCGTCGCAGAAATTGGACACGGCGACACGAGTTCAAATCCTTGACTGATTGCATTTCACATATCACTAATACCCTTGGGAAAGGTATGAATCTAATTATTCTCCCTCCAGCTATGGGTAAATAATAGGACGGACTAGGTTCTTCAGCCTTGGTGAGGCAACTAGTCTAGGAGAAGGAAAACTCTGAATTGAAACCTGTTAAACTCCGCTTAAAAAATTGACCTTGTGTCATATCCTGCCCGAGCGGTGGGGTTGGGTAAATATGATAGCCGTTACACGACAAGTGCAGTTCTCGGTTGTACACTGAAGTGTGCATTGAAAGTGAATTTCTTTTGCGTGATTAATGAAAGTGTAAAATTGCGGTGGGGTCAGCATGGCTGAAATGATAGCACTTGGGTAACAGAGATGTCGGTGTCTGTCATGCAAAGCCTCTGGGTTCTGACGTAAGTCGAGATTAATGAGACAGAACCTTCACCACCGAAAAGCCATTATATTAGCTGCTAATTGTAACATGAACCACTGCGCCCCCTGGTGTGTCTGTGTGTATTTTTGCGTATATATCAAGGGTAGGTAACTCTATAGTCACATTGCAGGAAGGATAAGTTCGTATCTTACCAAAAGTTATTAGTTTAAAAGTGAACATACTACCGTGATTGGGGTTCGAACCCGCTTAATACAATGTCGCAGCCCAGTGCGTTTGCCAGTACGTCATGAGGATACCTTCGGTAGCTATTCTCAGAGCAAATGATTTACACCAAGTTAGATAGTTTCAAGTATTTCTATGTAATACAAATAATTTTTTGTGTTGTATATTGACCTCCGACCCGGCCGGGCTGTCAAAATAGGAAATGCACCTGTGTAAATAATAGGTGCATCCGTTCGAGGAATATCAGAATATAACCTTGACCGTGGACGGGTTGAATGAGTGTGATTTGTGACGCCCACAAGAAGAAGGTGGATGTCGAACTATTATATAGCTCGGTGCACAGGAAGTTCAATCAGTTGGGGATAAGATGCGGTAGAGAAACCAGCACCCAGCAGAGGGAGCCCTCAGGACCCCAATTGAGCAGTTGGGGATCAGACCAGTTGGAGAGAAGAGCTGGAATGAGGAACATGTCCTAGAGAGGCTGGGCCCCCAGGCCCCGGTTGAGCAGCCCAGAAGAACGGTAAAGAAACGCTGTTATGGCCATAAGAGTGGGGGTCAATGTGTTGCAGTTCTGTTCGGTCTCCAACTCCCTCTCACAGTAAAACCTTTAGTAACACTTTCGAACCCTTTCAAATAAAGTGTGAGGTATATTTTTTCAAGAACTGTGTCACTCGTCTTTATTGGATCGTCGCTATGATTCTGCATGCATATGTGTTTGTATAGTTGGTCATGGCTATACAAAATTTGCCCGAATAAATGTTAACGCATAAATAAACATTCTCTCTTACGTAGTGTCATATTCACACCAAGCTGTTTTTTTGCCCAATCGGTTAGGGCTGTAGAATACACCGACTGCACCTCTACAGAGGTGTAAGCCCCCCACCCCACCCAATGAGTGTCCTATATATGACACTAAGCAATCTAATGGTGAGGTTCCAGTAATGCTGGGGCTTTGGGGAATGCGAGTACCCCTTCATTGCCATCACTCCCAGGTCCACTCTGGCCCAGTGTAGTAGCTTCAGATAGGGCCCTATCTATGGGTTAAATAGAACTAACGGCATACTAATGCTAAACTGAATTGTTTGACTAAACTGAATAGCTTGAAATAGAAATGTTTTTCACGATTAAATTGTACTTACATTTAAACTGTATGCTTATGCTAAATTGAATTGTTTGAAATAGAATTGATTATTTGTCTAAAAAAATTTGGCGTAAATAAACTACATTCTACAACCCCTGCCGACAAGGCTATAACCCACAAAGGTAGTGGGTGCTCTCGTGGTGTAATGGTTAAAACGATGGACTGCGGAATCGTAGTAAGCGAGTTCGAACTCCAGTTGCGCTATTACGTTCACTTTCGGGCAAATACCCTTGGGAAAGGTATGGATCCCCATATCCTCCGAGCTATGGGTTAAATAGTACCACTACTGTTCTTCTAGGAGAATGGCTTTGGCATTAAATAACATACAAAGGTTGATATGCCATTAAACAAAGAAACCAAACCAAACCAAACCACAAAGCTTGATATGCCATTAAACAAAGAAACCAAACCAAACCAAACCAAACCACAAAGGTTGATATGCGATTAAACAAAGAAACCAAACCAAACCACAAAGGTTGATATACCATTAAACAAAGAAACCAAACCAAACCAAACCAAACGACAAAGGTTGATATGCCATTAAACAAAGAAACCAAACCAAACCACAAAGGTTGATATACCATTAAACAAAGAAACCAAACCAAACCAAACCAAACCACAAAGGTTGATATGCCATTAAACAAAGAAACCAAACCAAACCAAACTACAAAGGTGTATATGCCATTAAACAAAGAAACCAAACCAAACCAAATCACAAAGGTTGATATACCATTAAACAAAGAAACCAAACCAAACCAAACCAAACCACAAAGGTTGATATGCCATTAAACAAAGAAACCAAACCAAACCACAAAGGTTGATATACCATTAAACAAAGAAACCAAACCAAACCAAACCAAACCACAAAGGTTGATATGCCATTAAACAAAGAAACCAAACCAAACCACAAAGGTTGATATACCATTAAACAAAGAAACCAAACCAAACCAAACCAAACCACAAAGGTTGATATGCCATTAAACAAAGAAACCAAACCAAACCAAACTACAAAGGTGTATATGCCATTAAACAAAGAAACCAAACCAAACCAAACCACAAAGGTTGATATACCATTAAACAAAGAAACCAAACCAAACCAAACTACAAAGGTGTATATGCCATTAAACAAAGAAACCAAACCAAACCAAACCAAACCACAAAGTTTGATATACCATTAAACAAAGAGACCAAATGAAACAATATATATTTTGGCGGAATAAATTTTGGACTACGAAAAAAAGTATATTTTTAAAAAATAGCCAAATGCAATCACGCGTCAAAGTTAATTAGAATGAAGATAATTCTATATTTTTATCAATGTTATCATGTTCGTATTTTATTTCAACTTTCTTCTTTGTTTTCGATTATTTCAATCAACATCTCTTTCTTCTTCTTTTCCCCTTTTTATTTCTCTCTAATAACATCTCTTTCTCTCTTTCTCCAATTATCTTCTCTTGGTGATCATTTTCACACACACACACACACACACACACACACTCACATATATATATATATATATATATGTATATAATTCTAGATCTCTAATTAGGAGTGTTGTTATGTTCCCACCTTTTCACGTTTTCTCTGCAGACCCCCGCCTTTCTATCGACGAGGTTATTATCTCTAATTAACTACTTGTGTATCTACAACTCCTCTTCACTAATGAGTGTATTCCTCACAGACATGTTGGCACCAGGTTGCTTGATGCCATGTTGCTCACTGAGTGGATAATGTCTGAAAAATGTACTTTGATTCTTTAAGATCTCGCACGTGCTCCTATTCAAAATAAAACACATATTACTATTTCATAATTCTTCAACTGGTCCAGAGTTACGATAGAAAGTCGACTCTAAACCGCCACAATAAAAAAAAAGACTTTGTCTCAAATCCTATCCGGTGGTCGGCACAAATAAATACCGCTTCTGGTCTTATGGCTCCCGGCTCCGACTGAACTGCCATCTGGTGGACGAACGATTAATGACAAGCAAGATCTTCGGATATAGTTCAAGCTATGAGCAGGCACATGCGCCGGACTCATATTGCATTTAGTCTATCAGGGTCATCTGATTCTCATAGCAGCAGGGAACGGTTCTTAGCTTGTGCTCGATTTTTCCCACCCCTAAATCCCCACGATAAAAAAAGACTCTGTGTTAAATCCCGTCTGGTGGGAGGAAGAGATAGATACCGCTTCTTGTTAAGTTGGTCCCGAGCAGAAACAAGAGTCGCGGAATTTAGATTTTACACGAATGGCGGTCTGCTTTCCTTGTTTAATAACATTTGTTCATAATTTATTTAATGCCAAATACATCTTTGTCAAAGAACAGTAGTGCTACTGTTTAACACATAACAGGGGGGGAAAGGGGGCTTCATTTCTTTCCGAAGAGTATTTGTTCGATAGTAAACAAACTACTGTGATTAGGGTTCGACCTTATTTACGATAGTATTGCAGTTAAACATGTTAGCCACGACGCCCCCTGGGATAAATAGAAATTTATCAACTTACACGATTGGATTGTAATTACCCACATGATTTTTGATTCCTTTAAGCCTGTTATGTGATTGCCCTGTCAGCTGGGGGAATGGGTTTGTTAAATACACCGACTGCATATCTGCAGAGGGGTAAGACACCCTCAACGAGTGGCCCGATCGGCTGGGGTTGTAGAATACACCGACTGAATCTCTGCAGAGGGAAAAAAACAACCCAAAAGAGTGTCACCTAACAATCTGATGGTGAGGCTCCTGTAATGCTAGAACTTTGGGAAAAGAGGAGTACCCCTTCATTGCCATCGCTCCCAGGCCCACTCTGGTTCGGAGCGGTAGCACTTGATAGGGTCCTATCGATGGCTTAAATACTTATAATAAACTGAATTGTTCGAAATAAAACTGTTTTTGATATCTAAACTGTGTACTCATGCTAAACTGAATTGTTTAAAATAGAACTATTTATAAGTATAAAATGGATTTGGTATTAAATAACCTACAATAATTTATATGCCATAAAACCGAACCAAACTGTTTATGCAAAAACGTCATTTCGACAACTTTGCTGGTTGGTTGGTTGGTCTGCACGGTTGAGTCACAAGTTTTGCAATATTTTGGAAACGTGACCACAATTCTTTAGTTCCAGATACATTTGCTGAGGTTGTGAAGGTGATGAATTACATTGGATTATGAGACATTGAGCTCACCAGATAATCTCCGGATACTACAAGCCGGATTTGTATCAATGGCTTAAAGCCCGACCTCCCTGATATAACCGGATCATCGAGGTTCTTGCAACCCAAGCACAAATTTCTTGAGCAATATTCCTTCTGTACTCTGATCAACATCGCTTTCATCTTTCGTACGACAATTGTTTCTGGTTGCTTAGGTGTCGTTAGGGTCCAGTTGGATTTCCTAAATCATAAGGGTCCAAATTAGACTACGATGTACGCTCATCTGTGCAGATTTCAAATTACACACGGAATGAAGTAATGCACAGCATTTCAGCGCACCAACTAGTATCATACTACCAACTACAACGCGAAGCGTTCCACTGCAAGAACTGCTTCAGTCATGACCCACACGTCGCAAACTACTAAAATATGGCAAAAACTTTGTCTCACACTAGAATTATGATATGTTAACATTTCTTTTTCCAAGCAATTATATATTCTTTTTCCAAGCAATTATATATTCTTAAGTAATTGATGATAATGATAATGATAATAATTGTTACAATGTGGTATTCTGAGATATAAACGAGAACCTAACCTCGGCTAGACGACCAGAACTAGTGACAGTCAACAACAACAAAAAAAGAAACCTGCCGTATAGTTGACTCTGTCGTTCCGTCTGACCACAGAGTAAAACTGAAAGAAAGCGAACAGAGAGATATATACCTAGACCTTGCTAGAGAACTGAAAAATCAATAGAACATGAAAGTGACGGTGATACCAATTGTATTTGGAGCGCTTGGTACCGTTACCAAAAGATTGGTACAGGGACTGGAGGACATGGAAATAAGAGGACGATTGATGAACATTCAAACCTCAGCATTACTAAGATTGGCCAAAATACTAAGAAGAGTCCTGGAGATTTAAGGAGACTTGTGATCACTCAAACTCCAGTGAGAAACCATCGACTAACGCTGGTGTAAAAAACTCTCAATAAAGAGAAGTTGTTGTCAAGTAGACAAACACTTGGATCTTGCTTGAGAACAAATATGAGAGTGACGGTTATGCCAATTGTTGTTGGGGCACTTGGAATGGTTCTAAAAGGCTTGGAAGAAAGACTGAAAAAATTGGAAATAATAATAATAATAATAATAATAATAATAATAATAATAATGTCGATACAATGATATATTTAAATAAATATGCCTGCCCTCTCGGCTAGCCTAGGAATTTGCTGAGTGTATCTCCTGCATATGCCATAAAATCCAACCAACCAACCAATCCAATAAGTAAATATTAACGTAAAATGCATGTGATTCGCTAACTTCAAGTCATAAGATATCCTAGACGGTTTGACATGTTGTTAAAATCAATGAATGAATTTTTTAAAGAAATCTTAAAAAAAGAATAAGATATTTTTTGCGCTTAACAAAAAGACTTGCATGAAAAAATTGCATTTTCTGTGTTAAATAGCATCTGAATAGAGAATGCAAATCAAAATAGCAATGAAAACAAAGCATAAATATTCAGATTATTCAGATTAATGCATGTGTTGCGGGTGTATGTGTTGCGGGTGTGTGTGTTAATTCCACGTGTTGGGAAAATAAAAGCAATTCAAAAAAATAAAGACGCTAACACACCATTTCTTTTGACGTACATGTTTTATTTTACAATCCTTGGAAGAATGTTCTCGCGATATTTACTGTTTCGTTCCTTTGTGTGAAGAGTTAGGGCATTTTAAGTACAAACACCTGGCCAAGTCATCGTATCACTAAATTGGAGTGCTTATGTACTAATTCTATATCTCTAGGTTTTAAGAGCCACAAAAATGATTGATATTCAATAGAATTATTAGTGGTAAATAAGAATTATTGAAACAGTTTAACTGTGAATAAACAAAGAGCTCGAATTCATTTGAAAAAAAAACCTACAAACTATTCGTTTACAAATCCCATACATTGGCATTAAATAACCCATGAGGGTTGATATACCACGGAAACCAAGCAACCAACCAATAAATCTATCAATCGGAAATATTTTTAAAAACCATCATAGATTGGCATGTGTGTAAAAAAAATTCACTAGAAAAAAATACACAAAAAATGTAGCAGGTGTCCTCCTGGTGTAATGGTTAAAGCGATGGACTGCAGAATCATAGCAAGTGAGTTCGTACCCCAGTCGCTCTATTACGTTCACTTTCGGGCAAATATCCTTGGGGAAAGGTATGAACCCCCTTATCCTCCCAGCTGTGGGTTAAATAATGCCACTATTGTTCTTCTAGGAGGATAGCTTTGGCATTAAATAACCTGCAAAATTTGATATGCCATTAAACAACCCAACCAAACAAAAAATGTAAATACGATCCTACAGATAAGATCCACGACGCACCTGTTGAGTAGGGTTAACTCAGAATTATTCAATATTCATAATGAAATATTTGCTGCCCAGCTCATCAGCCACTTCACCACAAAATTACGAGAAGATATTTAAGTTGTTTAGTAAGAGTTGTTTGCCAACAGTATCTGTTCTTGTTTGTTTTGGTTTGGTTCAATGGTATGCAACTCTTGTAGGTTATTTAATGTCAAATCCTCTTCATACATATATATTTAATATATAAGTATATGATTTGTAAATACATTTCGTAGATAACATTCTTAAACAAGTCTGAGCTATGTTTGGCACGCAGATTTCAAGTATTGCTATATAACGGTCACAATTTAACATTCGTCATTTGTTTGCACACAGTTTATTCTATTTGAGCCATTGATAGGACCTTATCAGATGCTACCACTTCGGGCCAGAGTGGATCCGGGAGCAATGACAATTTCCAAGGCTGGGGCCTTGCTATCTGATTGCTTAATGTCATATCCAGGACACTCGTTGAGGAGTCTTACCCCTCTGCAGAGATGCAGTCTGTGTATTCTACAGCCCTAGACAACTGGGCTATCTGTATTTAATATATTAATAAATGAACTATCGCTTGCATTATATATATAATATTTTCAGAATCACTCTTTGTATCGCTATCATTAAGAGATAAAAAAATTCAGAACCCTCTTATCATCAAAATGTCGAGTAGATTAGACTCATTGTCAATTAGAAAAGAAATAATTATATGCTGGACCCCAAGCCACATTGGAGTGAGAAGGAATGAAAGAGCAGACTCAGCAGCCAAATCGGCCTTAGATCTAAAACCCGATAAATCCAGGATCCCATATACTGACCTGAAACCAACAATTAATAAATTCTTTCTCCAAAAATGGCAACAACAATGGAGCAATAACATCCACAATAAACTCTTCCACATTCAGCCCACCTTAGGAGAGTGGAGACCAGCATCGAGAAAATCAAGAAGAGAATAAGTTGTTATATCCCGATTGCGAATTGGTCATACAAGGCTTACTCACTCTTTCATTTTGAAACAGAAACCACAACTACAGTGTTTGACCTGCCAGACAACTTACACGGTTAAACACATTCTTATAGAATGCAGAACTTTCGCAGTTATCAGAAAGCGATTTTTCAAAGTAAATAACTTAACCGATCTGTTCGAGAACGACAAAATATATGACATTCTGTTCTTCTTGAGAGAGACAGAGTTGTACCAAAAAATATGACAACTTAAAACTGGTTAATCTTGTGCAAACAAATGAAATCCTGCCAATAGAAAATTCTACCTACCTTAATGTTCGTTTTGAAATCTTTGGTTAAATATGTATGTATGTATGTATATATAGACAGAATTTGGCGTTAAATGACCTACAAAGTTTGATATGCCATAAAACCCAAACAACCAGCCAAGCTTGAATTATTATCAAAAAATATTTCTAAGAAAAAAATCAAGTTGACCACGTGCGACACTTGATTTGGCCTGAGTAGAAAAGAGTGAAGTAATCCCAGACAATACGGCACCAAAAAGCTGCCTCCCTCCTTTTGTTGAGAACTACTATTCAGACCCTCAATACGAATTCGGGGACCGAACTGATAGCACGAATGACTTGAGTGGATCAGATTTAGATTGCTTAAAATGTGGAATTTGGTAAATTATATTTTTTTCTAAATATGTTAAACAGATTGACGAGACGTTAAAATCAGTCAACAATTTACGCACCAGAATCCTTAACAGTGAAAACCTTCGAGGCAACACTGCAAAAATAGCCGGTGCTAGAGCAGCTATTTAAACGATTCTTCAGGAACGGTGTACACCTAAAGATACTTCATGAAACTTTAACAGTGACTCATCACTGCATTTCAGCAAAAGAGGAAGGTCAAAAAACACATTGGCCACAACCTGATGATAAAAGCAGAAACGTTGACAATATCTTGATGAATGCAAGAAAAATCTTCAAAATAGAAAAAAAAAAACGACAAACAAAAAACGAAGAATCGAATAAAATCCAGCATACAAATTAATCAAGATGAAAATAATCTAATATTTTTATCGGTGCTATCAATCATACTATTTTCTAACTGTTTTTTTTCTTTCTTTCAATCTTTCTTCCTCTATTTTTATTTGTTTCAGTCACAAGCTACTCTCTCTCTCTCTCTCTCTCTCTCTCTCTCTCTCTCTCTCCGCCACACCTCTGTCTCTGCCTGGCCCGCGTCCTATTCTAGCTATTCTGGGGTTACAGGTCCAAATGGCTTTGTCCACCGTCCGGCAAATGGCGGCCGGCGAACGGTAAAATAAATAGTTATTCAAATGATGACAGACAAATAGTCCGAGCTTGCCATGAATCATCGCTTTTTGTAGGCACCTGTCTTTAAAAATCTCTTTCAGTGGCTGGGATTATTCACCACAGGCCTCATGGGTTATGCCATCTGCTATGTTCCGGGTTGAGTCCAGGGATATACTTGGTTTAGTCTGGCACAAGGCCACAAGTATGTGATACAAGTATTTGATACAAGTATGAGACACCCAGCGAAGACTGAACTATATCCACAGAAGAAAATATTTACCGTATATGATCGTCATCATAACTAAGTCGCGATAGCAGGACAGAGTTACCTGCTTTTTTTCTCGCTATCCGTCCCTATCTTTCATCCCTCCTAGCTGAACTCCTTTGTCTGCACAGAGATGACGTATGTTAGTCCTTGTTGGTCGGCTAACACTGGTGTGTCCATAAGTGGGAGTCCATCAGAGAACGTCGCTTATGAGTCCATTCTTACTTCTACCGTAGTGCCTTGTTCGTCTAGTTTGTGAGATTAGAAGTAAGTGGCCGTACAACTACTGTTCTGTAGGGTGCTACTTCCAAGATTTATCAAATACAGCTTGAGATAGTATTTTTGTGTAGTTCCTATATCGCTTTTTCTACAAGTTGCTGTTTGTGGGGTGTTGCTTTCACGATTTGTTCAGAACAGCAGGCATCGTTCTTGCGTAGTTCTCATCAAGCATTTTCTTTATGTGTTTTGTTTGTGTCTATGTAGTGCAGCCATATAGTAATACCTACACCGCTATAGCTTGGAAAAATTTCGTTTTTGTTACAGATCTTAAAATTTTATCCTTTTTACCTTTCAATAAATGTAAATTCCTCAAATAATAGTGTAATGAAAATTACATTTATTGAAAAGCAAAAAGATAACATTTTAAGATCTGCCGAATACATATAAAAAACAACGTAACTTATATATATATACATATATATATATATATATATATATATATATATATATATATATATATATATATATATAAGCCCGAATACCTGCGTTTTGTTGCGATATGGTTTTAATTCACAATCATGATAAAAATAAATAAATGAATAAATGAATGTCCTTTATTGATACCTATTGATTTGATTTTACCGGCATGTCAACCCGTCTAAGGTTATTTTAGACAGAGGGGTTAGGGAATCGTGTTCATTGTACAATCGTATTTATATTATTATTGAGTTGTTTCTTTATTGAAATTTGTTGACTGCTCGATCGACTTCAACAATACCTCAGATTCAACTGAAACACAAGATGGCTGTTTTTGTCAAGTTTGGCAGAGTTTCAACACTTGATCAAAGACTTCTTCGATAACTAGTCGAACAGGAAAAACTTCAGGCCAAAGTGTTTGGTACATGCACAAAATTTATTCTTCAATCAGAATTACATGATCAACTAAATTACCTTCTCGTAGACCCATACAAATGACAAAAATAAAATGTTCATGATTCATTGACAGCTATATATTGGTCATGATAAGTTGACAAGAATTTTTACAAGTTCTCATACTATACAGAATATGATTTTAAATTATTCTATGATGTCATCAGGAAGGTTGGTTGGTTGGATTTAATGGCACTTCAACCTCTATAGGTTATTTAATGCCAGAGCCTTTTTACACATATATTATATATATGATTTGTAAACGCATATTTTCCGGTTGGTGATGGTTGGGTTTTATGGCAAATTAACCTCTTAAGGGACATTTAGTGTCAAATTCTAATATGTATATGTGTGTATATATATAAATGAATATTAATTGTAAATGAATAGGCCGGAATTAATGTTTTAAACTAGGTCAAAGCTTTTTGTTTCTATAAACTTGATGGTCGAAGGTGTTGGTAACATAGTCTATATTTTTAATAGGAGGCCAATTGTTTTTAAGAATTTGATTATGTTTTTGAGAGCAATTTTTAAAAATAGTTCCTTCATGCTGTCCACCTTATAAAACTCTTTCCTGGTGTGGTAGAGTACCTTTTCTAAAACAGGTCTTGGATGGTATAACGCATATATGCCTTCTATGACATTTTGATATCCGCCAATCTCGTGAAAATATGGATCTGTGCCTTGATTGAAATACAGGCCTGGGCAAGGTTATATGAAAAACCAGCTGTTGCTCATGCCGCTGGTTTTCCATCTTGACACCAATATTGTCCACGAGAAGATCTCGATACTATTCTCCTTATAGTCAACACTAGCAGCTAGATTGACATTGAATACTATGTTGAATTGCTTTAGAGCAGCCTTACTAAACCAGTCACAATGCCGTAAAAATTCACCATAAAAATATCTTAAACTACTCACAAAGGAATATAACTATGTGGGTTATTTTGACGTCTTCAGGTTTGGGAATCGCCTTCATTGTACGTCTCTAT
This sequence comes from Sepioteuthis lessoniana, assembly GCA_963585895.1. Taxonomy (NCBI): domain Eukaryota; kingdom Metazoa; phylum Mollusca; class Cephalopoda; order Myopsida; family Loliginidae; genus Sepioteuthis; species Sepioteuthis lessoniana. The sequence goes on along the minus strand of OY757938.1, from coordinate 59,165,851 downwards.
TAACAACCTTTATAAATTTATTTCTTGTTTACAGTCCAATCAGAATTATTTGACCCATTAATGGCACCTTGACGAGAGATACCACTCCAGGTCAGAGTGGACCTGGGAGTAATTGCAATAAAGGTGTACTCCACGACCCTTGGATCTACAGAAGCGGGGTCTCGCCATCGGATACAGTTTAATGCCATACTCTGAACATTCCTTATAGCGCTAGTCTGATCCCACTGCAGGGGACACGGTCAGCTTATACTAAGCACTTCCAACAAGGTAGAGTAACACCGATTTACAGAATCTTTGGGATATTGTTAGCAGACAAGTTGTTGTATACCCACTTACTTATACAAATATAAGCGGAAACATAATCAACGATAATGAACGAACAAAACACACTTCTTTATAAAAATATATCTCTCAGACTTTATTCTCGAAAGGGTTGATGTTTCTGTTGTGTGTGAGAGATGAGTGGAGACAGGGACAGACTGCTATATTGACCCAACTTCTTCTCCTGACCATTGCACGCCGTGTTATCTTCAAGAAACCACTTAGCACTTCTGCATCTTGGCTGGGGTTGCTCAACCGGGGGTCGCTGAGGGTCACAGCCCTCAGTCTGCAAGCTGGCCCTCACTTTGGCTTTCCTGTTCCAACTGGTCAACTGCCGCCGGTACCCACCTATATTCTTTCATGACGCTCACTTGCTTCCGCTTCTTCTTCCGCTTATTTACACAGGTGCATCTCTTGAATGACGGCTCGGTCAAGGGTCAATATATAACACAGTCATGCTCTCTAATTAGTGACCCATACAGGCAGTCTCGTGCCAAATGTAAACTATGGTTATTTCTTTTCTATTGTTTTTACCGATGGGGGCTCCTCACAGGGCTAGAGAGTGAGGTTAATAAACAATTGCCAGAAAGCTCAATTCTCTATAATACACCGATTCCATCTCTGCAACAATGGTAAGACTCTTCCTCAACAAGTGCCCTGCATGTGATACTAAACTACATCAGTTGGCGAGGCTCTAGTCCTGGAGCTTTGGGGAATGTGGGGTACCCTTTCACTGCCATCTGTTCCTATCTATGAGACAAACGGAACTGATTAATTATTTATACGCCGAGGTAACGCTTTGCAGAGTGTCCTGCATGTGATACTAAACTACATCAGTTGGCGAGGCTCTAGTCCTGGAGCTTTGGGATATGTGGAGTACCCATTCACTGCCATCTGTTCCTATCTATAAGTCAAACGGAACTGATTAATCATTTATACGCCGACGTAACGCTTTGCAGAGTGTCCTGCATGTGATACTAAACTACATCAGTTGGCGAGGCTCTAGTCCTGGAGCTTTGGGGAATGTGGGGTACACTTTCACTGCCATCTGTTCCTATCAATGAGTCAAACGGAACTGATTAATCATTTATACGCCGAGGTAACGCTTTGCAGAGTGTCCTGCATGTGATACTAAACTACATCAGTTGGCGAGGCTCTAGTCCTGGAGCTTTGGGATATGTGGAGTACCCTTTCACTGCCATCTGTTCCTATCTATAAGTCAAACGGAACTGATTAATCATTTATACGCCGAGGTAACGCTTTGCAGAGTGTCCTGCATGTGATACTAAACTACATCAGTTGGCGAGGCTCTAGTCCTGGAGCTTTGGGGAATGTGGGGTACCCTTTCACTGCCATCTGTTCCTATCAATGAGTCAAACGGAACTGATTAATCATTTATACGCCGACGTAACGCTTTGCAGAGTGTCCTGCATGTGATACTAAACTACATCAGTTGGCGAGGCTCTAGTCCTGGAGCTTTGGGGAATGTGGGGTACCCTTTCACTGCCATCTGTTCCTATCAATGAGTCAAACGGAACTGATTAATCATTTATACGCCGACGTAACGCTTTGCAGAGTGTCCTGCATGTGATACTAAACTACATCAGTTGGCGAGATTCTAGTCCTGGAGCTTTGGGGAATGTGGGGTACCCTTTCACTGTCATCTGTTCCTATCTACGAGTCAAACGGAACTGATTAATTATTTATACGCCGAGGTAACGCTTTGCAGAGTGTCCTGCATGTGATACTAAACTACATCAGTTGGCGAGGCTCTAGTCCTGGAGCTTTGGGGAATGTGGGGTACCCTTTCACTGCCATCTGTTCCTATCAATGAGTCAAACGGAACTGATTAATCATTTATACGCCGAGGTAACGCTTTGCAGAGTGTCCTGCATGTGATACTAAACTACATCAGTTGGCGAGGCTCTAGTCCTGGAGCTTTGGGGAATGTGGGGTACACTTTCACTGCCATCTGTTCCTATCAATGAGTCAAACGGAACTGATTAATCATTTATACGCCGACGTAACGCTTTGCAGAGTGTCCTGCATGTGATACTAAACTACATCAGTTGGCGAGGCTCTAGTCCTGGAGCTTTGGGGAATGTGGGGTACCCTTTCACTGCCATCTGTTCCTATCAATGAGTCAAACGGAACTGATTAATCATTTATACGCCGACGTAACGCTTTGCAGAGTGTCCTGCATGTGATACTAAACTACATCAGTTGGCGAGGCTCTAGTCCTGGAGCTTTGGGGAATGTGGGGTACCCTTTCACTGCCATCTGTTCCTATCAATGAGTCAAACGGAACTGATTAATCATTTATACGCCGACGTAACGCTTTGCAGAGTGTCCTGCATGTGATACTAAACTACATCAGTTGGCGAGGCTCTAGTCCTGGAGCTTTAGGGAATGTGGGGTACCCTTTCACTGCCATCTGTTCCTATCAACGAGTCAAACGGAACTGATTAATTATTTATACGCCGAGGTAACGCTTTGCAGAGTGTCCTGCATGTGATACTAAACTACATCAGTTGGCGAGGCTCTAGTCCTGGAGCTTTGGGGAATGTGGGGTACCCTTTCACTGCCATCTGTTCCTATCAATGAGTCAAACGGAACTGATTAATTATTTATACGCCGAGGTAACGCTTTGCAGAGTGTCCTGCATGTGATACTAAACTACATCAGTTGGCGAGGCTCTAGTCCTGGAGCTTTGGGGAATGTGGAGTACCTTTTCACTGCCATCTGTTCCTATCAATGAGTCAAACGGAACTGATTAATCATTTATACGCCGAGGTAACGCTTTGCAGAGTGTCCTGCATGTGATACTAAACTACATCAGTTGGCGAGGCTCTAGTCCTGGAGCTTTAGAGGGAATGTGGGGTACCCTTTCACTGCCATCTGTTCCTATCTATGAGTCAAACGGAACTGATTAATCATTTATACGCCGAGGTAACGCTTTGCAGAGTATCCTGCATGTGATACTAAACTACATCAGTTGGCGAGGCTCTAGTCTTGGAGCTTTGGGGAATATGGGGTACCCTTTCACTGCCATCTGTTCCTATCAATGAGTCAAACGGAACTGATTAATCATTTATACGCCGACGTAACGCTTTGCAGAGTGTCCTGCATGTGATACTAAACTACATCAGTTGGCGAGGCTCTAGTCCTGGAGCTTTTGGGAATGTGGGGTACCCTTTCACTGCCATCTGTTCCTATCAATGAGTCAAACGGAACTGATTAATCATTTATACGCCGACGTAACGCTTTGCAGAGTGTCCTGCATGTGATACTAAACTACATCAGTTGGCGAGGCTCTAGTCCTGGAGCTTTGGGGAATGTGGGGTACCCTTTCACTGCCATCTGTTCCTATCTATGAGTCAAACGGAACTGATTAATCATTTATACGCCGAGGTAACGCTTTGCAGAGTGTCCTGCATGTGATACTAAACTACATCAGTTGGCGAGGCTCTAGTCCTGGAGCTTTGGGGAATGTGGGGTACCCTTTCACTGCCATCTGTTCCTATCTATGAGTCAAACGGAACTGATTAATCATTTATACGCCGAGGTAACGCTTTGCAGAGTGTCCTGCATGTGATACTAAACTACATCAGTTGGCGAGGCTCTAGTCCTGGAGCTTTGGGGAATGTGGGGTACCCTTTCACTGCCATCTGTTCCTATCTATGAGTCAAACGGAACTGATTAATCATTTATACGCCGAGGTAACGCTTTGCAGAGTGTCCTGCATGTGATACTAAACTACATCAGTTGGCGAGGCTCTAGTCTTGGAGCTTTGGGGAATGTGGGGTACCCTTTCACTGCCATCTGTTCCTATCTATGAGTCAAACGGAACTGATTAATCATTTATACGCCGAGGTAACGCTTTGCAGAGTGTCCTGCATGTGATACTAAACTACATCAGTTGGCGAGGCTCTAGTCCTGGAGCTTTGGGGAATGTGGGGTACCCTTTCACTGCCATCTGTTCCTATCTATGAGTCAAACGGAACTGATTAATCATTTATACGCCGAGGTAACGCTTTGCAGAGTGTCCTGCATGTGATACTAAACTACATCAGTTGGCGAGGCTCTAGTCCTGGAGCTTTGGGGAATGTGGGGTACCCTTTCACTGCCATCTGTTCCTATCAATGAGTCAAACGGAACTGATTAATCATTTATACGCCGACGTAACGCTTTGCAGAGTGTCCTGCATGTGATACTAAACTACATCAGTTGGCGAGGCTCTAGTCCTGGAGCTTTGGGGAATGTGGGGTACCCTTTCACTGCCATCTGTTCTTATCTATGAGTCAAACGGAACTGATTAATCATTTATACGCCGAGGTAACGCTTTGCAGAGTGTCCTGCATGTGATACTAAACTACATCAGTTGGCGAGGCTCTAGTCCTGGAGCTTTGGGGAATGTGGGGTACCCTTTCACTGCCATCTGTTCCTATCTATGAGTCAAACGGAACTGATTAATCATTTATACGCCGAGGTAACGCTTTGCAGAGTGTCCTGCATGTGATACTAAACTACATCAGTTGGCGAGGCTCTAGTCCTGGAGCTTTAGAGGGAATGTGGGGTACCCTTTCACTGCCATCTGTTCCTATCAATGAGTCAAACGGAACTGATTAATCATTTATACGCCGACGTAACGCTTTGCAGAGTGTCCTGCATGTGATACTAAACTACATCAGTTGGCGAGGCTCTAGTCCTGGAGCTTTGGGGAATGTTGGGTACCCTTTCACTGCCATCTGTTCCTATCAATGAGTCAAACGGAACTGATTAATCATTTATACGCCGACGTAACGCTTTGCAGAGTGTCCTGCATGTGATACTAAACTACATCAGTTGGCGAGGCTCTAGTCCTGGAGCTTTGGGGAATGTGGGGTACCCTTTCACTGCCATCTGTTCCTATCAATGAGTCAAACGGAACTGATTAATCATTTATACGCCGACGTAACGCTTTGCAGAGTGTCCTGCATGTGATACTAAACTACATCAGTTGGCGAGGCTCTAGTCCTGGAGCTTTGGGGAATGTGGAGTACCTTTTCACTGCCATCTGTTCCTATCAATGAGTCAAACGGAACTGATTAATCATTTATACGCCGAGGTAATGCTTTGCAGAGTGTCCTGCATGTGATACTAAACTACATCAGTTGGCGAGGCTCTAGTCCTGGAGCTTTAGAGGGAATGTGGGGTACCCTTTCACTGCCATCTGTTCCTATCTATGAGTCAAACGGAACTGATTAATCATTTATACGCCGAGGTAACGCTTTGCAGAGTATCCTGCATGTGATACTAAACTACATCAGTTGGCGAGGCTCTAGTCTTGGAGCTTTGGGGAATGTGGGGTACCCTTTCACTGCCATCTGTTCCTATCAATGAGTCAAACGGAACTGATTAATCATTTATACGCCGAGGTAACGCTTTGCAGAGTATCCTGCATGTGATACTAAACTACATCAGTTGACGAGGCTCTAGTCTTGGAGCTTTGGGGAATGTGGGGTACCTTTTCACTGCCATCTGTTCCTATCAATGAGTCAAACGGAACTGATTAATCATTTATACGCCGATGTAACGCTTTGCAGAGTATCCTGCATGTGATACTAAACTACATCAGTTGGCGAGGCTCTAGTCCTGGAGCTTTGGGGAATGTGGGGTACCCTTTCACTGCCATCTGTTCCTATCAATGAGTCAAACGGAACTGATTAATCATTTATACGCCGACGTAACGCTTTGCAGAGTGTCCTGCATGTGATACTAAACTACATCAGTTGGCGAGGCTCTAGTCCTGGAGCTTTGGGGAATGTGGGGTACCCTTTCACTGCCATCTGTTCCTATCTATGAGTCAAACGGAACTGATTAATCATTTATACGCCGAGGTAACGCTTTGCAGAGTGTCCTGCATGTGATACTAAACTACATCAGTTGGCGAGGCTCTAGTCTTGGAGCTTTGGGGAATGTGGGGTACCCTTTCACTGCCATCTGTTCTTATCTATGAGTCAAACGGAACTGATTAATCATTTATACGCCGAGGTAACGCTTTGCAGAGTGTCCTGCATGTGATACTAAACTACATCAGTTGGCGAGGCTCTAGTCCTGGAGCTTTGGGGAATGTGGGGTACCCTTTCACTGCCATCTGTTCCTATCTATGAGTCAAACGGAACTGATTAATCATTTATACGCCGAGGTAACGCTTTGCAGAGTGTCCTGCATGTGATACTAAACTACATCAGTTGGCGAGGCTCTAGTCCTGGAGCTTTGGGGAATGTGGGGTACCCTTTCACTGCCATCTGTTCCTATCAATGAGTCAAACGGAACTGATTAATCATTTATACGCCGACGTAACGCTTTGCAGAGTGTCCTGCATGTGATACTAAACTACATCAGTTGGCGAGGCTCTAGTCCTGGAGCTTTGGGGAATGTGGGGTACCCTTTCACTGCCATCTGTTCCTATCAATGAGTCAAACGGAACTGATTAATCATTTATACGCCGACGTAACGCTTTGCAGAGTGTCCTGCATGTGATACTAAACTACATCAGTTGGCGAGGCTCTAGTCCTGGAGCTTTGGGGAATGTGGGGTACCCTTTCACTGCCATCTGTTCCTATCAATGAGTCAAACGGAACTGATTAATCATTTATACGCCGACGTAACGCTTTGCAGAGTGTCCTGCATGTGATACTAAACTACATCAGTTGGCGAGGCTCTAGTCCTGGAGCTTTGGGGAATGTGGTGTACCCTTTCACTGCCATCTGTTCCTATCTACGAGTCAAACGGAACTGATTAATTATTTATACGCCGAGGTAACGCTTTGCAGAGTGTCCTGCATGTGATACTAAACTACATCAGTTGGCGAGGCTCTAGTCCTGGAGCTTTGGGGAATGTGGGGTACCCTTTCACTGCCATCTGTTCCTATCAATGAGTCAAACGGAACTGATTAATTATTTATACGCCGAGGTAACGCTTTGCAGAGTGTCCTGCATGTGATACTAAACTACATCAGTTGGCGAGGCTCTAGTCCTGGAGCTTTGGGGAATGTGGAGTACCTTTTCACTGCCATCTGTTCCTATCAATGAGTCAAACGGAACTGATTAATCATTTATACGCCGAGGTAATGCTTTGCAGAGTGTCCTGCATGTGATACTAAACTACATCAGTTGGCGAGGCTCTAGTCCTGGAGCTTTAGAGGGAATGTGGGGTACCCTTTCACTGCCATCTGTTCCTATCTATGAGTCAAACGGAACTGATTAATCATTTATACGCCGAGGTAACGCTTTGCAGAGTATCCTGCATGTGATACTAAACTACATCAGTTGGCGAGGCTCTAGTCTTGGAGCTTTGGGGAATGTGGGGTACCCTTTCACTGCCATCTGTTCCTATCAATGAGTCAAACGGAACTGATTAATCATTTATACGCCGACGTAACGCTTTGCAGAGTGTCCTGCATGTGATACTAAACTACATCAGTTGGCGAGGCTCTAGTCCTGGAGCTTTGGGGAATGTGGGGTACCCTTTCACTGCCATCTGTTCCTATCAATGAGTCAAACGGAACTGATTAATTATTTATACGCCGAGGTAACGCTTTGCAGAGTGTCCTGCATGTGATACTAAACTACATCAGTTGGCGAGGCTCTAGTCCTGGAGCTTTGGGGAATGTGGAGTACCTTTTCACTGCCATCTGTTCCTATCAATGAGTCAAACGGAACTGATTAATCATTTATACGCCGAGGTAATGCTTTGCAGAGTGTCCTGCATGTGATACTAAACTACATCAGTTGGCGAGGCTCTAGTCCTGGAGCTTTAGAGGGAATGTGGGGTACCCTTTCACTGCCATCTGTTCCTATCTATGAGTCAAACGGAACTGATTAATCATTTATACGCCGAGGTAACGCTTTGCAGAGTATCCTGCATGTGATACTAAACTACATCAGTTGGCGAGGCTCTAGTCTTGGAGCTTTGGGGAATGTGGGGTACCCTTTCACTGCCATCTGTTCCTATCAATGAGTCAAACGGAACTGATTAATCATTTATACGCCGACGTAACGCTTTGCAGAGTGTCCTGCATGTGATACTAAACTACATCAGTTGGCGAGGCTCTAGTCCTGGAGCTTTGGGGAATGTGGGGTACCCTTTCACTGCCATCTGTTCCTATCAATGAGTCAAACGGAACTGATTAATCATTTATACGCCGACGTAACGCTTTGCAGAGTGTCCTGCATGTGATACTAAACTACATCAGTTGGCGAGGCTCTAGTCCTGGAGCTTTGGGGAATGTGGTGTACTCTTTCACTGCCATCTGTTCCTATCTATGAGTCAAACGGAACTGATTAATCATTTATACGCCGAGGTAACGCTTTGCAGAGTGTCCTGCATGTGATACTAAACTACATCAGTTGGCGAGGCTCTAGTCTTGGAGCTTTGGGGAATGTGGGGTACCCTTTCACTGCCATCTGTTCCTATCTATGAGTCAAACGGAACTGATTAATCATTTATACGCCGAGGTAACGTTTTGCAGAGTGTCCTGCATGTGATACTAAACTACATCAGTTGGCGAGGCTCTAGTCCTGGAGCTTTGGGGAATGTGGGGTACCCTTTCACTGCCATCTTTTCCTATCAATGAGTCAAACGGAACTGATTAATCATTTATACGCCGACGTAACGCTTTGCAGAGTGTCCTGCATGTGATACTAAACTACATCAGTTGGCGAGGCTCTAGTCCTGGAGCTCTGTGGAATGTGGGGTACCTCTTCACTGCCATCTGTTCCTATCTATGAGTCAAACGGAACTGATTAATCATTTATACGCCGAGGTAACGCTTTGCAGAGTGTCCTGCATGTGATACTAAACTACATCAGTTGGCGAGGCTCTAGTCCTGGAGCTTTGTGGAATGTGGGGTACCTCTTCACTGCCATCTGTTCCTATCTATGAGTCAAACGGAACTGATTAATCATTTATACGCCGAGGTAACGCTTTGCAGAGTGTCCTGATATTGACAAAAAAACAATCTGATAACAACGCTCTAGTCCTGAAGCTTTGGTGAATATAATATACCTCTTCATTGCCATTACTCCCAGGTCCACTCAGACTCGGAGAAATAGAATCTGTTAGAGTCTCATCTATTGGGCAAAATAGAACTGTTTAATCCTTTAATTGTGCGAACAAATGACTGGTGTTGGATAGGATTCTTAGCGTTTAACTATGTGCAAATAATAATCAATATTAATAGAATTATAAGTGTCAGATAGCAATACTTGAAACCATTTAACTGTGTGATAACAAATAAGCTTTGGCTCGTTTATAAATGTTAACTACAAATTATTTGTTTACAAATCGTATATATTCAACATCTGTATAAACAGTATTTGGCACTAAATAACCAACAAGGTTTGATACGCTATTAAACCCAACTAACATTAAAACATTTAAAAACAAAATTACCAATAAAATATTTAGTCACAAATGATATATGTATAACCATTTAACTGTGCTTTGCATATTTTTCCCTACGATTGTCGAAAACATTGAATTCAAAGTAACAAAAATAACATACATTCAAGTAAAGATTACATTATACACAAAAAAAAAATGGGTATAAAGAAATATTCCCGTGGTGTAATGGTTATCGTCCTAGGAAATGGACACGGTGACACGAGTTCAAATCCTGCACGAGACTAATTGCATTTTACATAGTACTAATACTCTTGGGAAAGGTATGAATTCAATAATTCTACCTCCAGCTATGGGTAAATAGTAGGACGGACTGTGTTCTTCAGCTTTGGTTAGGCAACTAGTATATGAGAGGGAAAACTCTGAATTCAAACCTGCAAAACTCCGCTTCAAAATTGACCTTGTTTCATATCCTGCCCGAGGGGAAGGGTTGGTAAATAGGATAAAGAAATATAACGTCTGAC
>OY757938.1:59119203-59155419 GCA_963585895.1 Sepioteuthis lessoniana | reverse complement strand
CACAATTCCAAAACAACCAATCAGATTCGAGCAGACATTAACTGCCGAATTTATAAATTTCAACTAAAGTTCAACATCTCACCCCAGGGTCCTCAAAAAGTGTAAAAATGAGAGAGCTAAGCTGACTGACCTTTGCTAGTCCGTTGGATATTCTCTCGGGTCCACCCATTAACCGACTCAGTGTACCAAATAAGTGAAGGTTATTAGTGTAGAATTATAATTCATTTGCTTTTCCTTTTTTTTTAGAATTTGATTTTAATAAAAGAAGAGTGCCATTAATGAACTGTCCATTAATTAGAGTATAATTACAGTGGTAAGAGAAAAAAAAGCCATCTAATTTTAAAATTACTTTAGTTAATTTTTTCCAATTACCTGAATATTACATTTAACAATATTGTTAAAAATATGTTGTATTTCATTTAAATTCATAGTATTATTTTATTCCAGGTACGTTTTTAACGACAGCATTAGCTGACAATCTCTCATTGAAGTCTAAGTGACAGCAAGTCTCCTTAGATCTTCTTACTGTTCTCAGAGCTATAATCGATCTTAACAATGATGTTGTCTGCATGGTTTTTATTCTTGCCCTGATTTAAAATTGTAGTATATACTGGTGCAGGGAAATACGAAACACGGACGACTCTCTGTTGTTCAGGTACGAAACGTTTAACTTCTTGACTTGAGTTTTTCGACACGAGGAGAGAGAGACACACAATTTTTACTATGCTGACCGTACTATCTGACCCAACAAACACGCTGAGGGTTAGGGACAGCAAGTCTCCTCAAGTTTTGGAAACTCTTCTTAGTATTCTAGCTGATTTCAACAATGCTGTAGTTTGGATGGTCTTCATTCGTCCTATTATTTCCAAGTCCTGGTACAAATTTTTTGGCGACTGTACCAAGAGCACCAATTACAATTGTAATATAATGGCGGAGGGATTTCGTTTTATATATCTTGCCTTTCGGTTTAGTTAGGCAGAGAACCTTTCGCTTAGCGCATGGGTTAGTTAGGTGCAACAATAACGCGGGTGTTCACGCGCGCACGGAGAGGATGTGTCATTCAGAGATGTCAAAATAAAAATCCCAGATAGGAATTAGGGCCAGGGCAGGTGGGTGACGTCACGCACCGGAAGCGTGGGCTGAGATTTGAGAAAAAGCAGTGAGTTGAGTTCCTGCCTCCGAACAAGAGAGTCGACATTCAGAGCTGGGCGCTACTGGCGCCGCGGGTTGGTTGGGTTGAGAGCTGACGATGTAAAAGCAGCCAGCATAGAAAGATTGTGAATCTCTCTCTTCATGTCGAAAAACCTTTAAACTCAAAAAGGTGAATAGAGGTTTCGTACCTGAACCGATTTCGTGTTTTCGGATTCCTATATATGTTTATGAACATTTTATGAACATTATGTCTATTTCACATATCCTTATCATGGGTATGTTATACAATTGGCATTATCGTCACTTTCATGTTTCACTGCTTTTTTAATTCTCAAGCAAGGTCGAGGTACTTATCCTTCTTGCCACTTTCTTTCAATTTTACTCTATGGTCCGCCGGGACAGCAAAGTTCACGATTCTGCAAGTTCTGTTTTGTTTTGTTTTTTATTTATTTATTCTTTTTTTTAAATTATCATTAGATCTGGTTGTCTGGCTGAGATTTGGTGATCCGTTTATATCTTGAAATCCCATGAGAGATTGGGCGTCTAATTGATTGCAAATCTCCTCAAGTTTTCAGGAATTTTCTTAATATTCTAGCCGATCTCAACAATACTGTAATTTGGATGTTCTCCACTCGTCCTCTTATTTCCAAGTCCTCCAGTCCCTGTACCAGTCCTTTGGTGACTGTACCGAGTGTTCCAATTAGAACTGATATCACCGTCACTTTCATGTTCCATTATCATTATTATCAATATCTTTAGTAGTAGTTGATGTAATAGTAGTTTTTCAGTAGTTTTGAGTTTTTTTATACCAACTACCACTGGAGGTAATCTCCGGAGTCTGTGTGACAGCAAGCTCCCTTAGGTCTCCAGGACTCTTCTCGGTATTTTGGCTGATCTAAAAAATGCTGTAGTTTGGGTGGTGTCCACTCGTCCCTTTATTTCCAAATCCTGCTCCCAGTACCTAACCTTTAGTGACTTTACCGAGTTTTCCAATTACAATTGGTATCACCGTCACTTTCATGTTCCATTATTATTATTATTAGTAGTAGTAGTAGTAGTTGATGTAATTGTAGTATTTCAGTAGTTTTGATTTATTTTATACCAACTACCACTGGAGGTATTTCTCTGGAGTCTGAGTGACAGCAAGCTCCCTTAAGTCTCCAGGACTCTTCTCAGTATTCAGGCCGATCTCAAGAATGCTGTAGTTTGGATGTTCTCCACTCGTCCTCTTATTTCCAAGTCCTGCCGTCCCAGTACCTAAACTTTGGTGACTTTACCGAGTTTTCCAATTACAATTGGTATCACCGTCACTTTCATGTTCCATAGAGTTTTTCACATCAGTGTTAGCTGATGGTTTTTCACTGGAGTTTGAGTGACAGCAAGTCTCCTCAAGTCTCTAGGACTCGTCTCTATTTCTTAGTTTAACTCCGCTTTTTTCTGTCTCACATCAGACTTAGAAAGAAAAATAATTTTTACAGAGAACATATAGACTATTAAGACAATATCTATATGCAAATCAAATACTCTTGAGTAGTTTATCCAAAATGTCCTGTTAATTTTTTTCTAACCACCATTCCTGAAACCATCAAATTTAATCTTAAATGTTTTCACACTCTTGCTGTCTTTGATCTGATTAGGCAATTTCTTCCATAAATATATTACTCTATTTGCAAAAGTCCAATTGTATAATAGATTTAAAGACTAAATTTTTGAAAAATCTGCCATGATACAATTGTTTATTTTTTTACTAAGAATGTGATATAATTAGAATGGCTTTGTGATTATTTTAGTAATAAGTTGTTATCTAGCTACATTTATTGATCGAGCATAGAACGAGAGAAAAAAAGAAGAACATACATAAGAAAGATGTTCAAGGCAGTCACAGAGAGAGAGAGAGAGAGAGAGTTTATTAGGGACAAAACGAATGGGAAGGTCTAGGTCGGGATAGCAGCGGATACCCGGGTTAAAAATAGAAATGGATCAGCAGCAAATTGGCGCCGAGTTCTGATTGGCTGGAAGAAACTCTGACGGAAAAGCCGTTAAGGAGAGTCAGTTGGGGACGAGACACGACGACGTGAGAATGGACGAAAACTACGGCACCCATTTTGGGTGAGTTCTGCGAAGCCGTGAAGACGGAACAAACGGCAAACACGTGCAAGAACTACAACAGAACGCGAGAAAGTTAATATCTGCTCTGTCTTTTTCCACGACATTTTATTTCTCTCTGTTTAGCAAAAGCGGGGACTTATTTTTCTTACTCTGTTTCTTTCTTCTCGACGACTACAAAGAAGTGTAGTCGCATATAAACTTTTGTATTAGCGAACCAAGACAGTGCTTTGTGTTTGTCACTTTTTCACGGCCATATAACAACGGTGGCCCAACGGTTAGAATCATGGTGGTATGAATGTCTATGCAAAGCCCTAGCGTTACAAAATAACATCAACAAAGTGGTTTCACAGGAAAGAGAAAAATAAAAAGATGATGGCGAAAATGTAATTTATTGTCTGTGGATAGAGTGACAGATATTTCCGTTCGCAGATAAGATCAACAAATTACCGAAAAAAAAAACCCGGAAGTATGTAAGTTCTGATAACCAGCCATAAACAGAAAATACGTGCGACTTGAAAGACAATATGAGGTCTGTAATGTTATAATGAAGGTAGAGATCCGCTGGTCACCCAAGAAAACCGGTCAGCTCCCCCGTGTGTGTTGTCCGGTCGTCTACTTCAAAAAAAGTGTCCCCGCCACAGAAGAAAGATATGTGCGAACTCTCTTTGACTGTATTCCTATTTCACACTGTGAAGAATAAAAATATAAATTATATTTTATATATCTACGAGTTTTTTGTTGTTTGTCAAGCGGTTCAATATACGACATAATGCCTTCAGAGTTTTACACTCCAGCATTAGCTGATGGCTTCTTATTGGAGTTTAAGTGACAGCAAGTCTCCTCAAGTCACCAGGACTCTTCTCAGTATTCTGGCCGATCGTTATGATGTTGTAGTTTGGGTAGTCTCTACTCGTCCTCTTATTACCAAGTCCTCCATTCCCTGTACCAATCCTTTGGTTACTGTACTGAGTGAGCCAATTAAAATCGGTATCACCGTCACTTTAATATTCCATTGTTATTTCAATTCTCTTGAGAGGTCTAGGAACTTATCTGTCTTTTCGCTTTCTTTAAGCTTTACTCTGTGCTCAACAGGAACGACAAAGTCCACAATTGGACACGTTCTTTTTTAATTTCTTGTGTTTTTTTTGGGGGGGGTTACTATCACTAGGTCTGGTCGTCTGGCTGAGATTTGGTGATCCGATTATATCTTAAAATCCCAGAGGAGTTTGTGCGTCTCATTCTCCAGGACGGATTCTGGATTGTGCATACACCATTTGTTCGTATGGTCAAATTTAAATTTCTTGCACAATTCCCTGTGGATCACCTTCCCCACGCAGTCGTGTCTAGTCTTAAACTCTTTTGCGCTAATTCGCTGCATTTGCTTATTATGTGATTAATCATTTTATCTCAATCATACCATAACCAACGTTTGCTATTTTGTGGCGTCTCTTTTCATTGTTTTGTCGAGTATTATTAGGTCTGGTTTTCTGGTCGAGATTAGGTTATCCGTTTGTATCTCAAAATTATTTTTATTATTATTATTATTTGGTTGTTTGCAATGCCTCGTAGGATATCTTCATTTCAACCTTAAAAATGAATCTTTGCGTTGAATTAATACAATGTCGATGCAGGTCAAATTCTGTTAAGTAATTCATCAAATAGTTCCCCTCTTCCATTTTTTTCTTACCTATCTTCTAAAATCATGCAATTTAATCTTAGATTCTTTTACATAATTGCATTGCCCAGGTCGGCTGAGGCTGTAGAATACACTGACTGCATCATTGCAGAGGGTTAGGACCCCCAACAACGAGTGTCCTGGATATGACACTAAACTGTAGGATTTGTCAAGTTGCATAGGGCAATTAGTAGCGATAGCCCGGAGTAATTAATCGCGTTAGCTAAGAGCAATCAGTCGTGAAGACAGGAAACTCTCCTAGCGATTGAGGAACAGGAGCTATTTATGGTGCTTTGGAGCATCCCATTGTGCACAAGTGGGATATTCCATTACATAGATCGTGATTGGCTGCTTGTAAGTAAGTGGAAGTATTTTATTATATAAACCAGCTTCAGTTTAAAAATATCCTCTCAGCAACAAGTTCAATAGTAACACTTCTGTTCTTCTAGAAGGATGAGTTTGAGATTAAAAACCTAAGAAGGTAGATATGCCATTCAACAATAAACAATACAATTTCTCTCTCGACTTTGAAACCCATACCTGAATACAATACTCTATATGAGGTCTTATAAGGGTATTTATATATATATTTTAAATCAACATTTGCCTCCCCTGAAATGAACTGTCAAATCATTGACCTCGATACAATATGCAAAATATGATTGTCAGCTTTGAATGTATCATCAAAGCCAACCCCTAGATCGAATCTTTTACTCGTTTGGTTTCGTAGCCCATGAGGTTATGATCACACAAAGAGAGATGCAAGACATAGTCCTGGAGGTGACCGTGTCCTCTGTATGAGTACGGATATAACTACAAGACACATCAGGTTAAATTGGTCGCGCCTTTACCATGGCTGGTTGATTTGGCAATGCTTGTGTGCAATGCAGACCATTGGCTCAGTGGTAGAGTTTCGTGTCTGTGCTCGCTGGTTCGATCTCTAGTGGGGAAGATCACGGTATATACAGCCGATGAGACCTAATAAGGTCGAAACAGCAGTTCAGTGTTCCTGTATGTTACACGCCGTGCTTGCCGGGTTTTCTTGGCATGGTAAATCAATCAATAATATGTGGTGAGAAGAAATGAGTTGAAACCGTCAGAATCTACGTAGAAAAGCTAAAATGGTAAATGTTTAATGGTTTGTTTATTTTCCAACGCGTTTCGACTTCAATCCTTTTTTCTGAATGCAAAAATGTTTTATTAAAATTGTTTTAGCATGTGAAATAATTATGATAGATAAATTTTGATTTAATTGGAAGTCTTCATCAAGGTGTTATGTTTTGACCTTCGACCCGGCCCCAAAAATGCTATTCCAAGGTGATGCACCGGAAGGAAGTGACACATTCCAATGGCAGTTAGGAGAGGAAATCGCGTGGGCGGAAATTGGCTGATGAAATGGGACAAGGTAAAGCCCATGATACACTCATAGACTGATGCACCGGAAGAGAGTGACCTGAGAACTGCATGACAGTTATTTCCGCTTGATGACGATTAAACATTCGATTTCAAAGATCGGGTAGGAGTCGAACGATTATATAATTCAGTTGAGTTCGACGTACCAGAGCAGTTGCCAGTAGAGTTCCAGACGGTTGGAGACGAGATTTGATAGAGGGGGCCACATCAGGCCGAAGGGGTCTGGGGCCCTGATGAGCTGAGGTCCGGAGAAGATGCTGATAAGATGCAATAAAGAAAGCCAGCATCCAGCAGAGTGAGCCCCTAGGCCTCCGGTTGAGTAGCCCTAGAGAACAAGAAAGACACAACGTGACGGTCATAACAGTGGGGTCAAAATATTACAGTTTAAGATCGGTCTCCAGCTCCCTCTCACAGTAAAACCCCACACAACCTTTTCGAAACCTTACAAATAAAGTGAGAGGTAAATATTTTATTAAAGAATTCTTCGCTCGTCTTTCTTCTTCGTTGTATTGTTATGATTATGATCATACTGTAGCACTATGGGGGTAGGCCGCCAAAGCAGACGAGTCTGTTTTGGCGCGAAACCAGACAAAGGATTCTTGGACAAAAAAATCTCGCCGTATCCGGAAGTGGTAAGGGGACGCGAACGAGAGTGGACGACGCGACCCAGGAGAGAGACAGTTGGTGGCTGGAGAGCAGAAGAGGCAGTTGGTAGTTGGACAGGAGACAGGGAGTTGGTGGCTGGACCCGAGAGAGGAGTTGCGGCTGGACAGGAGAGAGGCGAACAGCAGAAGTTGGCGTGGAAGAACGGAGGGGCAGTCAACACCAGACACCGAGCAGAGAGGCGAGGAGACAAGATAGGGTCCAGTGAAGAAGAGTCTCAAGATGTCTGATTCCAGTAGCATTGTGGAATTTTCGCTAGTAACCCACGCTAGCGTTAGTCCATATCTGCTATCAGGAATGCACATGCATGTAGTGTTGCATACCTTCCTCTGCTCTTGGTTAACCCCAAGTTTGTTCGTGTTTGTTCGTTTGTTTGTTTTCTCCTGTCTCCCTCGATCGTATTCTTGTGTAGGTAAAGAAATGTGCGTTACCCCCTCGAACCACAAGTTGATCACCGGCCGGCTAAGAAGTGAAATGGTTAGAAGACTGAGATAATGTGGGGGGTGAGGGGGTAACGTTTTACAATACAGCTTGTAGATATTGCTCCGTGATTACTCCGTTTTTGTACATAGCAATATCTACGAGCCCCGATGAAGATTTCCTATTGAATCAAAATTCATCGATCATAATTATTTCTCATTCTAAAATAATTTTGATAAAATATTTTGCATTCAGAAGAAAAAGAAATTGAAGTCGAAACGCGTAGGAAAATAAATAAACCATCAATCATATATCTTTCTTTCATTATACCATTTCTACGTATATAATATGTTGTACTTCACATTTCTCTACATGAAATATTAATTTCAATATTTTCAATAACATTTTCCTAATATGACAATTTGTTTACATCGGTCTGTGTTGTTTCTTTTGATAATAGTCTAACAAGCAGTCTAGCATCATTAGTAAGTATACCCTGTTGATAATACCTAATAAGGTCGAGCCCAGTTGGTTGGGGCTGTAGAATACACCGACTGCACCTCTGCAGAGGGGTAAGAACCCCCCCTCCCAACGAGTGTCCTGCATATGACACTAAACAATCTGATGGTGAGGTTCCAGTGATGCTGGAGCTTTGGGGAATGCGGAGTACCTCTTCATTGCCATCGCTCCCAGGTTCACTCTGGCCCGGAGTGGTAGCACCTGATAGGGCCCTATCTATGGGTTAAATATAACTAACAGCATACTCATGCTAAACTGAATTGTTTGATTAAACTGAATAGCTTGAAATCGAAATATTTTTGACAATTAAACCGTACTTACATTTAAACTGTGTGCTTATGCTAAACTGAATTATTTGAAATTGAACTGTTTTTGACATTGAAACTGTACTTACACTAAACTGAATTGTTATATATAACTGCTTGAATAGTTTGAAATAGACATTTTTTTTTGACAATTAAACTGTGTACTCATGCTAAACTGAATTGTTTTAAATGGAACTGATTATTTGGATTTGGCATTAGATAACCTACAACGGTTGATATGCCATAAAACCCAACAAACATTCATTCAATTCACAATATAATTCCTCTACTTAAAAAAGAAAATGTACATCTATTAGAAAGTGAGTAAAGTTGGTGACCTTTGTTGAGGGTGACCCGAAGGCCCCCTTTTCAATAGCTACAAAACCAAGGTGTTGGGGAGGGTACAACCCCATTCCCAGGATTGCTCCACTCTACTCTTGATCCTTACCTTATAGTGCTGAGTGCTAAGCTTGGCGGCCTCAAATATCATTTTTTTAATCTTTTGTATGACTCGACCTGGGATTGAACCTCGATCCCCTGGACCATTGGTGAACACTCTAATCATTAGGCCAGTAGCCGGTAACAAGTAGTTCTAAAAGTAGTTCTATTTTTGACTTTATATAATCAGGTAAATTATTTATGAATCTCACAAACAACAAAAAGTTTCAGTACAAATCATTGAAGAACACTGGATTGTACATTTTGTGGTTAGTTGTATTTTTCTGTATTAGATTTTGATTTCCAAATATCTTCCCAATATGCAATTTATTTAGATCGATAACCCAAGAAGCTAAGAAATTTATGTTATATAGCTACGAAGAATGATAAAGGAATAATCAAAATTATTTTCTTTATAAAAAATATAATTCTCTCTTAATTTCACGAAAGTGCCCAAACTTCCATATGTGTGGGAGAGACAGTCAGGGAGACGAAGGTGAACTGCAATATTACGTTTTAACCACGTTGTGCTTCCATATTCTGAGGCACACTTACCACTTCTGCTCTGACGAAAGGTTCCCAGTCGGAGGCCCGCAGTCGGCCGCTGCCCGACCGAGCGCCTGCCCGACTACTACTCTGGGATTCCAAGACTCAGGACTCACCCAAGACTGACCGTTACTGCCGTAAGTTGCCGCCCCCACTCTTGGTGGGGCCCAACGGCCGCTCTACGTAACTGACCGTGACTAGACCCAACTAAGACTGGCCGTATCTCTGGAGTACCTGTGTATATAGAATTTTTAACGCCTAAACAACGTTCTACCGGTTTTGATTAATGTGAGCTGCTTCCGTTTGCTGTCACAGCTGATTCATGTACAGAGGTCATTATGCAGCATTTAGACCTGAATTCGTTGTGATGCTGAAAATCTGTTTCTGCAACAGAAACCTAAAGCTCGCACTGTCGTCAGGCTTTAAACTACTATTCCCTGCAGAGGATCTAAGCAGTATATTCTCAGCCCCAACAAAGTATTGATAGAGCCACACGCAAATCGAGAAAATGGTTAAATCTGTTTTTTATACATCGTTCTCCTTGCCAACTAACGAAGCAAGTGTGACTCTGTACCTAGGACATAAAAACCGAGTCCAGATCCCCAGGGACAGTTGTCTATTTCGGCTTTGGGTCACTGCCTCTTACACCTATCATCGATGAGGCTGACAGTAGCCATTTTATCACAGCCAGTCGATACCTTTTTATTTTTGGCGTGACAATTCGATAGTTGACAAACGTTTCCCCATCCTCGAATAGTAGTCGGTGGGGCGTAAAATTGGCAATTTTTGATTAATACAACCGGTCCGAATGTTTGCTGGGGGAAAAAAGAAAAGGTGGAAAGGAGATAGGTGAGCCATTTCGATCGATTTTCTGAATCAAAATAAATATTCTCCTTGCCAAGGAGAACTCAGAAACAAGTTGATGCATTATCAAGATGATAGATTGTTATAGCGAGTCGATATTTATTGAGAGACAAAAGAGAAAGAGAAAAGGAGTGAGAGAGAGAGAGAGGGAGATAGTAGATTAAGTACCAACTATATATTTATCATATTTACCCAACCCCTCCACTCGGGCAGGATATGACACAAGGTCAATTTTAAAGCGAAGTTTATCAGGTTTGAATTCAGAGTTTTCCTTCTCCTAGACTATTTGCCTCGCCAAGGCTGAAGAACCTAGTCTGCCCTACTATTTACCCATAGTTGGAGGGAGAATAATTGGACTCATACCTTTGCCAAGTGCTATGTGAAATGCAATCAGTCTCGTCCAGGATTTGAACTCGTGTCGCCGTGTTCATTACCTGCGACGATAACCATTACACCACGGGCACCTCCAACTACCAACTATATATTTATCTATCTCTGTCTTTTCTCATCTATCTATCTATCTATCTATCTATTGCCATTTCTTTTTCTCTCAATGATTCAGATTCTCTTTATATCCGTCTCTGTCCCTTTCACTTGATCTATCTATCTATCTATCTATTTCAGTCTGTTCAAATCTATCTACTATAGTAGTATCAACATATCTAATTATGGTTAAATATAAAAAATGAAACATTTAAAGACCCCAAATAATTAAACTATGAATAAAAATCATCCTGAGTATTAATTTTATTGCAGACTTTTGTTCTCATATTGGTAGTTTTTTTTGTTGTTTTTCTCTCTACGTTTCCGCCAAACTTCACCTCTGGCCGTCTTCATGTAATTAACCGTGGCGCAACGGATAGAGGCGTTGAGTCTCTACGGTTCCAGGTGAGCTTTGTCAGAAAATAGCGGTTTCAATTCCTACCCAAACCGGCCAGAGGGTTAGTTGGTCAAAACGTGGTGCCATAGACAACAACTATGAAAGGCAGTAATTACAGGGAATACGGTTACAAAACTCAGCATTCCTATCCGAGGTCACGGTTAATCACCTGAAGACGCCCAGAGGTGAAATTTGGCCTAAATGTAGTGAGAAAAACAAAAAACAACCAAGATGAGGTCAAAAGTCTGCAATAAAATCAATACTCAGATTAAGAAGCCTCATCTCAAAAAGAATTCCCAATAAAGACAAAAATCATCCTCTGAATTGCTTGTTTCTTTATATTTGTACGTCCACACAGACAGATATATATATATATATATATATATATATATATAACACGTGGTATACCTCTAATAGGGTTACCGTTATATATATATATATATATATATATATATATATATAAAGAGAGAGAGAGAGACGCTTACTAAGTGTATGGGGAGAAAGCTTGAAGGCAATTGCACAAGAATGCTGCGAGCTGTATTGAACAAATCCTGAATGCAGCATCCCACAAAGCAGCAGCTTTACGAATACCTACCACCTAACCATCCAAATTAGACGAGCAACACATGTGGGACACTGTTGAAGATGTAAGAGCGAGCTCATTAGCGATGTACTCTTGTGGACCCCCTCACACGGACAAGTAAGGGTAGGCGACCAGCTAGAACCAATCAACAACAGCTCTGTCTTGATACAGGGTGTAGCATGGAAGCCGTACCGAGAACAGTGGACGATAGGGACGAGTAGCGGAAGGGGGACAGGGAAATCCGTACCAGCATCACGCCATGATGATGAAGATGATATACATATATACATATATGTACACACGGTTGTAGTAATTTACAAAGCTTTTTACTTAGATGTGACACAAGGCCATATGAATGGGGCACCCCATGAGACTCAAACTTATTCGTGAGGTTTGCTAGTCTAGCTTGCTAACCATTACACCACTAGAGGCACCCTTGTACACACGGTTGTAAGCTAAAAGCATGAGCACGTTTCACTTTTGGTGGAAATAATCTATCTTATATAGATATATGTGTGCGTATATGTGTGTGTGTGTGTGTGTGTGTGTGTGTGTGTGTGTGTGTGTGTGTGTGTGTGTGTGCGAATTTTTCCCATTTGTCTATGCGATTTTTTCCCATCCCAGTCGATTGAGGCTGTAGAATACACTGACTGACTCTCTATTGCGATGTAAGACACGCCTACCCACTTACGAGTGTCTTTGGTATGACAATAAACTATCAAACATAGTCTGCTGATATCTATCTATCTATCTATCTATCTATCTATCTATTTTGGCATTTCTTTTTCTCTCAGTCTACCAGTCGGCTGAGGCTGATGAATCTTCAGTTCAGGTGCCTTGGGGAGTATAGAGTACCACATTATTGTCATTACTCCCAGGCCCACTTTGACATGGAAGTAACTATTGGAATCCCAACTATGGGTCAAAAACAACTATTTAATCCTTTTCTAGAAACCATTTGACAGGTATCGACTGGCGGCGATGAAATGAAATTTGTTGTGTTGGAAATAGATGAAACCATTTAACTGTGTGCAAACAAACGAGCTAATTTAAAAAATTGTTACCTACAAAAAATTCGTTTACAACCATATATATATATATATATATATATATATATATATATATATATATATATATGCTGGATTAAGCATTAAATAACCAACAGGGGTTGATATACCATAAAGTTTAACTCAACCAACGAATTTTTCTTCTTCTCATACCAGTCTTTTTATATCTTTCTATGTCTTTTCATAACTGTCTTTGTCAATACATACCAGTCAGTCTATTTCGGTATTTTTACACACACACACACACACACACACACGTATATATATATATATATATATATATATATATATATATATACTTATATTCACAACCATACGTGGTCTTACTGTCGGATATTACATATATATATATATATATATATTTATTAGATTTATATATTTAATACCATGGAATTTAGATTGCGATCCCTGGGTCTCATATATATATATATATATATATATATATATATATATATATATCTTTCAATTAAATAATTAAGTCTCTTGCTATCCATACACTTTTATGAAGATCCTTTTCAACTTCCTGACAAGTATTTTAATTTTATGTCAGAGTTTGAAGATAAATTCACCAACATTTTCTCAAACGCTTTTAAACCCTTCATGGAGTGACAAACAACACTGTCATAATATATATATATATATATATATATATATATATATATATATATATATATATATATATATATATATATATATATATATATATATATATATATATATATATATATATATATATATATATATATATATATATATATATATATATATATATATATATATATATATATATATATATATATATATATATATATATATATTGGAGGTGTCTGTGGTCTAATGGTTATCGTCGTAGGAAATGAACACGGCGACACGAGTTCAAATCCTGGACGAGACTGATTGCATTTCACATAGCACTAATATCCTTGAGAAAGGTATGAATCCAATTATTCTCCATCCCCCAGCGATGGGTAAATAGTAGGACAGACTGAATTCTTTAGCCTTGATGAGGCAACTAGTCTTGGAGAAGGAAAACTCTGAATTCAAACCAGTTAAACTCCGCTTAAAAATTGACCTTGTGTCATATCCTGCCCGAGCGGAGGGGTTGGTAAATATGATAATATATATATATATATATATATATATGTGTGTGTGTGTGTGTGTGTGTTTGTGTGTGTGAAAATACTGTTGTGTTGTGTGTGTGCATGTCTGTCTTTGTTGGTTGGTTATTTCGGTTTTATGGTATATCAACCTTTGAAGGTTATTTAATACCATATCCATTTTGAAACAGATAATCAGTTCTATTTCAAACAATTCAGTTTAGCATAAGTACAGAGTTTAATCGTCAAAAACATTTTTATTTCAAGCTATTCAGTTTAGTCAAGCAGTTCTAATTCAGCTAATTCAATTTAGTGAAAGTATAGATTTTGTTGACACAGTTAAATGTCAAAACAGTCCTTCATTAAACAATTCAGTTAATCGTAAGTACAGTTTGGTTGTCAAAAACAGTTCTATTTCAAACAATTCAGTTTAACATAAGTATGCAGTTTAGTTCTATTTAACCCATAGATAGGGCCCTATCAGGTGTTACCACGCCGGGCCAGAGTGAACCAGGGAGCAATGGCAATGAAGGGGCCCTCCGCATTCTCCAAAGCCCCAGCATCACTGGGACCTCAACATCAACTTATTTAGTGTCATATCCAGGACACTCGTTGTGTGGGTAGGTTTTAGCCCTACAGCCCTTCTCCCAGCCGACTGGGAAAGTCTGTCTTTGTATTTCTGGATACAAACACATACACACACATATATTCTTTTTGTTTTTTCATATCTGCCTCTATCTACTTCAGTAGTTTCACACACACACACACACACGTACACGTATATATATATATATATATATAACAACACATGATATTCCTGGCGCAGGAGTACCGTGATATATATCTATATATATATATATATATATATAGGCTCTTCATATGAATCGAGCTCTCGGTAACTGTTAAGTGGATATATGTAAACAATAACAATTGTGATTCATAATCGTTTAAATTTCCTTCGTTTGCGATTGTTTCCTCGTGGCTGAGTGGTAGAATCTTGAATTGGCGTTTGAGTCAACCGGGTTTCGAACCCAGTTTCGGGAATCTAGCCTGTCTAGTCACACTGATGAGTTCTGATAGAACGAAACAGATCTGTCTGAGGATGACAATATATATATATATATATATATATATATATATATATATATATATGTGTGTGCAAAGCTCCTCGAACGAATTGAGCACTCTGGTATCCGGTAATATGTGAATGTAAAAACGAAATTTACCACTTAATGTCTTATAATTCCCCAGCTGACGTGGTTCGCTTGTTGGCTGAGCGGTATGATACTAAGTCTAACGTAAAGTCCGGCGGGCTTCGATCCAAGCTTCAAGCGTCCTACGTGTCTAGCCACATTGAAGAGTTGTGATATAACGAAACAGTCTGTCTGTGGATGACTATATATGTTTTTATACATATCTGTCCCTGAATTTCTGTATACAAACACACACACACACACACACACACACACACATATATATATATATATATATATAGTTCAATTAAATAATTAAGTCTCTCGCTATCCATACAATTTTATGAAGATCCTTTTCAACTTCCTGATAAGTATTTTAATTTTAGGTCAGAGTTTGAAGATAAATTCACCAACATTTTTCCGGACGCTTTTGAACCCTTCATAGACCATCATCAGGAGGGTCACAAATGTAAAGAAAGTTAAAACACTTGTCGGGAAGATCCTAATAGAATTGTATAGATAAGACGTGTTTTTATCATTTATGAAACCTGTTCAAATGAGAGACTGCCGCCTAATTATACACACACACACACACACACACACACACACACACACATATATATATATATATATATATATATTGAGAGAGAGAGGGGTGATGTTGGAATCCATTAATCTTGTGATATGATACCTATGACTGGATTTCGATGTTGACACGAAATATTTGTATGAAAGCTTGCCGTCGCCCACATAGCAAATCCTCCTTCGCATTGTACAAGGGAAGATACAGACTGATACAATTTGGTAACATTATCGTCATGCACATTGAAGACAATGCTAAACTGCCCTAAGGATTCCACCTCCAGATTTTCAATTCAGATTTCTTGTTCTCTTTGAATTGTCACACACAAAAGCAAGAGGGTTCAGTAACACCAAGTATTCAAGTAGATATGAGTGGCCTGATATGTATAAATAACAAATATTTAAATGATTTCAAATAATTTAATCACCAGAAATACGAATCGTCATAATTTTCATATTACAAGGGGTTCATTTCACCTGTGTAAATGTAGCAC
Organism: Sepioteuthis lessoniana; assembly: GCA_963585895.1. Lineage (NCBI taxonomy): Eukaryota > Metazoa > Mollusca > Cephalopoda > Myopsida > Loliginidae > Sepioteuthis > Sepioteuthis lessoniana. The sequence goes on along the minus strand of OY757938.1, from coordinate 59,139,419 downwards.
ATTATAATGGTTCCCCAATGTTGGGTTAGCTTAGAATATATTGACTTTATCCTCCGTTTGGGAGTAAGTTCTGGAGATCATCCACTGGTCATTACTCCCTAATCTATTCTGTCCCGGTGGGGAAGTGGGTTTTTTGTTTCATGGCATATCAAGCCTTACAGGTTATTTAATGCCAAGTCCTCTTTATATATATATATATATATATATATATATATAATTTGATTGGGTTTGGTTTTATGGCATATCAAACATTGTAGGTTATTCAATGCCAAATCCTCTTTATACATAGATATTAAAAATATATGATTTGGTTGGGTTGGGTTTTATGGCATATCAACCATTGTAGGTTATTCAATGCCAAATCCTCTTTATACATAGATATTAAAAATATATGATTTGGTTGGGTTGGGTTTTATGGCATATCAACCATTGTAGGTTATTCAATGCCAAATCCTCTTTGTACATAGATATTAAAAATATATGATTTGGTTTGATTGGGTTTTATGGCATATCAACCATTGTAGGTTATTCAATGCCAAATCCTCTTTATACATAGATATTAAAAATATATGAATTGGTTTGGTTGGGTTTTATGGCATATCAACCATTGTAGGTTATTTAATGCCAAATTCAGTTTATACATATATATTAAGTATACTATTTCTAAATCCATTTTGAAGATAATTTTTTCAAACAAGCCTGTTGTCATATTTTACGGAGTTAAAGGATTTAATTTATTTCAACCAACTAAAAATAATTCCGCTTACTATTAATCATTTGTTTGCACACAGTTAAATGTTTTCAAGTATAGCCATTTAACTTTAACAATTCAATTAAACATGAGTCATTTGCTTACACACAGTTAAACAGTTCTATTTCAAACAAATTAGTTTAGCATAAGTCATTTGTTTGCACTCGATTAAAATGTCCAAGAGTTCTATTTGACCCTTAGATAAGAACCTGTCAGGTGCTCCCATTCCAGGTTAGAGTGGACCTGGGAGCAATGTCAAAGAAGAGGTACTCCACACTCCCCAAATCTATAGCATTACTTGAGCGTCATAGTTTTGTGTCATAATTAGAACACTCATTGGTGGGTGTCTTATTCCGCTGCAGATATGCAGTTGGTGTATACTATTGCCCCAGCCAACTGGGCTGGGCGGTAGCTATCGAACAAATGGGTATATTGAACGATTCTTGATATCTGATGGTCATTCAAAAATCCATTTTCTAATAATCAATACAAACACGAGGGAAAGAGACAGAAAAGTCCACGAACAAAATCAGATTGCAAACGACAAAGTGGAAGAGCCAACATCCGACTTCCGATTCGTCTTTAAGTCCAAATACAGAATCTCTCAAACTTCAACAACCAACTGACTCTTCAAATTCTCTTTTTTTTTTCTATATTCTAAATTAATCACCTCATTTTTGGGCTGCTGAGGTCGGCAGTATTAGTTGAGATCATACTGGAGCGTTGTTAATGTGTACGGCACGACATCTACTTGGACTCTGAATCGAGTACAAGAACAACAGTATCTGTTGCGCGCCAACCTAACGGGCAAGTGTGGCACAAGGTGGGTCCGCGCGCAGGGTCAGAGCCTACTCGTGCCCGGCATTCCCGAAAATGCCTCGGGTTCCGTCGGTATTTCCCTAATGAGGGGCGCCTCAGGCACCAGGCAACTACTACTGTACTTCTATTACAGCCGCTTATGTATTGTCTATGTTCATGTGCTGTATGGCCATATTTGCATAGCATGTGTGTGTGAGTGTGTGCATACAAATATGCATATTCATAAGCCGGCGGTGTTGCTTCATTGAAATGTCCCCGAATCATAATATTTCTTTTACCATAAAGTCATCAGCCAATGTTTCGGGTGTGACGTTATCTTGTTAAACAATTGCATCGTATCCTATTCTCTTGCCCAGATGACAGCACCTGATTTGTTTGTTTTTCTAATATCCCGTTAAGAATTCTAGCTTCTTCCCGCACGCGTCAACTAACACTGCACGCCCTGACATCAGCCGCCAGTACACTCGCTCTCAAAGTTGTTGGTTAACTTACAAGTTTACCAAATTCAATAATTAATATGATTAATCATCACCCTGATTATTTGCCGTGGGGTTTGGTTTGGTTTGGTTTGGCTTTGTTTTATGACACATCAAACATTGTAAGTTATTTAATGTCAAATCCATTTTTAAACATATGTAACATGTTGACCTTCGACCGAGCCGTCAATCAAGAGATGGACCTGTGTAAATAAGCGGAAGAACAGCGAAACAGGTGCATCCGGTCGAAGATATCGGAATGTCACCTTGACCTGTGGACGTGGTTGAATTCGGTGATACATACGCCCACAGGAAGCAGGTGGATGTCAAACAAAAATATAACCAGGTGCCACAGACGGCTTCAGTCAGTCAGTTCGGGGCAGTTAGTCCCAGTTAGTCAAGTCGAGTTGGAGATAGGATGCCACCGAAGTGAGAACCAGCTCCAGACAGAGGGCTTTGGCCCTCAGTGACCCACTGTTGAGCAACTCAGCTAGAATGAGAAAGAAATGCTGCAATGGTCAGAAGAACTTTGGGTATGTAGCAGTCTGTCCCCGTCTCCAACTCACCTCTCACACACAACCATTATCAACTCTTTCGAATAAAGTGTGAGAGGTATATTTTTATAAAAAAAGTGTGTTCGTTCGTACATTGAAGTTCATCATTATGTTTATGTCAGTGTATATTTGCAGCTCGTAATATACAACACATAAACAGTTATTTTTCAAACAATTCAGTTTAATATAGGTTCATAGTTTAAATGTCAAAACAGTCCTATTTCAAGTAATTCAATTTAGCACCGTTTAGTTCTATTTGACCCATAGATAGGACCCTATCAGGGGCTACTGCCCGAAAGCTCCAGCATAAATGGAATCTCAACATCAGATTGTTTAGCGTCATACCAAGGACACTCGCTGGAAGAGTCTTATCCCGCTGCAGAGAAGCTGTCGGTGTATTCAACGGCCCCTGCCGACTGGGCAAAGTTGCCATGGGGGATGTTTTGGGCGGCCAGGATGTTTATATTTACATTTTTTGTGTTGTTTCTTTAGAGTTTTTTTTTTTTTTAATTCGAGGTCAAGCACAAGGGCCGTTCAAAAAGTTATAAGCCTTACCTATTAGAAGTCGAAGAAAAAAGACAGTTTTTTAAAAATTATTTTTCAATAAAGTCACTCTTGAAATCAATGCTGTTGATCCAACAATTCCCATCACGGAGGAAGTTTACATTCCTCCGTGATGGGAATTGTTGGATCAACAGCATTGATTTCAAGAGTGACTTTATTGAAAAATAATTTTTAAAAAACTGTCTTTTTTCTTCGACTTCTAATAGGTAAGGCTTATAACTTTTTGAACGGCCCTTGTGCTTGACCTCGAATTAAAAAAAAAAAAAAACTCTAAAGAAACAACACAAAAAATGTAAATATAAACATAAAATGAACACGATTCCTTAAACTCGAGGAATAAAATAACCCTCAACGGGTTGACATGCACTTAAAATCAATTAATCATTCATATTACAACGTTTTGTTTATTTACTTTTTAACAGGAAGTAACTTCAAGTAAGTAGATTAATTCTGTGATCATATTTACCAACCCCTCCGCTTGGTTAGAATGTGACACAAGGTCAATTTTTAAGCGAAGTTTAACAGGTTTGAATTCAGAGTTTCCCTTCTCCTAGACTAGTTGTCTCACCAAGGCTGAAGAACCTAGTCTGCCCTACTATTTACCCATAGCTGGAGGGAGAATAATTGGATTCATACCTTTCCCAAGGGCATAGTGCTATGTGAAATGCAACCAGTCTCGTCCAGGATTTGAACTCGTGTCGCTGTGTCCATTTCCTAGGACGGTAACCATTACACCACGGGCACCTCCTAAATTCTGTGATACACCCAGAAATCGTCACTACACTGACTTAGGGTCATAAAATGACTTGATATCGGTTGCTTTCCACACATTAAGGGGGCGGGGTTACAGGGTTACCCCTCTGCCGAGATGCAGTTGGTGTATTGTACAGTCTCAGCATTTTGAACTGAAAAAAAAACGGAATTCAAATTTTGCTGATGGTGATCGATATATTTCGAACGGAGAATGGACCACAGCTATTACGTCACCCATATGTCATCCGGCCGAGTCCATTCCTACAAGTGGGTAGTAAAAAAGATTTTTACACACTTCAGTCTCAAATGACTGATGTTAAATTGTTAGTGTTACATAGCGATTCTTGAAACCATTCAACTGTGTGCAAATAAAACTATTGATGTTAGATACAAATATTTCAACCTATTTAAGTGAGTTCAAACAAATGCCTTTAGGCTAATTTGACTGTCAGTCGTGTTGGAGTTTTGCTTAGATATAGTACACAATCCTCAGGATGCTAACAACAGCAGCTGTGGCTTAAGTTGTTACCCATCTAGGTAAGAAACAGGTACATCGTTGCTTAACTTTGGTCATCTAGCATGAGTCGGTGCTTTTAGAGTGACTTGATCGTCAATCGTATCGGAGTTATTATTTACTAAGCTTTACTTTGATATGGTACACAACCCTAACAGTACCTGCTCTTGTTTAAATGTTCACCCATCTAAGTAATGAACAAGTACATTGCTGCTTAACCTTTGTGATCTTGCAGGAACTTAAGCTTTTGGCGTAATTTTACTATAAGTCATCTTATCCAACCCCCAAAATCCGACGATGTGACACAAGAGTAATTAGTAAGTGGAGTAAAGTTGGTTTGAATTCAAAGTTTTCATTCTCCTAGGCTGGTTGCCTAACCAAGTATAAATATCCAACTCTGCCCTACCATCTAATCAAAGCAGGGGAACTGATTTATACTTTTCTCAAGGGCATTAGCATGAAGTGAAATGCAAAATGACTCGTCCAGGATTCGAACTCGAGTCATGAATTCCACTTCAATAACCATAATGCTAAGCACGCTTCACATGTACTTTTGCTCAGTGGATGTAGGAAAAGAGTTAGACTTTCATTTATAAGCCAATAATCCCTCCCCCATAAAATCATGGGTGAAGAAGGTTTCTTACATACTTAAATACAACACGAAGAGCCGGATGTTTGTAATTCGGAAGGATAAAGCCAATATTTAAAATGAGTCCATCCATCTTTCCACAAAGGACAGTCATTATTATCTTTGGCAAACTGCCTTGTAAACTTTCTAAAATAATCTTACGGATATTTTATTCAAAGTTTTCTTCGAAACTTCCCTGAATTGTGCTCTCAGCAGTCACTGACCACATGAAGTAATTCCATAATACTTGCATCAGAAAAAGGGTCTGGTTTGGTTTTATGGTATATCAAACATTGTAGGTTATTTAATGCGAGATCTATTTTCATATTTTTATTTCAAACATTTCAGTTTAGCATAAGTACCCAGTTAAATTATAAAAACAGTTCTATTTCAAGCTATTCAGTTTAGTCAAATTTGAATGGTTTCAAGTATGGCTGACAATTCAATTAAACATCAGTTATTCATTTACACACAGTTAAATGTCAAAACTGTTCTATATCAAATAATATTAGCATAAGTGCACAGTTTAGTTCTATTTTACCCATAGGTAGGACCCTATCAGGTGCAACTACTCCAGGCCAGAGTGGACCTGGGAGCAATGGCAAGGAAGGGGTACTCCACATTCCCTAAGGCTCCAGCATTATTGGAACCGAACCATCAGATAGTTTAGTGTCATATACAGGACACTCGTTTGGGGGGGGTCTTACTCTTCTGCAGAGATCCAGTCTGTGTATTCGACACCCCCAGCTGACTAGGTCACAGGTCACTCCTTTGGGAAGTCTTTCTCCTCTCCAGAAATACAGTCGGTGTAATTTACAGCTGCAGTCGACTGTGGTACTAAACGATCTTTGGTGAGTCTTACTCCTCTGCAAAGATGCAGTCGGTGTATTCTACAGTCCCAGCCGACTGGGCCACAGGACACTCTTTGAGGATGCCTTACCACTCTTCTGAGATGCAGTCAGTGTATTCTACAGTCCCAGCCGACTGGGCCACAGGACACTCTTTGAGGATGCCTTACCCCTCTTCTGAGATGCAGTCAGTGTATTCTACAACCCTAGCCGACTGGGCTACAAAGGGTCGTTTTTTATTTTATGGCATATTAACGTTTGTGGGTTATTTAATACGAAAACCATCCTTATAGAAGAACAGATGTGATACTATTTAATGTACAGCTTTAGATAAGCGAGTTCATGCCTTTTACAAAGGTATTAGTCCGAAAGTGAATGTAACAGAGTGACTGGAATTTGAACACGCTTACTTCAAGGCTACGTTATAACCCGTTAGCCAACACACAACTGAGACTCCTCTATAATGATTAAATCATAGGGCGTGTTTAGGTCGCTTCTATAGATATCAGTCGTCAACTATTTTTCCCCTTTTTCGAAGAGTTTGACAATATCATCATCATCATCATCAATTTGTTATGATGGCTGAGATTCTATTGACTCTCGCTCACCATCCATCCTAATCATCCATCGCTCCTGGCAGGTGCTCTAAACTGCATCCAGTGTCTGTATGGACCTAATATCTGTAAGTTTTTGAATGTCAGCCAACACTGATGTGTCCGTGAGTTGGAATCCGCCGTGTCTTGTTCATCGTACTTTCATTGTTTGTGAAGTAGGAGACAAGCGACTGCTTTGTGGGTTGCTGCTTCCAGGATTTGTTCAAAGCAGCACGCAAAATCCTTGCATACTTCCTATATAGCTTTTTTCTCTATGTGTTTCATAAAAGTTCAGGTGGTGCATCCTTACAGTTGCACCGACCCGGCTACAACGTGGAATAAACACCATTTATTCTATCAGAGCAAAGATTTGCATATGATCAACAATTAGTCAATGATACTTATTTGTTCCCAAAATAACTAAAATTATATCACATATCCACAGGTCATTTAGATTCACCAAAGGCACGCCGATTCAGTAAGGTTTAGAATACACTGACTGTATCCCGAGGAAACCATTAAAAAAATTGGCGTCATTGCTATGATACTAAACTGCATTTGATGCTCTTAACTGCTGATTCTAAAGACTGTAACCCCCTGCAAAAGTGTAAAATATGAGGACTGCACCCTCCGAAGAAGTGGAAATTTGTAGATAGTACCCACCGCAAAAGTGTAAAACATGAAGACTATACACCCTGCAGAAGTGTAAAATATGACGTTTGTACGACCGAGAGAAGTGTAAAATATGAGGAGTGTACCTCCTGCGGAAGGGTAAAATATGAAGACTGTACGCCCTGCAGAGAAGTAAAATATGAAGACTGTACGCCCTCCTGAAGTGTAAAATATGAAGACTATACCCCCTGCAGAAGGTTAAAATATGAAGACTGTACCCTCTGCAGAAGTGTAAAATATGAAGACTGTACCCCCTTCAGAAGGGTAAATATAAAGAGTGTACTCCTTGCAGAAGTGTAAAATATGAAGACTGTACCCTCTGCAGAAAGGTAAAATATGAAGACTGTACCCTCTGCAAAAGAGTAAAATATGAAGACTGTACGCCCTACAGAAGTGTAAAATATAAACACTGTACGCCCTGCAGAAGTGTAAAACATGAAGACTGTACCCTTTGCAGAAGGGTAAAACATGAGGAGTTTACCCCCTGCAAAAGTATAAAATATGAAGACTGTACCCCCTGCAAAAGTGTAAAATATGAACATTGTACCCCCTGCGAAAGTGCAAAATATGAAGACTGTACACCCTGCAGAAGTGTAAAATATGAAGAATGTACCACCTGCAGAAGTGTAAAATATGAAGACTGTACCCCCTGCAGAAGTGTAAAATATGAAGACTGTACCCCCTGCAGAAGGGTAAATATGAAGACTGTAACCCTTGCAAAAGTGTAAAGTAGGAAAACAGTACCACCTGCAGAAGGGTAGATATGAAGACTGTACCCTCTGCAAAAGTGTAAAAAATAAAGTCTGTACCCGCAGCGGAAAGTTAAATATGAAGACTGTCCACTGGAAAAGTATAAAATATGAAGACTGTACCCCCTGCAGAATAGTAAAATATTAAGACTGTACCCCCTGCAAAAGTGTAAAATATGAAGACTGTACCCCCTGCGGAAGGGTAAAATATGAAGACTGTACCCCCTGCGGAAGAGTAAAATATGAAGACTGTACCCCCTGTAAAACTGTAAAATATGAAGACTGTACCCCCAGCAGAAGAGTAAAATATGAAGACTGTATTCACTGCATAAGTGTAAAATATAAAAACAGTACCCCTAGCAAAAGAGTAAAATATGACGATTGTACGCCCAGCAGAAGTGTAAAATATGAAGACTGTACGCCCTGCTGAAGTGTAAAAATGAAGACTGTACCCCTAGCAAAAGCGTAAAATATGAAGACTGTACCCCCTGCAAAAGTGTAAAATATGAACATTGTACCCCCTGCGGAAGGGTAAAATATGAAGACTACCCATAGCAGAAGTGTAAAATATGAAGACTGTACCCCCTGCAAAAGGGTAAATATGAAGACTGTACCCCTTGCAAAAGTGTAAAATAAGAAAACTGTACCCTCTGCAAAAGCGTAAAATATGAAGACTGTACCCCCAGCAGAAGTGTAAAATATAAACAGTGTACCCACAGCAGAAGTGTAAAATATAAACACTGTACCCCCAGCAGAAGTGTAAAATATGAAGACTGTACCCCCTGCAGAAGGGTACAATATGAAGACTGTACCCCCTGCAGAATGGTAAAATATGATGACTGTATCCCCTGCAGAAGTATAAAATATGAAGACTGTACCCCCAACCGAAGTGTAAAATATAAATACTGTACCCCCAGCAGAAGTGTAAAATAGGAAGACTGTACGCCCTGCAGAAGTGTAAAATATGAAGACTGTACCCCTAGCAAAATAGTAAAATATGAAGACTGTACCCCCAGCAGATGTGTAAAATATAAACACTGTACCCCCAGCAGAAGTGTAAAATATGAAGACTGTACGCCCAGCAGAAGTGTAAAATATAAACACAGTACCCCCTGCAGAAGTGTAAAATATGAAGACTGTACCCCCTGCAGAAGTGTAAAATTGAAGACTGTACCCTCTGCAGAAGGGTAAAATATGAAGACTGTACCCCTAGCAAAAGAGTAAAATATGAAGACTGTACCCCTGCAGAAAGGTAAAATATAAACACTGTTAATTTCGCTTTCTAATTTTTCATACCTTTCGAGACACTATTATTTTACTCCTTTGAGATTTTTCACACAAGCGTTAGCTAATGGTTTTTCACTGAACTCTGAGAGACCGCAAGTCTCCCCGGATCTCCAGGACTCTTCTCATTATTTTGGTCGATCTTTATAATGGATGGTCTCTACTGGTTCTCTGATTTCTTAGCCTTTCATTCCTTTTATCAGTCCTTTGGGGAACATTCAAAGTATACCAATTTCAATCGGTAACAGTCATCTTCATGCTCCATAGCTTCTTCAGTTCTCTAGCAAGGTCCTGATTTCTATCCTTCTTTCACTTTCTTCTGATTCTACCCATTGATAAGCCGGAATAGCAAAGTCCAGTATTCTTCAGGTTCTCTTTTTTGTTGACTATCACTTAGTCTGGTCGTTTGACCGAGATTAGGTGATCCTTTTGTATCTAAAATTCATAGAAAATTTTGTGCATCCCATTCTCCCTGACGGATTCCGGGTTGTGCATATACCACTGGTACGTATGGTCAAATTGAAATTTCTGGCACAACTCTCAGTTCCTTCCCTATCCAGTCGAAACTAGTTTTATTTCTTTTTGCGATAATTTGTGCATTCCCTTATGATATGACTGATCGTTTTGTCTCTATCACCACATAACCCGCACTTAATATTTTATTGCATCTTATCTATTTTTGTTTTACGGTATTATTATCATTTTCTACTTAAAACCTTATAACTGTGCAATAGATGATTATTTTTAAATTGAAACAATTACTTTAAAACATATAATTACTAGTATTAAATAGGAATACTGCATGTAAATTTATTTGTATTAGATAGAAATACTTGAAACCATACAACTGCATGAAAATTATTTGTAATAGAGAGAAATACTTGAAACCATACAACTGCATGAAAATTATTTGTAATAGATAGAAATACTTGAAACCATACAACTGCATGAAAATTATTTGTAATAGATAGAAATACTTGAAACCATACAACTGCATGAAAATTATTTGTAATAGATAGAAATACTTGACACCATACAACTGCATGAAAATTATTTGTAATAGATAGAAATACTTGAAACCATACAACTGCATGAAAATTATTTGTAATAGATAGAAATACTTAACCCCATACAACTGCATGAAAATTATTTGTAATATATAGAAATACTTGAAACCATACAACTGCATGAAAATTATTTGTAATAGATAGAAATACTTGACACCATACAACTGCATGAAAATTATTTGTAATAGATAGAAATACTTGAAACCATACAACTGCATGAAAATTATTTGTAATAGATAGAAATACTTGAAACCATACAACTGCATGAAAATTATTTGTAATAGATAGAAATACTTGAAACCATACAACTGTGTGCAAACAATTTGTATAAGATAATAATATTTGAAATCATACCACTGTTTGTAAATTATTTGTATTAGACCGGAATACTTAGAATCATACAAATATGTGCAAATTGTTTGTATTAGATAGGAATACTTGAAACCATACAACTGCATGAAAATTATTTGTAATAGATAGAAATACTTGAAACCATACAACTGCATGAAAATTATTTGTAATAGATAGAAATACTTGAAACCATACAACTGCATGAAAAATATTTGTAATAGATAGAAATACTTGACACCATACAACTGCATGAAAATTATTTGTAATAGATAGAAATACTTGAAACCATACAACTGCATGAAAATTATTTGTAATAGATAGAAATACTTGACACCATACAACTGCATGAAAATTATTTGTAATAGATAGAAATACTTGACACCATACAACTGCATGAAAATTATTTGTAATAGATAGAAATACTTGAAACCATACAACTGCATGAAAATTATTTGTAATAGATAGAAATACTTGAAACCATACAACTGTGTGCAAACAATTTGTATAAGATAATAATATTTGAAATCATACCACTGTTTGTAAATTATTTGTATTAGACCGGAATACTTGAAATCATACAAATGTGTGCAAATTGTTTGAATTAGATAGGAATACTTGAAACCATACAACTGAATGTAAATTGTTTGTATTAGATAGGAATACTTGAAACCATACAATTGAATGTAAATTGTTTGTATTAGATAGGAATACTTGAAACCATACAACTGAATGTAAATTATTTGTATTAGATAGAAATACTTGAAACCATACAACTGAATGTAAATTATTTGTATTAGATAGGAATACTTGAAACAATACAACTGAATGTAAATTGTTTGTATTAAATAGGAATACTTGAAACCATACAACTGAATGTAAATTGTTTGTATTAGATAGGAATACTTGAAACAATACAACTGCATGTAAATTATTTGTATTAAATAGGAATACTTGAAACCATACAACTGCATGTAAATTATTTGTATTAAATAGGAATACTTGAAACCATACAACTGCATGTAAATTGTTTGTATTGGATAGGAATACTTGAAACCAAATAGCTATGTCCAAATTATTTGTATTATATAGGAACACTTGAAACCATATAACTTTGTGTAAATTATTTGTGTAAGATAAGAATATTAGAAACCATACCACTGTGTGTCCATTATTTGTATTAGATAGGAATACTTGAAACCATATAACTATTGAAAATTGTTTGTATTTGATAAAAATACTTGAAACCATACAACTGTGTGCAAACAATTTGTATAAGATAATAATATTTGAAATCATACCACTGTTTGTAAATTATTTGTATTAGACCGGAATACTTAGAATCATACAAATGTGTGCAAATTGTTTGTATTAGATAAGAATACTTTAAACCATACCACTGCGTGTAAATTGTTTATATTAGATAAGAATACTTGAAACTATATGACCAAGAGCTAAAAAACCTTAAACAGCAATAACACAAAAAATGTAAATACAAATGTACAACAATTGTGATTCTGTAACTTTTAGTTATGAAATAGCCCTAAAGTTTTGATATGCCTTTAAAGTAAATTAATCATAACTTAAAAGGGTATCTTTAAAAAACTTTAATTCCGAACAAACTATATGATTTCACCTTTTCAAGTAACCCTCACCCGAGGCTAAAAAATTTACCTATCTTTGCATGTCACAATTCTATGCACTGCTGTAAGGATTCTTCTGAGATGCTCCTCGGCTCCATCGTTACAGCCATCTTGATGGCCTCAACACCTTCAGAACATGTTCCCTTGATCACCCACTTGAGTGCTTGGGGAAAATAAAAAAAATCACACAGAGAAGATCAGGTGAATAAGGTGGTTGCTCCACTCAGCCCAGATCTGCCGGATGCTCAGCATACCAAGTTCAGGCATACTGTAACATTATGGGGTCATAAATATACAGAGTGTAACACTTCGCACCCAGATATATAAGAATCTTAGCAACAATTGTTTAATAGGCTTAGAAAACATTTTGATTGGCTTAGAATCATTTTAATCGGCATAAAGACAATTTTTAAATTAATAGGTTAAGAGACGATTATTTTCTGGTTTTACCTGCTGTTCTTATGTGATCACACTTCCAAGTGCCGAACACTCAGTGAGAATCGATCTTACTAAAAATGGTTTGCTAATTCGGCTTGCTAACTAACATAACGTGAGATGACAAAGTCAACCACGTAACAAATCAAGCGTTGTCTCTTATTAGTAAAAAAGAACAATCACAGTTTCCGTATTTTTGTATTTATAATAGCAACAAATTCCTCTTTAGAGTTTCAAAAGTCTTTCAAATATAAACATCCATGTTTACAGTGTTACTTGTGAATCCGGTGACCGCGGCGTCCATTTTCTCTCATTTCTCCTATCTGCTAGATTCAGAATATAAAAGTTTTGATTTTATGTGTACCCAATCTGGAGAACATGCGTCTCTGTCAATTAACAGATATTCACTGTTTTTTTTATTTCCTAAATACATTTTCCTCTTCCTCTTCCCGTCAGAAGTAGATGGCATAACAGAATAATTATAGAAATGCATTTAATCTCGGACAAGACCATGTCATTTACTGATATTGATGGCATCAAGTAAACACAAATTGCAAGGGATAATATCGGGGTTAAAGTACCCGACCCGGAATGCTTGCACGAGATTTGCAAAAAAAAAAAAAAAAAAAAAAAGGGTAAAAAGGAAAGAAAGAAAGAAAGAAAAGAGATTGTCAACGAATTTTCCGTCCATTAAAAGCTCCCGCGTTAAACGTTGCAATTATTAAATCAACTTGATTTATTTACCGGCCTATTGGCTTAGTGAGAGAGTGTTCGCCAATGGCCCGGAAGACCGGGGTTCAATCTCAGGTCGAGTCACACCAAAGACTCAAAAAGTGGTACTTGATACTTCCTTGCTTAACATTCAGCATTATATGGTGAGGATCAAGGGTGAAGTGGAGCAATCCAAGGAAAGGAGTAGCTTCAGTATAGTATCTATTGAAAAGGGGGCTTTCGGGTAGCCCTCGACTACGGTCGCCAAATTTACTTACATATATATATATATACACGTGTGTTTTCAGACACACTTTATATATATATATATATATATATATATGTACAAGTGAGTCTGAAAAGTAACAGGACTGGTGTCAGAAACACTTTATTTCAATTCCAAATAAACTATATAATTTACCCTTCAAAGTAACCCCCACTCGAGGCTACTGAAGTAACCCATATTTCTGCGCCACAATTCTATGCACTGCTGCAAGTATTCTTCTGGGAAGTTCCTCAGCTCCATCGTTTCGGCCTTTTTTGATGGCCTCAACACCTTCAGATAATCCCCTTGATAGCTTGACGAAAAGAAAAAGGTCACACAGATCAAGATCAAGTAAATAAGATGGTTGTTCCAGTACTCTGGTGTTTCTCTCATAAAGAACGGCAAAATATAAGCGCACCCAGTCCAAGCATACTGTAATATTACGGGATTATAGATATACTGAAGATATCTCTTCGCACCCAGATATGAATAAAAGTACAACACAGGAGAACGTTTATAAGCTAACTGTAAGATTTCAGAGCAGTCACGATCAAAACTAGAGAGAAATATAAAATGAAAGATGTTATTCGTTACATAGAAAAGCAAAAAAAACATTCGTGAGAGACGATCGCTCAAAATACCGACTGTGCTTTCTTCGCCTCGGACAGGACCTTCGCCATCAGAGGGTCGTCGTCTCTGTACGCGCAGCTCTAAACTCAACTGCTTAACTAAATTCGTTTCGAAATCTTCTGTTCATGTTTTGATTTAATATTTCTCTTAATTACTGCTCATGTAATTGCTAAAATTTCCCATAAATACACCACCGCTTAATCAGTAATCAACGTATTCAAAATTCTTATCTTAAACATCCTGTCTGCGACCATTTTCAAAAGAAATCCCTATTTCGACATGAGCTGACATCCTGGTCATGGTATGTGTACGCGTACGACCTTTTCAATGCAACCTACACTTGAATTCAAAGATTTTAGTCAACCAGCAATGGAAATCAGACCTAACCGATAAAATGAAACGCAGTTTCTTCCAGGCAGCGGTCACATCGATACTGCTATATGGATGCACTACGTGGACGCTAACAAAACGACTGGAGAAGAAGCTAGATGGCAATTACACAAGAATGCTGCGTGCAATCCTGAACAAGTCCTGGCAGCAACACCCCACAAGACACCAACTGTACGGCCACCTGCCCCCTATCACGAAAACTATTCAAGTTAGACGAACCAGACATGCAGGACACTGCTGGAGAAGCAGAGATGAACTCATAAGAGATGTACTCATATGGATCCCCACACATGGCCGCGCAAAAGCAGGACGACCAGCTCGAACGTACATTCAGCAGCTATGTGAGGATACAGGATGTTGTCCTGAAGACCTACCTAGGGTGATGAACGATAGGGAGGAGTGGCGAGAGAGGGTCAGGGATATCCGTGCTACCAGCGCGATTTGATGATGATGATAATATTACGTAATATCGAAAATTTGGTTATAAAATTCTAATTTTTTATAGGTTTAGAGACATTTTCATGCGCTAATCATATTTACCAACCCCTCCGCTCGGACAAGATATGACTCAAGGTCAATTTTTTTAAAGCGGAGTTTAACAGGTTTGAATTCAGAGTTTTCCTTCTCTTAGACAGGTTGCCGTACCACGGTTAAAGAGCCCAGCCTGCCTTACTATTTACCCATACCTGGAGAGTGAATCATTGGATTTATATCTTTACCGAGGTATAAATGTGAAATGCAAACCGCCTCTGCGAGGATTTGAACTCAGTTACTTATGTCCATTTTCTACGCCGGTAACCATTACGCCACGAGCACTTCTATATCCTGTTATAATTTAAGTCACTATATTCAAGTTTTAAATTGAGAAAATGAAAGGAATTTGATAATTCTTTCACTGTACTTTTTTCAACATATACATAACTCAGAACGTGCGCATGTGCACGAGAGAGAGAGAGAGAAAGAGAGAGAGATGTTTAGTTTGTTTTCGTTTGATGTAGGGTTTTATTGTTCAATGGCATATGCATATTTACCAACCCCTCCGCTCGGTCAGGATATGGCACAAGGTCAATTTTTAAGCGGAGTTTAACAGGTTTGAATTCAGAGTTTTCCTTCTCCTAGACTAATTGCCTCACCAAGGTTTAAGAAACAGTCTGCCCTACTATTTACCCATAGCAGGAGGGAGAATAATTGGATTCATACCTTTCCCAAGGGTATTAGTACTATATGAACTGCAACCAGTCTAGTCCGGGATTTGAACTCGTATCGCCGTATCCATTTTCTTCGACGATAACCAATATACCGCGAGCACCTTCATGAGCTAATTGACTATTGTTTGAATAGTATAAGCAACTACCTTTGATAAGCTTACAGTCATTTTATCGAACTTTGAGACAATTTTTGATTGTCTTAGAGACAATTTTTTAAAATAGGCTTTGAGACATTTTAATTGACTCAGAGGGAAAAAAACTTTTAATTGGGTAAAAAAAAAAAAAATTGGTAGACTTAGAAAGATTTTAATGGGCATAAACTCAATTTTAATATTTCAATAAGTTCAGAGACAATAGTTTTAATAGGCTTTGAAAATATTTTGATTAGCTTAGAAATATTTTAATGGGCACAAAGACAATTTATAATTGACATTTTAATGAGTTTAGAGACTATCTTTAATAGTCTTAGCCTCGTTTTTTAAAATACCCTTCGACACATTTTTACTAGATTTATTGAATTGGCTAAGAAATATTTTAAATTGATTTAGAATCAATCTTTTTTACAGGTTTAGTAATATTTTTAATAAATTCAGAAAAAATTCAATAAGCTCAGAGACAATTTAATTGTAGGCTTAGAGAGATTTTAATGGCTTTAGAGACAAGTTTTTGGAATCAAATTAGACTAACGGCTTAGAGATATTTCTATAGGTTTAGAAACAATTTTTAATTGTCTTAGAGACATTTTAATAGATTTAGAGACATTTTAATAGGCTTAGTGATAATTGTTTTAAGACATTTAGAGACAGTTTTTAATAGGTCTAATTGGTTGAAACACAACTTTTCGATGGATTTAGAGAAAGAAAACTCGAAACTGCTTAGAAACAAATATTTTAATTGACGTAGAGACACTTTTTAATAAACTTAGACATCATTTTTAACCGGTTTAGAAATAATTTTTTATTCGACATGCTGACACTTTTTAATAAGATTAGAAATGATTTTTAA
The DNA here is from genome assembly GCA_963585895.1 of Sepioteuthis lessoniana. Taxonomy (NCBI): domain Eukaryota; kingdom Metazoa; phylum Mollusca; class Cephalopoda; order Myopsida; family Loliginidae; genus Sepioteuthis; species Sepioteuthis lessoniana. The sequence continues at coordinate 59,122,512 of OY757938.1, read as the reverse complement.
CAGGCTTAAGAACAATTTTTTAACGCTGACACTCCGAGTGTAGAAAATAATGAAATTAAAGATAGTTAAGTTATTAACAGCTAAAAGGATATTTGTTATTCCGAACGGTCACAAAGCCTTGTCCAGACTGCACTTTAGAGGAAACAAATAGCAAAAGCCAATAAAATATCCTTTAAATACGGTTAATTACCAGAAGCGTTAATAAAAGTAACTTTCAACATGGCAAAGTCGGATGAGGTTTTAGAATACATCGACTGTATCTCTGCAAAAGGGGTAAGACCTTCCCAAGTAGTGTCCTCGCTATGACACTAAACAATCTAATTTTAAGGCTCAAAATGGATCCAATTAAAGACGATTCTTCGGTTATTTGGGCCAAATCTTGCTATGCAATTCAGTCCGCATTGCATTTTTAGAGGCCGATTCTACCAACTAAAGGGAATTTCTTTTGATATATGAACAGCAGTTTCAGGAACATTTGAAGAATGGTCTTCAAGACCGATTTGGCATTTCTAGAAGATCATTTCCGAATTCTTCACCGCTTTTTTGTCTGCAAGGGAAGAAAGGAGGTGCCGGAATGGATACAATTGCATCGTAAATCATCGCATTCAAATATAATTCCTTGTTTCCTCTCAGCTGCTCACGGTCTTTCCGGGTTCTTCAAAGTGATGCTTTCTTCTTTTTCTTCCTCTCTTTTTTCTTTCTTTTCTCTAAAAGAAAAAGAGGCAGAAAAATAACAAAAATAGAAACACGTTCTTTTAATCATGATCTGAAATATTCTGTTGTGTCTTAGTAGGCATCACCAAGAGATGCGCCCTATCGGATGAGCTTAAAATACGATGCATTACCTGTTAAGGGCAAGTACAACCCCTATAAAACACTAGATGTCATTTGCTGATAAGGCTCAACACAAAGATGTCATTTGATGATAAGGCTCAACCCTAGATGTCATTTGCTGATAAGGCTCAACACTAGAAGTCATTTTCTGATGAGGCTTAACACTAGATGTCATTTGGTGATAAGGCTCAACACTAGAAGTCATTTGCTGAGAAGGCTCAACACTAGATGTCATTTGGTGATAAGGCTCAACCCTAGATGTCATTTGGTGATAAGGCTCAACACAAGATGTCATTTGGTGATAAGGCTCAACACTAGAAGTCATTTGCTGAGAAGGCTCAACACTAGATGTCATTTGGTGATAAGGCTCAACCCTAGATGTCATTTGGTGATAAGGCTCAACACAAGATGTCAATTGGTGATGAGGCTCAACACTAGATTTCATTTGGTGATGAGGCTCAACACTAGATTTCATTTGGTGATGAGGCTCAACACTAGATGTCATTTGGTGATAAGGTTCAACACAGAAGTCATTTGCTGAAGAGGCTCAGCACTAGACGTCATTTGGTAATAAGGCCCGACACAAGATGTCATTCGGTGATAAGGCTCATCTTCATTGCTATTACTTCCAGGTCAACTCTGATATGGATTGATAGCAACTGTTAGTGTCCCACCTATGGGTCAAATAGATCTGTTTTAAAAATTGGAGTTTTCGTTTGGAATACTTGATATAATATAACTGTAAATTATTTGTTCTAAGAATAGTTACTTGAAGGTGACCAAGGATCAGAGTGGTCTTGGTATTAATGGCAACAAAGGTGTATTTCTTAGACAACACTTACATTTGCGTAGGGAATACAGTCGGCATATTCTAAGCACAACGAACAGCACTCAAACCTATATTGATTTCCCTCACTGTCCACGAACGGTTTTGACTGTGACCGTCTGGGGAGATAGTCAAAGCTAGGTGCCCTCAAATGAAACCTGATACATTTGACGCGATCTTGCTGCCACCAACTACCCAGACGGTCACGGACAGAAGCATTGCTCAAACCTATATTAATTTCCCTCCCTATTCTTTGCTTTTCTGTCTTATCTTTGGACCCTTTCTTTCCCTTTATCCCTTTTTACATTCTCCAGTATTTTATCTATTTCTTCAATTGGTGAAATGCAGAAAACCCCAAAAACTGTTTAGTGTGAAGAAGTTCTTCCGTGAATAAAGAACGAAATATTACTTCTCAACCCATTATAAGGGTTTGATTTATCCACTCTTCCATTTATTTTTATTATATATATATATATATATATATATAAGGATCATGAAATAAGTTTCCAGACTTTTTTTCTTATGGGCACTTTTATTGATAGTACACACATGAAACTCTATTCCCTTCCAAGTAATCTCCTCCGGCTGCAATGCACTTGTTGTACCGTTCCAACAACTTCTGGAAGGCCTCATCGAAGTCCTCTTGTGTAAGCGTGTCAATGACATTCGTCACAACCTCTTTCATCTCCTCAATTGTCTCATAACGACAGCCTCTGAGCTCAGGGAATAACCAAATGTCACAGGGAGCAAGGTCTCTACTATAGGGAGGCCGAGGAACTCTCTTGATGCCCATCTTGGCCAAATAGTCTGTGACAAGGATGGGGTTGTGGACTGGTGCATTGTCCTGGTGGAAATGCCACTGACCCGATTTCAAGAGTGCTGGCCTCTTCCGACGGAATCTCCTGATAAACTCTCTTAAAACTTTAACATAGTAACCCTAACCCTAACATTTTGGCCAATCAACTCTGGTCTATTGACTTCCTTACTCCTTGAACACCTTTCATGATCCCTCACAGATTCCCTGCCTTCCTTAAATCTCTTATGCCACTCAAAAAACTATGCTCGATTAATGCAAGATTCTCCAAAAGCAGTCTGAAACATTCCATACGTTTCTGTGGCATTTTTTAGAAGAACGATATGCAATAAAATTCTGTTTTAAACTTAACAAAATTTTATTGCATATCATCCTTCTAAAGTGTCCTCACGTCCAGATTGCATTTTTGAAATTTACCATCTGTGACAATCAGGTTTTAGTCGGGTGTATTCCAATTGCTGCTGTAGCTGTTGATTTGAACCTGAAATCATAAAAATTGTTCAGTTATCTCATAAGATGTATCGTGAATTTTCAAGAGTGTACGACAATTTTAAATGCCTGTACAAAAAAGTTTGGAAACTTATTGAATGCAACACACACACACACACACACATATATATATATATATATATATATATATATATATATATATATATAAGGGCAGATTTTGAGACACGACGGAGAAGAGAGCCGGAAAGGTGACACGATGACGAATTCAACGGTCACAAAACAATCATAACGTTACAGTGCAACGGTTGTGGTCAGAATCTGATCGACATTGACTCCTTATTTTACCATTTAAGTCACTTCTTAAATTTGCCAGACCCATCGGATG
>OY757938.1:59081703-59114203 GCA_963585895.1 Sepioteuthis lessoniana | reverse complement strand
GAAACAATTCCTAGATTTTTCTCCATTTTTTTCCATTTATGTCCTTGAAGTTTTCAGTCTACATTTGAAAGAATCGATTCACCGCTAATAAAACAAAAACATCCACCGGCCTTGAAAGCTTCGTGTAGGATTTTCCATCTTATATTACCTCTATTCTTCGTTTTTCTTGCTTCCTACATATCTAAATATTTACGAAGCTTTGAGTAATATGGCACAAGGCCACAAATGAAGAGTATACGACACAGAAGAGTGCACTAAAAACCAATTATCAAATTATGAACGCGCAATGTTGGATGGGGCTGTAGAATATGCCGACAGCATCTCTGCAGAGGGGTAAGAGCATGGTGTAATGGTTATCGTCGCAGGAAATGGATACGGCAACACGAGTTCAAATCCTGGACGAGACTGATTGCATTTCACATAGCACTAATACCATTGGGAAAGGTATGAATCCAATTTTACTCCCTCCAGCTATGGGTAAATAGTAGGGCAGACTAGGTTCTTCAGCCTTGGTGAGGCAACTAGTGTAGGAGAAGGAAAACTCTGAATTGAAACCTGTTAAACTCCGCTTAAAAAATGACCTCGTGTTATATCCTGCCTGAGCGGAGGGGTTGGGTAAATATGGTAAGACCCTTCCCTAAAGCGTGTCTTGGATAAGATATTTAAAAATCTGATGAATATTTGAGAAGTGTGGAGAACTCCTTCATTGCCATTGCTCCCTGGTCCACTCTGACCCGGAATGGAAGCACCTGATAGGGACCTATCTATGGGTCCAATTAAACAAAGTATGAACAAACAAATTACTGATGTTAAATTGTGACTCATATAGTAATAACGAAATTATTTAACTCTACAAAAAATAAGCTTTGGTTTGTTTAAGAATGTTATCAACAAAATGTGTTTAAAATCATATTTAATATACAAGAATAAACAGGATTTGGCATCATATAACTTAGAGGTGCCCGTGGTGCAATGGTTATCGTCGCAGGATATGGACACGGCGACACGAGTTCAAATCCTGGACCTGACTGATTGCATTTCACATAGCACTAATACCCTTGGGAAAGTTATGAATCCAAAATATTCTCCCTCCAGCTATGGGTAAATAGTAGGGCAGACTAGGTTCTTCAGCCTTGGTGAGGCAACTAGTCTAAGAGAAGGAAAACTCTGAATTGAAACCTGTTCAACTCCGCTTAAAAATTGACCTTGTGTCATATCCTGCCCGAGCGGAGGGGTTGGTAAATATGATCATATAACTTAGAATGGTTGACATCCCATAAAACAAAACAAAACCAAATCATATGTATTTCATATATGAATAAAGAGGAGTTGGCATTAAATAACCTACAATGGTTTGTATGCCATAAAACCAAACCAAACCTAACTAAAGTGGGGGCGCCATTTTGACTTTTGACCCTTTCGTTTGAGAGGAAATTTAAAAGTAAGTAAAGTTGGTGACAGTAGTCGAGGACGACCGGAGGGCTCCCTTTTCAATAGCTACTACACCGAGTTGTAGGTGAGGGCGCAACTCCTTTCCCGGGATTGCTCCACTTTACTTTTTATACGTACTTTATATTGCTGAAAGTTAAGCAAGGAGGTATTAAGTACTATTTTTAAAGTCTTTGGTATGACGTGAGCTGGGATTGAAACCAGGTCTCCAGGACCATTGGTGAACACTCAACCTACAAGGCCAATGAACCGGCATATTTTCGACTGCACAGATATTTCTTTAAGTTATTTTTCTGTTGGGTTTCCTTTTTTTGTTTTTTGTTTTTTTTTTTTTTGTTTTTTTTTGCACCTTACATGCCCTATTATAATTAATGTGTGGCATAAGGTCAATTTTTTAACGGGGAGAATCTGGTTTGAACTCAGTTTTTCTTCTCTTAGACTGGTTGCCGTAACAACTCTAAATAGCCCAGTTTGTCTAGCTATTTACCCATAGCTGGGAGGAAGATAGATAAATTTATTTAGATATGAATGTGATTGTGATAGTGTGTGTGTGTGTGTGTGTGTGTGTGTGTGTGTGTGTGTGTTTTTGTGTGTATGTGTGTATGTTTGCGTATATGTGTAATATAATGGCCGAGGGATTTCGTTTTATGTATCTTGCCTTTGGGTTTAGTTAGGCTGAGAACCTTTCGGCTCAGCACATGGGTTAGTTAGGTGCAAACTTGAGCACAGGTGTTGACATGCGCACGGGGAGGATGTGTCGTTCACAGATGTCAAAATAAAAATCCCAGTGAGTGGATGTGACCAGGGATGTAAATGACGTCATGCACCGGAAGCGTGCGTGGAGGATTTTGGGAGATTTGAAAAAGTCAGTAGTTGAGAACTAGACTCCAAACGGGAAGGGTCGACTTTCGGGGCTCGCTAAGGCCAGACGAGTTTGCGCGCTACGGGCGCCGCACGTGATGGGGGAAGATGGAAAAAGTCATCATAGAAAGTATGTATTTCTCTCCTTATGTCGAAACCTTTAACTCAAGGGTAATAAAAGGGTTCGTACCTGAACTAAGAAGTCGTTACGTGTTTTTCGTGTTTCGGGATTCCTATGTTCGATGTATATATATATATGAACATTCTATGCACGTTTCACATATTCATGTATGGGTATGTTACATATGTGCGTGTGTTCCAGTACGAGTGTGTGTGTGTGTGTGTGTTTGTGTTTTAGTGCGTGTGTGTGAGTATTTGTGTGTGCATGTGTGTGTGTGTGTATATATATACTTATGTATATGTGAGTTTGTCTGTGAGTGTGTGTGTGTGTGTGTGTGTGTGTGTGTGTGTGTGTGTGTGTGAATGTGCGTTTTTGTCCTTGTGTATGTGTCTTTGTGTTGGTATATGCGTGTGTGGGTGTTTGGAGGGTGTATGTGTGTGCAATTTAAGCATGTGTGTGCTCGTGTACTTGTGTGTATACTTATGTACATGTGTGTTCGTATGTGTGTGTGTTCGTGTGTGTGTTATTGTGCTTGTGTTTGTGTGTGTGTATGTATGGGTGTGTGTGTGTGTTTGTGGTTGTTGGTGTGTTTGTATTTGAGTATGAACGTGTTTTTGTATATATATATTTGTGTGTGTGTGTGTGTGTGTGCGTGTGTGTGTGTGTGTGTTCAATGTGTGTGTGTGTGTGTGTGTGTTTGTGTGTTCAATGTGTGTGAGTGTGTGTGTGTGTTCAATGTGTGTGTGTGCATGTTTGTGTGTTCAATGTGTGTGTGTGTGTGTGTTTGTGTGTTCAATGTGTGTGTGTGTGTGTGTGTGTGTTTGTATGTTCAATGTGTGTGCGTGTTTGTGTGTTCAATGTGTGTGTGTGTGTGTGTGTGTGTGTGTGTGTGTGTGTGTGTATTTATGTGCGTGTGTGTTTGTGTGTGTTCAAGGTGAAGACACTAAATTCTGAAATTTTGAACATGAGAGAAAGTGCAATTTTAGAGTCTTTTACAACAAATGAAATGCACTTAGCGAGACACGTTGTCCGTATGGAAGACCAAAGATTCCATAAACCTTTATTTAAAGTGAAATGCTGCATGACCAGCGACAGTAACGTATGCCAGGAAACGTTATAGAGACTAAAGAATAACTTCGAATATAGATGGGAGGTAAGCGGTTATACATCGATTGTTTTGTTGGGTGTTATTTCCACGATTTGTTTAATTATAGCTCGCATGACTCTGGTGCAGTTCCCATCTAGCATCTAGCTTTTCTCTACGAGTTCTGTCAGTTTCCATGTGGTGCTTCTGTGCATTTGTACGGACACAACCTCTGCTTGTAAGAAATCACGTATATATATATATATATATATATATATATATATATATATATATATCATCATCATCATATCGCGCTGGTAGCATGGATATCCCTGATCCTCTCTTGCCACTCCTCCCTATCGTTCATCGCCCTAGGTAGGTCTTCAGGACAACATCCCGTATCCTCACATAGCTGCTGAATGTATGTTCGTGCTGGTTGTCCTGCTTTTGCACGGCCATGTGTGGGGGTCCATAAGAGTACATCTCTTATGAGTCCGTCCCTGCTTCTCCAACAGTGTCCTGCATGTCTGGTTTGTCTAACTTGAATAGTTTTCGTGATAGGGGGCAGGTGGCCGCACAGTTGGTGTCTTGTGGGGTGTTGCCGCCAGGACAATTTCAAGATTGCACGTAGCATTCTTGTGTAATTGCCGTCTAGCTTCTTCTCCAGCCGTTTTGTTAGCGTCCATGTAGTGCAGCCATAAAGCAGTATCGATGTGACCGCTGCCTGGAAGAAACTGCGTTTCATTTTATCGGTTAGGTCTGATTTCCATATAATCGATAGCCTATTGATAGCTGTCCATGCTTTCGTTAACCTCGTTTCGATGTCCTTTTCGGTTGATTCGACGCTGCTTCCGAGGTAAGTGAATTTGTCATATATATATATATATATATATATATATATATAATTCAAGAGTTTCTTTATAAAAAGGTAATATTTATTTATAAGTTTGATATGTATCTATGTATTTAACATATCTTACTTTTAAAGTTTATCAAAGTGTCATTCAAAAGTTCTTTTAACACAATATTTGTACATATATATATATATATACGAGAATAATTAAATAAGTTTCCAAACTTTTTTCGTATGGACACTTTTATTGATACTATTTACCAACCCCTCCGCTCGGGCAGGATATGACACAAGGTCAGTTTTTAAGCGGAGTTTAACAGGTTTGAATTCAGAGTTTTCCTTCTCCTAGACTAGTTGCCTAACCAAGGCTGAAGAACCTAGTCTGTCCTACTATTTACCCATAGCTGGAGGGAGAATAATTGGATTCATACCTTTCCCAAGGGTATTAGTGCTATGTGAAATGCAATCAGTCTCGTCCAGGATTTGAACTCGTGTCGCCGTGTCCAATTCCTACGACGATAACGACTACACCACGGACACTTTTATTGATAGTACACACATGAAACTCTAGTCCCATTCGAAGTAATCTCCTCCGGCTGCAAGGCACTTGTTGTATCATTCCAACAACTTCTGGAAGGCCTCATCGAAGTCCTCTCGTGTGAGCGTGTCAATGACCTTTGTCACAGCCTCTTTCCTCTCCTCAATTTTCTCATAACGACAGCCTCTGAGCTTTGGGAATAACCAAAAGTCACAGGGTGCAAGGTCTGGACTATAGGGAGGATGAGGAACTGTCTTGATGTCCATCCTGGTCATATAGTCTGTGACAACGATGGAGTTGTTGACTGGTGCATTATCAGGACGAAAATTCCAATGACCCGATTTCAAGAGTGTTGGCCTCTTCCCGAGGAATCTCTTGCTGAACTCCCTTAAAATCTCAACATAGTAACCCTAACCCTAACCGTTTGACCAATCAACTCTGGTGTATTGACTTCTTTACTCCTCCCACACCTCACATCATCCCTCACAGACTCCCTGTCTTCCTTGAATCTCTTATGCCACTCAAAAACTGATGCTCAATTCATGAAAGATGGTTAAAAAAACAGTATGAAGCATTCCATACGTTTCTGTCGAATTTTTTCCAAGTTTTAAACACAATTTTATTGCATATCGTTCTTCTAAAGTCCAGATTGCATTTTTGAAATTCACCAGCTGTGACAATCAGGCTTTAGTCAGGTGTATTCCAATTTGTGCTGTAGCTGTTCAGTAGAACCTGAAATCATAAAAATTGGTCAGTCATCTCATAAGATATATAGCAATAACATAGTGAATTTTCTAGAGTCCACGACAATTCTAAATGCCTGTACAAAAAGTCTGGAAACTTATTGAATGCACCACGTATATACCGGAAAGTATATACACATGCATGAACACGAGATCCCACACAGACCCCCAAAACCCTCAATGTACACTCTTGCAAAAAGAAAAAAAGAGACCAAAAAACTCGAAATGAAAATTCGCCGACGGATATCCTTGAATTAAAAAGCACAACCTTATCAAAACAGTTACCATTATATAAGACAAAGAGAGCACATAAACGAAGCATTTTACTTTTTGAAGAGATCGTAAAATGCTAGAAACATGTGTAGAGGAAAAATAGATAATTTAAAAACAAATGCCCTTGTTGACCTATTCATTTTAGAGTATTTACTGTTTTCACTCATTAGACCAATGAAAAGATTTATTTATATATATATGTGTGTGTGTGTGTGTCATCTTCTAAAATAATGTTTTGCTTCCCGAAATTGACAAGTAATATGCATTTCACCCTATGTTCAATTTCTGCTGGTGAAAATCACAAGTCGATCATTTGAAATGTTATTATTATGTAATATGACATGAAATGGTTTTAAACAGATACGGAAAGACACACACATTTATAAAACAGGACTTTTATCCCACATATATTAGTAGAATATTTTACTATCAAAATGAATATTATCACGTACAACTATATCACATGGAAGAGCGCAACAGGTGACTCGACGGCAACAATCCTGCCTTACAGGGCTGTTCGTGTGTCCCTCGGTAACCTCGTACCCAAATCTCGAATTTGTTTCGAAGCCGTAAGACAAAGGACGTCGACTTTTCAACTTTATATATCGTATACAGTGACGAAATCTCATTCACTGAAAACACTGGCTTCTTCTTCTTCTTCTTCTTCTTCTTCTTCTTTCCATTGTAAATAGTTGTTGTTTTTGTAGTTTTCTTTCTTTTGTCTTATTTCACTTCTTCTTTTCTTCGTTTTCCACTTCTTTTCAATAGAAAATAATTGTTAATGTTCTTCTTCGTCTTCTTCTTCTATATTAGATAGTTGTTCTGTTTCTCATTCCCCTTCTTCAAAATCCATATTTTCTTCTTCTTCTTCTTCTTCTTCTTCTTCTTCTTCTTCTTCTTTCCATTGTAGATAATTTGTTGTTGTTGTTGTAGTCTTCTTCTTCTTCTTCTTCTTCTTTTTCTTTTTCCTATTGTAGATAGATCTTTTTGTTGTTGTTGTAGTTGTAGTTGTTGTTGGTGGCGTTGTTGTTATTCTTCTACTTCTTTTTATTGTAATTAAATCTTCTTCTTCTTCTTCTCTCCATTATAGATAGATCTTCTTCTTCTTCTTCTTCTTCTTCTTCTTCTTCTTTCCATTGTAGATAGATCTTCTTCTTCTTCTTCTTCTTCTTCTTCTTCTTCTTTCCATTGTAGATAGATCTTCTTCTTCTTCTTCTTCTTCTTCTTCTTCTTCTTTCCATTGTAGATAGATCTTCTTCTTCTTCTTCTTCTTCTTCTTCTTCTTTCCATTGTAGATAGATCTTCTTCTTCTTCTTCTTCTTCTTCTTCTTCTTCTTCTTCTTCTTTCCATTGTAGATAGATCTTCTTCTTCTTCTTCTTCTTCTTCTTCTTCTTCTTTCCATTGTAGATAGATCTTCTTCTTCTTCTTCTTCATCTTCTTCTTCTTCTTCTTCTTCTTTCCATTATAAATAGTTGTTGTTCTTCTTTTTCCCATGGTAAACAGTCCTTGTTGTTGTTTCTTTCGTCTTCCACTTCTTTTATATATTAAATAGTTGTTCTTTTTCTTAATCTCTTTCTTCAAATTACACATTTTTTCACCTACAACTTCTCCTCTACTCATTATTATTATTATTATTATTATTATTATTATTATTATTATTATTATTATTATTTCTTTCTCTCCTCCACTTTTTCTTCTTCATCTTTTGTTGAGTGAGTTTTTAGTCATACCGCGATGTCCAAATAACTATCAAATCGAAAATGTTGATTTCCGTAGAGACAACTAATGTCTGTATCAATTTAATGCTTAAACTTTTTACGAATTTAAGTGACACCCACATTTATGGCGAAGATCTCTCGTAATTGACAATCAGGCCAATTCCTGTTAATGTCTGTCTGAAGTAACAGAGCCTCTTTAAATATTATGTTAGACTTCATTAAGTTCATCTGCTGTCGACAGGATACGTGCAAAGAGACAAACAGGATAAAGCACCAACACTCTCTCTCTCTTTCTCTTTCTCTCTCTCTTTTTCTATCGATCTATTTATCTATCTTTCTATGTCTGTCTCTATCACTCACACACACACACACACACACACATTCTTTGTATATATACATACACATACACATTTGTGGTGTAATGATTACAGTCGTAGAAAAGGGCCGCAGAGACCAGAGTTCAAATCCTGGACGAGATTGTTTGCATTTCACATAATATCCATCGAAAAGGTATAAATCAAACTGTTCTCTCTCCAGCTAGGGGTAAATAGTAGGGCAGGCTGTGCTCTTTAACCTTGGTATGGCAACCGGTCTTTAAGAAGGAAAACTTTCAATTCAAACCTGTTAAACTTTGTTTTAAAATAGAGACTGTGGCGCACCATGAAGGTACAAAAGGGTTGATATATATATATATATATATATATATATATATATATATATATATATATATATACGTGCTTGGCGCGTTAGGAAATATAATCGATGTACTAGGTTCAAATCCTGGATGAGGTCGTTTGCGTTTCACTTTGTGCAAAAACTCTTTGGAAAAACATGATTCCATTTCTTCCCTACCCCCAACCAGAAGTATGGATAGCCTGGCTCTTTAGCCCTGGTGAGACAACCAGTCTAAGAGAAGCAAAACTCGGGATTCATACCAGCTTTACTTCACTTAAAAATAGATCTTGCGTCGCATCCTCCCCACAATGGAAGGATTGGGTGAACACACACACACACACACACACATATATATATATATATACTTCTTTGGTCTTATCTCATTTGTTTCTCTTTATATCATCATCATTATCATCGTGTCGTGCCGCCCACCGGACATTGGCATAATGGTTAGAGTTTCCGCCAATGGCCCGGGAAACCTGGGTCGAGTCATGGCAAAGACTCAGAAAATGGTACTTGATGCCTCCCTGATTGACACTCAGCGTTATAAGGTACGGATCAAGGGTAAAGTGGAGAATTCCGGGGAAAGGAGTAGCGCCATCCCCTACAATTTGGTGTAGTAGCTATCGAAAAAGGATCCTTCGGGTCACCCTCGACTATGGTCACCAACTTTATCTCTTTATATATATATATATATAACGTTATATATATATATATATATATATTACGTTATATATATATATATATATATAGTGTAATTGAACGATTCTTAGGAAATTGTAACAATAAAAAATAGATTAATAAAATAAAGCTGATAGTAGACACCGAAAAACAAGGACGAGGCACTCGTGGTAATTAGGAATTCCTAAGGAGAACTAGAGGTCCGATGATTGTTTGCGCATGTGCACAGGAAGTGGGTGTCCCTGCTCCCGACATGACAGGCGGAAGCAAAAACGAAGAAGAAAGAAGAAAGAAAAAAGAAGAAACGCAGAAGAAGAAAGAAAAAAGGAAAAAAAGAAAGAAGAATAAACAAAGAAGAAGAAAGATAAAAGAAACAATGAAAAAAGAAAAAAAGGAAAAAAGAAAGAAGAAAGAAGATAAAAGAAAGAAATAGAACACCAGCCACGAAGATGTAAGGGACGAAAGCTTACGAGTTCTAATTTATTTTGCGGGTTGGGGACGTTCTAAAGAGGGCGTTAGACTAGGCACCGCAATGGATAAGCATGTTTGAGCTAGAAAAAAATTCAAGGTCTGTGTCTATTCATCTTTTTCTCACCGGGATATGTTATTTGTTTTCGTCTAGTTGACGGTCGTCTCATGTTTCGATACTCCCTTTCTTTCCCCCGGCGGTTACTTGCTACCAAGTAGTAAATATACCTTTGGTGTATGTTTGATAGTTTCTCATTTGTCGACTTGTTACCACGGCGAAGTCAAAACGGGGATCGAAAGTCTCTTTAGTGTCGCTATGGTACATATATACCAATAAGAATCTTCACTCTGTTTGTCTTCACACCCTATCCGGTGGAAAAATATGTTTGTGGCGCCAAGAGCGGCAATACCACCTTAGCCACCGAAACTATTGTATCACCGCTAGTTGGTGGCTAATGAAGACAAAGTATTGCACGTGTTTTCACATGTATGATCCCTCCACTGAATTTCTTGATTGGAAAAACGTCGTATATATGTTCAAATGTCCCTTGTGAGACTGTCTCCAACGAAAATAATATGTGCGTTGGTCTTAGCACTACAATTCTTTAATACAGTTCACTGTGCACCTTAAGTATATATACAAATTGAATTATCATGACCTAAAAATCCGGCAAGCACTTCGTGCGACATACAGAACCACTGGATTGCTGTTTCGACCTTATTAGGTCTCATCAGCTGTGTACACCTCGATCTCTAGGATTGGAGATCGAACTAGCAACCACAGAATGCAAAGCCGAAACTCTACCACTGAGCCATCGGTCTACATCATACACAAGGAATGCCAAATTAACTAGTCATGTTAAATGCTCGACCACTTAACCAGATGTGTCTTGTTGGTACGTTCGACCCCTATAGAGGAAATGGTCGCCTCCAGGGCCACGTCTTCAAAAGCTGGTGATGCGCTTTCCCTATATATATATGTAATAAAATACTTTAAGAATATATATGCACAAATATGAGCACACATGCACACATACAAACATATATACAAAAATATTTAAGAAATATGCACAATCATTTAGATTTACTTAAGTTTCATGTCTGATGTTTGCTTCCGGCATTAGAATCAGGTGACTATACGATTATAAGTGATGGGGAAACAAGATCAGCGAAACGGTTACCGCCGTAGGAAATGGAATCGTTTAAATTCCTAGACTATATATATATATATATATATATGGAGAAATGGTAGATTTTGGTAAGTCTGACAAAATGATAAAAAATAAGTGGATAAACCAAAGATATTTCGTTCTTTATTGAAAAAGGATTCTGAGGAAGGTCTTTTTTCCATAAAGAACGAAATATCTTTGAATCTGTCATCAGTGTTGGTTTATATACTTTCCCTCTTATTTTTATCATTATATATATATATATAGAGAGAGAAAATCATCAAGTCGTACTGAGAGCACGGAGTTTTCTCTCTCTCTCTCTCTCTCTCTCTCTCTCTCTCTCTCTCTCTTGCCATTTATCCCTACCATTCATCGCACCAGGCAGGTCCTACAGACAGCATTCGGTGTTAGCACAGACCAGCTGGTTGGCCAACACTGACATATATAGATATATATATATATATATGTATATATGTAACGTAATGGCCGGGGGATTTCAGTTCATGACTTTGAGTTTAGTTAGGCTGAGAACCTTTCGGCTCAGCACATGGGTTAGTTAGGTGCAACATTGAGGCAGGGGTTAATGCAGGCGCGCGCGGGCGGATGGATGTGTCACTCAGAGATGTCACAATAGTCCGAGACGAAAGAGGGTGACAGCGTTCGGGTGACGTCACGCACCGGAAGCGCATGGAGGTTGGTGAGAATCTGAAGAAAGTTAGAGAGTTGAAAACTAGACGCCGAACGAGGAGGTTCGACTTTTGGGGCTCGCTGAGGCGAGACGAATTTGCACGCCGTGGGTGCCGCACGCGATAGGGGCCAAATGAATAAGACGGCATAGCGAGATTGTGTCTCTCCTCCTTATGTCGAAACCTTTAACTCAAAGTTAATAAAAAGGTTTCGTATCTGAACAAGAAGTCGTTAAGTATTTTCGAATTTCGTGATTCTTATGTTCTTTATAAGTTCTATCGTTATGAAAATTATATGTCTATTTCGCACATGGCGTTAATTGTGGCCATGTAACATATATATATATATATATATATATATACAATCAAAATCCGAAATCCGATAGATAGATGGATGAAGGGATGCATACTCCCCTTCCCTAAAAAGGGGGACCTCGGATTAGCCAAAAACTACCGAGGCATAACACTTACATCCATAGCTGCCAAAATCTACAATGCCCTACTACGAAACCGAATAGAACCCAAAATCGACAACATACTTAGAAAAAAACAAAATGGCTTCCGAAGAAATAGATCCACGACCTCACAAATATTAACTATCCGCAGAATCCTTGAAGGTGTACGGGCAAAGAACCTACAAGCGACATTAATATTTGTCGACTTTACCAAGGCTTTCGACTCCATTCACAGAGGAAAGATGGAACAAATACTACTAGCGTACGGCATACCTAAAGAAACCGTAGCGGCAATAACGATTCTCTATAGAAACACTAAAGTAAAAGTACGATCACCAGATGGAGACACAGAATACTTTGACATTGTAGCAGGAGTACTACAAGGGGACACGCTGGCCCCGTACCTCTTTATCATTTGTCTAGACTACGTACTTAGAACATCGATTGACAAAATCAAAGAGAATGGCTTCGAACTAACGAAGAAAAGAAGCAGAAGATACCCTCTATGTTAATGCACACAAAACGGAATATATGTGCTATAACCAAACGGGGGACATCTCCACTCTAGAAGGAACCCCACTTTAACTAGTAGACAAATTCACGTACCTAGGAAGCAGCGTCGAATCAACCGAAAAGGACATCGAAACGAGGTTAACGAAAGCATGGACAGCTATCAATAGGCTATCGAGTATATGGAAATCAGACCTAACCGATAAAATGAAACGCAGTTTCTTCCAGGCAGCGGTCACATCGATACTGCTATATGGCTGCACTACATGGACGCTAACAAAACGGCTGGAGAAGAAGCTAGATAGTAATTACACAAGAATGCTGCGTGCAATCCTGAACAAGTCCTGGCAGCAACACCCCACAAGACACCAACTGTACGGCCACCTGCCCCCTATCACGAAAACTATTCAAGTTAGACGAACCAGACATGCAGGACACTGCTGGAGAAGCAGAGATGAACTCATAAGAGATGTACTCTTATGGATCCCCACACATGGCCGCGCAAAAGCAGGACGACCAGCTCGAACGTACATTCAGCAGCTATGTGAGGATACAGGATGTTGTCCTGAAGACCTACCTAGGGCGATGAACGATAGGGAGGAGTGGCGAGAGAGGGTCAGGGATATCCGTGCTGCCAGCACGATATGATGATGATGATGATATATATATATATATAGTGTGTATGTGTGTGTGTGTGTCCTAAAATGCATACGAACTTTGAATGTTTATTATAATAGAGTTTTTATACATCTCAGTTTTCTAAATAAGATATGACAAATGTCGAATCAATTTGAGTTATCACAAGTGTTTTCAACTTATGGCCGCTCACTTCACGCTATTTCTGATAACAATGACAAATGGAATTTCAAATATCGCCAATAATTCCATTCGCTATCTTGGTTGCATTTTCTTTCAATTCTTTTATTGTTGCTGGTTGTGTGTGATAAACCTTATCTTTCATGTATTCACATTAAAAAAATGTCCATTTACAGTGAGGATTGGCGAACTTATCTGTTAATACGAGCAACGGCCAGGCAAATTGGAGGATCTGTTCGAAGTCCAAAGCTTCCATAAAAATATCTTTGCACATCAACTTCGTTTTTGCATTTTCTTTGACACTGAAGGATGAATATATTTTTCCGAAAACTAACTCTAGTTCCAGCGATTATTATCAATAATAAATTGTTCATCTGAGGGGGTTGTGAGATGGGCGGTAAGTGTGTAAATGAGAAAGAAATAAGTTGAACTATGAGCTCTGAAATACGTGTTTACCAAACCTTCGACATTTTTTTTTTTTTTTTACCTAGACTGCCGTGTCTATTATGCCCAACTACTTAACCATATTAGGATAAGGGGCGGATTCATGCTTTTCTTAGGAACGTTAGCACGGAATAAAATGCAAACAGCCTTATCCAAGGCTTGAACTCAGTTCTTCCGATCTATTTTTATGACAATAACCGTTGCACTACAAAGACACATTTGATAGTCAGTTATTGCAAATGTGTATGCATACATTTTTGTGGGGACAGTATACTGATTTATGGGCTCTAAAAGTGTGTATTTATTGTATGGGTTACACTTGATTGTGAATAATAGGCTTTCAAAATGTGTATACATTTTTGGGGACACACTGGATAAAGAGTTAAGGGCTTCCATAGTATGTCCATTTCTGGGGACACACCGGGTAATGATTTATGGTTTTATTTCTTTGTTTGATGGCATATCAACCTTCTAGGGTTATTTTATGCCAAAGCCATCCTTCTAGAAGAACAGTAGTGGTACTATTTAACCCAGAGATGGGAGGATAAGAGGGTTTATACCTTCTTCTAAGGGTATTTGTCCAAAAGTGAACTTAATAGCACGACTGGAGTTCGAGGTTGGGTGGGTGGGTTGGGTTTTTTTATGGCATACAAACCTTTCTACGTTATTTAACACCAAATCCATTTTCATGCAAATTGTCAGTTCTCTTTCAAACAATTCAGTTTAGCATGAGTACGCTGTTTAATTGTCAAAACATTTCTATTTCAAGCTATTCGGTTGATTCAAACCGTTATAATTCAGTTTCGTATAGGTACTGATTTTGTTTACACGCAGTTAAATGTCAAAATAGTTCTATATTAAATAATTCAGTTAAGTGTAAGTACAGTTTCAATATCAAAAACAGTTCCATTTCAAACAATTCTTTTTAGAATAAGCTTGCAGCTTAAATGTCAATTGTCAAAAACATTTCTATTCCAAGCTATTCAGTTTAGTCAATCACTTCTAATTCAGATAATTCAGTTATACATAAGTATGCAGTTAAGTTCTATTTGACCCATAGATAGGACCCTATCAGGTGCTACCATTCCGGGCCTGAGGGGACCGGGGAACAATAGCAATGAAGAGGTGCTCTGCATTCCCCAAACTCTAGGATTCCTGAAACCTCACCATCAAATTATATAGTGTCATATCCAGGACACTCATTGGGGGGGTCTTACCCCTCTGCAGAGAAGCAGTCGGTATATTATACAGCCCCAGCCAACTGGGCAAACTGGAGTTTGAACTCGCTTACCACGAATCCGTAGTCCAGCGCTTAAACCGTAACACCACGTGGACACCCGCAATGTGTTATGGGCTGTATAAGATGGTATGTTTTTACGAGCCCCTCCCCACGGACAGGATGTGACACAAGGTCAATTTTTAAGCAGAGTTTAACATGTTTGAATTCAAAGCTTTCCTCCTCCTCAACTGGTTGCCTAACTAAAAACCAAAGAACCCAGTTTGCCTCACTATTTACCCCTAACTAGAAGGAGAATAATTGGATTCATATCTTTCCCAGGGATATTAGTGCAATGTTAAATGCAATCAGCCTCATCCAGGATTTGAACTCGTGTCGCCGTGTCCATTTCTTACGTCGATAACCATTACACCACGGGCAAGGTGTGCATGCATTTTTCAGGGGACACTGTATAGGGAATTATTTAATGTAAAGTAAGTAAAGTTGGCGACCATAGTCGAGGGTAACCCGAAGGCTCCCTTTTCGATAGCTACTACAACAATGTGTAGGGGAGGGCGTCTAAACGTTCTTGGGGACTCACTGAATAGTAAATTGTTGGCTGTCAAAGACCGGACAATCAAATATAAAGGGCTCTAAAGTTTACCCCACTGATAATATGTGTTGTTCTTTTTTTTTTTTTTTTTTTTTGAGAAATTATTGGTAACAATCTATGTTCCATCAATCATCCGGGTTAGAGAGGACCTGCTTACAATTCGCCCTAAATAATAAGGTTATTGGTAGAATTATTTTCTTCGAACCATCATCGACCTTTAGAAATGAACAAATCTTTAAAGTAATTGGACGTGATTTTTTCGACTAACAACCACTTTTCGACATCTTAATGACTCACGATCAGTGTGTCCATTGACCAGTTCAGATTAAGAAGATGGTGACGCTCTACTGACTTCAGCTATTTCGCTTCTCATTCGATTTTTCTCTTGCCATAATGAGTTTTTCAAAACCTGTTTTAACTTTTTTGAACTCTTTCTTTTTTTGTTTTTGTTTCAGACACCAAAGAATGATTCATCGTTCTCTGCTTTCCTTTATCAAGTTCATGTCGCCTTCATTAACCTTCAGACATCACCCCGAGCATTCGCTCAAAATTTGATTTTATCACTTTTGGAAGTATCGTTGGATAGAATAACACATTAGAGTGCTCTCTCCCTCCGTATCTCTCTCTCTCTCTCTCTCTCTCTCTCTCTCTCACTCCACCTCTCTCTCTCTCACTCCCCTCCTCTCTCTCTATCTATCTATATATATATATATATATGTGTGTGCGTGTGTGTGTGTGTAACTGAATATATGCAAATATATATATATATATATATATATATAATGAGAGTGTTGGTCGTCAGTAAATCACTATGTGGTTATGTGTCGAACCAAGTGCAATATAATATGGCGAGTGCTCAATATCTATGATAGAGCTATTATAATAAAAATGATAATAAATAAATATTTATAATATATATATTTAATCCATGGAAAATATTATTCTGCAACCTAAGGTTTCATGAAGTTTATAACAACATTCATCAGGCAGTTAATATATATATACTCAAATAGATGCTTGTATATATATATATATATATATACTCATACATGCACATATATATGTGTGTATATGTACATGTATATATATACACACAAGAACAGGAACATATGTATATATATATATATATAAGTAAAGTTGGCGACCACAGTCGAGGGTGACCCGAAGGCTCCCTTTTCAATAGCTACTACACCGAGGTGTGGGGGAGGGCGCTACTCTATTCCCTGGATTGCTCCATTTTACCCTTGATCGTTACCTTATAATGCTGAGTGTTAAGCAAGGAGGTATCAAGTACCATTTTTTGAGTATTTGGTATGACTCGACCTGGGGCTGAACTCTGGTCTCCCGGACCATTGGCGAACACTCTAACCAGTTCATAATTTACTCTATGCAACTATTCTTCCAAAAGTGATATATGGCCTAGTCAGCTTGGGCAGTAGAATACACTGACTGCATATCTCCCAATGAGTGTCCTGATATGACACTAAACAATCTGATGGTGAGGCTCCAGTAATACTGGAGCTTTGGGGAATGTAGACTACAACTTATTTGCCATCGCTCCCAGGTCCACTTTGGCCTGGTGTGATAGCATCTGATCAGGCCCTATCTATGGGTCAAATAGAACTAAACAGAGTAATTATGCTAAACTGATTTGTTTGAAATACAATTATTAATATATATAAATGGATTTGGCATTAAATAACTTACAATGGTTGATGTGCCACAAAACCAAACAAGAAACTAAATAGAATAAAAGTGATATATATATATATATATATATATATATATATATAACCAACAATGATGCACTTTTATTGATAGTATACACATGAAACTCTAGTCCCCTTCGAACTAATCTCCTCCGGCTGCGATGCATTTGTTGTACCGTTCCACCAACTTCTGGAAGGCCCCATGGAAGTCCTCTCGTGTGAGCATGTCAATGACCTTCGTCACAGCCTTTTTCATCTCCTCAATTGTCTCATAACTGAGCTTTAGCCAATCAACTCTGGTGTATTGACTTCCTTACTCCTCCCACACGTCTCATCTTCCCTCACAGACTCCCTACCTTCCTTGAATCTCTTATGCCACTCAAAAACTTATGCTCGATTCATGCAAGATACTCCAGAAGCAGTCTGAAGCATTCCATACGTTTCTGTGGCATTTCATCCGAGTTTAAAACAGAATTTTATCGCATATCGTTCTTCTAAAGTGTCCTCACGTTCAGATTACATTTTTGAAATTCACCAGCTGTGACAATCAGGTTTTAGTAGGATGTATTCCAATTGCTGTTGTAGCTGTTGATTTGAACCTGAAATGTATTCCAATTGCTGTTGTAGCTGTTGATTTGAACCTGAAATCATAAAGATTGGTCAGTCATCTCATCAGATGTAATAGCAATAACATAGTGATTTTTCAAGAGTATATGACAATTTTAAATAACTGTACAAAAAAGTCTGGAAACTTATTGAATGTACCACGTTGATAGATAAAGATTGATAGTGATAGATGTGTTATAGATTGTTTGGTGTCTAGGTTTGCTTTCTTTGTTGAATGGCATATCAACCATTGTAGGTTATTTAATGCCGAATCTTCTTTATACATATATATAAAATATATAGGATTTGGTTTGGTTGCATTTTTATGGCATATCAACCATTGTGGGTTATTTAATGCCAAATCCTCTTTATACATATATATTGAATATATATTATTTAGTTTGGTTGGGTTTTATGGCATATCAACTATTGTAGATTATTCAATGCCAAATCCTCTTTATACATATATATTAAATATATATGATTTAGTTTGGTTGCATTTTATGGCATATCAACTATTTTAGGTTATTTAATGCCAAATCCTCTTTATATATAGGATTAGTAAACATTTTGTTATTAATATTTTTAAACAAGTCTGAGCTCATTTTTTGCACACGATGAAATGGTTTCAAGTATTTCTATCTAATACTAATAATTCTATTAATCATTCGTTTGTATACAGTTAAATGTTTTCAAGTATTACTATGTAACCGTTCCAATTAAACATCAGTCATTTATTTTCACACCATAAAATGATCAAACTGTTCTTTTTCTAACAATTCAGTTTAGCATAAATCATTTATTTGCACTCGGTTTTATATGTAAAACAATTGTATTCAACCCATGGGTAGGACCCAATCGGCTCCTACCACGCCGGATAAGAGTAGACTTTGGAAATGGCAATGTTGAGGTACTTTGCATTCCTCAAAGCTCCAGCATTAATGGAGCCTCACTATCAAATATTGTGTCATAGCAGGACTCTCTTGGAGGAGGAGAGCCTTACTATTATGCAAAGGTGGAATCGCTGTATTCTTCGTTTGTTTGTTTTAACTTTCATCGGTTAATTAATGCTACAGCTATCCTTCTTGAAAAACAGCAAGGGTACTATAAACCCATAATTGGGAGGATTAGGAGGTCCATACCTTTCAAGATAGTATTATTCCGAAAGTGCACAAAATGGTGGTACCAGAGTTCGAACCTACATCATACGTTGTCATAGCCCGGCAATTTAACCATTGTGTCACGTCGACCTCTGCGCAATATTTTGATAATTGTTCCTTTGCAGCGCCTAAATTACGTAACCAAAGCAGTTGAAGCCGTGATAGGTACCTGCTGGGGTTAGTAGTATCGTGGTTGTTGGTGCGCTGGCATATCAACCTCTATGGGTTATTTAATCTCCACTCTTTGATGTTTCATACGTATTGTATTTCTTCTGACTTTTCATTTTTTTTTGTATTTTAAGAACTCCTTTTTTCAAGAGGGATAGGAGGTAGATATGTTTGATAGTATTGTGGTAAGTAGTGTGCTGACACGTTGTGCATTGATTCACACTGAATGTGATCTGAAAGTCACATGGGGGAATGAGAAACGTAGTCTAATTCGGAAAATTACGCTTAGGATCCATAAACCTCGAAGACCCGGGAAGGTCAAGAAGGATTCTAAACGAGGATTCTGATGCCATGCTTTAAGCAATAGAGGCAGATCCTGTAAGTAGTACTCAGAGAGTATAAGGTGAGCCTGTCATCTCGGAGTCCAGTGTGGTTCGTTACCTTCGATAAAAGTATCCAGAACTACTGAATTGTGCTACACCTTTTGAAAATATTGCAAAAAAGTACTTTAGTATTATTACAATCTAACAAGATTGGATTGACAGTGGTTAGTAAAATATCACTCGGTCTGAAATATCGGGTTTATGGGTATAGAGGTTTAAAGTATCGGGAGTCCAGTGGTGGTAGTATTCTCTGCTGTTGCAAAAAGATGAGAGACATACAAATCACAGATCTGCTAACTGAAATCCAAACGAAAAACTCCCTTGGATTTTCACACGGTCACAGGGTGTGTCTTATACATACACCACATTTCCATTGTGCCTCAATTTTTGTTTTGTCTACAGCAGTTTGGATCTGCTTTTTATCTTCAAGGGTCAACTTACCCCAGTAATTTTGTACTGAACGACACAAGACTAAACAATGTGTAATGGGTCAATCGAAGGTTTTCTATATTTTGGTAACATGGAGACCAAATTGGTAGCACCGAATAACTTTGCCGAGGCCGTGACATTGATGAAACACACTGAACTACGAGATGCCGTACTCGCCTGATACTCTCCAATTACTTCTCGCCGGATTTGCTTCAATGGCTTGGCGTACTGTCTAAGAAATCACGATTTTAGGACTAGCAGACGTTGCCTGACCGTCGAAGTTCTTGTTACACGAGCGAAATATCTTCAACTTTCTGGTTACTCTTTTGTGATCATCTTTGCTTTTATCGTTTGTACAGAAATGCTTATGGTTGCATCTACGATAACAAGACCCAATTCAAACTAGTTAAGCCTCAGTTTCCGAATTAGACGACGTTGTATCTTCATATGTCCAGCTTTCAAATCGCAGATGAAGTGAAGCAATGCACAACGTGACAGCACACCAATTACAACAATACTACCAAACCCAGCTACGTCCTGTCACTTTTGGTTAATATGGAAAAAAAAAGAAAAGACAGGAGAAACAGATTAAATGCGAAGGGTAAAAATGTTGAAATTAAATAACCCATGAAGGTGGATGTGCCTTTAAACAAAGAAAGTAAACCAAGGCAGTGCTAGTTGTAACTGAACAGGTTTTAGTTATGGTAAAAGTTAAATAATTAGGAACACTATATATATATGTATATATATATATAAATATATACGAGGATCATTAAATAAGTTTCCACACTTTTTTCGTATGGGCACTTTTATTGATAGTACACACATGAAACTCTAGTCCCCTTCGAACTAATCTCCTCCGGTTGCAATGCACTTGTTGTACCGTTACAACAACTTCTGGAAGGCCCCATGGAAGTCCTCTTGTGTGAACGTGTCAATGACCTTTATCACAACCTCTTTCATCTCCTCAATTGTCTCATAACGACAGCCTCTGAGCTTAGGGAATAACCAAAAGTCACAGGGAGCAAGGTCTGGACTATAGGGAGGCCGAGGAACTACCTTTATGCGCATCTTGGTCAAATAGTCTGTGACAACGATGGAGTTGTGGACTGGTGCATTGTCCTGGTGGAAATGCCACTGACCCGATTTGAAGAGTGCTGGCCTCTTTCGACGGAATCTCTTGCTGAACACCCTTAAAACCTCAACATAGTAACCCTAACCCTAACCGTTTGGCCAATCAACTCTGGTGTATTGACTCCATTACTCCTCCCACACCTCTCATCATCCCTCAAAGACTCCGTGCCTTCCTTGAATCTCTTATGCCACCCAAAAACTGACGTTCGATTCATGCAAGATGCTCCAAAGGCAGTCTGAAGCATTCCATACGTTTCTGTGGCATTTTTCCAAGTTTAAGACAGAATTTTATTGCATCTCATTCTTCTAAAACTTCCTCACGTCCAAATTGCATTTTTGAAATTCACTAGCTGTGACGATCAGGCTTTAGTATAGTGTATTCCAGTTCCTGTTGTAGCTGCTCATTTGAACCCAAAATCATAAAAATTGGTCAGTCATGTCATAAGATGTATAGCAATAACATAGTGAATTTACAAGAGTCTACAACAATTTTAAATGCCTGTACAAAAAAGGCTGGAAACTTATTGAATTTACCACGTATATATGGGCGGTGTTTGGCTGTAAATAACCATCAAAGCTTGATATGCAATTAAACCAAATACCCTAACCTATTTTTTTATTTTTTATTTTTATGTTTCTTTTTTACTTCTCTTTCTTTATTCCTTCTTTTCCCCTTTATTTCTTTCATAAAGAAATTTTTCTTTTTTTCTTTTTCTCCTGCTCTTCTTTCTTTCTTTCTTTCTTTCAAAGATTTATCTTTACTTTCATTCTCTCGCTTTTACTCTTTTCTCTTGTCCATAACTCTTTTCTTTCTTTCTTTCTTTCTTTCTTTCTTTCTTTCTTTCTATTTTCTAACATTCATCTTTTCTTTCGATCTCACTTGTCTTTCTTCTTTTGTCATGTATTCATCTCTCTCTCTCTCTCTCTCTCTCTCTCTCTCTCTCTCTCTCTCTCTCTTCTATATTCTGTCAGTTTCTTTTTTTCTTCCTTTCTTTCTTGGCGCTGTAAAATAAACCTCCTGCACCTCTGCAGAATTGTTAGACATCCACCATCCGGTCAATGGGGCCAACTGCTGAACGTGGGTGGAGACCCATAATACCAGAGGATGGAATCTTAGAGATCGGTGACCCATGTATCAATTGATTAAATTACCTGCAACACTTTATTTCGGCCCTTACTTAGGCTTGATAGGTCTGAACACTTGGTTGCTCATTTTAAGCCCTTACTCCTATATAATTTGTTACATATTGACCCTTGACCGAGCCGTCAATCAGAGATGCACCTGTGTAAATAAGCGGAAGAAGATCATGTGATCTAATCAGAAAAAAGTGGGCATTATAAAATAATATACGCAGATGCCCGCGGCAGTTGAGTCAGTTGAATGCCAGAGTAAGAGTCAGTTTGTAGTCTGTGAGAGCGCCCCGTTGTGGGCTGCCACCTCCAGTTGGGCGGCCTCCAGTTGAAAGAGTTAGAGACAGTGAAGGCCAGAGTGAGAGCCAGTTTGCAGTCACTGGGAGCACGCCTGCTAGGGCCTGTGGCCCATACCAGGCCTCAGAGTGAGTATCCCTGGCCGAGAAACTGAAGTGCAAAGAGGGTGTTGAAGATAGCACATCGTGCTGTGGTCAAGAGAAGAAGTTATGGGTAAATATGGAAATCTGTCTTGTCTCCCCCTGTCCATCTGTCTCTCAAACCACAGAAGCTTCAAATCCTTTCGAAAGAATAAAAAGACCTATATATTATTCCTTCTTTCCTCAACCGCAATGCAACACAATTAAATTCCTGCCATATTCTTCAAATTGCTGTTATGGCAAATGAATACCCAAATTTTATCTTAAATGTGTTGAAAAGTGGTGGTTAAGAGTCAAACGCATCGAGAGAAACACCATCATCATCATCATCATGTCGTACCAGCAACACGGATATCCCTGGCCCTCTCTCGCCACTTCTCCCTATCATTCATTGCCTCTGTCAGGTCTTCATGGCTACATCCCATATCCTCACATAGCTGCTGTATGTATGTTCGAGTTGGTCGTCAGGCTTTTGCTCGGCCATATGTGGGGGTCCATAAGAGAACATCACTTATGAGCTCGTCCCCGCTTCTCCAGCGGTGTCCTGCATGTCTGGTTCGTCTAACTTGGATAGTTTTCGTGATGGGAGGCAGGTGGCCGTATCGAGAGAAACAGTTGATCCAAACTATTTCTCCCAACATATTAAATCACATGAAGTTAATAAAAATTATCTCAACTAGTATATTAAATCACATGAAATCAAATATAAAAAAAATTTGGCATTAGATAGTCCACAAGTGTTGATATGCCATTAAACAAAACAACCTTTCTTTTTTATTCATTCTTTCTTAATTTTTCTCTTTTTTCCTAACATAACTTTTTTCCTGTTTCTATTGGTCTAATTTGCCGAACTGTCTTTCAGTCGTTGGCTCTAATTTCTTTTACGTCAAACCCAACCTCTTATTTATTGACAGATTTTCATTCTAGGCCAAACTTGTTTACAACGATCAAATCAAATTTGCTAGAGTCTGATTACCCTCTGATCCACACCTACTCGGAACCTTCTGATTCGGATAATCAGACGATCTGTTTCACGCCTTAACAGCCACTCACCTTCGCTGACGAATCGGCCCTGGTTAAACAAATCTAGATTTGCGAAAATCACAATTACAGGAAGTTTACCGTA
The DNA here is from genome assembly GCA_963585895.1 of Sepioteuthis lessoniana. NCBI lineage: Eukaryota > Metazoa > Mollusca > Cephalopoda > Myopsida > Loliginidae > Sepioteuthis > Sepioteuthis lessoniana. The sequence goes on along the minus strand of OY757938.1, from coordinate 59,090,546 downwards.
GACACAAAGAGTATTTTATTTTTCAATCTTTCAGTTATTAGAATTGTAATTCAACAAGGATGGTCCCCATACCTCCCCTTCCTTCTTACATACGATAATCGGCTATAAGATTCAAGATTGGCCAACATAAAAGTTGGCGACCGAAGTCGAGGGCAACCGAAGGCTCCCTTTTCAAGAGGTACTACACCAATGTGTAGGGGAAGACACTACTCCCTCCCTTGAATTACTCCACTTTATCCTTGATACGTACCTTATAATGCTGAGTGCTAAGCCAGGAGGTATCGAGTATCAATTTTAAGTCTTTGGTATGACTCGACCTGTGATTGCATCCCAGTCTTCGGGGCCATTAGTGAACACTTAACCCACTAGGCCATACTCTCATATAAAGTGACCAAATGAGGTTTATATTTTAAACATAGTTCATTTGTATTGCACTGCTTGGATCTCACTGGTCAAAATATTCATTGACAGTACATATGACGTCATCATAGGAAACTTTCAGACCGCCTTCTCTCTCTCTCTCAATATATATATATATATATATATATATATATATATATATATACGTATAATTTTCTGTTAAAAAAACAACAATCGGTCACATTTAAATGATAAATCTATTTCCATCCTGTTAAAAGCATTGATATAAATCAATGCTCTAAAAAATTAACAGGAATTCTTCAGATCAAACTAGAAATCGATTAAGTCCTGTTATTTTTTAGAGCATTGATTTATATCAATGCTTTTAACAAGATGGAAATAAATTTATTATCTAAATGTGACCGATTGTTGTTTTCTTTTTAAGAGATAATTATTTGCTCTGTAGATTTTATTTACATTGAGCTCTTTGCCAGGATTATTAAAATTTAATATTTTATTCTTGAACATTTTATTGGTCCTAATTGGAATTATTCCCTACACTAGATTTACTGGATTGAATAATATATATATATATATATTGTGTTGATTTTAGCAGCTATTTATTTATACGTTTAACAAAAGAACTTTCCATTTTTATGATCATATGTTTTTTCTCTATTTTTTTTGCTAGTTTCGTTGTGTCAGGGCCCAATGAAAGAGAGGTTCCTTTCCCAAGTGCTTTTGATCATATCGATTGATCGTCTTATGGGGACGTTTTTTATGCACAGTTAACATTTTGTTTTGTTAGAGTGCGAAACTACTGAAAATGTTTTTTATTTTTTAGGTGTTTTCGTTAGCATATTAGATATTTAGTATTTTAGTACCTGAAAATTCTGTTGTCTTAATCAAACATGTCTAGACAATATATGTATATATAAGAATTAACAACTCACGATTGAATAAATCCTGGTATTGATTTTATTTCCTTCTGCAATACAAGTTTGTCTACCAATAAGGCTTGAGAGCCCGATCTACCCTATTATATACACATGACTGGGCTAAGAGATGGATTACACAAGAGATTTAGGGCAAAGTGAAACACAAGATGCCATACTTAGGATTTGAACTCGTGCTCATCAAATCAATTCAATCACGCCTACGTTAAATTTCTGAATCAATGACTTGTTGCAAAATTGATTTTGTTTTTAAAAATATCAGGAAAAAAGCAGAAAAGTTTTAAAATATTTGTCTTGTTTATTTATTTTTCTCTTTTTTTCTCTCCGTGTCTGATTGTTGTTTACTTAGCTATTAAACGACACTCATTTTTCAAAATGTCTCCTAAGCGTCAATCTTCAATTGGACTCAGGGCTGCCGGCTGGGAAAAGGAAGAATGTTCGGTAAACAGGAAACAAAAGAGGATGCAATGAGATGCCGTGGGAAAAAGATGGATGGAAACGTTTTGAGGCGAGACACGAAAAGATGGAGGCAAATAGCTTGAAAACCGATGTCACAATCATCAAGAAAAAAATCGTTTTACTGTCACAATAAACAGCTGTGATCCAGCTTACGCCTTCTTATCTATGATAGAGGTTTACTTCAACTAGTATAGCATGATAATAAAAAAGAATTCAAAATTAGTTCAATTTATTTTGCTTTTAATATCAGCAGAAGATAATAAACCCAATATGAGTTTTTGACATTTTTATTTTAGATTGTTCAAACGAAGATTATCACTATTATTATTATTATTATTATTTACTCATTAGAGTTTTTCACATCAGCGTTAGCTGATGGCTTTTCACTGGAGTTTGAGTGACAGCAAGTCTCCTCAAGTCTCCAGGACTCTTCACAGTGTTCTGGCTGTTCTTAATAATGTAGTAGTTTGTATGGTCTCCACTCGTCCGCCAACTTTACAAGTCCTTCAGTCCCTTTAGTAATCCTTTAGTTACTGTTCCAAACCCACCAATTTCAATTGGTATAATTGTCACTGTTCCAAACCCACCAATTTCAATTGGTATAATTGTCACCTTGATGTTCCACAGTTTTTCCAATTCCCTAACAAGGTCGTGGTACTTATCTCTCTTTTCACATTCTTTCAGTTTTATTCTGTGGTCAGCTGGGATAGTAAAGTCGACAATTTTGCAGATTTTTTTTTGTTGATTATTATAAGGTCTGGTCTTCTGGCCGAGATTAGGTGATCCGTTTGTATATTAAAGCCCATTAGGAGTTTGCGTGTGTCATTTTCAAGGACAGGTGCTGGGTTGTGCATATACCATTTGTTGGCATGGTCAAATTTAAATTTCTTGCACATTTCCCAGTGGATCACCTTGTCCACCCAGTCGTGTCTCGCCTTGTACTCCTTCTGTGCCAGTTTGCTGCATTCTCTTATTATGTGATTGATGGTTTCATCTCTGTCACCGCAGAGTTATTATTCACTCATTAGAGTTTTTCACATCAGCGTTAGCTGATGGTCTTTCACTGGAGTTTCAGTGATAGCAGGTATCCTCAAGTCTTCAGGACTCTTCTCAGTATTCTTGCTGTTCTCAATAATGTAGTAGTTTGTATGGTCTCCACTCGTCTGCCAACTTACAAGTCCTTCAGTCCCTTTTGTAATCCTTTAGTCACTTTTCCAAACGAACCAAATACAATTGGTATAATTGTCACCTGCATGTTCCATAGTTTTTTCAATTCTCTAGCATGGTCGAGGTGCTTATCCTTTCTTTAAAATTCTTTCAGTTTTATCTGTGGTCAGCCGCGAAAGTAAAGTCGACAATTTTGCAAGTTCTCTTTTTTTGTGTTGATGATTATTAAGCCGAGATTAGATGATCTTTGTGTATATCAAAGTCCCATCGGAGTTTATGTGTTATTTTCTAGGACTGGTGATGGGTTGTGGATATACCATTTGTTTGTATGGTCGAATTTAAATTTCTAGCACATCTCCCTGTGGATCACCTTGCCGACCCGCTTTGATATGATTGGTTCTTATTGCGTTGGTTTGTGCTGCTATTAGGAGAGATTCTGTAGTTTCCCATATTAATAGAAAATAATGAGTGTCCATCATTGGTGAAAGAGAAATATCCTATCTTATACTTTTTTCTCTAGCTTTCTTGCTACTTATTTCTTATCAAGATTCATTTGCTAAAGATGTTGCCCCAAGGTTCTACTCCCAAGCGCTTTCGATCATATCCCTTGATGTCATCAAAGGAATTTTTGTAGGTATTGTTTATTTTTGTTTTTTTGGGGGCGAAATTTATTTTTGTTGGAAAGGTTTATTATTGATGGGAATGCTTTGGTTAGCATGTTAGTTGTTGAAGATGTTTAGTATATTAGTACTCGAGTTGATTACTATTTTATTTATGTTTGGTCGATTATTTTTCATACCGATGGCTTCAAGGGTTTTGTTGGCATTTTTGTTATTATTTTTATATATGACTTTGTGGTTATTGGTGAGGATTTTTCGTATTTCGCCAGATGTGAATGTATCGGTGTTATTACTTATGTATTGTAGTTAATATGTTGTTTGGTGGTATTAGTATCAGATATGTAATATGTAAGACGACACGAAGGAGTGGTTGTAGTGTGGCTAATGTGAGTATTTGGAGCTCTTTTAGTGTTGTTCAGGACACACTCTATTAAGGGACAAATGAGTTTGTAAACTGCATGGGTTTGGTTGAGGCAGGATTTTGGGGAGTTTGTATTATTTTCAACAATAAGATTTGATGTTTTGAATTTGGTGTTATAGTAATTTACTACACTTTTTGCTTTGATGTGACACAAGGCTAAGTGAATGGGAGCACCCAATGAGGCTCGAACTCACTCTTGCAGGTTTGCTAGGAAAACTTGCTACCCGAGTCGCCCTTTGAATTTGGTGTAATAGAGGATGAGTTGAAAACTGTGGAACGTGAAGGTTGTCGTGTAACACATAATAATTCTAAATCCCTTAATAGTTACCTCCTCCTCCTAGCGACCGTTTTTAGAAGTAGGACTAATCCTTAAATGGTCACTGATCAAGGGACTTCCGGTTTCGACATTTTCTTGTCAGATTTCAACGAGACAAGACATAACTTCCTCCGAGTTAACTTTAGAATACGGACCAAAATGGTAAGAGCCTTTCTTTAAGTTATTTAACGTTAGTGTCACTACAATATTTCCTTATAATTTACGACTACGACTTCTTTCTATCGATATTTACACGAGTACCTTTTTGTTTAGCATGGATTTTTCTGGAGTTGTTAGCTGTCGCTTACTGATGTTGACAATGGCTTCCACTTGTAAGTAATCGGATTAGATTTTCATATTGCTGGTTTTCATCTTCTCCAACTTTTTCTTTATAATAACGTGGTGACAATACCCTGTAAATATGTTTGGTCCTTTAAACGAAGTGTCCGTCTCATGTCAGTAATATTTCTCTTTAATTCCATTCATTGTTATTGGGAATTCAGTATCGACTACTTTATTTCCTCCTTAGTTACGACTCTGTATTTAGGGCCTTCCGACTATACTGTGTTGGAGTATTCATGTTAGCATTAGCACTGGTCTTCACTAGCTTCTTCGTACCATCGTCCTAGTTAAACTAAGTCTACTAAGAGTCCTTTTATTTGCTCTATTGTGCAATTTCGAACTTATTTACAAAATGTATTTCTCTTTCAGTTTTTTACCACACCATAAATTCCTATACTATACTTGAAACAGCGGTCGTGTCGATACTGCTATATGGATGCACTACTCGGACGCTAACTAAATGGCTGGAGAAGAAGCTGGATGGCAATTACACAAGAATGTTGCGAGAAATATTGAACAAGTCCTGACGGCAACACCCTGCAAGGCACCAGCTATACGGTCACCTGCCTCCCATCACGAAAACTATCCAAGCTAGACGAACCAGACATGCAAGACGAGCTCATAAGTGATGTACTCCTATGGACCTCCACATATGGCCGAGCTAAAGCAGGATGACGAGCTGGAACATACATACAGCAGCTATGTGAGGACACGGGATGTAGCCCTGAAGACCTGGCAGAGGCGATGAACGATAGGGAGAAGTGGCGAGAGAGGGTCAGAGATATCCGTGCTAGCGCCGCGACATGATTATGATGATACGGTGAATAAATCTGTTAACACCAGCAATTCATCTTTAGAGTCTTTATTGAGGGAAATTATTTAAACAAGCGCCATAAAGACAACCCCAACGTTTAGAGGAAACGAGGAGGGTCTACATATGACGCGACAAAGATGTTGGGTGATACCAATTGTATATGGAGGAATAGGAATTTTGTATAGCCGGAATGAAGAGTCATTAACACTTGTTTATAAAAATATTAACTCCTTTATTATGAAACGGTGTGATGTTTGTGTGAGAGAAAGAGAGAGTTGGATAGCCATGGTTGACACCACGTTGCAATATATATATTCAGAACACTGCTTTTTCGTCTTCTTTCACGGGAGTCTGATACTGAGCCGTTTTTCAACCCGTGGGGCGCACCCCACTCCGGCTGGTGCCCGAGACGACTTGGCTGACAGCTGAGGTCTAAAACTCCCGTTATTATATATTGTTCTGACGCCTACACATTTTTCTTTCCGGTGCAATTTCCGTTGCATTTATGCTGTCCTTTGTTTACCATAAGATACATCTACACACCCTGTTTACGAAATCCACACTAACTGTCTGTCAAAGGTTAATATGTAACAGAAACAATTCCCAAAGGATTTCGAAAGGAGATTGGAGTAATTAAAGATCAGAAAAAGTTCGAGACTATTCAAATCACCACATTATTAAGATTAACTTGAATGCTCAGAAGAATCCTATTTACTGCCATGATTAGCAGGCGCTCTCTCGATAGCCAGCATAGAGGACCTGATAGGCATCCTGTCAATGTTGACTCTTCTTATTTCAGATTGACAAACACAGACCAAAGCAACAATTCAGCAGAGACAACAACAAAAATGGACGAAACAAGACTATAAAAAAGGAATCTTCTGTTATTTTTTTTTAAAAAAGCAGTCTTACTTAAAGAAGTGATAGAAAAGGATGATCAAAATTTAATAAAAAATCCGTTGAATTTAATACAACAAACCAAAAAATTACCGACAAAGAATGATTTTAAAGAAAACTGGTTTTCTGACGTTAAAATACTAAAAATATGTGGAAAAGTAAGTCGTGAATAAATTGTTCAAGAGTCCCCCAAATGAGCTGAAACAAAATACTGAAAACCAAAATATCACGCCACCCATCATCCCAACATCAATGTTAACGCAAGAAAAAAGAAACGATTTAGTGTCAATAAAAATGATTATAACACAAAGAAGGTGACATCATCATCTTCGGACCGGAAAAATATCGACATAGAAACAAAAAAGCGTTAATATCAATATCCAAGAAGTTATAATTAGATTATTTTAAAAAATCCTCCTAACCGACAATAAAACCGACCTAAACGATCTAATTTATGCAGTAGCAAAACGAGTCACTCATGTTCCGAGGAAAAACCTACCAGCAAAATTCGAAGTGAGAAACTAATAATATTAGCCAGACGAACAGATAGAGATAGTCAAAAAACCCTGAAAACCTGCCGATTAGCGGACTTTGTCATCCAGACAAATCACAGAGTAAAACATAAAGAAAGCAAAAAGAGAGATACGTACCGAGATCTTGCTATGTGGAACATGTCATCATCATCATCATCATATCGCGCTGGTAGCACGGATATCCCTGACCCTCTCTCGCCACTCCTCCCTATCGTTCATTGCCCTCGGTAGGTCTTCAGGACAACATCCTGTATCCTCACATAGCGGCTGAATGTACGTTCGAGCTGGTCGTCCTGCTTTTGCGCGGCCATGTGTGGGGATCCATAAGAGTACATCTCTTATGAGTTCATCTCTGCTTCTCCAGCAGTGTCCTGCATGTCTGGTTCGTCTACCTTGGATAGTTTTCGTGATAGGGGGTAGGTGGCCGTACAGTTGGTGTCTTGTGGGGTGTTGCTGCCAGGACTTAATACCAATTGGTGTTACCGTCACTCACATGTTCCACTTGTTCAGAATGCTTCGTGCAATCCTGAACAAGTGGAACATGTGAATGACGGTAACACCAATTGAGATTAGTGTGCTCGATAAAGTCACGAAATGATTGGAGCAGGGATTGGAGGACTGGGAAATAAGAGAACGGGTGAAGACAATCCGAACTACAACATTGCTGAGATCGGCAAGAATACTGAGAAAAGTCCTGAAGACTTGAGGAAACTTGATGTCACTTAAACTCCAGTGAAACACCATCAGCTAGCGTTGGTGTGAAAAACTCTCAAAAGAGAAAAATCGTAAATGTACACATAAACGTATATCATATCATATTTACCAACCCCTCCGTTCGGGCAGGATATGACACAAGGTCAATTTTTAAGCAGATTTTAACAGGTTTGAATTCAGAGTTTTCCTTCTCCTAGACTAGTTGCCTCAGTAAGGCTGAAGAACTTAGTCTGCCCTACTATTTAACCATAGATGGAGGGAGAATAATTGGATTCATACTTTTCCCAAGGGTATTAGTGCTATGCGAAATGCAGTCAGTCTCGTCCAGGATTTGAACTCGTGTCGCCATATCCATTACACCACGGGCACCTCACAAATAAACGTATATAGGCGTATAATTGAAACTATATATGTTAGTTTTACCACTAATTATATATATATGTGTGTGTGTGTGTGTGTGTGTGTGTGGTCATAGCAATGGCTGTACGACCACTCACTTCCCATCTTACAAACCATCCAAGTAAGACAAGCAAGACATGCTGAGTACTGCTGGATACCAGAGACGAACATAAAAGCGAAGCTCTCCAGCAGGCTCCCACGCATTGACACATAAGTGTTGCCCGACCAGTAAAGATTTATATACATCATCTACGTAAGGACACTAGATGCCATCTAGAAGACCTGCTAAGAACAATGGACGATAGGGATGGATTGCGAGAAATCTAAGTAAACCGTGTTATCAGCACGACTGAATGATGATGATGATGATGTATGTATATATCCCTGTGGGGGTTGAGCACTTTGGCGAAGGAATTTACGGCTGCCACTTGCATAATGCAAAGCTTTTCGAACGAATAGAGCACTCTGGTATCCGATCAGGTATAAAATGTAAACAAACGAACGCTATTACTTAACACCCTATAATTTCCGAGCTGACGTGGTACGCTTGTTAGCTGAGCGGTATGATACTAAGTCTAACGTAAAGTTGGGCGGGTTTTGATCCCAGATTCAAGCGTCCTACGTGTCTAGCCACACTGAAGAGTTGTGATACAACGAAACAGTCTGTCTGTGGATGACAATATATATATATATATATATATATATATAAACACTTAGCCTATATTATTGTTGGTGACCGTAGTCGAGGGTGACATAAAGGTTCCCTTTTCGATAGCTACTACACCAGGTCACCCGGGCCATTGGCGAACACTCTGTTATGCTAATGCCCGGCCAGTATATATATA
>OY757938.1:58994203-59076703 GCA_963585895.1 Sepioteuthis lessoniana | reverse complement strand
AAAAAAAGAATACGGAAGTGAGTAAAAAGTTTTGCAATATTTTATTACGCAAAAGTTTGGCGTTAACATTACGTGACTAAAGCAGTTTAAGCCGAAGTAGTACCGGCTGTGGTTGTTAGTGTAGTGGTAGTAGGTACGCTGACACCTTGTGTGATTATAAAGTCGAACTGTTATGTAGTCTAATCTAGGAACTTATGCTTTACGAGTTTGAACTCAGTCATAATGCCGTGGAAGGATTCAAAATATTCCGGCTCGATTTGTGACACTATGAAGGGGGTGCGCAAAGCAGACGATCTTTTTGTTTGTTTTGGCGCGAAACCAAACAAAGACCTGAGCTCGAGATCTCGACACGACCGGAGGTGGGCAAGGGAACGCGAGAGAAGCAATTAAAATAAGGGACTCAGAGTAGGAGTTTGCGAAGGGTGGCGCAGAGGGGCAGTCGACAACGGTCAGCAGAAGGAAGCAGTGAGGGAAGGCCAGTCAGGATGATTTGGCATTCCTAGTAGCATTGTAGAAATTTCGCAAGAAATACATGCTAGCGTTAGTCTGTAGATGCACAGGGAATGCAGTGTCACAGAACCACCCTTCTTGCACTTTGAGTTGACCGAAGCCCTTATTGTTCGTTTGTTCTTTGTTCTTTTCCTCCCGCTCCCTCGGTTGTATTTCTTGTGGCCATAAAGAAATGTGAAATGCCCCAGTGGAAACCACTAGATGATTCACTGGCCAAGACAGAATTGTTCAAAGAAGTTGATGTATTCGGAGGGCCGCGGGGGTATTGTCACAGATTGATTTTTTTGTTTAATGTCATATCAATCTTTATGGGTTATTTAATGCTAAAGGAGTCATTGCTTAGGGAAAGTGATTGTATTATTTAATCTATGACTGGAGATAAAGGAGTTCATATTTTGTTCCCAAGAGTTTTGCCAAATTAAATGTAATAGCGTGACTGGAGTTCGAACTCACCTATTACGATATTCCAGTCTAGTAGGTTAGCCACTTCACCAGAGGTGTCCGAGTCGTCAAGAGCTGCAGAATACACCGATTGCTTCTCTGCAGACAGATAAGACTCCCCCAACGAGTGTCCTAGATATGGCCCGGAACAATCTGATGGTTAGGTTCCAGTGACGGGGAATGCGAGTACCTTTTTCTAGTCATTGCTCCGAGGTGCACTCCGGCCCGGATTGGTAGCACCTGATAGGGTCCTATCTAAAAAGAACAAAACTTTCTACTTATATTAAAATGAATTGTTTGGAATTAATTAACCGGCTCATTGATCAAGTGGGTAGAGTGTTCACCAATGGTCCGGGAGACCGGGGTTCAATCCCAGGTCGAGACATACCAAATGCTTTTTAAAAAATGGTACTTGATACCTCCTTGCTTAACACTAAGCCTTATAAAGTACGTATCAATGATAAAGTGGAGCAATCCAGGGAAAAGAGTAGCGGCCTCCCCTACACCTCGGTGTCGTAGCTATTGAAAAGGGAGCCTTCGGGTTACCTTCGATTACAGTTGCCAACTTTACTTTACTTACATTTAACTCTATATAAACAAAAAAAACGTAAATAAACTAAACTGAATTGTTTAAAATAGAACTGTTTTACTTTTAACTTTGTGTAAAGTAAACAAATGACTGGTCTTTAATTGAATTCTTTGTGATATATAGCTATACGTGAAAACATTCAATTTGATTGATATGCTAAAATGAATTGTTTGAAATGGAATTATTTGATTGTTTATCTGCGTGTAAACAAAAAACTTCGTACTTATGCTAAACCGAATTGTTTGAAATAGAATTGATTTTACATTCAATAATGTTACAACAAAAAATTGTATTTCCGAACCATTGAAGTAAATCCGGTGACTACCCCCCAGAGAGTATCATGCAAACTTGGCATCTCACCTTCTAGTGGGACTCTTTCCCTTCACAACCACATCAAAGGCTTCACGTCAACAATGTTTTGCTAAATTTTTCAATAAACTCTAACATGTTCAATCGAGCATGCTTTGGTTTTTCTCAGATAAGAAAGATTTCTGCAAGGATCACAAATTAACCGTCGGCTTGCTCTGTCCACTCAAAATGTAGTGATTGTGATGAAAACCAAACACCCAGTCCTCATCATGGTGTTCGTGTAATATAATGGCCGAGGAATTTCGTTTTATATATCTTCCCTTTTGGTTTAGTTAGGCTGAGAACCTTTCGGCTCAGTGCATGGGTTAGTTAGGTGCAAACTTGAGCGCAGGTGTTGATGCGCGCGCGGAGAGGATGTGTCGTTCACAGATGTCAAAATAAAAACCCCAGATAGGATATGTGACATGGTGTGAATTACGTCATACACCGGAGGATTTGGGGGATTTGAGGAAAGTCAGTGAGTTGAGTTCTAGCGTCCGAAGAAGACGTTTGACTTTCGGAGCTCTCCGTGGCCTTGTGGTGAGTGTCGCGCGTGGTGGTGGGCAGATGGAAAAATCGTCATAGAAAGACTGTGCCTCTCTCTTCCTTTTGTCGAAAAACCTTTTAACTCAAAGGTAATAAAAAGTTTCGTACCTGAACTAAGAAGTCGTAAGTGTTTTTTGTGTTTCGGAATTCCTATGTTATCTATTTATGAGTTATGAACATTCAATGTACGTTTCACATATCCGTATATATGCTTATTATGGGTATGTTACATTTGGAGGGGTAACCAGTGACAGTGATGTTATGCTTCAATTCATCTTCCCACACGACCTCAAATTCAGCATGAAGGCCTACATCAAGAAGCCCAACGTGGTAATTTTTACTAAGAGGGTAACTGCAAGATCATACGTCTGGCAATAGGACTCTGCACACTGCTACACGAGCAAGAGAGCCCACCCTTGGCAATGAGAAAATTTCGGCGACCACATTACCTTTAACATCTGGCCATTAAACTCTTTGTTTAACTCAAAGATGGCTAGAATTATAGCTACCAAATTTTCTATAATTACCACAGCATGTTTTAAGAAGATTATTTTTAAAAACTTTAGTGTAGAGGATTTAGTTGATGGTGTAAGTGTAATGCTAACTTAAGACCCCTACTTTGTGTTCATCAGGTTAGTTAAACCAAGGATCGGGTAATGGTAAAAGAGCTGGAGTTTGGTCACGAAGAAATAAAGTTCAAACTCTAACTATTAACTTCAATTTTGGAAAAGGCATGAATCGTCTTATTCCTCCCAGCTATTGATTAAATAGTACCACTACTTTTCTTCTATAAGGATGGTTTTGGCATTAAATAAACCACAAAAGTTGATCTGTCATTGGTTTAACCATAAAAATTAGGCATTTATTTCCAAGCCAGTTAGAAAATCTAGATGTAAGATGAATAGCACTTTTATTTAAGAAAATAATAAGTTGGTTGGTTGGTTGGATAGATTTTATGGCATATCAACCTTTGTAGGTTATTTAATGCCAAATCCACTTTTATACAAATAGTTATTGTATAAAAGTGGATTTGGCATTAAATTAGTTACTCCTGCACGAAAAATATTTTTCATATAATCAATAGTCATAATAAAGAGATAATTAAGGACTTTCAGGACCGAACGAATAATAATAATAATAACAATGATAATAATAGTAAACAAAACGAATGTAATTGTAAAACTCAAAATAATTGTCCCATGAATGGATTATATAACTTACCAAGGAATTATTTACCCAAAAGAGAATATTAAGGATATATAAATTTATATCGGAATTTCCTCCACGAAATGGAAAATTAGATACGCGAATAATGAATTTTCTTTCCCCCATGAACATATGAAACACCAGACAGCCCTATCTAAGCATTTTTGGAATTTGAAAAATAAAGGTTTAACCCGTGAGTCTATATTGAAAAAGTCAAATACTCCAAAATGTTTTGATAGTTGATGTAATCTGTGCCTTGAGGAAAAAATACAAATAGTGATATACCCAGACCCTGAAAAATTATTAAATCAGCGATGTGAATTAATAGCTAAATGTAGACATAGGAATAAATTTAAACTATAGACAAATTTTCATAGATAATGCTTAAATAAAAAAAAAACATAGGATTAAATTGAGATTTAAGGTGAAATGAATAAAACTAAAATAAAATTAAAAAAAAGAAGAGAAGAAACCATGTGATGTGTACGCACTCTTCAATGGAAGGGTGACTGAACTAATAGGCACGAAAATACAATTTGAAATTAGAAATTTTAATTTCAAATTTTGAATTTAATTTAATATAAGTATTACTGTATCCTTACGTAAAGTAATTAAAGTTGTATTTCTCTAAATTAGTATTAAATCTGGAGTTTTAAGTTGAAATGTATTTAGAATTTAAAAAATTAATAAATAAAAAAATCAATTTACTATAATTCCAACCGGCAATAAAAAAAAACAGAAGTGGGCTAAATGAGGAGAAATCTCTTCAACCCTCTACTACCCACTCCCACCCTTCTTTCCTGTATCTATTCTGAATTATTTTATCCATAAGATCTGAGGAAGTCCAGTTATTTTTGGTGTTTTTGATTAATATCAAAACCCATAACAGGATGGAAATAAATCTATAATCCTAATGTGACCGGTTTTTTTTTTTTTTTTAAATAAATTATTGCTCTGTAATATCAGTTATATTGAGCTCTTTACCAGGAAAATTTAAATGTTCACTGTTGAATGTTTTGTTTTGTTTTTTGTCCTGATGGAATTACTCCCAATTCCGGTTTAACTGGACCAAATACTACTATATATATATATATATATATATATTAGAGATATAGGATTTGTAAATATAAGTCAACAAAGTTAAATTGTTCCAAGTATTGCGACGATTCACTAACAATTCAATTAAATATCAGTCATTTGTTTATACACAATTAAATGATGAAACAGTTCTATTTCAAACAATTCAATTTAGCATAAGTCATTTGCTTGCTTTCAATTTAAACGTCAATCAGTTCTATTTGACCCATAGATAGGATCCTATTCGGTGCTACCACTCCGGGTCAGAGAGGGCCTGGGAGTAATGGCAATGAAGGGGTACCACACATTTCTGAAAGCTCTAGCATAACTTGAACCTCGTCATCAGATTGTTTACAGTCATATCCGGGACACTTGTTGATGGGGTCTTACTCACCTGCAGAGAGGTAGTCGGTGTATTCTACTGCCCCAACTGACTGAGTTCATAAAATGGATATAATGTACAATAAAAGTTTCTTTTTTAAATTGATATTCTATACAATAAAAATAAAGCATGGCTATTTTGTAGCTATAAAAACCACGCAAACAAATTTGGTTCACGAGTGCGATTGATATCCAGACGCGATCAGTTTAATTTGACAATCATATTAAAATTACGTAAAGGAAATTTATCAAAAATCCTAATTACATATTTTTTTAATAATCAACCTATTTATAAAAATTTATTCGACATCTAATATAAAAGCTCGGCAAAGTTGAACGAACACTCAAATTTTCTGCTACTTTTGATAGAGATTGGAATATGTTGATTGTATCCTCTGGAGGGAGTCCACGAGGTAGTCGTGGCTAATGTGCTGGTGTTGTTTTTTGACCTTTGACAGGATGTTAGTTGTGGATTTCTAAACAGGATATGCACACGTGTAAACAAGGGACAGCAAAAATGAATCATGTGATTTGAGAACCGAAAAAAATGTGTAGGCGTCCAAAATGTTATATAAGAACCAGGGAGTCTGACGGTCAGTTATACGGAGAAGCGGTCAGCTGAGTAGAAAAGACGTGTCGTTTTGGCCGTCTGACGAGGGGTTGGGTGGCTCCCGGGTTGAGAAACACGAATAAATGTACTGAAATATGTTTCTCAAAGTGAGTTAAGAAGATATGGTGTAAATTTGAAGTTATGATGTAAAGAAAAGAATTTCCTGACTGACAATCTGAACATGAGTCTCAATGTAGTTTCAATGATAGCAGTCCGTCATTCTGCCTGTCTCTCGGTCTCTCTCATGCGACCAATTCGACCTTAAGCAGGACGACCAGCACGAACATACATTCAGCAACTATGTGAGGATACGGGATGTAGTCCAGACAACCTGCCGGAGGCGATGAACGATTGGGAAAAGTGGCGAGAGAGGGTCAGGGATATCCGTGCTACCAGCACGACATGATGATGATGATGTTTTTTTTATAACCATGTCACAGCATATGATCAGAGCATTTGACTGAGACATCGTAGTAAGAGAAATCGAACTCCATTCAGATAATTGCATTCACTTTCGAACGAATGCCCTTAGAAGAATGGCTTGGGCATAAAATAACCCACGAGGTTTGATGTGCAATTAAAAAAAGAAACCAAAACGAACCAAATCCTGTGGCGTAGGGGATAAAGTGCTGCCCTGTGACATCGTAATAAAAGAATGCGAAATCCACTCGAGCAGTTACGTTCGAACTAATACCTTTAGGAAAGGAATAAAGCCCTTTATTTCCACCCCCCATCATCTATGGGTGAAATAGTATCACTGCTATTCTTCGATAAATGTGGCTTTGATATTAAGTTACCCATGAAGGTTGATTTGCCATTAAAAACACACCAAACCAACAATTAAATCCTAAACACATATTTCGGCTAACAGTCTTAACTAGAAGACAAAGACCCCCTCTCCAAATAGTTGGTGATCGGGATATGCCACTAAACTGCATTTAGTTTTGATACCACTCAGATGGGGTTACAGTCAGCATATTCTGAGATTCCCCAACAGGAGATGATCAAAAACGAAAGTGCATGACGGTCATTTAACGTTAAAATGTGCACGAGGTTGGCGAAATATATATTAATCATTTAATTACATAATTAGTTTGGTCTGGTTTGGTTTTATGCCATATCAACCATTGTAGATTATTTGATGCCAAATCCTAATTATATATATACACATTAAATATATATGATTTAGTTTGGTTGGGTTTTATGGCATATCAACCGTTGTTGGTTATTCGATGCGAAATCCTTTTTATACATATATATTAAATATGTAGGATTTTAATTTATTCTTATCTATCTATCTATCTATCTATCTATCTATCTATCTTTTTGAATTTATTCTTATCTATCAATCTATCTAAATTTATTCCTATCTATCTATCTATCTATGTCAGTATGTTCATGTCTATCTATCTATCTATCTATTTTCTTGCCTCTTTAAGCTAACATGTTATAGGTTTTGAAGAGAATCCAGCCGATTCATTGCGACTCCAAAAATGTTCTTTTTATCTTCCCTAATCGTTTCCGTTCGTCTGACTTTATTAGACGTTAGTTGTTCTTATCTTGAAAGACGTACGTAGTCTCGATCTTAATGACGGTATTTTTTTACCTCACTGATTTCCATTTTGCAATCTTTGCCTATTTATCTAATCTATACTCCTAATCCAGCCAACAAACGATGTGGATTTATCAATATCTTTTCTCTTATTTGTTGATGTTTTGACAGCTCGACTTTCTTCCTTTAATTTTGATCTTGTTATCATATTATATATATATATATATATATATATATATATTATGAGAGAGTAAATCACTATGTGGTTATGTGTCGAACGAAGTGCAATATAATATGGAGAGTGCTCAATATCTATGATAGAGCTATTATGAATAAACTTCAAGAAACCTTAGGTTGCAGAACAATATTTTCCATGGATTAAATATATATATAATATGTATTTATTTATTATCATTATTGTATATATATATATATATATATACTGTGAAAAAGTAACAGAACAAAATCACAAATGCTAGTATGATAAATACACAAGCACACACACAGACTCACACACACACACACACACACAGATATATATATATTACATAAGGTATGCGCTCGTAATATTATAGTTATCGTCGTACATAGTGAACTCGGCAACCAGAGTTAAAATACTGAACGAGAATGTTTGTTAGGTTGGGCTGTGTCGGGTTTACGGCATATCAACCATTGTAGGTTATTTAATGCTAAATCCTCTTTATACATATATATTAAATATATATGATTCAGTTTGGTTGGGTTTAATGGCACATCAACCATTGTAGGTTATTTAATGCTAAATATTTTTTATACATATATATTAAATATATATGATTTGGTTTGGTTGGGCTTAATGGCATATCAACCATTGAAGGTTATTTAATGCTAAATCCTCTTTATACATATATATTAAATATATAGGATTTGATTCGGTTGGATTTTATGGCATATCAACCGTTGTAGGCTATTTAACGCCAAATCCTCTTCATACATATATATCAAATATATATGATTTGGTTCGGTTGAATTTTATGGCATATCAATCGTTGGAGGCTATTTAATGCCAAATCTTGTTCATACATATATTTGAATATATATGATTTGATTCGGTTGGCTTTTATGGCATATCAACCGTGGTAGGCTATTTAATGCCAAATCCTCTTCATACACATATATTAGATATATATGATTTGATTCGGTTGGCTTTTATGGCATATCAAACATTGTTGGTCATGTAATGCTACATCATGTTTATATATATGTGTGTGTGTGTGAGTGTGTGCGTGTGTGAACACATTTTGTAAATAGCATTCTAAAACTATCCCGAGCTGTTTTTGTCCACAGTTACATGGTTTTAAGTGTGTTACATATCCAGGTCGAAAAATATACAACCAAGATATGAATATGTGAAATAGTCTCAGGGAATCCCGAAAAACACGAAATTGGTTCAGGTACGAAACTTTAATTACCTTTTGGAGTTTAAGGTTTTTCGACATGAGGAGAGAGACACAATTTCTTTCTATGCTGACCTTTCCATCTGACTCCCACCACGTGCGGCCCCTGCCGCAAACTCTTGGTCTGGCCACGGCGAGCTCCGAAAGTCGACCCTCTTGTTCGGAATTTAAATCTCAACTAACTGCTTTTTTTCAAATCTCAAAATCCTCATCCCCGCTTCTGGGCTTGACGTCATTCACGTCCCCAGTCCCATTTTCTATCTGGGGTTTTTATTGTGACATCTCTGATTGTCACCTCCGCCCCTCGCGCGCGTGAACACCTGCGCTCAATGTGTGCACCTAACTAACCCATGCACTAAGCGAAAGGTTCTCAGCCTAACTAAACCGAAAGGCAAGATATATAAAACGAAAAGTGATGATATAAAAAAATATCCCTCAGCAATTATATTACAAGTGTTGCTATATAACCGTCACAATTTAATATCAGTGAATTGTTTGCACCCATAGATGGGACCCTGTCAGGTGCTATTATTCCGTGTTAAAGTGGACTTGAGAGTAATAGCAATGAAGGAGTACTCCCCATTGTCCAATAATCCGGGGCTGGAGCTTCGCCATGTGATTGTTTTATATAATATACAGGACACTTGTTGGGGAGTGAGGGCTTACGCTTTTGCAGAGATGTAGTTGGTATATTCCACCCGCCAAGCCGACTCGGCTAAACAAAATATTGTACAACACACATACTGTCTCCTGGCTTTAAATAACCCTCAAGGTTTATTGCTCTATAAAACCAACCAACCAACTAAAAGAACATGTAAGAATATACGTTCTTTATTAGATACGCCTGAGTCTACAGAAAACAACTCGAGATTATCGTTTAAATAATTGATGAACAATGCTATTTGGCTAGCAACCATGTTGGAGTATTTTGAATATGAAACATTTTAATGGCCAGACAGTCATCCTCATCATAATAATAATTCTGACATCACGACTCACTTTTACCATCCGTCCTTATCGGCCATCTATCTGGGCAAGTCCTCATGACAGCATCCAGTGTCCGCACAAAGCCGATTAATGTAAGATTTTGCTGGTCGAAAACACTGGTGTGCCTATGTGTAGGATTTCATTCCTTATTTCACCTGCCGTACCCATCATGTTCTTGTTGATCTTACTTGGATGGTTTGTGAGATGGGAGGTAAGTGGCTATACAGCTACTGTTTAGTAGGAAGCTGCTTCTGGGATTTGTTCAGCATCCTTGTGTAATAACTATCTAGCTTTTTCATCAAAGTCCTATTGGTGCAGCATTATAGTAATACCAGCATTGTTTCAGCCAAGATCAGGGCAAAAGAAAGAAAAGGACCTTTTCTGCGATAAATAATGCAACAGCATGTTTGCGTCCATTTCCTGAAATGCTGTTATTAGGATTCATTTGAGTCCAAAAGACTGGGGTTCAATCCCAGGTCGAGTCATACCAAAGACGCAAAAAATGGTACTTGATGACTCCTTGGTTAACACTCAGTTATTATTAAGTACGGATCAAGGGCAAGAAGCAATCCTGCGAAAGGAGATTGCGCCCTCCTCTAGACCTCGGTATTGCTATTGAAAAGAAAGCCTTCAGGTCACCCTCAACTACAGTCGGCCAATTTACTTATATATATATATTAATATATCTATCTACATAACCTAATTGGTCGACGTAATTTGTTCCATGAGGAACAACCATAATTTTACGTTACACCATTCATCTCGTTCCAGTCTGATATGTGCGCAAAATTACTCCCAGTTCCACTCCGACTGGGCGTGGTAGAACTATGGGTTAAATAGACCTGTTAGAAAATTATTACCATTAGAAAGGAATACTTGGTTCCATATAACTGTAAATTAGTTATATTGAAATATTTACTAAAAACTTTGATTGATTACCCAGGATTATTATCATTATTATTTTTACTTTCTTGAAAACATGTGACTATGTGCAAACAAATTACTTTTATTAAACAGAAATGATAACATCAAGCAATATTTTTTTTTTTTAAATTTATACCATACATCATAGTTGATGCTTCGGGATGGGTCGTCAGTGATGTTTCCTTTGGGTTCATGGGGGGTTTCGGGTCTTTCAACATCAGACCCCCTCACCCAAATGACCCAGTTGGCATCGATCTAACTCCAACTCCCATCCCGGCAGCCAACCTGCGCATCCACACAAGGAGAAAACAAAAAAAAAAAATGACCATAGAACAGGCTCTATATATAATTTTGCAACAGCCAATCAGAGCTAAGCTCTACTGATGACTTCTAAATCTTTCCTTTAAAAATCGGGAGGCCACTTTACTCTGCTTTTTTTTTTTTTTTTGCTACAATGGGGTCGTTATTCGGTTATTTGTTCATTCCGGTATGTGTTCCTTCCTTTTTTTCCCCCTTTTTTTTTTTTTAATTAATTTTTACTTAACGAAAGAAAAAAAAAATAAATAAATAAATAAATAAAAAAATAAATAAATAAATGAAAACTGTACATAACTAAAGAATTGCGATTAAAACAAATTCGTATATAAAATGACATACGTTTAGTTTTGTTTTAAAACTTATCTCCATTAAACACTGTACATAAATATACAATTACGAACTAAATCAGACGCCGCGCATTACTATACGTTAAAACTTCCTAATCGAACGGTTTACGAATGAGAAAAGACAAAAAAAAAAAAAAAAAATTTAATAAAAAATATCTGTACATAAATATCAATTGCGATTAAAACAACAAACTCCTATATAAAATTGACATACGTTTAGTTTTTAAAATTATTTTCATTAAAAACTGTACATAAATATACAATTACGAACTAAAACAGACGCTGCGCATTACTATACGTTGCAACTCATTGAAAGGTTTACGAATGAGAAAAGACGAAATAAAATAAAATAAAATAAAAAAATACAAAATAAAAAAAAATAAAAAAAAATAAAAACCGAGGAGTACGTTGAAATCTTCATAAAAACATTGTCGTTTAAAATGCTATATTTACAAAACGGCTAAAACGTCTAAGATATTAATCAATTACATGAACCGGTTTCAAATGAACGCTTAAAGCCTAATACAAACACACTCCTTCGTGCGCAAAAAATAAATAGATAAAACTAAAAAAATAACAGATAAAAAACTAAATAAATCATACGTGTATATATCGTTTTAAATTAGACGATCTTTTTTTCCTTCCTTTTTAACCCCCCTTCTAATAATCACCTATCTACAACCCCAACTATCCGCCCTTCTGATCCACAACCAGTTTGTTGCTCTTTCAGCTGCAGTGGTAATATTTTTCAGGGCCTTACGTTTTCCCGCACCTGAAATGCCGATACTTGACAACGCTTTACTCATCGACCTTGCGTTACATCCGCGACATCCCACTTCGACTGCCTGGCATATTGCCTGCCAACCATTCATTCGACATTGCTCTACTAGCGGCTCATATTTGGCTATCTTTCTTTCGTGTGTGGACTCCATGTTTTCTTCCCATGGGACTGACAGTTCCCACATTATCACCTTCTTTGTGGAATTTGAAAACATTACTAAATCTGGTCGGAGCTTTGTCTCCACAATATGCGCTGGAAACTTCGTCTGCCTTTCCAGGTCCACCAACAATTGCCAATCTGGCGCCGATGACAACATCGATACTTTATTTTTTGTCTGCGGCTGTTTCGAGCTTCCCGCTCTAACAAAAATAACATTATGTCTTCCAGGACTGAATCTATTCGATTTTAATGCCTCAGCTACCACTCCAGCAATAACTTTGAGGACCTGGTCATGTCGCCAGCGATAACGCCCTTCACTCAATGATCTTGGGCATCCAGATAGCAAATGCTGTAGCGACCCTTTACCCCCGCACAACTGACATGCTGGGGTATCATTTTTGCCCCATGTGTAAAGGTTTGATGGGCTAGGGAGAAGATCATAAACTACCTGGATCTGGAATCTTAGCTGGCTTAAGTCGGCCTTCCACAAGTCCGACCAGGTAATTCGCCGCCGAACATAATTTTCCCATCTGGTCCAGGCACCCTGTTGAGACAGTCCTACCATTTTTGCCAGCCTAGTCTCCTCTATACCTTCTCTTACTTCTTTTTGCAAGAGCGCCCTTCTTTCTTTCCCTCTGGAGTTGTCTATCCTTGGACTCGGATAATATCCCAGGCCTCTTGTCCCACTGGCCACAGCACCGACCATAGCCTTCTGCTGCAATCTCTCTTCCGCAACCTTCAGTTCCCTGACAGCGCTCCACTTCCTTCCTGTGCGGATTTCAATTCCTGCTCCTGATACCTTTAAATCTCTGGAATCTCTATACATAATCGCCTCTCTTGTGCGTGTCACCACAAACTCTTCTTTGAGACCCCTGAAAGGAAGTTGGATCGCATTGGAGGTCCCATATAAAGCCGCGCTACTTAGGCTCTTTGGCAAACCCAACCATCTCCTTAAATAGCCGCTAATTTTCCTTTCCATTCCTTCTACCGTGGTAATAGCTACCTCGTATAACATGAGTGGCCATAATATCCGCGGCAGAATTGCGTGTTGATACAACCACGCCTTAAACTTGCCGGGCAATCCTGACTTATCTATCTTTCTTAACCAATCATCAAGGTCGCCCCCTATTCCTTTAATTGCTGCTTGATCCTTAGTACTGCTGTCGAACCACTTGCCAAGACTTTTTACAGGCTTCTCAGTCACAGTTGATATGAATTCGCCGGCGATTGTGAACCGTGCCGTGCTTTTAATCTTTCCCTTTTGTAGTACTAGGGACCTAGATTTTCCTGGTTTAAACCTCATGCGGGCCCATACTATGAGTTTTTCTAAGCCCCTCACTATCCATTTACAGCCTATGACTGATGATGTTGTCACTGTAATATCGTCTATGTAAGCTCTCAATGGAGGCTGCCGTATCCCTGACTTTACCCTTGGACCCCGACACTCCACTTCCGCTGACTTGATTATCATATTCATTGCAAGAGAGAAGAGAGTGGCTGAGATCGTGCATCCGGTTATAATTCCCCTCTCTAGCCTATGCCAGTCCGATGTCTTAGTATCCGACGTAACTCTCAGATTGAAGTTATTGTAATAATCTAAGATAAGGTTACTGAAGGAACTTGGAACATGATATCTGCGGAGTGTCTCTTCGACCACTTTATGCGGGATTGAACCGTACGCGTTTGCCAGGTCCAGCCATAGCACCGCTAAATTTCCATTATTTTCTTTAGCTTCACGTATAAGTTGCGATACCACGCCGGTATGTTCAATGCAACCTGGTATTCCAGCGACACCTCCTTTCTGTACTGAAGTATCAATGTACTCGTTCATTATTAGGAACTTAGATAGGCGCCTCGACAGAATACTGAAGAATATTTTCCCTTCTGTATTTAGTAACGATATTATCCTGAATTGATCGATTTCTTTGGACTTTTCCTCTTTTGGGATCCACACTCCTTCGGCTTGTCTCCACTGATCCGCAACTCTCCTCCTCCTCCAGATTGTCCGCAATACTTTCCATAATAAGTTTAGAATGCCAGGACATCGTTTATAAACTGTGTACGGAACTCCATTCGGACCTGGAGCTGCGCTTGTCCTAGCTGCCTTAACCACTTCTTGAATTTCCTTCCATGTTGGAGGTTTATCATTAAATTCAACACTTGGTGGTTCTGGACTAATCAAGGAGTTTATGTTATCGAGTTCCACGTCTCTGCTTGGATCACTGAAGGTGTTACTCAGGTGGGCGTTAATTTCTTCCGCTGGCCTTTCCAACATACCACTTCTCTTATCACCGAATAACTTACGAGCAAATCCGAATGGATTTGCTATGAAATTTGTCCTTTTCCTAGCTCTCTCCTTTCCCCTCCGTCTATGCCATTCTGCTCTTCGTATGGCTTTAAGTTTCGCTCGTAATAGACCCCTGAGTTCTTCAAGGGCTGGCCGAACCTCAGGTCCTGCGGCTGCATGTTGTTTCTTCAGGGATCTGAGCTCCCCTCTGATCTTTTTTATCTTTTCTGCCCTCCGATTCATTTTTTAAGGGACCTTTGGCTGTCTTGGTTCTTTATACCCAAATCTCTCCGCTGCAAAATTATTGATTATTACTGTGAGTAATTCTATCCGAGCCTCTACGCTTCCTTTTGAAGATAGACGTGCGATTTCGCAAACGTCCTTATCAAAATTCTGCCAATCCCCTATGCTGTTCGAGGGGGGCCATTTGATATTTGTTGTCGTTGACGTCGATTTAGGGGCGACATTTGCGTGGAGAGACTGGGTTCTGTGGTGTACTTCCTGACCCTGCTTCTCCTGCGTCTGATCAAGATCTTGTCCTGTGCGCTGCTCCTGTCTCCCCCCCCCCCCATCAGACACTTCATACGACCCTGGGGAATTTTTAATCCTCGCAAATTCTTGCAGGTTTTACCGCACACACATTTCGAGCTCATAATCCTTTGGTCGGTCGATTCCGTTTCCTGTATGTCCGTCCTATTGGGGACCTCATTCTCCCCCCACCTCTCGGGATCCCTTGGGGGTATTTTCCTGTGTGAATATCCGTAGCTTGTATTTAGGGTATCTCCTCACGGAGATTGCATTTAGGGGTGCTATCCCGTCTTGCCCCGATTGCCGTCTTCCCGGCTGCCAAACTGTCTCTCCAGTTCGTCACCAAATCTTTTCTTTGGTTGTCACCCGTTCTTTCTCGGTCGTCACTGGTTATTCCAGACTTATATTTATACCATACATCTTAGTTGATGCTTCGGGATGGGTCGTCAGTGATGTTTCCTTTGGGATCATGGGGGATTTCGGGTCTTTCAACATCAGACCCCCTCACCCAAATGACCCAGTTGGCATCGATCTAACTCCAACTCCCATCCCGGCAGCCAACCTGCGCATCCACATAAGGAGAAAACAAAAAAAAAATGACCATAGAACAGGCTCTATATATAATTTTGCAACAGCCAATCAGAGCTAAGCTCTACTGATGACTTCTAAATCTTTTCTTTAAAAATCGGGAGGCCACTTTACTCTGCTTTTTTTTTTGCATCAACTTTCGTGGGTTATCTAATTCTAAAGTCGTCTTTGTTCAAGAACAGTAGTGTTTAATCCCAGTATTGGGGTTAAAGAGTAACCCATAAATTAGCGGAGGAACGAGGGAGTTCATGCCTTTCCCAAAAGCATTAGTTCAAAAGTGAACCTAATTAGCACGGCTCGATTTTGAACTAGCTTACAACGATGTCAAAGTTCAGTACGGTACCCACTAGGCCACGAGGACTCCAAACTAAATATAGATGTACAATGAACTTGGTTCCCTAACTCGGTAGAAAATGACTCGATACGCGTTGAAATGCCGTTAAAATCAATTTATTCGCCCATTCCATTTTGTTACGACGATAATCATTACAGCAAGTGCTCCATACATATGACCTTATGCCAACTCTAAGTGTTATATAGTCATCTACAGCATGACAACGACACCATAATAAAGACAGACGCATGAAGGAAAACGCCGGAAGGCTTCTTTACAATTATAGTTACCTCTCACTTTATTGCAAGGGTTCGAAAGGGTTGTTCAAGGTTTGCATGTGAGAGGGAGCTGGAGACCGAACATAAACTTCATATTTTGACCCCACTGTTATGACCGTCACGTTGTGTCTTTCTTGTTCTCTTAGATGCTCAACCAGAGGTCTTGGGGTCCACTCCGTCGGGGCTTTTCCGAGGGCCCCCTCGGTCGGGTGTGGCCTTCCCTACCACATCTGGTCTCTACTGTCTGGAAGTCTGCTGGCAACTGCTCTGGGACCCAAACTCAACTGAGTTAAATAATAACTCAACGCCCACACGATCGCCCAATGGATCTTTGAAATCGAATGTTTAATCGTCATCAAGCGGAAATAACTGTCATGCAGTTCAGAGGTTACTCTCTTCCGGTGAATCACTGTAGTGGCACAATGGGACCTTCACCTTGTCCCATATTATAAGCCTTAATCCGCCCATGCGATCTCTTTCGATTACTGGCCATTGGAATGTGTCACTTCCTTCCGGTGTATCACCTTGGAATAGCATTTTTGGGCCGGGGCGAAGGTTTCTTTGGTTAATAAGAAATCAACGTCGTAGGTTATCTAATGCCAAAGACACCCTTGTAGAAGAACAGTAGTGGTGTTATTAAACTCATAGGTGGAGGAATAAAGGGTTTCATGCCTTCCCCAAAGGGCGTTTGTTTAAAAGTGAACGTAATAGGGTGACTGGAGATCGAACTCATTTACAAAGATGTCACAGTCCAGCACGTTAACCACGAGGCCACGATAACCTCCCCGTGTGATCTTTAGATTTCCAACCAAGTGAGTCTGATAACAACAAGTAACCACAGCAACTTTTCCAGCGGTGAGAGGAGATAGATGGGAAATAACATTAGATTATTTTAGTTGTTAGGATGGCTTCGTTTGTTTTTGTTTTTTTTTTGTTTTTTGTAGGTTTTTTTTTTTGTTAAATGGCATATCACCATTTGTGGGTTATTTAATGCCAAAGCAATCACTATGGATAGCCCAGAGTGCTGAAGCTGTAGAATACACTGACTCCGTCTCTGCAGAGGGGTACCCCCCCCCCATAATGAATTCCCTGACATGACATTACACAATCAGATGGTGAGGCTCCAGTAATGCTACAGCTTTGGGTAATGCGAAGCACCCCTTTATTGCAATCGCTCCCAGGTCCAGTGTGACCAGGAATAGTAGCACCTGTTAGGGTCCTATCTATAATTCAAATAGAACTCTTTGACATTTACGCTGAATGCAAACAATGACGTAGGCTAAATTGAATTGTTACAAATAGAATTGCTCTATGATTTTTCCGTGTATAAACAAATTGAATTCAACTGATTCATAGCAATACTTACAACCATTTACCTGTGTGCAAAAGAATGAGCTTATCATACATTTACCAACCCCTCTGCTCGGGCAGGATATGACACAAGGTCAATTTTTTAAGCGAAGTTTAACAGGTTTGAATTCAGAGTTTTCCTTCTTCTAGACTAGTTGTCTCACCAAGTCTTAAGAACCTAGTCTGCCCTACGATTTACCCATAGCTGGAGGGAGAAATACTTGGATTCATACCTTTCCCAAGGGTATTAGTGCTACGTGAAATGCAACCAGTCTCGTCCAGGATTTGAATTCGTGTCGCCGTGTCCATTTCCTACGACGATAACCATTACACCACGGGCACCTTATGCTCGTTTAAAAATGTTATCAACAATATGCGTTTGTAAATCATTTATATTCGAAATATATGTATAAAGAAGATTTGGCATTAAAAAAACAACAATGGTTAATATGCCATAAGAACCAACCAACCAACCAGCCAAGAATAGCAGTTGTGGTACTATTTAACGCATAACTCAGCCTAGTCCAGTGATCAAATTTGCTACTCCAAAAGCACCTAAGTAACCTACTCATTTCAGTTCATCCTACTCCTCACCCATGACCCTCGACACTTCGGGCCGCGGTGGTCACCATTCTAATATGCGTTCACTCCTTGACACGTCTTTGTTGCTTCTCTGGTGATGTGTCATTAGGCACGGTTCTGCATGGGTTGAAAGCGTCTGTGTCCCTCACGAAAACCTCTCCACCTCTTCCACATTGTGTTCCTGATCACAGAAGATGAGAAGAAAGTCGCTGGGCGTGATCACTGAAGTGCCGAACAGAAAGACGGCAAGTAGCCAAATCAAGAATAATTCTTCAACAAAAGAAACAAAATCTTCACAATTTATAAATGTACCAACTTCATTATTTATATCGTTTGTTTGGAGGTGTCCGTGGTGTAATGGTTATCGTCGTAGGAAATGGGCACGGTGACACGAGTTCAAATCCTGGACGAGAGTGATTGCATTTCATATAGTACTAATACTCTTGGGAAAGGTATGAATCCAATTATTCTCCCTCCAGCTATGGGTAAATAGTAGGGCAGACTGAATTCTTCAGTCTTGGTGAGGCAACTAGTCTAGGAGAAGGAAAACTCTGAATTCAAACCTATTAAACTCCGCTAAAAAAATTGACTTCGTGTCATATCCTGCCCGAGCGGAGGGGTTGGTAAATATAAATATCGTTTGTTATATACGATAGTTATAACTTTTCTCCTTCTCGTCTTAGTCACTGGGCTATTCAAAGGCTGGCACAAGGTCACGGCTTCAGGAGGTATTTTCAAGTGACATAGATTCCAACAGTATTTAGATAGTGGTCCCTTAATCAACGAAAACTCGCTGTTTATATGCAATTTAGTTCCAAGATCGGAGTTGGTGTGAGGTCGGCTTGGAACTTAACGATTCTAGGAAATGACGAGATAATTCTTTCCAAATTAGGGATCGGAGGGTTTTTCCACCTGTTTGTAAAACCTCGAACTTGTTCTATGTTTCACCTAAGCGCAGTCCTCTTTAGGGGTGGTCGCTTTTAATCTCGTGATATTTCAATCAAGAAAAACACCTTCATTAATATTTTTTCGGTTTGAAAAATATCATTTTCGCACCGTTTTTTTTAATTTTTAACATCATATTGCCCACATTGTAATTGACAAGTTGCCTTATCCATTTGGCCTCTCCACTGAAATGATACGGTCACAATTTTAACTTTTGCCAAAACAATCCCAGAACAATTCATTAATTTTTTTTAGACTTTTCATATCCTCAATTACTCAGGTAATTATCCCCTATTCTGGTAATTTCACTGGTCTAGTAAAAGAAAGTACATTTTACCCTTTTTGTTGTATTTTGATCTTTTGACCCGACCCAAAATGCCATTCAAGGTGATGCACCGGAAGGAAGCGACACATTCCAATGGCATTTTTGTGAGGAAATCGCGTGGGCAGAAATTGGCTGATGAAATGGGACGAGCTAAAAAATTTCCATGGTACACTCATAGACTGATGCACCGGAAGAGAGTGACCTCTGAACTGCATGACAGTTATTTCCGCTTGATGACGATTAAACATTCGATTTCAAAGATCGAATGGACGTCGAACAATTATATAATTCAGTTGAGTTCGACGAGCCAGTGGAGTTGCCTGTAGAGTTCCAGACAGTTGGAGAAGGTATGTGGTAGGGAAAGCCACGCCCGACCGAGAGGGCCCTCGGGAACCCCGATGGAGTTTGGGGTCCAGAGAAGATGCTGATAAGATGCAGTAAAGAAAGCCAGCATAAAGCAGAATGGGCCCTAGGCCTCCAGTTGAGCAGCCCTAGAGAACAAGAAAGACACAACGTGACGGTCATAACAGTGGGGTCAAAATATTACAGTTTATGTTCGGTCTTCAGCTCCCTCTCACACTAAAACCCCTCACAACCCTTTCGAATCCTTGCAATAAAGTGAGAGGTAATATTTTGTTAAAGAAGTCTTCCTGCGTCTGTCATTGTCACTGAGTCTTAATTATTGTGTCGTTGTGATGCTGTAGATGAGTATATAACATTTTCGCTTTTTTAGTTTCCTTGCAATTAATTATTTTAATTAACTCCCATAGGTCCCGAATATCACATCATATTTTAAAAGTTAATTTTATTATCTACTATGAGTTATAATTAGTAACTTGAAACCTTGTAAGCGACGTCAAATTATTTGTGCTTGAAAAACTTGGAACTGTATATAATTGTTTGGTTTGGGTTGGGTTGGGTTGGGGTTTATGGCATATCAACCATTGTAGGTTATTTAATGCCAAATCCATTTTTATGTAAATAATCTCTTCTATTGAAAACAGTTCAGTTTAGCATAAGTACACAGTTTAATTGTCAAAAACATTTCCATTTCAAACTATTCAAGCAGTTATATGCAACAATTCAGTTAAGTGTAAATACAGTTTTAATGTCGAAAAACAGTTCTATTTCAAATAATTCAGTTAAGCATAAGCACGCAGTTTATATGTAAGTACGGTTTAATTGTCAAAAACATTTCTATTTCAAGCTATTCAGTTTACTCAAACAATTCAGTTTAGCATAAGTATGTGTTAGTTCTATTTAACCCATAGATAGGGCCCTATCAGGTGCTTCCACTCCGGGCCAGAGTGGACCGGGGAGCAATGGCAATGAAGGGGTACTCCACATTCCCCAAAGCTTCAGCATTGCTGGAACCTCACCATCAGATTGTTTAGTGTCATATCCAGGACACTCGTTTAGGGGGGGGGTCTTACCCCTCTGCAGAGAAGCAGTCGGTGTATTCTACAGCCCCAGCCGTCTGGGCAATGTATATAATTGTGTATGTATTAGTTGATAGAGATACCTGAAACCATTCAACTATGCAAATTACTTGAATTAGATAGGAATACTTGAAACTATATAACTCTGTGCAAATTATTTGTATTATATAGAAATACTTGAAACCATATAACTGTGTGCACAGAAATGATGATCGAAAAATTAAAAAAAGTTCAATTTGAAAGAACATAAAAATATTGTTATGATTACAATCAAACTTTTCCAAATAAATCAAATTTTGGCATTAGATAACCTATAAGGAATTAATAAGCCGTTAAACGAGTTAACCAAACACGTTTCTTTTAAATAGCGGGGAGTTTCACGCATCTATAATTCAGAAAATATCTATAAGTGGATTTCGGCTATAAGAGAAACGGTATTTGTCTCTGCCTCCCACCAGACAGGACTTGACACAAGATCAATGACCCGAAGGTCGGATTAAAATGGGGATTAGGAGAGGGAGAGGTCGGGCTCGATCTGAGGCTCGAACCCTGCTGGACTTTGCTGGTCACTGCCAAGCTGGATATGGACTCAAACACGGGTCCAGTCACGGATACCCGATGAAAGCTTAAACTGGACAACGAGAGCCAATGCTATAAAAGTAAAAGTTGGCGACGTTGGTCGGGGTTGACTCGAAGGCTTCTCTTTCGATAGCTACTACACCAAGGTGTAGGGGAGGGCACCACTCCACTCCCTGGAAAATGCTATACATGCTGGCTAATGACCGCCTTCGTGGCCAAAAGGCCGAGAAGCGACGAAGACTGAACTTGTGACGTAGAATATATATTTGTTAAATTCAGATTATTTTCTTATATCCAAACATCTTTAAATGAGCTCCATATGATCTCTGCTATTATAGACACCTGACACACACACACACACACACACACACACACACACACACACACACACACATATATATATATATATATATCACTCTCTCTCTCTCTCTCTCTCTCTCTCTCTCTTTCAACAGATATATATAAAAATCCCTCGCTCTCACTCACTCTCTCTTTGAATAGACATGTATATATATCTTTCGACAGACATATATATATCCCCCCCTCTCTCACTCTCTCTCTCTTTCAACAGGCATATATATATATATCCTTCTCTCTCTCTCTTTCAACAGACATATATATATATATATATCCCTCTCTCTCTCTCTTTCTCTCTCTCTCTCTCTCCCTCTCTCTTTCAGCACACACACATATATATATATATATCCCTCTCTTGCTCTCGCTCTCTATCTCTCTTTCTTTCAACGGACACACACACACACGCACACACACACACACACACACATATATATATACACCTATCTCTCTTTCAACAGACATATATATATATATATATATATATATTTGATTAAACATAATAAACATTTTTTGTCTACATATTTTTTGTAAATCCTTTCGAGTTGTATTGATCAAGTGATACCCAACGGGAATTGGTTAATAAACCTTCCATAATAATTCTTTCCAAAGTAATTTCTTCTCCACTTTGGGCTATCATCAAGGGAGGTGTATAGCAAAAGTGATGTAACTTTTGTATGTACGTTACTTCTTAGTAAGAATGAGCGTTTATCCTGGTGTATTGTGTAGCGTTTATTTTTTAAAATTTGTTTCTATAAATAACATCAGTAGCTAAAGACATTTAAATACATTAGCACTGGCTTCAAAATTAATTCTAGTATGTTTGGGTAGTATATTTCTAATATATAGCACCTCGAGGATCTGTAGTTTTTGCTTGTTATTTTCTTGTTTTAATACTGTTCTGTTTTTGGTAAGAATTTTCCGAAATTCAGTTGTTGGACATGAATGTTTTTTTTTAAATGTTGGACTATGGAATTGGTATCAGAACAGTGCATCGTAAGTCTTCTCAGTAGGGTAAGTAAGTAAAGTTAGCGACCATAGTCGAGGGTGACCCGAAGGCTCCCTTTTCGATAGCTACTACACCAAGGTGTAGGGGAGGGCGCTACTCCATTCCCAGGATTGCTCCACTTTACCCTTGAACCGTACCTTATAATGCTGAGTGTTAAGCAAGGTGGTATCAAGTACCATTTTAAAAGTCTTTGGTATGACTCGACCTGGGATTGAACCCAGGTCTCCCGGGCCATTGGCGAACACTCTAACCGCTGGGCCAATGAAATCTTCTAAAGGACATTTAAATTCATATATAACGATATTTTTGTTGTATGTTTTAAATTTATCATAGGATATAAGTTTTATTTTTTTTATTTGGATCAGTGGGGAATATCTTTCTTTGAATCAATGTTTTTTCATCTCATTTATAATTGACATGCATATATATATATATATTCCTGGTGAAGGAGAGACGGACAAGAGAGAGAGAGAGAGAGAGAGTAGATGGAAGGTATAGAACGAAAGAAAGATACAAATATAGACAAAAAGATATAGACCCAAACTGAGAAAGAGAGAGAGAGAGAGAGAGAGAGAGAAAAGACAGAATTAGAGAGAGGGAAAAAGACTGAAAAAATAAAAGAGATTAAGAGAGAGAGAGAGAGAGAGAAGTAAAGAAAGAGAGAAAGAGAGAGATGGAGGAGAGAGGAAGAAACTGAAGAGACAAACGGAAGAAAGAGAGCGGAAGTAAGAACGAGCAAAGAACAAAAGAGCGAGATAATTAGAAAGAAAGAAAGAAAGAAAGAAAGAAAGAAAGAAAGAAAGAAAGGGAACAGACAAGAGAGAGACAGACAGACAGAGAAAGAGAGAACGTGAGAGAGACAGAGAAAAAGTGATAGTAAGAAACATAAGACAGAGAGAGAGAGACATTGAACGGAACTGAAAAAGAGATAGAAAAGATAGAGAAAAACAACGGAGAGAGAAAATGATTGTACATAAGACAGAGGGAGAGAGAGAGAGAGAGAGAGTGAAAAAGAACGGAAAGAGAGAGAAACGGAAAAGAGAAAGGAGAAATTGATAGTAGAAAAGAAAGAAAGAAAGAAAGAAAAAAGAAAGAAAGAAAGAGGGAGAGAAATAGATAGATAGAGAGAAAGAGACAGACAGACAGACAGACAGAGTAATAGTACAGGAGATAGAAAAATAGAGAGACGAACACAGAACAAAACAGAGAAAGACAGAGAGAGAGAGAGAGAGAGAGAGAGAGTGAGTGAGAGAGAAAGAGAGAGAGAAAGTGAAAGTAAAGTAGAAAAAGCGAAAGAAAGAAAAAGAAACAGAATGGAAAAGAAACAGAAATAGAACAAAAGAGAGAAAGAGAGAGAAAGTGTGTGTGTGTGTGTGTGTGTGTGTGTGTGTGTGTGTGTGTGTGTGTGTGTGTGTGTGTGTGTGTGTGTGTGCGAAAGGGAGACAGAGAGAAAGTGGTGTTTCAGAAGAGAGAAATAGAGAAAGAGAATGAACAAGATTGGAAAAGAAAGAAAGAAAGAAAGAAAGAAAGAAAGTGACAGAGAGAAACGGGTGACGACAAGAGTGGATCTTCGGGATATCCATGACAATTTCCTGGTAAGGATTTGAGATTATTCCTAATGAAGCGAACTTAAGTGATTTGAAGATTTTAAGAGATGGCGACTGAAGGTCCGTGTTTAAATCAGTGATTAGGATAATCAAGTGTCTTAAGATAGAATATATTTGCATCTTTTTATGCCACAGAAAAGGGAATTATGTAAATCTAACAAGTGTATTATATTATTTACACTAATCACTTCCTGTGTCTCCCAACCCAGTCGGCTGGGATTGTAGAATACACCGACTGCGTCTCTGCGGAGGGGTAAGACCCCCGCACAACGAGTATCCTAGATATGGCATTAAACAATCTGATGGTGAGGTTCTAGTAATACTGTAGCTTTGGAGAACGCGGAGTACCCTCTCTGAGTCATCACTCCCAGGGCCACTCTGTGCCAGAGTAGGAGCACCTGCTAAGGTTCTATCTATGGGTCAAATAAAACTGGTTGATATTTAGACTGAGTGCAAACAAACAACTTATACTCAATTGAATTGTTTGAAATAGAACTATTTTATCATTTAACTGTGTGTAAACAAATGACTGATGTTTAATTGAATTGTTAGTGATAGATGGCAATTCTTGGAACGATTTAACTTGGAATCATGGGAAACTGAATTGTTCAAAATATCATTAATACCCTTGTGAAAGGCATGAAACATATTTTTTTTTTTGCTATTGGTTAAATGGAACCACTTATGTTATTCTACACGGATAGCTTTGCCATGAAATAACCTAAGAAGTTTGATATGCCTTTAAACCAAGAAACCAAACAATACCCTAACTTCTGGACTTAGTGTGGCCTCAGGTTTACTGACATGCCCTAAAACCCATCAGCTAACAACTAAGTGTTCGTTCAAAAATCACACACACACACACACACACACATATATATATATATATATATATATATATATATATATATATATAAACACAATATGGCATTAAATAACCTACAAAGGTTGATATGCCATAAAACCCAATCAAACAGACCAAGTATTCTTATTGTTGTGTTCTGGTTAATGAACACATGTAATAATAATAATAAGACAAACCACGATATGTGAGGAAAATTGTTATATTTACAGGAAAGAGTATTTACGAGAGACTGTTAGTAATAAGAACATAGGATTAGTGATAGAGTAATGATATATTTCAGCTATAGAAACGGCTCTTGTGGGGGTTGAATGTATTTTGGTTATTTCAGTAGATGTGCGTCCGTAATTTACGGGTATTATTTCCACCACAAATACAACACAAAACTTTACAATCGCGTGAAAGAAATGGAATAGAATACAACGAACATTAAACAACAAACAATTTAATATGCATATAACAGAATATGAAAACAAATAAGATACACGATGTGTAAATGGCCTTTTGGAAAATAAAGTTTGACAAGAAGAAAATAAATTTGTTTAAAGATATGTGTATGTTCATGTTAATGGAGTCCGTAAATAAGTCGTCCTTACTTACATTAAGTTCATGTCTTGTTTTATGATTGTGGCGACAGCGTGTCGCGTTGATGAAAGAGTTTGTCGGGTTTTTCTTTTGAATATCATTCTCGGCCATCTGAAGAGCGGTCATGAACTTTAGTTGAGGAAGGAAAGGAATTTGCCGGACATAGTATCGGCTACTGCCTTACTGGCTTAGTGGCTTGTGTTTTAGTCTTAGTCTTCGTCTTTGTTATTGTTTTCGTGTAAGTTTTCGTTTTAGTTATCGTGTAAGTTTGTGTGTATGGCTCCCTAACTCTGTGTTATTTATATCCTACGGGTGGATCAAAGAATTGTCCTAAAATTTTGGCACGTAGACATTTATTGACCAATCAGATTTGTATTTTACTATTTTATTTTCGAGCCTAAATATTTTCTGTGAGTTGACTTCCGATCCTATTTTTCTATAATGTTCTTATTCTATGTTTTAGCTGATTGGTTGAAAAATATAAAAATGTGACTTAAATGCTAATGCAGTTTTGATCCTAAATTTCTAGAATGTTCTTAAGTATGTTTTTATTGCTTATTTTAAGACTAGAAAAAATGTGTATTCATACTCTTCTGGGCGGACTCGTAGGATTATTCGCAGACTGATATCCGCTACTGCCATATATGGCAGATGGAACAGCTCATTATGCTGAAAAGGTAGGTAATACCCAACACTTATATAATTCTAATGTCATTTTTTCTATTTAATAATAGTCTTTTGTTTGCACACAGTTATATGCTTTCAAGTAACTAATTATAATAATCCATCGTGTCAACAATTACAGCTTCCAGTGACTATTCTTAGAATAAATTATTTACAGTGATATTGTATCAAGTTTGTTTAATGGTATTCAAACCTTCTCAGGTTATTTTATACCAAATCTATTCTACTGCACAAGAAGAGCAGTAGTGGTACTATTTAACCCATAACTGGTAGGATAAGGGGTTCAAACCTTTCCAGAGAGTATTTGTACGAAGGTGAACGTCATAGTGCGACTGAGTACCAACTCGCTTACTATATTTTCGCAGTCCAGCGTTTTAACAATGAGGACATAACCTATGTCAAATTGTCTTCTTTGCAAACAGCTGTTTGGTTTCAAGTATTCCTATCTAATACTAATAATTCATATGGTTTCAAATAATTCTTCTTTGTGCATTTTTATTTCTATTCTTTGTATAGTTACTTTTTTAGACAGTTTTTCTAGACATATATGAAGTATTTCCATCAAATACTAATTATATCAAAACATTGTTAATGAGATAAGCATAAATACGGGGTTCATTAAATAAGTTTCCAGACTTTTTTCGTACGAGCAATTTTATTGATAGTACACACATGAAACTCAAGTCCCCTTCGAAGTAATCATCTCCGGCAGCAATGCACTTGTTGTACTGTTCCAACAACTTCTGCAAGGCCCCCATCAAAGTTCTCTTATGTGAGCGTGTCAATGACCTTCGTCACAACCTCTTTCATCTCCTCAATTGTCTCATAACGACAGCCTCTGAGCTTAGGGAATAAGCAAAAGTCACAAGGAGCAAGGGCTGGACTATTGGGAGGCTGACGAACTGTCTAGATGCCCATCTTGGTCAAATATTCTGTGACAAGGATGGAGTTGTGGACAGGTGTATTTGTTATGTTTTGACCTTCGACCCGGCCCAAAAAATGCCATTCCAAGGTGATGCACCGGAAGGAAGTGACACATTCCAATGGCCAGTAATCGAAAGAGATCGCATGGGCGGATTAAGGCTTATAATATGGGACAAGGTGAAGGTCCCACTGTGCCAATACAGACTGATGCACCGGAAGAGAGTGACCTCTGAACTGCATGACAGTTATTTCCGCTTGATGACGATTAAACATTCGATTTCAAAGATCCATTGGGCGATCGTGTGGGCGTTGAATTATTATTTAGCTCAGTTGAGTTCGAGTCCAAGAAGCAGTTGCCAGTGGAATTCCAGACTGTTAGAGATCAGATGTGGTAGGGAAAGCCACACCCGACCGAGGGGGCCCTCGGGGACCCCGATGGAGTGGACCCCAGCATCAGGAGAACAAGAAAGACACAACGTGACGGTCATAACAGTGGGGTCAAAATATTGCAGTTATGTTCGATCTCCTGCTCCCTCTCACATGCAACCCTTGAACAACCCTTTCGAACCCGTGCAATAAAGTGAAAGGTAAAATATTGTTAAAGAAGTCTTCCTGCGTCTTCCTTCTCTGTCTTCGTCACTGCGTCTTAATTATTGCGTCGTTGTGATGCTGTCGATGAGCATACAACATATTGTCCTAGGGGAAATGCCACTGACCCGATTTGAAGAATGCTGGCTTCTTCCCAAGGGATCTCTTCCTGAACTCCCTTAAAACCTCAACATAGTAACCCTAACCGTTTGGCCAATCAACTCTGGTGTATTAATTTCCTTTCTCCTCCCACACCTCTCATCATCCCTCACTGACTCCCTGCCTTCCTTATGCCACTCAAAAACTGATGCTCGATTCATGCAAGATGCTCCAAAAGCAGTCTGAAGCATTCCATACGTTTCTGTTGCATCATTTTTTCCAAGTTTAAAACAGAATTTTATTGCATATCGTTCTTCTAAAGTGTCACGTCCTGATTGCATTTTTGAAATTCACCAGCTGTGACAATCAGGCTTTAGTAGGGTGTATTCCAATTGCTGCTGTAGCTATTCATTTGAACCATGAAATCATAAAAATTGGTCAGTCATCTCATAAGATGTATAGCAATAACATACTAAATTCTCAAGTGTTTACGACAATTTTAAATGCCGGTACAAAAAAAGTATGGCAACTTATTGAAGGCGACACGTATTTCCATCAAATACTAATCATATCAAAGAATTGCTTTTGAGATAAACATAAATACCTCACTAATAACTCAATATTACTCAGAAAAATATCTGTTCTTTAAATTTTTAAATTTAAGTCTTCCGCATATTTCTTCATGTTACTCGATAAATTTATTTTGATGGTATGTCAACCCATCTTGAGTATGCTTAAAGGTTAAGGAATTGCATTCATTGCATGTTTATATTTATTTACTCTTGCTGTAGTTGTTTCTGATAAGTTTGGGGGTTTTTTTGCACACGGTCCAATCGAATTGAAATTATTTTTAAAATGTTTTGTAAAAGATTATAGCTTAAATTATTTATTCTTAATATCATTATTTGTATAATTTCAACTAACTCATAGTATTTTAAAATAACCAAAAAGAATTATCCAGTCATCAACTATACTTGAATCCATTTAACTGTGTGCAAACAAATGAATTATGTTTAATAGAATTATTATAATATATGATTACAAGTAAATATTTTCATTATCGAAACCAGGTTAACGAAAGCATGGATAGCTATCAATCGGCAATCGATTATATGGAAATCAGACCTAACCGATAAAATGAAACGCAGTTTCTTCCAGGCAGCGGTCACTTCGATACTGCTATATGGCTGCACTACATGGACGCTAACAAAACGGCCCGAGAAGAAGCTAGACGGCAATTACTCAAGAATGCTACGTGCAATCTTAAACAAGTCCTGGTGGCAACACCCCACAAGACACCAACTGTACGGCCACCTACCACCTATCACGAAAACTATTCAAGTTAGACGAGCCAGACATGCAGGACACTGCTGGAGAAGCAGGGACGAACTCATAAGAGATGTACTCTTATGCACCCCCACACATGGCCGTGCAAAAGCAGGACGACCAGCACGAACATACATTCAGCAGCTATGTGAGGATACGGGATGCTGTCCTGAAGACCTACCTAGGGCGATGAACGATAGGGAGGAGTGGCGAGAGAGGGTCAGGGATATCCGTGTTATCAGCGCGAGGTGATGATGATGATGATGATGATATGGATTCGAGTATTTTGTAATTACTCTTAGTAAACAATTATACCTTAAATTAAACATTCTTAATACGAATAATTTAAAGTTCTATGGCATCAAATATTCTTATCGTATTTTAACAGTTTTTCGACAAATTTATTTGACCCATGCATAGGTTTGGTTTGGTTTGGTTTGGTTATTTGGACTTTATGGCATATCAACCTTTGTAGGTTATTTAATGTCAAATCCATTTTTATACAGATAATCAATTCTATTTCAAACAATTCAGTTTAGCATAAGTAGAGT
This sequence comes from Sepioteuthis lessoniana, assembly GCA_963585895.1. NCBI lineage: Eukaryota > Metazoa > Mollusca > Cephalopoda > Myopsida > Loliginidae > Sepioteuthis > Sepioteuthis lessoniana. The sequence continues at coordinate 59,046,667 of OY757938.1, read as the reverse complement.
TTCATCATCATCATCATCATCATCATCATGTCGTACCGCTATCACGGATATCCCTGACCCTCTCTCGCCACTTTTCCCTATCGTTCATCGCCTCTGGTAGGTCTTCAAGGCTACATCCCGTATCCTCCCATAGCTGCTGAATGTATGTTCGAGCTGGTAGTTCTGCTTTTTCCCGGCCATATGTGGGGGTCCATAGGAGTACATCACTTATGAGCTCGTTCCTTGCTTCTCCAGCAGTTACCTGCATGTCTGGTTCGTGTAGCTTGGATAGTTTTCGTGATGAGAGGCAGGTGGCCGTATAGTTGGTGCCTTGTGGGGTGTTGCCGCCAGGACTTGTTCAATATTGCTCGCAGCATTCTTGTGTAATTGCCGTCTAGCTTCTTCTCCAGCCGTTTTGTTAGCGTCCAAGTAGTGCATCCATTTGCAGTATCGACACGACCGCTGCCTGGAAGAAACTGCGTTTCATTTTATCGGTCAGGTCTGACTTCCATATGATCGAAAGCCTATCAATAGCTATCCATGCCTTCGTTAGCCGTGTTTAGTTGTTAAAAACATTTCTATTTCAAGCTATTCGGTTTAATCAAGCAGTTCTATTTCAACTAATTCAGTTTAGTATATGTACAAATTTTCTTTACACGCAATTAAATGTCAAAACATTTCTATATTAAACAATTCAGTTTACTGTAAGTACAGTTTCAATGTCAAAAACTCTTCCATTTCAAACAATTCAATTTAGCATAAGTACGCAGTTTAAATGTAAGTACATAGCTCAATTTTCTAAAACATTTCTATTTCAAGCAATTCAGTTTCGTCAAACAGTTCTAGTTCAAACAATTTAATAGAGCATAAATATGCAGTTTAATTCTATTTAACCCATAGATGAGGCCCCATCAGGTGCCACCATTCAGGGTCATAATTACCCAGGGAACAATGGCAATGAAGGGGTACTCTGCATTCTCCAAAGCCCCAGCATTACTGGAACCTCACCATCAGATTATTTAGTATCATTTTCAGGACACTCGTTGGGGGTTCTTACTCCTCTGCAGAGGTGCAGTCAGTGTATTCTACAGCCCCAGCTGACTGGGCAATGACCCATAGATTGGTCCTATAGGTCTTTACTCTTATATAAATTATTTTGGGCGGTATGCCACTTGTTCCCACAAAGATGGCAGTCGCTCACATATTCAGTCTCGGGAAACCATTGGCTAGGAGGACACGTGACATGCTTAAAACTACATCCGCGCGTAAATTCTTGTCCTGCGTTTTGAGCCACCTACAAGACGCGTATTTTCTATAAATACGTCGTCTTCAAACACCCTTGTTCTCTTTTACGAAATTTCTTCGCAGCAGCAACACACTCCCTTCTGCGTGAATCAACAGGAGAGAAAAGCAACACCATGGATGGGCCTCGCAGACATTCATATACAATGACTATGAGACGCTTTCCAGACTCAGTGAAACTCCCCGGACATTTTAAATATGCAATCCTTTTATAGCTTAGTTGTGTTAGACACACACACACACACACTTACACATATACACACACTATTATTTTGTTAGTAGAGTTAGTAATTTCTTTTATGTATCAATGTAAGTTTTATTATTATAGTATATAAATTTGTTTTTTGTTCGTCGCCTTGTTTAAATGTTCATTTTGTCCGCGCCGTTTTACAAACTTTACTCGTTTCATTTGTTTCATATCTTTTACTCATTTGTTTCATTGGCTTCCTTCATTTACTACTTTATCCATGTGCCTATAATAAACTTAATTCAAAACTCAACATTAAAATCGTCGGGAAAACGCTAAATATTAAACCTTATATTAAATATACAAATCAACATCAAATAGTCGGGGACCATAAATACCATAAATTCAGTCATTCCTACAGTCCCACCTAGTACTAGCAGACTGGCTCTGAGGGAACTTAGGAATTATATTCTTGAATGGATATTCCACGCTCCCCAAATCCCAGAATCGAAGCCTCACCATCATATGCAGTTTAGTGTCATACACAGGACACCCCTCTTGGAGAGTGTATTAACCCTCTGCAGGAGATACAATATAATGTTCTAAACACCGAAAAAAAGGCAGCATATATATTTTTTGATTTTGCATGGAATGTATTTTTAAAGAAAGCAATGCGTAAATTGCTTCTCAGAAATGCACTCTGGCGAAGGAATTGTCGGCCGCCGCTCGCATAATGCAAAGCTCTTCGAAAGAATTGAGCACTCTGGTGGCCGATTGGGTATAAAAAATGTAAACAAACGGGCGCTGCTGCTACTGCCGCTGCTGTTGCTACATAAATACCTTTAAAATTCCCTTAACCAACGTGGTACTCTTGTTGGCCGAGCGGTCTGAGACTTAGTCTAACGTAAAGTTGGATGGGTTTCGATCCCGGCTTCGAGCCTCCTACATGTCTAGCCACACTGAAGAGTGCTGATAGAACGAAACAGTCTGTCTGTGGATGACAATATATATATATATTTGAGTAATATATGAAGTTTAATCAAATATGTTGAAAAATTTAGGAGGTCCATGATAAATTCGGGAAGAGTGCCTTTCAAATTATCAACTCATTGCTTAATTTGTTGACTTGGGTGTTGGTACCTCACGAATTCTACAAAGTTTATTTCAAAGCAGTGTATTGAATTTTCAGGGCGCATGTGTTTGTAACCTTTTATACAAAGGTTTTCATGTTTTTCTATTATAACTGTTATGTATGTGTTTTTAAAAAAATTGTGATGTGTTTAAATCGTGACCGTTTCAGCAGAAATTATATTCTATAAGTATTGGTTTGTTGGTTGTTCGGCTGGATTTTATGGCATATCAAACATTGTGGGTTATTTAATGCCAAATCGTCTTTATACATGTGTATTAGATATATATGGGTTGGTTTGGTTTTATGGCATATTAACCATTGTAGCTTATTTAATACCAACTGCTCTTTATTCATATAAATTAAATATATATGATTTGGTTGGGTTGGGTTTTATGGCATATCAACACTTGTAGGTTATTTAATGCCAACTCCTCATTATCCATATATATCAAATATATATGATTTGATTTGGTTTGGTTGCTTTTATGGCTTATCAACCCTTGTAGGTTGTTAAATGCAAAATCCTCTTTATACATATATTTTAAATATATTGGATTTGCTTTGGTTGGCTTTTATGGCATATCAACTGTTGTAGGTTACTTAATGCCAAATTCTTCTTTTACACACTCACACACACGTATATATATATATATATATATATTAGATATATGTGATTTGTATACAAATGGTGTGTAAGTAAAGATTTCTCACCAGCTACAGCTCATTTTAACCGGCTCATTGGCCTAATGGGTAGAGTTTTCGCCAATTGTCCAGGAGACCTGGTTTCAATCCCAAATCGCGTCATGCCATCGATTTTTAAAATTGTACTTGATACCTCCTTGCTTAACACTCAGCATTATAAGGTACGTATCAAGGGTAAAGTGGGGCAATCTAGGGAAAGTAGTAGCGCCCCCTACACCTCAGTGTAGTAGCTATTGTAAAGGGTGCCATCTTGTCACCCTCGAATAAAGAGAGACAACTTTTAATTTACAGCGCCTTTGTTTGCTCAATCAAATGGTTTCAAGTGAAAGTACGTTCACCAGATGGAGACACAGAATACTTCGACATTGTAGCAGGAGTACTACAAGGGGACACGCTAGCTTCATACCTCTTTATCATATGTCTAGTTTACGTGCTTAGAACATCGATTGATAAAATCCGAGAGAACGGCTTCGAGCTGACAAAGAAAAGAAGTTGAAGGTACTCCGCAAAAACAATTACCGATGCCGACTACGCCGATGACATAGCGATCCTGGCAAATACACCCAACCAAGCCGAAACACTACTGCATAGTTTAGAACGAATCGCCGCAAGCATTGGCCTTCATGTCAATGCACACAAAACTGAATATATGTGCTATAATCAAGCAGGCGACATTTCCGCACTAGACGGAACCTCTCTGAAACTGATAGACAAATTCACCTACCTAGGAAGCAGTGTCTCATCAACCGAAAAGGACATCGACACGCGGCTAACAAAGGTATGGACAGCTATCGATAGGCTCTCGATCATATGGAAATCAGACCTAACCGATAAAATTAAACGCAGTTTCTTCCAGGTAGCTGTCGTATCGATACTGCTGTACGGATGCACTACATGGACGCTAACAAAACGGCTGGAGAAGAAGCTAGACGGCAACTACACAAGAATGCTGCGAGCAATATTGAACAAGTCCTTGCGGCAACACCCCACAAGGCACCAACTATACGGCCACCTACCACCTATCACGAAAACTATACAAGTTAGACTAACTAGATGTGCAGGACACTGATGGAGAAGCAGGAACGAGCTCATAAGCGATGTACCCCTAAGGACCCCCACATATGGCCAAGCAAAAGCAGGATGACCAGCTTGAACATATATTCAGCAGCTATGTGAGGATACGGGAGGTAGCCCTGAAAACCTGCCAGAGGCGATGAACGATAAGGAAAAGTGACAAGAGAGGGTCAGGGATATCCGTGCTAATGGCACGACATGATAATGATATATATATATATATATATATTAAATTAAATAGTTCTACGAAGAGATTTATTTTTTTAATTAATATATTTATTTTGTTCTTATATACGTGTATGTTTCCAGCTTGTTGCTTTCGTCAGAGAACATATATGGCATAAAGTCTTGTTGATGAGGTACGCAATGAGACTTGAACTCAATCGTGTTTGTAGTTTGAATGATTTTCAGTTGGTTATGGGTTTAGAAAGAGGTGATCCTCTCTTTTTCTTAGGGTGTGTTTTATCTTAGTCTGCTTTACTCCTCATCGATATTTCATATGTTTTTGTTCTTTTGTGTGTGTGTGTGTGAGTGTGTGTGTTGGGTGGGTTTGGATTTCACTGACAGGTATTTTTTTCTCTCTGTGTGTGAGCGTATGTCATGGAGATTTTTTTGTGTGTGTATGTGTGGTAGTGTGGTTTGAAATTTACTGGTAACTAATTTTTTCTAAAAATTTTTACTGTGTGTGCATATATATATATATATATACATGTCCATGTATGTTTGTATATATATATGTGTGTGTGTGTGTGTGTGTTTCCAGCTTGATACTTTAGTTAGAGAACATGTCTGGCACAAAGTCTAGTTAATGGGGGTAATTAGTGGGACTTGAACTTACTTGTGTTTGTAGTTTGAATGTTATTTACTTATATATTTTCTTGGAGTGTGTTTCTCTTAGCCGACAGTATCCCTGATTTACTTTTGATGTTTGATACGTTGTGTGTGATTGTGTGTGTGTTGGAGTTGTTTCAGATTTCACTTATAGTTATTTTGTGAGTGTGTGCGCGTGTAAATGTGTCTTGAGATTTTTTTGTAAGTATATATATATATATATATATATATATGTATGTTTATTTCCATTTGTGTGTGTGTGTACGATTCATGTTTTATTCAACTTTGGTTTAAATCCATCTCTAAAATTCTTTTCTTTCATTTGAAGTTGTGTGCAGTCGTTGGTTTGATATATTGGCATTATTTTAAATTTACCTCGACTACATTGATATATGTGTTTTGAATCATCTAATTTTCTGTTTTCTTTTATTTTGACCTTACTCTCGTGTAGTGATGTCCCTGTATTAAGGGCCCGTGTTGACCTTATGTATATTTCATTGCATTCGCTACATTCAATTATGTAGACTATATTTTTTGAGTTGCAGCTTAAGTCTTCATTCATTTTGAATTTGGTTTCCGGGTTTTTAAAGGTATTGGATTTACCTTCTATGATTATATCACAATTTTTTTCATCCTTTATTATTGCAATATCCCATATCTTATTTTAGATAGATAGATAAATACCCAGACACATTACACCCAAGATTTAACAAAAAAACTTATCATAGAGGGTATAGAAATAAACCTTTATAATAACTCATTCCAATAACTCCTTGCAACTCAAAAACCACAATTAAATGTAGCGAATGCAAAGAAATATACATAGTGTCAACACAGGCCCTTAATACAAGGACATCACAACACGGGAGTAAAATATTTACCCAAGCCCTCCGCTCGGGCAGGATATGACACAAGTTCAATTTTTAATCTGAGTTTAACAGGTTTGAATTCAGAGTTTTCCTTCTCCTAGACTAGTTGCCACAACAAGGCTGAAGAACCCAGTCTGCCCTATTATTTACCCATAGCTTGAGGGAGAATAATTAGTTTCATACCTTTCCCAAGGGTATTAGTGCTATGTGAAATGTAATCAGTCTCGTCCAGGGTTTGAACTCGTGTCACCGCGTCCATTTCCTGCGACGATAACCATTACACCACGGGCACCTCCACTACACGGGAATAAGATCAAAATAAAAGAAAACAGAAAATGAAATGCTTCAAAACACATATACCAATGCACTGGAGGTAATGTGTGCAGTTCTGTCGATTCTCTTCATAGGTTGAGCCTGGAGAAAGAATGGTCATCAGTTGGAACATCTGTGATAAGTCAGTACAGTGGGCAGTTCTGTCTATTCTTTTTATCAACAGAGCCTGGAGAAAGAATGGTCATCAGTTGGAACATCTGTGATAAGTCAGTACAGTGGGCAGTTCTGTCTATTCTTTTTATCAACAGAGCCTGAAGAAAGAATGGTCATCAGTTGGAACATCTGTGATAAGTCAGTACAGTGGGCAGTTCTGTCTATTCTTTTTATCAACAGATCCTGGAGAAAGAATGGTCATCAGTTGGAACATCTGTGATAAGTCAGTACAGTGGGCAGTTCTGTCTATTCTTTTTATCAACAGAGCCTGGAGAAAGAATGGTCATCAGTTGGAACATCTGTGATAAGTCAGTACAGTGGGCAGTTCTGTCTATTCTTTTTATCAACAGAGCCTGAAGAAAGAATGGTCATCAGTTGGAACATCTGTGATAAGTCAGTACAGTGGGCAGTTCTGTCTATTCTTTTTATCAACAGATCCTGGAGAAAGAATGGTCATCAGTTGGAACATCTGTGATAAGTCAGTACAGTGGGCAGTTCTGTCTATTCTTTTTATCAACAGAGCCTGGAGAAAGAATGGTCATCAGTTGTAACATCTGTGATAAGTCAGTACAGTGGGCAGTTCTGTCTATTCTTTTTATCAACAGGGCCTGAAGAAAGAATGGTCATCAGTTGGAACATCTGTGATAAGTCAGTACAGTGGCAGTTCTGTCTATTCTTTTTATCAACAGAGCCTGGAGAAAGAATGGTCATCAGTTGGAACATCTGTGATAAGTCAGTACAGTGGGCAGTTCTGTCTATTCTTTTTATCAACAGAGCCTGGAGAAAGAATGGTCATCAGTTGTAACATCTGTGATAAGTCAGTACAGTGGGCAGTTCTGTCTATTCTTTTTATCAACAGAGCCTGGAGAAAGAATGGTCATCAGTTGGAACATCTGTGATAAGTCAGTACAGTAGGCAGTCTCTCTATTCTTTTTATCAACAGAGCCTGGAGAAAGAATGGTCATCAGTTGGAACATCTGTGATAAGTCAGTACAGTGGGCAGTTCTGTCTATTCTTTTTATCAACAGAGCCTGGAGAAAGAATGGTCATCAGTTGGAACATCTGTGATAAGTCAGTACAGTGGGCAGTTCTGTCTATTCTTTTTATCAACAGAGCCTGGAGAAAGAATGGTCATCAGTTGGAACATCTGTGATAAGTCAGTACAGTGGGCAGTTCTGTCTATTCTTTTTATCAACAGAGCCTGGAGAAAGAATGGTCATCAGTTGGAACATCTGTGATAAGTCAGTACAGTGGGCAGTTCTGTCTATTCTTTTTATCAACAGAGCCTGGAGAAAGAATGGTCATCAGTTGGAACATCTGTGATAAGTCAGTACAGTGGGCAGTTCTGTCTATTCTTTTTATCAACAGAGCCTGGAGAAAGAATGGTCATCAGTTGGAACATCTGTGATAAGTCAGTACAGTGGGCAGTTCTGTCTATTCTTTTTATCAACAGAGCCTGGAGAAAGAATGGTCATCAGTTGTAACATCTGTGATAAGTCAGTACAGTGGGCAGTTCTGTCTATTCTTTTTATCAACAGAGCCTGGAGAAAGAATGGTCATCAGTTGGAACATCTGTGATAAGTCAGTACAGTAGGCAGTCTCTCTATTCTTTTTATCAACAGAGCCTGGAGAAAGAATGGTCATCAGTTGGAACATCTGTGATAAGTCAGTACAGTGGGCAGTTCTGTCTATTCTTTTTATCATCAGAGCCTGGGGAAAGAATGGTCATCAGTTGGAACATCTGTGATAAGTCAGTACAGTGGGCAGTTCTGTCTATTCTTTTTATCAACAGAGCCTGGAGAAAGAATGGTCATCAGTTGGAACATCTGTGATAAGTCAGTACAGTGGGCAGTTCTGTCTATTCTTTTTATCAACAGAGCCTGGAGAAAGAATGGTCATCAGTTGGAACATTTGTGATAAGTCAGTACAGTAGGCAGTTCTGTCTATTCTTTTTATCAACAGAGCCTGGAGAAAGAATGGTCATCAGTTAGAACATCTGTGATAAGTCAGTACAGTGGGCAGTTCTGTCTATTCTTTTTATCAACAGAGCCTGGAGAAAGAATGGTCATCAGTTGGAACATTTGTGATAAGTCAGTACAGTAGGCAGTTCTGTCTATTCTTTTTATCAACAGAGCCTGGAGAAAGAATGGTCATGAATGGAAACACCAGTGTTATTTCATTTTCTGTTCTTGTCTTATTTTTTTTAACTTGGATTATAAAATTTGAATATATTTGAATAACTATTTTATTTATAACAAATCAATGTATATACATTTTTCTTGGACACCCTTATATATATATATATATATATATATATATATATATATATATATATACATATAAAGATGAACAGATGGCATTCGACAAATAGAATTATTACTTTTTTTTATTGGTCTCGACTATTTTCGCTCTTTGCTAACCATCATGAGAAAAAGTTTTCTGTGGAAGAAAGGATTCTTTTTAAAAAAAAGTTTTTTTTTTCAATTTGAAAGGAGATAATGTGGTATATATAAAGCAATGTAAAATGTGCTCTTGTCACAGCATAAGCAGTAGTCTTATATATATATATATATATAGCCGTTGAACGGATGTATGTAAACAATAGTATATGTGATTCATAACCGTTTAAATTTTACTTCGCAGCTAATGGCTCCTCGTGGCTGAATGGTTAGAAACTTGGTATGACGTTTGAGTCAACCGGGTTTCGATCCCAGCTATGGAAAGCTAATGTCTAGCCACACTGATGAGTTCTGATAGAACGAAACATATATGTCTGTGGATGACTATCTATATATATATATATATATATATATATATGTCTCCTGGTGATAGAACTTGATATTTTTCTTTCTAGGATTGAAGAAGTGTGTTACGAATTAACACTGATTTGACCATAACTATAAAATCAACAATTGCAAAAGACAAATGGATAAAAAGTTAGAAAACATATGTGTCATTTGGATTTAACGTGAAACTTAATCACCCGGCTATGAAATAAAATAATTTGATTATCACAAACATGTATACAAACAAATAAACCCAACAATAAATCTCAGTTTATTTGAAACGTCCACCCCGCCACATATTGAAAATAACGCATGACAATGACAAAAATTCCACATGGATAAACAAGCCGGTCAGTCATGGTTAAATAGAACCGCACCAATGCCAAATCTGACGAAAACACGTTTACTAGATGCCCTTAAGACAGACAGATAGACAGACACACACACACACATACGTATATATATATATATATATATATATATACTGTCATCCATAGACATATATATATATATATAAGATGAATGAAAGACACTTTCATCAGAAAATATTCTTCATTGGACTAATGCATATGCTCGTCCAACAGTAAATTATATATATATATATATATATAAAGAGACTTTTTGTAATATATTGTCACACACGCGCGTGCACACACAAACACACACACACACATATATATATATATATATATATATATATATAAACTATTATGAAGATTTATTTGATACATAGTTTATTTCAAAAAGACGTATGAACGTTTTAAGTAATAAAGACCGCAATTATTTCTTGCGCCCACCTCATAGCAACAACTGATCGTCTCAGACAAAAATGATTCTAATGAGACAGATTTTAAAGGCTTCTTTTCTTTCCAGCAATCTGTTGTCTAATAAACAGCCCCGATCGAACTTGAAGATCGATTACGAAAAATTAAATCGGTCACAGTAAAAGGTATGAAAAATCGATAAAATATGTTGCGAGGATAAAACTCTCTGACAAACAGAAAACGCAATTAGGTATACCCGAAATCGTTTAAGTAAACAAACTCTCTCCCTCTCCCTCTCTATCTCTCTCTCTCTCTCTCTTCATATATATATATATATATATATAAACTTATCAGACGAGATCCATCTGGGCAATGAATATAATCGCATATAGTGTGGGGAAGGAGAACGTGAGCAATGTGTAGGCGTGTTGGCGTGTGTAGGTGTAGGTTGGCGCTCGGAAATATCTCAAGACGCAAAATCATGTGTGTAGGCGGGCACCTGGCAATTGTTTGAACAAAAAAAAAAACAGGTAAGTAAAAATGAATTTATGAATTGTTTGAAGTAACATCTTCACTTAAAGTTGTGGGTGGCAAAGCGATTAGTAAATACACTGTGTATAAAAAAAATCTATGCAGTCATTGAGTATATATATATATATATATATACTTGTGTGTGCGGTACGTGTGTTTATGTATTTTTTCATCATATATAAGATGAAAAAATACATAAACACACGTACTGCACACACAAGTATATATATATATATATATATATATGTGTGTGTGTGTGTGTGTGTGTGTGTGACCTTGGCTGTAAATGTTGACAGATGTTATATAACTGTGCTTATTAAGAGTTACTTGGTCAGACACATAGAACTTAGATTACTAATAATACATTGTGTTACTAAGGCGTCACTCATCTGAGTACTTGACAGATACATCGTTGCTTAACTCTAGTGGCAAGTCACATAATTCTTGGAGAGAGTTTATATATTCGCATATGGGTCTGTCTATCTATTTATCTGTCATAGTCTGTTCATATCTATCTATGTATCTATCTATCTAAAGTCATTGGTAAAGGCATGAAACCCTTGTTCTCCAAACTATGGAAGAAGAACAGTCATGGTATTATTTAATAACACTACTGTTCTTCTTCCTGGGTGTCTTTCGTATTAGATAATCCACGAAGATTTATATGGCATTAAACAAAGAAATCAAACCAAATAGGGCAGTTCCAGTTGTGTGTTGGCTAACGTATTGAACTGCAACATCGAAATTAACGAGTTCTAACTCCAGTCGCGCTATTACGTTCACTTCCGGACAAATACCCATGGGAAAGGCATGAAACCAACTTTTGATAGCAGTTGTGAGGGAAATAGTATCACAACTGTTCTTATAAAAGGATATATATGGCATTATTAACTCACAAGTGTTGATATGGAGGTGCCCGTGGTGTAATGGTTATCGTCGTAGGAAATGGACACGGCGACACGAATTCAAATCCTGGACGAGGCTGATTGCATTTCACATTGCACTAATACCCTCGGGAGAGATATGAATCCAATTATTCTCCCTCTAGCTATGGGTAAATAGTAGGGCAGACTAGGTTCTTCAGCCTTGGTGAGGCAACTAGTATAGGAGAAGGAAAACTCTGAATTCAAACCTGTTAAACTCCGCTTAAAAATTGACCCTGTGTCATCCTTCTCAAGCGGAGGGATTGGTAAATATGGATATGCCATTGAACAAAAAGCCCTACACCAAACGAAAACAAACTAAACACCTCTCTCTCTTTCTCTCTCTCTCTCTCTATCTATCTATCTCTCTCTCTCTTTCTCTCTCTCTCTCTCTCGTGCACATGTGCACGTTCTGAGTTATGTATATGATGTTGAAAAAAGTACCGTGAAAGAATTATTAAATTCCTTTCATTTTCTCAATTTAAAACTTGAATATAGTGACTTAAATTATAAAAGGATATGGAAGTGTTCGTGGCGTAATGGTTACCGGCGTAGAAAATGGGCATAAGTAACTGAGTTCAAATCCTCACAGAGGCGGTTTGCATTTCACATTTATACCTCGGTAAAGATATAAATCCAATGATTCACTCTCCAGGTATGGGTAAATGGTAAGGCAGGCTGGGCTCTTTAACCTTGGTATGGCAACCTGTCTAACAGAAAGAAGACTCTGAATTTAAAACTCCTCTAAAAATTCGACCTTGTGTCGCTTCCTACTCGTCCGAAAGGGCTGGGTAAATTCATATATATATATATATATACACACACACACACACACACTCAAGAGATGTTACCTTGCCGTTTAAGTACCAATTGTCGATGCTTTTTGAAAGAAAAGTTTTTAGCTAACACAAGTTTATGCAAATGCAACTCCGTAGATACTTGCCAGATCTAGATCCCAGTGACTAAATTGAAAATTCATTTCAAGTATAACATTTGAAGTCATTGAAGATATCGAAAGAAATACAACTGAACAGTTGCACACCATATCAAAAATAAGTTGCTGAGGAGATTCGACAAAGGAAAAACACATTGGAATAAGTGTGTAGAATAGTTTGGTTAGGTTCAGTTGGGTTTAATGGCATATAAACCATTGTAGGTTATTTAATGCCAAATCCTCTTTATACATTTATATTAAATATATAGGATTTGGTTTGGTTGGGTTTTATGGCAAATCAACCATTGTAGGTTATTTAATGCCAAATCCTCTTTATACCTTTATATTAAACATATATGATTTGCTTTAGTTAGGTTTTATGGCATATCAACCGTTGTAGGTTATTTAATGCCAAATCCTCTTTATATATTTGTATTAAATATATAGGATTTGGTTTGGTTAGGTTTTATAGCTTATAAACCGTTGTAGGTTATTTAATGCTAAATCCTCTTTATATATTAATTTTATGATTTGCAAAGATATTTTCCTAATAACATTTTTAAACGTGCCTGAGTTTATTTTCTTGCACACCGTTAAATGGTTTCAAATATTTCCATTGAACATTTTATTTACAACAGATAGTGATGTAGTTACAAATATTGTTATCAATCACTAATAACTCTATTGAACATTGCATATTCGTTTATCCATAGTCAAATGGTTCTAAATATTGCTATTGTTGTATTGCCATGACCAACTATACAAACCCATATGCATGCATGCAGAATCATAACGATGACACAATAAAAACGAGCGACACAGTTCTCTAGAAAAATATACCCCCCACTTTATTGAAAGGGTTGTGTGTGAGAGGGAGTTGGAGACTGAACAGAACTGCAACATCTTGACCCCCACTCTATTAGCCATAACCGCCTTTCTTTCCCGTTCTCCTGGGCTGCTCAACCGGGGGCCTGGGGCCCAGCCTCTCTGGGTGCTGGTTTTCTCTACCGCATCTTATCTCCAACTCGTCTGATTCCCAACTGATTAATCAGGGGCCTGAGGGCTCTCTCTCTGCTGGGTGCTGGCTTTCTCTACCGCATCTTTTCTCCAACTGATTGAATTTCCTGAGCACTGCGTTATATAATAGTTCAACGTCCACTTTCTTCTTGTGGGCGTCACAAATTGCACTCATTCAACCCATCCACGGTCAAGGCTACACTCTGCTATTCTTCGACTGGATGCACCTGTTATTTACATAGGTAAACATATTTGACAGCCCGGCCGGGTTTTAGGTCAATATACAACACTATGTATTACTAAAAATTCAATTGAACATCAATCATTTGTTTTCACAAAGTTTAAATGTCAAACAGTTCTATTCGACCCAAAGGTAGGGCCCTATCAGGAGCCACTACTCCTGGTCAGAATGGACCTCAGAACGATGGCAGTAAAAGGATATTCTACATCCCCCAGAACTTTAGGACTGAAGCCTCTCCATCAGATTGTTTTGTGTTTTATTATTATTTGTGTATATTACCCCTCTGCAGAGACGCCCTAAGTGTATTCTACTGCTCCAGTGAGTGGAATGACGATTTTGAAAAAAATTAATGTTTCATTCATTGTTTATGTCTGTCTTATTGACTAAAACTTGATTCTCGACACTTTTTAGCATGTCGAATACTATGGAGTCTCCGTGTCGTAGTGGCCCCATTCTAAGCAAGTTCGAACACCAGCCTTGCTATTAGGTTAAAATTCAGATGAATACCTTTAGGATAGGTAGGAAACCCTTTATACCCTCAGCTATTAGTTAAACAGTAACAATACTGTTCTTTTACAAGAATGAGTTTGGTATCAAATGACCAACCGACATATTTTTCTGGGATATCTTGTATACCATATAAGTTTAATGAGGCTCAGCCGATTCTATTTCTTGGGGAGAGGGAATTCTCTGGCCTACCTCATCATCTGATGTTGTATTGTCATTATTCTTTAAATAATTTGATTTCGTAGGGCCCAGTCGTCTGGGGCAGCTGAATACACCAACTGGAACTCTATAGAGGGGGAAGATCCCCTTCTACAAGCGTCCAGGATATGATACTAAACAATCTGATGGTGAGGCTCCAGTAATTCTGGAACTTTGGGGAATGTGGAATACCCTTTCAGTGTCATCGCTCCCAGGTCCATTCTGGCCAGGAATGTTAGCACCAGATAGGTTCCTATCTATGGGTCAAATAGAACTGTTTGAAATTTAAACTGAGTGCAAACAAATGACTTGGGCAAAATTGATTTGTTAGAAATAGAACTGTTTGATCATTTAACAGTGTGTAAAGAAAGAACTGATGTTTAATTGAATTGTTAGTGATACATAACAATGCTTGAAATTATTTAACTTTGTTAACTTATGCTAAATTGAATTGATAGAAATAAAACTGTTTGATCCTTTAATTATGTGTATCTAAAAAATGTGTTTACAAATAATATATTTAATATATATGTAAAAACAGGATTTGAGAATAAATAACATACAACGGTTGATATGCCATGAAAACAAAACAAATCAAACCAAGCCAAATCATATATATTTAATATATATTGAAAGAGAAGATCTGGCATTTAATTAAAACCAACCAAACAAAATCATATATGTTTAATATATATGATGTATATGTTTCATTCAGTGTTTATTTCTGTCTCGGTAAATACTGTTTTAGTCACAGCCAAATAGAGTATTTAAAAGAAAATTATCGTTTCATTCTTTGTTCATTTCTGTCTCGGTAAATACAGCTTTAGTCACAGCCAAATGGAATATTTTGAAGAAAATTAACGTTTCATTCATTGCTAATTTCTGTTGAGTAAAAAAAGAAATACGATGTGATTTGTATGTCACACTTACCACTTTCTGAAAAACCCTCATCCAACATAGCTATCCAAAGTGTCTATCTATCAGACATTCCACTGACCACAAGATACATAATTATTTCTCCCTGAGGTAACTACTGTATGGAAATAGTACGGTGACCCTGCAAAATTCATCGTTTTGGAAACCCCTGCGTTACATATGACTGTTTATTATTACGTTATACAGGGGATGGTACATTATGTTGAGCAGTTTTCTGATTCATTTACAGAAACACCTGGAATCATTTCCTCCACTAATCTGCCAAGATTGTTTATTATTTATCATTTGTCTATGTATAATGCTAAGTCTGTGTTTAGATGAGAAAAAGTCTGTGCTTTATCACGAACTGCTTTTAGAAAATATAGTTTAAATACTCAATTTCTTCACAGAGTTATAGCGAGTATTCTGAAAGAGTAGTAGCACCCTTTTTATCAAACACACCAAAACCCTGAGTGACTTTTTCTTTATTTGGGGACATGGAGGATATTGAAATACCACAGAACAGCTTTGTAGAGTTTATACACTATTGTCGCCGAATAAAGTGACTTGTTAAATTGAGATTTCTGTGTTTGTTAGTTTAGAAGCCGCAGTTAGCGTAACGGTTATTGTGGAAGAAAATGGAATCAACGAACCGAGTTCAAATCCTGGATGAGTCCATTTGCGTTCTATTTAGCACAAATGCTCTTGGTGAAAGGCATGAATCCATCTGTTCTTCCCTCACTCCGGTATAAGTAAATAGTAGGGCAGACTAAGTTCTTTATATTTGGTTAGGCAACCGCCTTAGGAGAAGGGGAACTCTGAATTCAAACCAGCTTTATTCTATCTGAAAATTGACCTCGTATAACATCCTGTCCGTGGTTGCCCAGTCGGCTAGGGCTGTAGAATAAACCGTCTGTATCTTTGCAGGCGTACCCCTTTATTGCCATCGCTCCCCGGTCCACTCTCGCTCAGAGCGGTAGCACCTGATAGGGCCCTACCTATGGGTCATATAGAACTAAAATGCGTACTTATGCTAAACTGAAATGTTTGAAATAGAACTGTTTTGATATGTAAACTGCGTACTTATGCTAAAGTGAATTGATTGAAATAGAGTTGTTTTGATATTTAAACTGCATATTGAATCTGCAGGGTGGTCAGTTCTGATTCCGTTAGCCATAACCAGGTACAAGTGTTAAGTATTCCTGTATTGTTATTCGCCTGTAGTCAGGATTGAACCTGCAACCTCCAGATGTTTGTCTCCTTAGAAGCTTGGGGAATCAACACCTATAACCGTTGGACAATGCAGAGTGAATTTTGGGGACTTATAAACTTAATGTTCTTACTTGACTAGAATTATTACCATTATGTATGATTTTTTATCTATGCTCATATTCAGATTTTTTTAACATTTTTATCAAGCCTTCTTAATTATTGGTTCCCATATTGAATTCAACTCTATACTTGGTCTACTCAGCAAGTCATTGTAGCCCAACATATGTGCTGATTCCTTAAAGGGTCTGATCCTCCAGCTTCGTAAAAAGAGAACGTAATAGCACGACTGGAGTTCGAACTCGCTGGCTCCAATTCCACAGTTCATCGATTTAACCATTACACAACGAGGACACTCTCAATCGTGACACTGACATTCGTAGTTTAAACCCGCCCATATATTTATTTCTTTAGAAAACTGCCCTGAGAAGCGTCTCATAAACTCGTGTGTCATCAAAAACTATACATTGCTTAATCGGCTGGGGCTGTAGAATACACCGACTGCATCTTTGCAGAGGAGTAAGACCCCCACCCCGCCAACCTGTGTCCTGGATATAACACTAAACAATATGATGGTCAGGTTCCAGTAATGCTGGAGCTTTGGAGAATGAGAAGTACCCCTTTATTGCCATCGCTCCCTGTTCACTCTGGCCCGGAATGGTAGCACCTAATAAGGTCCTCTCTATGGGTCAAATTGAACTAAGCTGTGTAATTATGCTGAACTGAGTTGCTTGAAATAGAACTGTTTTAACATTTAAACCGTGTACTTCATTTAAACTGCGTACTTATACTAAACTGAGTTGCTCGAAATAGAACTTTTTTGACATTTAAACTGCATACTAAACTGATTTGTTTGAAATAGAAATGTTTTTGTATGCTAATCTGAATCGTTTGAAATAGAACTGTTTTGACATTTAAACTGTACTTACGCTAAACTGAATAGTTTGAAATAAAACTATTTGACTTAAATGAATAGCTTGAAATGGAAATGTTTTTGACGATTAAAATGTGTAGTTATGCTAAACTGAATTGTTTGAAATAGAAGTGTTTGTTCGTATATAAATGGATTTTAGTGTATTGAGCACTTTTACGAATTAACTTATGTTTCGCAGTAGGTTTTTTTTCTTTTGCCAGATATTGCAGTGCTCGTTGACCATTTTCAACAACTACGAATTTTTAAAAGATTTTTCCTTTTTATTAATTTTCCCCCGTATTTTTTTTATTTACGAATTCCATTATCTGTTTTATTTTCACGCCGCCAGAGTGATAGAAATAGTTATAAAAATATAAAAAAAAAATATATATATATATATAATGTGTGTGTGTGTGTGTGTACTAGAGTTAGTCAAAAGTTTCGCAATGTTGTTTTACGTGCTAGACTGCGACACGTATATCCCTTAACCGAAGCAGTTCATGCAGTTATAGGCACCTGTTATTGTTGGTAGTATCGTGGTAGTTGATGTGTTGACACGTTGAGCATTACCACACTCCGGGTGTGATTTGAAAAGCGAACATGAAACGTAGGAACTTATGATTTACGAGTTCGAACACTACTGAAGCAATTTACAAAAAAATTGTTGAGTGAAAAGCAAAAGCACAATTGATCGAAATACAGTAACCAGACGATTAAAGAAATATCTCTCGGGTTGCAAGAACCTCAATGATCAGTCAAGGTCAGGTAGGCCATTGTGGGGATTAAATAAAAAAAATTAAAATAAACAATAGCATAAAAATCCTAATGCCAACTGAGTCATTTAGGCGAGGGGGTCTGATGTTGCAAGACCCGAAACCCCTCGTGAACCCAAAGGAAACATCACTGATGACCCACTCCGATGCATCAATAAGGATGTGTAATATATGTATAAAAACAAAATAAACACGAAATTAGAATAAACAAATCCCCCCAAAAAAAATCTCCCGAGGAGAGCGAGCTTCGGACAAGAAGTGCGATCCGTGCATGCATGAAAAAGATGGGCGTCCTGGCGCCAAAAAGAAACCCTTGGTCAGGCTATTTTACACCATTCTACGAAATAGTTGTTGACCTGTGGAATAAATGTTAAGTTTTAAAGCATTGTCTTTAACATTCTAAGTTTATTTACAGCTCCAGCCAACAATAAGAGGAAAGGTAAAAAGAAAAAAGGCGTCAAACACAAACCTTAGAAATATCCCAACAGAACCTAACAAGAAGCTTAGTCGGCTGGTTGGGGGCTGTAGAATACACCGACTGCATCTCTGCAGGGGCGAAGAACCCCCCCCCCCACTAACGAGTGTCTTGGAGGAGCCTGTGGTGTAATGGTTATCGTCGTAGGAATTGGACACGACTGGACGAGACTGATTGCATTTCACATAGCACTAATACCCTTGGGAAAGGTATGAATCCAATTATTCTCCCTCCAGCTATTGGTAAATAGTAGGACAGATTAGGTTCTTCAAGCCTTGGTGTGGCAACTAGTCTAGGAGAAGGAAAACTCTGAATTCAAACCTGTTAAACGCCGCTTAAAAAAATTGACCTTGTGTCATATCCTGCCCGAGCGGAGGGGTTGGGTAAATAGGACTAACGAGTGTCTTGGATATGACACAAAAAATCTGATGGTAAGCTTCAGTAATACAAGAGCTTTCAGGAACGTGAAAAAACCCGTCATTGCCATTACTCCCAGGTCCACTCTAACCCAGAGTGATAGCAACTAATATGGTCCTACCTATGGATCAAATAGAATTGTTTTACGTTTAAACTAATGATTTATGTTAAACTGAATTGTTTGAAATAGAACTGTTTGAAAATTTAACTGTATGTAAACAAATGACTAATGTTTAATTGAATTGTCAATGAAACGTAGCAATATTTAAAAACATTAAACATATGAAAGAAATAAATAAAACCATTAAAATGTGTCCAAAAAATGAACTCTGTATCTGCAAATCAATTTACAAATCATATGTATATAATATTCAGGTAAACATTTGGCATTAAATAACCCACAATTGTTGATATACCATAAAACCTAACCAAACCAAATCCTATATATTTGATATATATGTATAAAGAGGATTTAGTATTAAATTACCTACAATAATTGATATGCCATAAAACCAAACTAAACCAACTCAAATCTAGTTAATATGTATGTACAAAGAGGATTTGGCTATAAGTATACATATATATATCTATTGGTTGAGTTTGGTTTTTTGGCATATCAACCATTGTAGGTGGTTTAATGCCAAACCCTCTTTATACATATATATTGAATATATGAGATTTGGTTTGGTTGGGTTTTATGGCATATCAACCATTGTAGGTTATTTAATGCCAAATTGTCTTTATACATATATATTGAATATATAGGATTTGGTTGGGTTGGGTTTTATGGCATATCAACCATTGTTGGTTATTTAATGCCAAACCCTCTTTATACATATATATTAAATATATAGGAGTTGGTTTGGTTGGGTTTTATGGCATATCAATTATTGTAGGTTATTTAATGCCAAATTGTCTTTATACATATATATTGAATATATAGGATTTGGTTTGGTTAGGTTTTATGGCATATCAACCATTGTAGGTTATTTAATGCCAAACCGTCTTTATACATATATATTAAATATATAGGAGTTGGTTTGGTTGGGTTTTATGGCATATCAATTATTGTAGGTTATTTAATGCCAAATTGTCTTTATACATATATATTGAGTTATGTCTTGTAAAAACATTAGTTATATGACATTTAAAAAAAACTATAGCTCCTTTTTCTAACAATTCTATTTAACACAAATAATTCTATTTACTATTAATCATTTGTTTGCACACGCAAATTATTCAAATGAAAATTACTCATTCATTTGCTAACAGTTAAATTATTGAAATATTACTATATATCAACAACAATTCAAGTAAATATCAGTCATTTGTTTACATACAGTTAAAAGATCAAACAATTCTATTTCTAACAATTCAATTTAGCTTATATCAACAAAGTTAAATTGTTCCAAAGATTGATATGTATCATTAACAATTCAATTAAACATCAGTCATTTGTTTGTTTACAGTTAAATGATCAAACACTTCTATTTATAACAATTCAATTCAGCATAAATCATTTGTTTGGACACAGTTTAAAGAGTCAAATAGTTCTATTTCATCCATAGATAGGAACCTATCAAGTGATATCACTCTGAATCGGAGTGGACCTAGGAATAATGGTTATAAAGGAGTACTCCACATTTTCAGGGCTCCAGGAGTGGAGCCTCGCCATTAGGTTTAATGTCACTTGTTGAAATGCAGTCGGTGTATTCTGGGATACACACAGACAGACAGACAGACAGACTTATACAGTCGTGTTTACGTGATTTTATAGTGAATGGTAGAATCACTTGCTTGACCTTGCAAAAGATGTTATCAATGACATGTGTCTTGCAGAATGTATTTAAAGAATATCAGAATAATGAATGCAGTCTTTATTCCACCGAAGTAAAAAAGAATCTCACCCCACCCCCACACATGCACGGGCGTATGCATTTAAAATATCTACCTCTATGTCTTCATTTTCTTCTTACCCACAAGTGTAAAAGTAATTAGTGGTTCATAAACAACCTCTAGAAAACGCGTATATATATATACATATATATATATATATATATATATAGAGAGAGAGAGAGAGCAGGATAGAGAGAGAGAGAGACACACACACACTTATATATATATATATATATATATATATAAAGATGAACGAAAGTGATAGGAAGAAGAATATTTCTTTAATGTTATTCATTTTTTGATTGTCTCCAGCTAGTTTGCCACCCAAATATTCGCCTTGGCCGTCGGATTTGCCAGGGTCAAATAAATTTGGATTATAAAGATACAAATTAATAAGAAGCTTAACATGAACACAAAGAGTATTTTATTCTTCATTTTTTTGGTTATCAATGTCTTAATTAAAAAAAGATTGCAGATCCTCTCTTTCTCTCTCTCTCTCTTTTCTCTCTCTCTCTCTCTCTCTCTCTCTCTCTCTCAACACACACACACACATATAGGAAAAATGAGAAATAAATCCGGCAGTATGAAAATGTATAAAAATGAATCTCTTCAGAAGATGATTTTATTTGTAGAAATATTTATATTTACCCAACCCCTCCGCTCGGACAGGATATGATACGAGCTGAATTTTTAAGCGGAGTTTAACAGGTTTGAATTCAGTGTTTTCCTTCTCCTATACCAGTTGCCTCACCAAGGCTGAAGAAGCCAGTCTGCCCTACTATTTACCCCTAGCTGGAGGGAGAATAATTGGATTCATACTTTTCCCAAGGGTATTAGTGAAATGTGAAATGCGATCAGTCTCGTCCAGTATTTGAACTCGTATCGACGTGTCCATTTCCTACGACGATAACCATTACACCACGGGCACCATCCGATTTATAGAAATGTTTGTCATTGGAAAATGATTCGGTGTGCGTGCCCTGTTAAATATCTAAAAACAGAAAGTTTCGACGTTGACAAATATTTCTGCAAATAAAACCATCATCTGAAGACCTTGTGTTTTTTCATCTCAATATATATATATATATATACTAGTCAAGTAGGTCGTCTGGCTGCCATCCACTTACGCTTGACCTGTACTTTCTCGTGTTTTGTGTTAAGCAAGGCGGCATCAAGTACCATTTTTTGAGTTTTTGGTATGACTCGACCTGGGATTGAACCCAGGTCCCCTGGCTCATTGGTGAACACTCTAAGTAAGTAAAGTCGGTGACCGTAGTCGAGCGCAACCTTTTCAATAGTCACTAGACCGAGGTGTTTGGAAGGCGCTACTCCTTTCCTGGGATGGCTCCACTTTACACAAGATCCATACCTTATAAGGATAAGCGTTAAGCAAGGAAGCATCAAGTACCATTTTTGATGCTTTGGTGTGACTCGACCTGGGATTGAACCCTGGACTCCCGGGCGATTGGCGAACACTTTAATTTATTATGGCAATATATATATATATATATATATATATATGTATATATATATATATATATTAAGAAACAAATTCGATGCACTTCAGTGGGTATCAAAAACACATACTCCGAATGGCAAATATGAGAATTTCATGAATGCCTATTTAAAACTAAACAAAGAGCTAAACCTAGAATCCCATGGGAGACATTAGTGGTCAGAAAAAAGCGTGTCGAAGTGAAAACCGCTTCCAAATTCAATAGGAGGAACCCAACCAATATCAATGCTCTAAAACTTAAGAAGGCACAAAATGAATTAGCTGACATATATCTAAAAGAACAAATAGAATACATACAAAATCAGATCAATAAGATTAGAGACTCGGTTATAGATATACAATCTAGGATAGCATGACAAACGGTAAACGAAGTAAGCAGAAGGAAGAGCACAGCGAAAGCTAAACTGAAATCTACCAGCCAAGAAGAACGAATACACCTGTAGAAACAAAATTTCGGGAATTCACTCGGAAAAATTTCCGAAAGTTACGCATGAACCAATCTCGAAAATTATTAGTAATCAATTAGATATCAAAGTAGGACAGTTTACACAAAAAGAACTCGATTCAGTACTAAGAAAAATTAAAAATATAAAAAAGCAGCAGGGCTTGATGAAATACCCCCAGAAGTGTGGAAGACCAGGGAATTCGACGACATACTGCTCCGACTCTGTAATGCCGTATATAACTAAAATACAATAGACAAATGGACAAAGGGATGCATCCTCCTTTTCCCTAAGAAGGGTGACCTCGGAATAGCCAAGAACTACAGAGGTATAATCCTTACATCCATAGCGGCTAAGATATACATTGCTCTACTACGCAAACGCATAGAACCCAAAATTGAGAAGATACTTAGGAAGAACCAAAATGGCTTTTGAAAAAATCGATCCACGACATCACAAATTTTGACAATCCGTCGAATTCTAGAAGGTGTACGTGCAAAAAACCCAGAGGCTACAATATTATTTGTCGACTTCTCCAAGGCCCTTGACTCAATACACAGCGGGAAGATGGACCAAATGCTACTCGCCTACAGTCTACCCAAAGAAACCGTCACAGGCATAATGGTGCTATATAAAAACACGAAAGTAAAAGTTCGTTCCCCGGATGGACATACAGACTACTTCGACATTGTAGCAGGTATGCTGCAAGGAGATACATTAACCCCAAACCTGTTTATCATCTGCCTAGACTACGTGCTAAGAACGTCTATTGATATAATGAAAGATAATGGTTTCCAGCCGGCAAAGGAAAGAAGCAGAAGGTACCCCTCACAAACTATTACGAACGTGGGCTACGCCGATGACATAGCGCTTCTGGCAAATACACTACCAAAACCGAATCCCTGCTATATAGTCTGGAATGAGCAGCTGCTTGCATGGGGCCTCCATGTCAACGCAAACGACGGAATACATGTGCTTTAATCAAAGATGTGACATCTCCACACTAAATGGTAGTTCTCTGAAAAAGTGGACAAGTTCACCTACCTAAGAAACAGTGCCTCATCAACCGAGACAGACATCGACACGTTACAAGCAAAGGCATGGACAGCTCTCGACAGGTTATCGGTCATATGAAGTCAGACCTGACGTAGTTTTTTCAAAGCAATAGTCGTGTCGATACTGCTCTATAGATGTACTACATGGACGCTAACTAAACGTATGGAGAAAAAGCTTGACGGCAATTACACAAGAATGCTGCGAGTAATATTGAACAATTCCTGAAGGCAACACCCTACGAAACAGCACCACCTACCCCTCACCTCGAAAATTATCCAAGCTAGACGAACCAGACATGCGGAACGCTACTGGAGAAGTAGGGACGAACTCATAAGTGACATACTTCTATGGACACCTTCACAGGGACGAGCAAAGGCAGAACGACCAGCTAGAACCTATATACAACAGCCCTCTACCGATATATGATATAGCCATGAAGACCTCCCGGGAGTGATGGACGATAGAGACGGATAGTGAGAGTGGGTCAGGAGATCCGTGCTGGTAGCGTAGCATGATTATATATATATATATATATATATATATAAGAGATGAAACAAATTATGAATATTACTTTTAAGTAGTTTTTTTATGGTTTGCAATTAGTTTTGACCTTACGTCATCGTCTGGAGAAAATGTTTTTCGTGGAATAAAGGGAAGAGTATATATATATATATATATAAAGACAAATAGGAATATTCCTTTTATGATATTTATTTTTCATTACTCTCGACTAGTTTTGACCGTCGGTGATCTTCGCGGGAAAAAATCTTTTATATAAAAATAATAATGATAATAAAAACAAAAGAAAAAAATCACTTTCTGTTTTTTAATTCATTCTCACCGGAAGCACTGTGAAAACATCTAATTAAAATTTTGAATATCTCACCTGAAGAAGGTTTTTATCATATTTACCCAACCCCTCCGTTCGGGCAGGATATGACAAAAGGTCAATTTTTAAACGGAGTTTAACAGGTTTGATTTTCAGAGTTTTCCTTCTCCTAGACTAGTTGCTTTACCAAGGCTGAAGAAATCAGTCTGCCCTACTATTTATCCCCGGCTGGAGGGAGAATAATTGGATTCATACTTTTCCCAAGGGTATTAGTGCTATGTGAAATGCAATCAGTCTCGTCCAGAATTTGAACTCGTGTCGCAGTGTCCATTTCCAACGACGATAACCACTACACCAGGGGCACCATCCGATTTGTCGAAGTATTTGTCACTGGAAAATGATTCGGTGTGCATGCCCTGTTAAACATCTAAAAACCGAAAGATTCGACGTTGACAAATATTTCTGCAAATAAAATCATCTTCTGAAGACCTTGTGTTTTTTTTTGTTTTTTTTATCTCAATATATAAATATATATATATATATACTATGTGAAATGCAATCAGTCTCGTCGAGAGTTTGAACTCATGTCGCCGTGTCCATTTCCTCCGACGATAACCATTACACCATGGGCACCTCCAAAAGAAGAAGGTTTTATAAAGCTTGTAAGTTAAACTTATAAGATTTTATATGGGCCTGAAATAAATTTTTCATGGCACAAAGAAAGATTTTTTAGCTCTATACGTTGAGTGTTGATTTTCATTAATCCCAAATTAATAATACATCAATAGCTGTTAGTATTGAGCGCTCTTATTGGATACTCCTACCCTTTGGATTTCCTCCTTGGATCATATGACAATATACATATATATATATATATATATAAGAGTGTCGGTCGTCACTAAATCACTTTATGGCTATGTGTCGAACTAAGTGCAATATAATATGGAGAGTGCTCAATATCTAGCTATTATATAATTATGATAATAAATAAATATATATTAGATATATATATAATTAATCCATGGAAATATTCTGCAACCCTGGGTTTCATGAAGTTTTTTTTTTTTTTTTTTTTTTTGCAAAACAATAATCATCAGGCAGTTAAGAAGATTCTTAACTACCTGATAATTATTGTTTTACAAAAAACTTCATGAAATATAGGGTTGCAGAATATTTTCCATGGATTAATTATATATATATATCTAATATATATTTATTTATTATCATTATTATATATATATATATATATATTGTTACATACCACACAAAAGGTGATATTGTGTAATATACCCTTCCAGCATAAAGATGTATGATGGACCATAATAAATGAACGAACGCAACGCTTGGTTTGAAAAAATATAAGTCTCTTTATTTCTTTCGAAAGGGAATCGAACTTGACTGTAATTGTAAGAGAGAAACATTGAGTGAGAGACAGAGAAAGGGAGACGAAGACACGGAGGAGGACTCAAAGGACTTGGACTCTGCTATACTGACCCATAACTTCTTAGCCGCGTCTTTTCTTCTTTGACAAGGTTTTGCCAAGGGGCCAAGTGGCCCCCATGCAGGCATTCTCAGACTCAAAAACTCAAGACTGTAGACTGACGACTGACAACTATAGACAGGGACTGAAGACTGCTGTGGGCAGCTGCACCCCCACCCGGAACGATGCCCGGTGGTCGCTCTCCATGACTGACCGAATCCCCTCTAGCTGCAAGACTGACACTAACCGTCATTCTGTAGGTACCTGAGTATATATAATTTCACATTTCCCCGTCAACCCACGTGAGCTGCTTACACCTACGCATCGCTGCCTTCCTGTTTACACAGTTGCGTCCTGCAATCACTTTATTTACAAAGCTGGAACATCCGGCTCAGTCAATGATCAATATTCAACGAGAGAGTCGTCACAGAGTTACTTAAAGAAAAGTATTAACGAACTCGAGGTGGTTACAAATTCCTCGCTTGTAGCGGCGTGTTAAAAAGTGTTTATCGTATTAATTCCCCTTATTGCTGGTATTATAATTAGTAGAAAATCAATATCATCACACACACACACACATATATATATATATATATATATATATATATATAACATCAAGTCGTACTGTCAGCGCAAATTCCTTGACTCTCTCTTTAGCAGTTTGTTCCAATCGGCCATAACTGGTGGCAGGTTTTCTCGACCTCATCGAGTGCCCATAAAGAGCAGATGTATGTATTTGCTCGTCGGCCAACAATGGTATGTCCATGGACCAAAGAAAAACAGGCAGCAGACATTTTTGGTAAAAAGAGTTAATTTCAACTTTATTCATTTCTATCTTTGTCAATACAGCTTCAATCTCGATACTTTCTGTAAAAAAAAAATTGTATTCTTTAGAAAATTAAAGTTTTATTCATTGTTCCTTTCTGTCTTGGTGAATACAGCTTCAGTCCCGATACTTTTTTTCAGAAAACTTATATTTTAAAGAAAATTAACATTCCATTCATTGTTCATTTCTGTCTTAGTAAATACAACTTCAGTCTCGATAGTTTTTGTAAAAAAAAACATAGTATTCTATAGAAAAATAACGATTCATTCATTATTTATTTCTGTCTTGATAAATTGGTCAAACAAAAGATTTAGCCAATCCATTATTTAGTAGAAGACGGTTACATAAATTCTAATGTCCAAAAGAATAAGGGTTTCAAGTTCTTTTAGCTGTGTGGCCATTCATTTTGAAAAAAAAGTACAATTCATTTTTATTGAAGTTAGCCAAAGCTAATTATCAATTAATTATTATTAAATATTATTATATTATTAATATTATATTAATTATGTTAAGACATATAAATGACAGTGTAAACTGGATATTTTGCATGTCTGTTTCTGGCTGAAAAAAGGAAAGGAGTATCTCCCTTCCCTACGCTTCAGTGTAGTAGCTATTGAAAAGGAAGCTTTCGGGTCATCCTCGTCTACGGTCACCAACTTTACGTACTTTTGCTATATATATATATATATATATATATATATATATATATATATATATATATATATACTGGGATAATGGTTAGAGTGTTCACCAATGGCCCGGTGGACCTGGTCGAGTCATACCAAAGACTCAAAAAACAAATCTGATGCCTCTGATCATTGAAGCGTTGTTTGATGTCGGGGCATGGTCACGTGAACTGAGAATATAGATAGTTGCTTGGCTCTTCAGATAGAAACAAGAAGTTCTATATGTATGCGATAATTAGAATTTCATTCTTCATATTGTTGTGACTTAAGCTGTGGTCTCGACGACCACAACTATTTTCGTTTGAAAATCGATCTCGCCTTAAATGTAATACCTTTTTCATTCATAAGAAATATATTAAACTAATGACTGACACAATATTCAGGATAAATACATGGGTCTGTACGTCTGTAAGTCTCTCTCTCTCTCTCTCTCGCTCGCTCTGGCTGTCGCTATATATATATATATATATATATGTTGGTCAACCGTTGTCGAGATCAACCCAACGACTCTCCTTTTAATGGCTAATACACCGAGGAATAGGGAAAAGTGCTACTTCTTTCCCAGGATTTCTCCACTCACCCTTGATCGCTACCTTTAAATACTAAGAGTTAAGCAAGGTAACATCAAGTACCATTTTTTGAGTTCTTGATGTGACTCGACTGTGATTAAACACCGGTCTCCCAGACTATTGGCAAACACTATAAATATATATATATATATATATTGTCATCCACAGACAGATGGTTTCGTTGTATCCCAACTCTTCAGTGTGGCTAGACATGCAGGATGCTTGAAGCTAGGATCGAACCCGCCAAACTTTACATTAGACTTAGTATCAGACCGCTCGGCCAACAAGCGTACCACGTCAGCTAGGGAATTATAGAGTATTAAGCAGCACCAACAGCAGCAGCGTTCGTTTGTTTACATTTTATACTTTACCAGATACCAGAGTGCTCAGTTCGTTCGAAGAGCTTTGCATTATGCGAGGGGCAGCCGTAAATTCCTTTGCCAGGGAGCTCAACCCCTATGGGGAACGTATATATTGCCATCCACAGACAGACTGTTTCGTTGTATCACAACTCTTCAGTGTGGCTAGACACGTACGTTGCTTGAAGCTGGGATCGAAACCCGCCTAACTTTACTTTAGACTTAGTATCAGACCGCTCGGCCAACAAGCCTACCACACACACACACACATTATATATATATATATATATATATATATATATATATATATATGTTTGCATTTCACATAACGTTAATACCCTTGGAAAAGATATGCTTCCATTTATTGTAGGACAGACTGGGCTCTTTAAATTGATATGCCAACAGGTCAAAGAGAAAAAACTCTTTCTTCAAACATATTAGAATTCGCTTAAGAATTTGACCTTGTCTTACATTCCTAGACAGACAGACAGACAGACCGTGTTTGTGTGAGAGAGAGGGAAGAGGGAGAGAGAGAAGGAGTGTGAAAGAAAAGGTTGATAAAATGTATCAAATAAAGACGACGTACTAGACGTGAAAATCAGTATTCTAAACATTAGCTTTTAACTGGTGCTTAAACCTTGAAACTGGGTCTTTGGAGAAAAACATTCTACTTTCTCAACCAGAAAGCACAGTCATGGTTGCCATTAGAGAAAACGGAATCGGCAAACAGATTTCAATTTTCGGCAAAATTGTGTGTATTAACAATCTCATTACTCTTAAAGGTGTAAAACGCCTATCCTCAAAGACTTCCGTACACCTTTATACTCAAACAAAAACAATAACCAGTATAAAACATATCAAACACCTTGTGCTGTTATACAGTTTCTCATAGAATGTGGAGCTTTTGCTCTCATTTGCAAATAATATGGAAGATCTATTTGAAAATGTCAGCATGGATGAGATTTTATCTTTCTTGAAAGAAATAAAACGACACCAAAAAGTATAAACGTAAATCTGATCAATACCATACAAAGTGTTGTGATGCCGGCAAAAGAACGACACAGGGAACACAAAAGGGTTGATAGAAAAACATTTATATTCAAGTCACAGAAACAAGATACAAGTGAACCTGGTTAATAGGAAGCTGAGAATCCTGTAGGTTAGTGACTATCGGTCCACAGGGCAAGTGGTATCACACGTGATTGTGTCATGTGGGTCTGGTCAACACCTCTGACGCTCCGTTGATGCGTATTCATGGAGGAGGGCGTGTCCATTATGTAGGGAGTACAACACAAAGTAATCTCTTAACATGATCCCCAAACAATTTATCAGAAACCATTTCCAGACGATGCTGACATGTCATTAAAACAAAATAAAAATCATTAACAATAAAAAGTGTAAATATGGACATACAGCTTATGTCATTCTCTAACCTCTAGGCATGAAATAACCCCAGATGTGTTGATATGCCATTAAAACTGTTTACATTTCACCTAATGCTGATGCTCTTCAGGAAGACATGAATCGATCAGTTCTGCACCAACTAGTAAAGCAGATTAGGCAACTAATCGAAGAGAAGGAAAATTCTGAATTTAAATAGGCATTTACAATAAACTCTTCTTGGAAGAGTGGAGACGAGCTTTATGAAAATCCCAAAAAATAACAAGTCACTATATCCTAATTTACCCAGCCATTGGCTTAATGGGTAAAGTGTTCGCCAATGGTTCGGGAGACTGGGGTTCAATCAAAGGTCGAGTCATACCAAAGACTCAAAAAATGGTACTTGATGCTACCTTGCTAAACCCTTAGTATAATAAAGTAAGGATCAAGGGTAAAGTAGAGCAATCCTGGGAATCGAGTAGCACCCTCCCCTACACCTCGGTGTAGTAGATATTGAAAGAGGAGCCTTCGGGTCACCCTCGACTATGGTCGCCACCTTTACTTTACTTATATATATTTACCAACCCCTTCGCTCGGGTAGGATGTGACACAAGGTCAATTTTAAGCCGAGTTTAACAGGTTTGAATTCAGAGTTTTCCTTCTCCTAAAGTAGTTGTCCTACTATTTACCCATAACTGGAAGGAGAATAATTGGATTCATACATTTCCCAAGGGTATTAGTGCTATGTGAAATGCAATCAGTTTCGTCCAGGATTTGAACTCGTGTCGTCGTGTTCATTTCCCACGACGATAACCATTACACCATGAGCACTTCCTCTACTTTACTTATATCCCAATTACACACAAGACTCACACAATCCTTTATACTCAAATAAAAAGAACCGCACAGCGTGTGACATATCAAACACCTTGCATTGTAAAACATTTTTTATTGAATGTGGAGTCATCCCTCCCATTGGAAAATGCTTTTTCAATGTATATAGCGCATGAAAGATCTATTTAAAATGTCAACTTAGATGACATTTTGTTATAACCTAACCAATACCCAGCCAAGTCGGCTGTGACCGTTGAATACATCGATAGTATCTCTGCAGAGGGGTAAGACCCCCCACCCACCCCGCCGCAACGTATGTCATGGATTTGATATTACACAATCTGACGGAGAGGCTCGAGCCTTGGAGCTTTGTGAAATGTGGAGTACGTTTTCATTGCTATTATTCTTTGGTCCACTCTGACTAAGAGTTGTAGCATCTGATAGAGTCCTATCTAAGGGTCAAGTAGAACTGTTTGACATTTAAACTCTATGCAAATAAATGACTTCTGCTCAATTGAACTGCTAAAAATAGAACTGTCTGACTATTCCGCTGCGTATAAATAAATGCCTGAATACTGACTGGTACATTGCAATGCTTGGAACCACTTAACTGTGAGCAAACGAATGAGTAATGTTGAAGAGAAATATTACTGTTAAATAGCAATACCTGAAACTTATTAATTGTGTACCAAGTTAAATTATTGATATTACTTCGTATTACGTAGAACCATTTGACTGTATGCAAACGAATGGCGTTGAATAGATTGATGTCCAATAGAAGTGTTAGTGTTAAAAAACAATACTAGTAACCAATTCACTGCGTTCAAACAGATTATTAATATTGCATAGAATTATTAATGTTAAATAATAATAATTGAATTCATTTGATTGCGTAGAAACAGTAGCACTACTAGTGTGCATTGCCCAGTCGGCTGGGGCTGTAGAATACACCGACTGCTTCCCTGCAGAGGGGTAAGACTCCCCCGCCAAACAAGTGTCCTGGTATGACACTAAACAATCTGATGGTGAGGTTCCAGCAGTGCTGGAGCTTTGGGGAATGCGGAGTACCCAGGTCCACTCTGGCCCGGAGTGATAGCACATGATAAGGGTCCTATCTATGGGTTAAATAGAACTAAACCGTGCTTCTTTCACTATACTGATTTTTGCATTTAAACTGTGTATTTATGCTAAACTGAATTGTTTAAAATAGAACTGTTTTGATATTGGAACTGCGTACTGCTGAACTGATTTGCTCGAAATAGAACTGTTTTTGACGTCTAAACTGTGTACTTATGCTGAACTGAATTATCTGAAATAAAACTGTTTGACATTTAACTCTGTGTATTGCCCAGTTGGCTGGGGCTGTAGAATACACTGACTGCTTCTCTGCAGAGGGGTAAGACCCCCCAAACGAGTGTCCTGGATATGACACTAAACAGTCTGCTGGTGAGGTTCCAGCAGTGTTGGGGCTTTGGGGAATGCAGAGTACCCCTTCATTGCCATCGCTCCCAGGTCCACTCTGGCCCGGAGTGGTAGCACCTGATAGGGTCCTATCTATGGCTTAAATAGAACAGCATACTTATGCTAAAATGAATTGTTTGAGTAAACTGAATAGATTGAAATAGAAATGTTCTTGACAATTAAACCGTACTTACATTTAAACTGCTTGCTTATGCTTAACTGAATTATTTCAAATAGAACTGTTTTTTGACATTAAAACTGTATTTACACTTAACTGAATTGTTACATATAACTCCTTGAATAGTTTAAAATGGAAATGTTTTTGACCTTTAAACTGTGTACTTATGCTAAACTGAATTGTTTGAAATAGAACCGATTATTTACATAAAAATGGATTTGGCGTTAAATAACCTACAAAAGTTGATATGCCATAAAACCCAACACACCAAACCTACTAGTGTGCAAAAGAATCAGTTTTAACTCATTTTAGATGAAATTACTTCAAACTATTCTCTAATAAATCATATGTATATCCACTTAAATATGAGCAAACAAATGACGGATGTTGAATTGTAACTGTTGCGTAGCAACGCTTGAAATTATTTAACTGTGTGCAAATAAAAGACAAATAGTACATAAAATTATTCGCGTTTGATAGAAATACTTTAACAAATGAGTTCAGGCTCGTTTAAAAAGCTTATCAGCAAAAAGTATTTGCAAATCATATATTTAATGTATATGGAGTTGGCATTAAATAACCTACAATAGTTGATATGCCATAAAACCCAACCAAACTAAGCTTGATCAAACCATACAAAGTAAAATGTCAACACAATCCCCAGAAAGCAATTCCAGACGATGCAGACAAATTTTAGATAGGAAATATAAACTCTTAACACAAAAGTTTAAATAATATGTTTAGGTTTCTTTGTTTAATGACATATCAATCTTTGTAGGTTATTTAATGCCAAAGCCATTCTCATAGAAGAACAGTAGTGGTACTATTTAACCCATAGCTGGGAGGATAAGGGTGTTCATACCTTTCCCAAGGGTATTTGCCCGAAAGTGAACGTAATAGCGCGACTGGAGTACGAACTCGCGTACTACGATTCCGCAGTCCATCGCTTTAATCATTACACCACGAGGACATCCCCAAATAGTTCCAAGTATAGTAAATGATTAAACAGTTCTATTCTACACATATATGGGACACTAACAGGTACTACTAATCCGGGTCGGACTTGGGAGTAATGGCAATGAAGGGATACTTCATATTCCCCACACTCCATGGCTGGAGCCTCACGATCCGATGGTTTAGATACTTGTTGGGGGAGTGGGGTTGTCTTATCCCTCTGCAGAAATGCAATCTGTGTATTCTACAGTCCCAGGTAACTGGGCTTGCATCCATTTTGAGACATCCTCTGTGTGTGTGTGTGTATTTTTACGCCACGAGGACACTCCCGTTTAAATAAGATGTATATAAGTTAGAAAGTTGACCGACCGTAGTCGAGGGCGACTTGAAGGCTCCCTTTTCAATAGCTACTACATTAAGGTATAGGGAAGGGCGCAACCCCTTTCTCAGGATTGCTCAAAGATCCAAACTTTATAATCCTGATTTTTAAATAAGGAGTCATCAAGTACTATTTTTTGAGTCTTTGGTGTGACTCGATCTGAAATTGAACCCGTGTCTCCGTACGTTATTCCCAATCTTCTTAGCATAAAATAATCCCAGACGGCTTGACATGCCGTTAAGTCCATCAGCCGACTAACGAATGATAGAATTTCGCAACCGACCACTTACTATTAATAGAACTGTTTCGCCATTCCCATTTATAGCCAAGTTAGCTGGCAGGCTGTAAAATACACTAACTACATCTCAGCAAAAGGCTAAGACCTCGCTAAGAAGTGTCCTGGATAGGACACCAAGCAATCTAATGGTGAGGCTCCAGTAATGCTGGAGCTTTGGGGAATACGGAGTACCCCTTCATTGCCATCGCTCTCAGGTCCACTCTGGTCTGGAGTGGTAGCACATGATAGTGTCCTACCTATGGGTAAAATAAAACTGTTTGGTATGTAAACAGTGTACAAACAAAGGAATTTTCTAAATTGAATTGCTTGAAATTGAACTGTTTGGCATTTAACTGTGTATAAACAAATGATTGACGTTTAATTGAATTTTTAGTTATACGTAGCAATACTAGGAACCTTTTTATTTTGTTGACTTATGCTAAATTGAATTATTAGAAATAGAACGGTTTGATGATTTAACTGTGTGTATCTACAAAATGTGTTTACAAATCATATATATTTAATGTATATGTAAAAACATGATCTGGCATTAAATAACCAACAATGGTTGATATGCCATAAAACCCAACCCAACCGAAACCATCACCATTAGAAATATTAAAACATATTTCACTCCAATTATGAGAATGGTGAGGGTTAGAATATGCTGATTGTACCGCCTGCAGAAGGGGTAAGACCCCCTAACTCAAAAGTAGACTCCCTCTGTCAGTGAGGCTTAGAGTATGCTGTTTGTATCCCCTGCAGAGAGGCTAAGACCCCCTAACTCAAAAGTAGACTCCCCCTGTCAGTGAGGCTTAGAATAAGCTGACTGGATTCCCTGCAGAGGGGGTAAGACCACCCCCAAACATGTGCAATCCTGGATATTACGCTAAAGTGCATACAATAGTTAAGCTCTAGTTCTACTCCTCCGGGGAGTATGGAATATCTTTTCATTTCCATTACTCCCAGGTCCACTTTAACGCGAAGTGGTTGTTAGGGTCTCATCTATGTATCAAATAGATCTGTGTAAAAATTATCCGTATTCGATAAAACCGTGTTAGAAAAAAAACTCTTAAGAAACAACAAAACAAAACAAGTAGATATAAAAATACAATAAACGCGATCCCCTAACCAGCAGGCATAAAATAACCCTTGACATACCATTAAATTAAATCAATCACTCAATCTTGACGACTTTTCCAAACAATATAATATCATTCACATTTTTTCGCATTTTCTTTCACATTTCGTTCGCATTAATCCTGAGTGGATTAATCTTAGTAATTATTTAAATTTAGCAAAAATCTTATTCGTGTGACCAATCATTACGACGGATAACTATTAGTTATCGGAGTCTACAAAAAATGACCGAATTCAGAAAGGTCGGAAGTCAAAAATGGCCGAACATTAACTTCAAATCTAAAACGAGGCGGAGAATGAAATGGCAATTTTAACAAATGAGACACCGGAAGAAACTTATTCCAATTCACAAATTATTGGCTTCGTCATATTTTTGCTTGTTAACAGTCCACACGGGATAATTAAATTGTTTCCAAAATGTAATTGAAACAAACAAATAAGAAGGAGTTATTTTTCTGAAGACGCAATTACAAGGACGCCATTTTTTTTTCATTTTTGTTTTACCTTGAAGTTATCAATAGCTAAGAAAGTCACGCACACATCGCTGTTCAAACTGTTAATTTGATTAAGTCCCAGCATCTTAATCATCCACTTACAATACCAACATAATTGATCTTTAGGGCAGTTATTATTATTTGTAGTAGCAGTATCTCAATTACTTATTGTTGTTGAAGTCTGGCTTTTCATTTGAGATCAAAATCTAGAATTAAATAAAAGCTGTTAAGATAGTTTTGCACCCCTTTCTTTTGTATAATCAAAATTAATTTTATTTAAGATAATCGTATAATTATCAGATGTTTCAGCCGCCATCTTTTGTGTAGTATTTGAGAAATCTCTTTGTTGCTTATCTAATGATTCAACTTCTGTGCATCGTATACAGTTTGTTGGCAGGACTCTAACTGTTATAGAGTACACCAATTCAGAGTGGACATGACAGTAATGGCGATGAAGGGGTAATATAACGGTTTGGGATTTGTCTTGATCACAAATTCTGCTTCATCCAAAATCAGTACGAAGTCGTTTTCGTTTCACTGTACGCTAACATCCTCGGCGAAGGAAGAAATCTTTGTTTAAACTCACCTGTTATGACTAAACAGCAGTGAAGACAAAGTTTACGGGGCATAAGTTGGTTGGTTGGATTTTATAACCTTTGTAGGTTATTTAATGCTAAATCCATTTTTATACAAATAATCAGTTCTATCTCAAACAACCGGCTCATTAGACTAGTGGGTAGAGTGTTCGCGAATGGTCCGGGAGACCTGGGTTCAATCCCAGGTCGAGTGATACAAAAACTTTTAAAATGGTACTTGATACCCACTTGCTTAACCCTCAGCAATATAAGGTACGTATCAATGGTAAAGTGGAGCAATCCGGGGAAAAGAGTAGTGCCCTCCCGTACACTCGGTGTAGTAGCTATTGAAAAGGGAGCCATCCTGTTGCCCTCGACTACACTCGCCAACTTTTCTTACTTTAGTTTACTTTTTATCTCAAACAATTCAGTTTAGTATGAGTACACGTTAATTGTCAAAAACATTTCTATTTCAAGCTATTCAGTTTGATCGAAAAATTCTTATTAAAACAATTCAGTTAAGTATAAGTATAGTTTTTGTTTACTCACAGTTAAATGTCAAAACAGTTCTATTTCAAACAATTCAGCTTAGCACTCAAAAATAGATCCATCTGAAACAATTCAGTTTAGTATTTGTATGCAGTTTAAATGTCAAAACAGAACTGCTTATTTGTATAAAAACTGCAGTGTCTAAAATAGAACTATTTCAAACAATTTAGTTTAGCATAAGTACACTGTTTAATTGTCAAGCAATTTCTTTTTCAAGCTATTCAGTTTAGCATAAGGACGCAGTTTAGTTCTAGTTTACCCATAGATAGGGCCCTATCAGGTGCTACCATTCCGTGCCTGAGTGGACCTGGGAGCGATGGCAATGACGGGGTACTCTGCCTTCCCCAAAGCTCCAGCATCACTTGAACTAAACTGTGTGCTTATGCTAAACTGAATTATTTGTATTAGAACTGCTTGACTAAACTGGATTGTTTGAAATAGAAATGTTTTTGACAATTAAACAGTGTATATACATTTAATCTGCGTACTTATGCTAAACTGAATTATTTGAAATGGAACTGTTTTTATATGCTAAACTGAATTGTTTAAAATAGAACTGTTTTTGACACTGAAACTGTACCTTCGCTAAACTGAATTGTTTAATATAGAACTGTTTTCATATAGAACTGTTTTAATTGTTTTAATATAGAAGTATTTATAGTATTCTGAATTGCTTGAATTAGAACTGTTTGATTGAACTAAATAGCTTGAAATAGAGATGTTTTTGACAATTAAACTATGTACTCATGCTAAACTGAATTTTTTGAAACAGAACTGACTATTTGTATAAAAATGGATTTGGCATTAGATAACCTACAAAAGTTGATATGCCATAAAACCCAAATAACCAAGTATACTTAGTGAAAAAATGTTTATTTCTTTGCTTTTTAGATTTAGGTAGGTTCAAAATTAGCTAAAAATGTTGATAATTTATCTATGAATCTAATGAGCAGAGAAATTGTATTTTTACTATTTCTGGGGAAGGGGGAAGATTTCTGAAATTATTTTTGGTTTTTCATGGTACGTGAAATATTTTCGTTAGCGAAGTATCTCGAAATTTAAAAATTATTCCAAGGTCGACTCTGAGTGGTAGTGTTTGCTAGTGTCGCATCTATTGGTTAAATAAACCTGTTTAAAATTATTCAAATTCAATGTATTTCTTTAAAAGAAATACGTATCTCATAATCTAGTTTGATCGTGGGTTGCAACTCATTTAGCGTGTCTTGGGAAGAAATAGATAGGCAGAGCCCATCCCTCTCCAGGTTTTGTTTGAATTTAGAGTTTTCTTTCTCCTAGACTTATTAAAGTACCAAGGTTAAGCAGACCGTCTGCCCCGCTATTTATCCATAGGTGGAGGGAGAATAGTAGGATCCATACATTTCTTTGTTTATTAGCGCAATGTGAAATGCGAACAGCCTCGTTTACGATTTGAACCCGATACATGAAACAATAATTTCAATAGAACTATTCCAGTGAGTTTTTTATTGGTCGAGGTACTCTTGAAACCCCTTTCTTGATATGATGTAAAGCTGCACAGTCTTATATCTTTTAATGTGCTCACTATGCCCAAATTTATCCCAGTGAATAAATTTTCGGTTTAGAAAAGTCTCATAGCGCTTGGTTTGGAATGCAGCACACAGCACTTGCAGAATTCAGTATTGCATCAAAACTGTTTTATTAAAAAGAATATCGGGATTGATTTTTTTTTTCAAATCGACACTTTAGACAAATAGACACATGTCCCCGTTTAATATTTTTAGATTCAAAGATCAGTTCGCCATACAGACCTAAAAAATGTTGATACATAATATAATTAAACAGAAGAAAGAAATAAAGAAAGAAAGAAAGAAAGAAAGAATATAGAAAAAAGACAAAGAAATGAAGAAAGAATCCAGGAGAAAAAAAGGAAGAATGCGTGAAAGAAAAAGCGAAAAAAGCATCGAGAAAGAAAGAAAGAAAGAAAGAAAGAAAGAAAGAAAGAAAGAAAGAAAGAAAGAAGCACAAAAGAAAGAAAGAAAGAAAGAAAGAAAGAAAGAATACAAAAAAGACGAAGAAAGAAAGAAAGAAAGCACAATGGAAAGTGCAAAAGAAAGAAAGAAAGAAAGAAAGAAAGAAAGAAAGAAAAAAGAAAGAAAGAAAGAAAGAAAGAATCTAGAAAAGAAAGAAAGAAAGAAAGAA
The DNA here is from genome assembly GCA_963585895.1 of Sepioteuthis lessoniana. Taxonomy (NCBI): domain Eukaryota; kingdom Metazoa; phylum Mollusca; class Cephalopoda; order Myopsida; family Loliginidae; genus Sepioteuthis; species Sepioteuthis lessoniana. The sequence goes on along the minus strand of OY757938.1, from coordinate 59,007,383 downwards.
AGAATACAAAAAGAAAGAAAGCTCAAAAGAAAGCTCAAAAGAAAGAAAGAAAGAAAGAAAAAAGAAAGAAAGAAAGAAAGAATATAGAAAAAGACAAAGAAATAGCAAAAGAAAGAAAGAAAGCGCAAAAGAAAGAAAGAAAGAAAGAAAGAAAGAAAGAATACAAAAAAGACAAAGAAAGAAAGAAAGAAAGCACAATGGAAAGTGCAAAAGAAAGAAAGAAAGAAAAAAAGAAAGAAAGAAAGAATCTAGAAAAGAAAGAAAGAAAGAAAGAAAGAAAGAATACAAAAAAGACAAAGAAAGAAAGAAAGAAAGAAAGAAAGAAAGAAAGAAAGAAAAAAAGCACAATGGAAAGTGCAAAAGAAAGAAAAAAAGAAAGAAAGAAAGAATCTAGAAAAGAAAGAAAGAAAGAAAGAAAGAAGGCTCAAAAGAAAGTGCAAAAGAAAGTGCAAAAGAAAGAAAGAAAGAAAGAAAAAATATTGAAAGAGACAAAGAAATAGCGAAAGAAAGAAAGCGCAAAAGAAAGAAAGAAAGAAAGAAAGAAAGAAAGAAAGAATACAAAAAGAAAGAAAGAAAGAAAGAATATAGAAAAAGACAAATAAATAGCAAAAGAAAGAAAGAAAGCGCAAAAGAAAGAAAGAAAGAAGAAATCGCAAAAGAAAGAAAGAAAGAAAGAATACAAAAAAGAGAAAAAAAGAAAGAAAGAAAGAAAGAAAGAATCCAGAAAAAAAAGAAAGAATCCAGAAAAGAAAGAAAGAATCCAGAAAAGAAAGAAAGTAAGAAAGAATATAGAAAGAGATATAAACAAAGAATCAATTACGAAACAAAGAAACAAAGAATCAATTACGAAACAAAGAAACAAAGAATCGAAAAAAGAGGAAGGATTGAAAGATAAAATTGAAAACCTAAGGAAGAGTGAAGAAATATGAAAATATAACATCATGGAGACCATTTGGCGACTGCCATTCCTGTGGTATCAGTTGAGCAACAACCAATCGATTCCGTTCTTCTTGCTAAGGCAAAATGTTTCTACATGCAATCACGCAGAATAATAGAACACACACACACACACACACACACACACATATATATATATATATATATATATATATATATATACATTCCTTCCGATGGTTTTTCTCTTGTTCGTTTTGGTATTATTATTTTGCGTTTCTATTTAAAGCAAACATCATTTGGTTCCTTGATGCACGAAGCACTGTGCTTTTTTATCCTCAGCAATAAAAACTATCTGCTCACATGATTCATTAACATTTCCGAGGAGGTTCTATCACGATGTTCATTCTAGATGATCAAGCCTAAAGCTTACTTTTTCTCGTTCTCTATCTTTTGTCCTAGAAAGATTGAATACGAGAAGGAATAAGCTTTAGGCATGAACATGCTGTTCAAATATTTTGGTTATATCCTTTCATATTTACAAGTGCCGAAAAGTTCTCAGCTTGACCAAAAAGAGAATATCTTTTTTCAATATTAGCGAAAATATATGTCCTCCAATAACAAGTATTTGAATTCTGATGTAACAAAACGTATCAAAAAGTAAAAAAATTAAAGATTTCAATTGATTATTCTTGTATTTCTTTCTTCTTTTTTTTCTCTTTTTGTTAAAATTTGAATTTAAAACCGAATAGCAAATTGTCAATTGTAATTTTCGATTCAAAGCTAGAATAGGCATTTGTTTTTAAATTAATAAATGGGAATATAAAATATGCATTAACAAATGTTTGTTTGTGAATTCAGAATAATTTTAGAATGGAAAGGAAAATATTCAAAGATAAACAATTGTTTAGAATCAGCTGATATTTGCGACTTGGAATGGAAAATATTCAAAGATAATCATCGAAAATCAGCTGATATTTGCGACTTGACGGTTACATGTCACTTTAAAAAGATTAATTACGTAATTAAATATTTTTAGGGATGAATATATAAGGAAGGATTCTAATAGAAAGGGGAGACATGAAGGCAGACTGAACGGATACAGAATAATTACGCACGCACAAAGAAAAAGCCGGTCAGCAGAAAAGTAACAAAAATCGTCTCCTCCTCTACATTGTCTGTTCTCCCCCCTGTTTTCTCTCTATCTCTATTTTCGGCTGACTGCTACAAATGGTTTCCGTCAACTAATAAATTCCATGCGTACAAAACAAACGGAAGCGTGTTGTGTTTGTCTTCTTGTTGTTGGTCAGGTTACCACGGTCCGGCTGATAGCTAAGGGGTAACATTACAACCTTTTTAGCGGTGCTGTAAAGCTACAAAATTAGAAAGACTAATGAAATCAAATACGAGGTATGTCCATGGTGTGGTGGCTAAGGTGCTTGACTGCGACAGCAATGGAAACTAGTTCGAACTCTAGTCTTGCTTTAGCATTTACTTTTGGACTAATACCCTAAGAAAGGTATAAACCCGCTTATCCTCCCTCAGCTATGGGCGAAATAGTACAAATACCCTCTTTCTATTAGAATGGCTTTGGCATTATATAACCCATGGGGGTTGATATGCTATTAAACTACAATACTGAAACCAAAATTAAATAAGAACGCTTAAAAAATAACAATTGCTTTTTTTTAATTTTATTTCAATGACTTATTCATTTATTTATTTTTTTTGTGTATGTGGGTGTAAATTTTTCGATATTAATGTTGGGCAAAGCAAAATAGAAATATTGATATAATTAAAATAATTAATTAATTAAAGTATATTAAATTTATTTGAAAGAGAGTGGGTATGATCAAAGAATAGAATAGCGAAGAAATGTTTTTCACCTATCACTTCCAACTTCTATTGCTATATTTTCCTAATTTATTTATTTATCTAAGTTTGATAGTAAAGAATAAAATTACAATCATTTTTTTTTTTTGTTAAAGGATCTCATTAAAGATTTATAGACTGGATTCTTACCTATACTAACTAAAATAAAACGAAACAATTAAAAACCAATTTACAAGTAAATGTTTATCATAAAAACATTTTTAAGATCAATATGCAAAGGAACCTTCCCATTCAAGGTGTAAACCGTTATTTGGTTATATATATATATATATATTTCGTTGAACATAATAGACATTTTTTGTCTACATATTTTTTGTTGATCCTTTCATATTGCCGTATTGATTTTATAATATTCGGTAGGAATTGGTTGATAAATCTTCCATAATCATTTATTTCCCCCGTACTTTCTGACTGACTTTTGGCCATCATCAGCGGAGGGTCTATTACAAAAGTGATGTAACTTTTGGATGTACATGACTACTTTGTAAGAACAAGAGCGTCTGTGCCGTTGCAGTGTGTAGCGTTTACTTTTAAATTTGTTTCTATGAATAGCGTCTGTAGCTAAAGACATTTAAGTACATTAGCACTGGTTTGAAAATTAATTCTGTAAAGTTTAAGTTGCATGTTCCCAATATGTAGTGCTTCGAGAATCTGTAGTTTTTGCTTGTTATTTTGATGTTCTAATATTGTTTTCGGTGAGAATTTTTCGTAAATTCTGTTGTTGGGCATAAATGTTTTTTTTAATGCTGTACTATGGAACTTGTATCAGAAAGGTGCATTGTAAGTCTCCTCGATATATATATATATGTATATATATATATATATATATATCCAGCTGGGCTACATCATGAGGTGTAATGGTTAACAAGCAGGAATAGCAGACCATTGTTGGTGAATTCGATTCTCAGTGGGCGCCCAATATTTCTGACCTTGTGCCACAGTTAAGATTTTAGCTTTTAAATAACTATATATATCCTGCAGTATTCCTCTTAAAAAGAACCTTGTGTCACATCCAGCAGATGCTGAGGGGTTGGATATAAATATATATATATATATATATAGTAGCATTAATAAACTTTTTTCTTGAGATTTTGATAAAAGCAACAACCTGGAGAATGTGACGTAAATAACTACAGGAGTTGTGACATTGGTGGTGACGAAGTTTTAGCAACAGACACGTAATCTCCATTATAATGAGAAAAGCGTGACAATGGGGAAAGTTATATTAAAATCTTTCGCGATGAGGTTATCTTCTACGGAAATTAAATCTCACCTCGCAAAAATGAAATCTGCTTATCACAATGAAAAGAGGAGCTTACTACTTCTTTCGTTTTTTAATGATGTATTGGTTAAGTTTTGAACCTTATTAATATAATCGATACAGGAAACACACACACACTCACATACATATGTACATGCACACACAAACGCACAAATATACACACACATACACATTTATTTATCCACCTCTCTCTCTCTCTCTATATATATATATATATATAAGCAATTGGCTTTTCTCTCTCCCTGTCATGCATAAAGTTCGTGTTTGGTTTGGTTTGATGGCATATCGTATTAATGCCTAATCCGTTTTTATACAGTTCTTTTTCAAGCAATAAGTCCGCAGTTTAGTTCTATTTAACACATAGATAGGACCCTAGCAGGTGCTGCCAATCCGGACCAGAGTGGAACTGGGAGCGATGGCATTAAAGGAATACTCCGCATTCTCCAAAGTTCCAGTATTACTGGAGCCTCACTATCAGACTGTATAGTTTGGCTAGCCCTCTGGAATTCGTGTCGGATAGGGTATCAACCAATGGCAGACTCGAGGCCGAAAGGCCCCCAACTTCGGTTGGGCCACCCTCGGGTGGGCGAGCGGCAACCTTTGTCCCCTATGTATAGCACTAGACCTTGTTGTCTAGTTTAAGCTATAACCCGGCATACGTGCCCGGATCCAAATTTGGATTCGTGAAACTGCTTGCCTCATTAGACCCACATTGCACTTAGTGGGTCGATGAGCAGCACAGACCAGCAGGGTTCGAGTCACGGCTCGTTCCCGACCTTCCCCTCCCCTTTATCCCCACTTTAATCGGCCTTCGGGCTCTTGACCTTGTGTCAAATCCTGTCTGGTGAGAGGCAGCGACAAATATCAGACTGTATAGTGTTTGTTATATCCAGGATACTCGTTGGGTGGGGAATCTTAACCCTCTGCAGAGATGCAGTCGGTGTATTCTGCAGAACCTGCAAACTGGGCCATTCGTTTTTTGCGAAATGAAATTTCAACTCTGAAGATACTATCCTCATAGCGAAACATGTCAATGTAATTTTTCGTATTTTATTCCCTTTCTCATAACATCTGACTTTATTCCAAACCTTACCTATAAGCCCACTCAGCCGGGGCTGCATCACTGCAGAGGGATAAGTGGCTCCATTCAAAGAGTCACCTGGACATGGCATTAAATTATCTGACGGTCAGGACCCAGTCCTGAAGCTTTCGGGAATGTGGAATACACCTTCATTACCATTACTCCTAGATCCACTCTTACCCGAAGTGATAATAGCTGAGAGGGTCCCATCTATGAGTCAAATAGAACTGCTTGACTATTTAACTGTGTGCAAGCAAAAGAATTACATTAAATTTTATTGTTAGAGTTAAATAGCAATTATTGAAACTATTTGAATGTGTGCAAACAAATAATCTCTTGCTAGTTTTAAAATGTTCTCAATAAAATATACGCTTACAAATCACACACACATACACACACACATATATAATTAGGAATTAGCATTAAACAATCTACAAGTTGGCATGCCATAAAAATCCAACCAACCAACCATATATATATATATATATTATTTATTCTTTTCATACCTATTCTATAATTCTGACAGTGTGCAAAAAACCTAGATGATACAATTTCTAATAAAAAATATTGCAAAACATTATATCTGGTGAAGGAATTCAATAAATAAGAAAACACTTAAAACATTTGTACTGCTTGAATTACCGTGATGATCCGGTTGTTTGGAATCTAGGTAGATTACTTCTGGCTCTGTAGGTATTCGTATATATATATATATATATATATATATATATATGTAACCGGCTCATTGGCATCGTGAGTAGAGTGTTCACCAATGGTCCGGCAGACCAATGGTCCGGTTACACCAAAGACTTTAAAAATGGTGCTTGATACCTCTTTGCTTAACACTCAGCAATATAAGGTACGTATCAAGGGTAGAGTAGAGTAATCTGGGGAAAGGAGTAGAACCATTCCCGACACATCGTTGTAGTAGCCATTGAAAAAGAAACCTTCTGGTCACCCTCGACTACGGTCGCCAACCTTACGTACTTATATATATATATATATATATATATATATATATATATATATATATATATATATATATATATATATTATCCAACGCCAAGTCTACGGATGGTGGGAACGATTTTATTTTCGGATTTTCTATCAACAATATCCATGTGATTCAAAATCCAAAAGAAAGTTGAATGTAAAATAATAATAAAAAAATTTCAGAGTAAATAACTCCGTGTAAAAGAAAAATCTTTAAAAATTACTTGTATTTTTTGTAATTATAGTTATTTCTGCTGACCTTACATTTTAAACAATCTGCATCTTCAGACAAAGAAATAATAAGAAATTTCTAATGAAGATTTAGAAAAAACCACAAAATTCAGGTCACTCTATCTCCCAAACCCAAATTTCATTTGTTTTTTTATCTTTTATTTTCATTAAATGAAGACCAGACCATTTGTTTTTCCAGTCAAGTCGACAAAGAACATTCAGTGGGGGTGTCCTCGTGGTATAATGGTTAAAGCGATGGACTGCGGAATCGTAGTAAGCGAGTTCGTACTCCAGTCGCGCTATTACGTTCACTTTCGGACAAATACCCTTGGGAAAGGTATGAACCCACTTATCCTCCCAGCTATGGGTTAAATAGTACCACTACTGTTCTTCTAGGAGAATGGCTTTGGCATTAAATAACCTACAAAGGTTGATATGCCATTAAACAAAGAAAACGAAACCAAACCAAGCCGAAAGGACATTCAATTTCTGTATCAATATTTGAATTCTCTTTCCTTTCCACCGATTGTTTTATTTAATAACAAACAAACTTTTAAACCCAAATGAAAGAGATCAATAAAGAAAATGTAGAATTATCAACTATAAACAACTTACATAGGAATTAATAAGCTCTAAACAAACATGAAATTATATTATAAAATATCATATCGTATATTAATACTGTTTTATTAAAAAAAAAAAAATCGAAGAAGATTGTCACTGAGAATTAATTTTTATTTATTGCGGACTTTTTGTCCTCATCTTGGTAGTTTTTGTGTTGACTCTTCTTCACTACGTTTCGGACAAATTTCACCCCTGGCCTTCTTCAGGAGATTAACCGCGACCTCAGATAGGAATGCTGAGTCTTGTAACCGTATCCCCAGTAATTACTGCCTTCCATAGTTGTTGTCTATCGCACCACATTTTTGACCTAGTAAACCTCAGGCTCGCTTTGGTCGGATTTGAAACCGCTATCTTCTGACAATGCTCACCTAGGAACCGTAGAGACTCAACGCTTCTATCCGCTGCGCCACGGCCCCAGTGGTTTCAAGTATTGCAATCTCATACGAATAATTTTATTTACTATTAATCATTTGTTTGCCCAGTAAACTATTTTCAAGTATTGCAAAAGTAAAGATAGTGACACAACACAAATTATTCAATTCAACATTACTCATTCATTTGTACCCAGTTAAATGGTTCCAAATATTATGAAGTATCCCTAACAATTCAATTCAATATCGGTAATTTCTTTACTCACATCAAATGATCAAACAGTTCTATTTCTAACAATTCAAATTTGTTTGCTCTCAGTTTAAATGTTAATTTGACACATAGATAGGACCCTATCAGGTGCTGCCAATGGTGGTGTAATGGTTAGCGAACTAGACAAGCAAACCTTCACGAATGAGCTCGAGTCTCATTGGGGCACCATTCATACAGCCTTGTGCCACATCTAATCAAAAAGCTTAGTCAATTACTACCACAAGGAGCCAGAGTGAACCAGTGACGATGAAGGGGTAAACCGAATTCCGAAAAGCTCTCGCAATTCTGGAGCCTCATCATGAGATGGTTGAATTTCATAAACAGGACACTCGTTTTTGGGGTCTTACCGGCTAATTGGAGAAACAAAAATACGGACATTGTATAAACAATGGGAGAAGAAAATCACAAAAAAAAAATTCGGATTTTTATTCGAGACTTTCAAACGTATTAAAAATACAAATGTCTTCTTTTCCGTTTTTATTTGGTTTTAATTGCAAGAAAATAGGAAATATAAAATGAATAATGGGAACATCGCGTGCACACTCTAAACTGATAAAAGACAGCAAGAATGTTTTTTTCAATTTACATATCGTAAATCTAGGATATATTGTATTTAAAATATATCATATGATGTGTTTTAGCAAATAAAACTAAATGTTCATAAAATAAAGCGATATTTTATTCTGAAGTTGAAGTGATAATTTTCATTTTAATAACAAAACAATGTAAAGTTAGTCGTTAAAAATTGCTATAGCTCTGTCGGCTGGGGGAGTTGGGGGCTTGTAAAATATACCGACTGCATCTCTGTAGAAGGGTAAGACTTCCACAACGATTGTCTAGATATGACACAAAACAATCTGATGACAGAGTTTCAGTAATGTGGGGAATGCAGTGTGCCTCTAATTAAATAATCATTACTCTCAGGTCTACTCTGATCCGAACTGGTTGCACCTGATAAGATCCTATGTATGGGTCAAATAGAATTTTTTGAAATTTAAATTGAGTGCAAACAAATGACTTATACTAAATAGAATTGTCAGAAATAGGTTGGTTGGTTGGTTTTTATGGCATATCAACCTTTGTAGGTTATTTAACGCCAAATCCATTTTTATAAAAATAGTTCTATTCAAACAACTCAGTTTAGGATAAGTACGCAGTTTAAATGTAAGTACAGTTTTATTGTGAAAAACATTTCTAATTCAAGCTATTCAGTTTAGTCAAGCAGTTTTAATTCAGCTAATTCATTTTAGTATAAGTTCAGATTTTGTTTACACACAGTTAAATGTCAAAACAGTTCTATATTAAACAAATCAGTTTAATGTAAGTACAGTTTCCATGTCGAAAAAAAAGTTGCATTTCAAATAATTCAGTTTAGCATAAGCACGCAGTTTAAAGGTAAGTACAGTTTAATTGTCCAAAACATTTCTATTTCAAGCTATTCAGTTTAGTCAAACAATTCGGTTTAGCATAAGTATATCGTTAGTTCTATTTCGTTGATAGGGCCCAATCAGGTGATACCACAACGAGTCAGAGTGGATCTGGGAGAAATGGCAATGAAGGAGTGCTCCGCATTCCCCAAAACCCCAGCAGTACTGGAAACTCACCATCAGATTGTTTTGTGTCATATCCAGGACACTCGTTGGGGGGGGGGGGTCTTACCTCTCTGCAGAGGTGAAGTCGGTGTATTCTACAGCTCCAGCCGACTGGGCAAGTTAGAAATAGGACTGTTTGATAATTCAACTGTGTGTAGCTACCAAATGTACTTACAAATCAGATGTCTATATATAGCTTAAAGCAGGATTTGGCATTAAATAACCAACAATGTTTGATATGCCATAAAACCAAACCAAAAACTGCAAAAACAAAGCTATGCCTAAGTTTAATTTGATTTTAAAATTTTAAAACGATGAAACTAATTCTAATCCGTTTAGTTCCAAAATTAAAACAAAATCATCATCATCATCATCATGTCATGCTGCCAGCACGGATATCCCTGACCCTATCTCACCACTTCTCCCAATCATTCATCGCGTCTGGTAAGTCCTCAGGGCAACATCCCGTATCCTCACAGAGCTGCTGTATGTAGGTTCGAGCTGGTCGTCCTGCTTTTGCTCGGCCATTTGAGAGGGTCCATAGGAGAACATCTTATGAGTTCGTACCTGCTTCTCCAGCAGTGTCCAGCATGTCTGGTTCGTCTAACTTGGATAGTTTTTGTGATGGGAGGTAGGTGGCCGTGCAGTTAGTGCTTTGTTGGGTGTTGCCTCCAGGACTTGTTCAAAATTGCTCGCACCATTCTTGTGTAGTTGCCATCGAAAACAAAATAAAATGATTAATTATCTAATATTCTTTGTAATGATATGAATATAATAAAAATTGATTAAACGGCGTACAAAAAATATATATATATCAAAACCCACCATCAGTTATGTTAGAGTAAAATTTTTTAGTGGTTTCCATTTGACAACTTGCTCCTAGAAAAGCTTCTGTGAAATTCCCCGACTTGCAAGTCAATAAGACAATGATTATATCATTTTAACGGTATGTCAACCCTTCTGGGTCTATTCTATGCCAAGAGAAAAAGGAATTGTATTTATAATATATTTATATTTTCATTTGTTTTGTAATAGTTTAAGAGTTTTTGCAAAGTTATATTTCAAGTATCTCCATCTAATACAAATAATGTATTGATAGTTTGGTTTAATGAGTAGAGTGTTCACCAGTGGTCCGGGAGACAGGGTTCAATCCTAGCTCTCAACACTATAAGGTAAGGGTAATCAAGGGTAAAGTGGTGAAATCCAGGGAATGGAGTAGCGCCCTCCCCTATACCTCGGTGTGTTGTACCTATTGAAAAGAGAGCCTTTGGGTCACCCTCGACTAAGGTCACCTACTCTACTTATATGATATCAAGTATTCCTATCTAATACAAATAATTTACATGCAGTTCTATGATATTAAATAATTCTTTTCTAAAACAAATAATTTATACACAGTATTATGATATCAAGTATTCCTGTCAAATACAAATAATTTGCACATATTGTTTCAAGTATTCCTATCTAATACAAATAATCATTTGGTTTCAAATAGTTATTGGAATTTAATAATAGTCATTTGTTTGACATAGCTCTAATATATAACTAATGATAATAACCCTTAGGAAATCACGCTTGCTTCAAATAACTATTTTTAATATAATTTACCAGCCCTTTTGGCTGCGGTTATAGAATACATAATAGCATCTCTGCAGAGAGGAAACATCCCCCCTCCAACGAGTGTCCTGTTATGACAATAAATCATTTAATGCTAAGACTCTATTTCAGGAGCTTTAGGGAATTCGGAGTACCCCTTCATTGCGATTACTCCCGGGTAGACTCTGCGCCCAGAATAGTTGTATCCGTTAGGGTCCCATCTATGAGTCAAATAGAACAATTTAATTACTTACTATAATTAAAATCATTTAAGCGTAAACAAAATAGCCCCAGTTCGTTTAATAATCTTACCTCTAAACTATACGTTTGTAAATAACACACACACACACTATATATATATATATATATATATGTGTATATATATATATATATATATATATATATATATATATATATATATATATATATATATATATATATATTTGCGCGTTTGCGCCTGTGTGTGTGCATGTGTGTGAATAGGATTTACCTTTAAATAACCAACTGATATAGTGGAAGATCCTGAAACCCCCTGTGAATGGATTACTCGGTCTATAAAAGACGCAAGTAAGTGGTACCCAAGATAGTAGAAGCGAGAGTACTCACTCTGGCATTCAAGATACAATCGAATGTCCATATATTATTTGTACGTTGTACTTTCGAACGATAAACTTGTTATACTGACTCTTCGTGTGGAGTTTTATTTATACTGAGTATATTCCCCCTGGGATATATCACAAACGAAGGTTGATATGCCATAGAACACAACCAAACCAAACAAATAATTTACAACTTCATATAATGTATTCCAAACGAATGAAAATATTTTTAGGCAGATCTATGTAGATATTATTTTAAAACCAGCCAAAGATCATATGTTTACCCACAGTTTAATGCTTTCAAGAATTGCTTTTTAAATCTAACGAGTTAATTTAATGTCAGTCATTTGCTTGCACACACTTAAATAGTCAAATAGTTCTATTGGTCAAATAGATTGGGGTCCTAAAAGGTACTACCACTCTGAGCATAGTGGACCTGGGAGTAAAGGCAATAAAGTGATATTCCAAACTCTCGCCAGAAGTTTCGAACTGAAATCTCACTATCAGATCCAGTTACGTATAATGGCCAGAATAACCCTTTTTGTAGGGGGGATCTTTCCCCTCAGTACGAGACACAGTCAGCTTATTCTAAACCCAAACACCAGGGTGGTGGTGTTTCGAAGCTTTCGGTGATATATGTAAAAGAGTAATTAAATGTAATTATTGTTGTCTTAGCAACAACTGGTTACGTTTTATTATCTATAATATGATGACTGTTCTTGACTTTACAAGGATTTGTCGTGCACAGGTTTGCAAACAGTGCTCGTATATAAACGTTAGGGGAAAATATCGATTATTTTTAAGTTGCATCTTGAAAGCAGTATCGATTTTTACACAAATTGACGACGTTATTATGGAAGATTACATTACTGAAATGAATGTTTTACATCAAATTAGAGCCATGACCATAAATGGATGACATTTCGAAAAAAAAAAAACCTCAGCAACCTTCGAACAATACGGAAATTTCAAAGTTTAATTTAGATAATTACTTTTCATATCAAACGCGATTTGTTCGCCGTCAAGTATAAAATTCTTTTCCCCCCACTAGTCTTTATTATGCATAAAGCCCATTTTCTTGACCTTTTATAAGGAAAATGTTAAAATTACTGTGTATGTCTGGCTGGAAATTATTAGATGTTTCAAATCTACAGGAGATGCCATTTTGAGACCAGTTTTGTCAAGATCGTACTATATTACAACTGGAAAATATACCACAGGTCTGTGCAGTAGTGGTTTGCGGTGAAATCGAAGAGATGAAAGAGTATGTTTTCTTTGGATAATATCATCATAACACAATGGTTATCACCGTAGTACAAGGGCTCATATCAAAATTATTTGTATAAGATAGAAATACTTGAAACCATATACCTGTGGACAAATTAATTGTATTAAATAGTTATACATTATATCATATTCCTCAGTGTAAATTATTTGTATTTGATGGAAATACTTGATGTCATATAATAGCATGCAAATTATTTGTATTTGAAAATAATAATTGGCATCATAAAATATGTGCAAATTATTTGTATTAGATAGGAATACTTGATATCATACAACTGTGTGCAAATTATTTGTGTTAGATTGTAATACTTGATATCATAGAACTGTGTGTAAATTAGTTGTATTAGATAGGAATACTTGATATCATGAACTGTGTGCAAATTATATGTATTAGATAGAAATACTTGATGCCATATAACTGTGTGCAAATTATTTGTATTTGATTGGAATACTTGATATTATAGAA